>HG992000.1:26613023-27837190 GCA_905220435.1 Amphipyra tragopoginis
CAGCAGTGATCGGAAAAAGGTGAGCTAATTTACCTAAACTTCAAAGAACAGAGACAAAAACTGGAGACTTCCTTACGACAACATTTTTTTTCGTGAAAATTATTCTTGGTTTCGCACATCACTAAAGTACATTTAAATTAATATTAATGTTAGTAGTACAGAAAACAATTAAATTCGTTTCCTATTTTTATTTCCCAAAATTGTCACAAAACCAGATGACACGTTTTTCATTGTTTTTAAAAAGAGATTGTTTTCAAAAAAAGAGATTGTCTTTTATTTTTTGAAAACAAATGAAAGACAATTTCAGAGACAATTCTCCCGAAAAAAAAATGTTGTCGTAAGGAAGTCTCCAGTTTTTGTCTCTGTTCTTTGAAGTTTAGGTAAATTAGCTCACCCTTTTCCGATCACTGATCATCAGTGATAATCTTCGGATTATTACCCCCTTTCGACTAACCTTGTATATGTATACGCATATCATTATTTATATTATTTGACTTGGTCACCTTTGGCCCTTGTGGCACTTGATGATAAGCTCAAATAGGGTCTAAGATGGAGCACATGAATCCAATTAACAGAGATATAGAGTTATTCCACTATACCCCTCTGGCTCTCACATACACACGACGGAACACAGTAAACTGCTTAGCGCCGCACTTTAATGTTCAGGTGGTAGGTAGCCAGGCGGACCGTATTGATCCTACCACCAAGCGTGCTGGGTTTTGTTGAATCTTAAAAGGCGTGTCTATTCCCAGAGCGCAGTGAGGAAGTTTTATATTCAAGTACGTCTCCACACGGGATAACCAAGAGGAGATACGCCTTTCTGGATAATAAATTGATACGGCTGATACAGCGGTGGCTACGCCCCTGTGCACAAAGATAATGCTGCTGCCCACCGTCTTGACATAAAGCCCAACTATAAGATACACACAGAGAAAGATAGACTGGTCTATTTATAACTCTACATCCAACTGAACATATCCTAATGCTGTTAGAGTAACACCGCGAAACGCACCAACGTGGCGGAAGCGGAAACCCTACAAATCTACTGTCGTACTTAATATAAAAGGGCTTGGCGTATATTTTATCCTGCTCTAACTTGCCGCGGTTTTCTATGATTGTTTCCCTTATACAAGCTTAGTTTTAGTATATGCTAAACCTGAAACTAGTTTGTTCTAGAGAATCGATTGACATATTTTTTACACCTTATTATTTTTTTTAATTTTTTTTTTCATAAGTTTTCATTTTGTTTCAGTAGGTTTCTACCCATAACAGTTGACGGGAATAGACACCTTGTGGCTTGAGATGGTCCGCTCGGTCAGTTTCCGTGTATTAGACAACCCCTGCATAGCATATCTCAGGCATTTCACACTTTACTAGGGAACTTAACGGGACCTAAACTACGGTGTAACTTGGAGATTTATTAAAAAAAAAAAACACATATTCAGGCAGTTCTGATGAAAATCTTGTTGGGGTGTCTCGGTTTTTGTATATACTAAAATAACGTTGTATATAAAGGTGGCGACTGACCTAAACTTTCGATCGTAATGTAGCATTCGAAGCGAATTTGTTACGTTACGCCGCCTGCTAAAATCCGCGTAATATGCTCGTCTGAACTCTGTGCTCGCTGTACTTAGGTTCAATTTACATTGCCGCGGAACGGAAGCATCTATTTCTTTCTCTTCTCTTCTTTTTAATTCTCAATGTTTCGTAGACGCTTGTCGCCGCACTGCGACTCCCTCTTCGCGCCACTTCCCTCTGATTCCACAGACGGCGCCAACAGTAGCTACGGGAATACTCGAGAATGCGCTAGAATTCCCCGGAACACATGCGACCCTTATTTGGCTCGCATCTAGTTTTTACGTTACAGAATTAACATAAAACTCATTATATTATGTACAATTTGTAAAAGACACAACAACATAATCGTTTAGGGGTGATTCTATCATTACAATAGGTAATATCGGTATGTCAGGATTACGAGCAAGGTAAACACAGTAAGTAAAACCAACATAGACTCTCGACCACTGAGAGTATTTATATTTGCGTTAGTGTTAGTAACATGAACTAGATCACAATTTAATACTTTACATAATTATTACAAGATCATAAAATAAGGACAAGCTAGTCAGATATGAAAGGTCAGACTTCTTCAGCTGATGAACACAGAATGCTCCTGCTTCGTCGAATGACCTATACAACGTTATTTTTAGTATATACAAAAACCGAGACACCCCAACAAGATTTTCATCAGAACTGCCCGAATATGTGTTTTTTTTTAATAAATCTCCAAGTTACACCGTATTTTATGTCGCGTTAAGTTCCCTAGTAAAATGTGAAATGCCTGAGATGTGCTTGCAATACAGGGGTTGTCTAATACACGGAAACTGACCGAGCGGACCATCTCAAGCCTCAAGGTGTCTATTCCCGTCAACTGTTATGGGTAGAAACCTACTGAAACAAAATTGAATTTTATGAAAAAAAAAACCTAGTGTTTCTGAACAAACTAGTTTCAGGTTTAGTACCTATAAGTACAAGGTTAGTCAGAAAGGATACTAATCCGAAAGGGTGTTAAAGTACACATAATAATGAATAACTTTTGTTCTACAACTTTTCCCAAAAGTCAATAGTTTAAGAGAAACAGTTGTTCAAAAATCTCAAAAAAAAATCACTAAAATCTATCTATCCCCAGTTATGATCAGCTGTGTTTACATTTTAGGTCATATTTGGGGTCATGAATTAGAAGCACCATTTTCTGAATTTGTAACTAAAGCAGGGATGAAGAATTTTTGAAAAAACTAAAAAAAAAACATTTTATTTGGAAAAAAAATATCAAATTTTGAAATTTTTAACACTTGCTTTCAAACAGTCATCAGCGATACTATACGTGGGCTTCGGATTAGTACCCCCTTTCCGACTAAACTTGTATACTAAAACTAAGCTTGTATAACATCGGGTAGGTTGATTTATATCGACGACCACCCTCTTGTCAATATTGCCCAGCACTATCCTCTACCGATAACTATAAAAAGTCTTTTCACTTCCTTTCCGCGGCAATGTAATTTGAGGCTCACTGTCCGAATACTCGCTTTGTAATCTGTTATATTACACAAATAGGATATAGGTCTAACGCTCTCGTTGCGCTAATACTCGCGAACCCCTTAAGCTATATCTACACCAGTGCGCTTTCATGTTCATCTTGCGTCTTCGTCTAGCGCATGCAATAGAGCATGCCTTAATACTAGTTCGACAAAAGCGCATGCCCCTAGCGCACGCTAATCAGTCTATGGCAATTGGCAATCAATATTTCATGCGCTTGACGCAAGAGGAATGGAAAGTTGAAAGCGCAAGATGAGCGTGAAAGCGCACTGGTATAGACTACCATTATGCACTGACACTGCGGTATCGCCATTGGTATTGTTTGGATTTTATATCGCTGTTGGTTCACTTTTTCGCGTATCTCGACGATGAGCGGTAGTATGGAAACAGCTTTAGTTAATGATTTATTTTTGTCCACAGCTAAAATCTTGCTATTCTACCTGATCTTCTATGCGATCCTCGTGGGCTTCTTCGCCGCGATGCTGGCGATATTCTATCAGACCCTGGACTCGAAGATGCCTAAGTGGCAGCTCGATGGCTCCGTCATTGGAAGCAATCCAGGTAAGAACCGTTCAGAGTGTGTCTTTAACTCAGAATAGAATAGAATAGAATATACTTTATTGTACACCAAAATTGTAACACAGCTCTTATACAATATCATATGTTGAAGCTTCAACCAAACGCGATGATTTTAAACATACCCCACATTTTTATGTTACCATTGTTTTTTTTTTTTTTTTTTTATTTTGTTTTTATATAATTTAGTACCAGTTTGTTGTCACTCCCTTGTATTTAAATTGATGCCTATCTATTTGAAACTATAATACGTTTATGACAATACCTAATCCCAGCTTATTTACATAAATTCGTCATCGACTTTGGCATGAGAGTATAGTATAGTCAACAAAAGAGTTGTGTAGGCAAACATCGGATAGCAACGTACTACGCAGGCAATTGTCATTGTAATTGTGTGCTTAATAACTTTTTATACGCAAGACCTGGTCAGACCAGCGATGGCAAAGTCTTGGCCTCTCAACACAGGCATAACTGTTAAAATGCGAATGTAATTAGTTGGCTGTATACTTATCTATTTGATTGACTGTACTTACTTATTTTGTTCATTCTTAAATTCAATGATCAGAAAGTAGTGATCATAAATCAAAATGATTCCCACAGTTTTTATTAGGACGTTTGTGCACTCACTGGTATTCGATTCGTTTTTGATACTATTCGTGTTTAAATTACTCGGCAATGCACAAACAATTATGAATACACACATATTATGACGGCAATTTCGAATCGTATTTTCACCAATCATAAAAACGAATCGAATAGGAGTGAGTACACAAAAGCTCTTAGTATTGTTTCATCCTTAGAGCAACGCGGTCGTGTCGTCCTCAGAGTCGCCGGCGGCCGCGTTGCTCTATGGTCTCATCAATTAAGTCTCTTCTTGCATCATTATTGTTAAATGTTTTTAAACTTTCGCGATTTATACACATTATAAAAATATAGAATAGGGTCTACTCGCGTAAAAAACTTTAAGAGGCACAAAATACCTTTTATCCCGACGTTTCGGCCAAATTGCACCGGCCGTGATCACGGGTAGACTGAAGTGGCGGAGTTGCCATCTTCGTGAAGCAAGGGCATTTTCATCTACCCTCACTCGATCTTGATTTTGTACAAAGTTATTGTCGGTACTCGTTATTATTGATATTCATAAAACTAACGAATGCTTCGTCTTATCCAGGTCTGGGCTTCAGACCCATGCCAGACACCGCCAACGTGGAGAGTACCCTGATCTACTACAGGGCTAACGACAAGGGCTCCGTACTCAAGTGGGCGCAGAGCATTGATGACTTCCTTGACCGTAAGTATACATACACAGACACATACATACATTTTATTTGATTAAGTTACCATGATCTTTGAACTCAACCGAGCAAGCCTCGAGGTCGGACTGAAGATGAATATGTCGAAGACCAAGTTGATGACTAATAGCACGAAACGTAGGTTAGAAGTCGATGGTGCAGAAATCGAATACGTCCAAGATTATGTCTATCTGGGCCAATTAGTTTCTTTCCAGGCTAGACAAAAAAAGAAGTCGAAAGACGCACAGAAAACGCCTGGAAGAGCTATTGGTCCATGAAAGATCTTATGCAGGGTAACCTCCCTCTCACCCTTACGAAAAAGCTCATGGACGTACTATGTATTCTGCCTATCCTCACCTACGGTGCTCAGACTTGGTCTTTGCCCAGCAGTGGGACAGTAATGAGATGATTATGAGGTGATGATCCCAGCTCAGGGCTGAATTAACCCTATCCGGGCCCTTAGGCAATGCAATTCTCGGGGCCCTTTTCCTTACCCTTTTCTTACTTTTTAAAATACATTTTTTCGATTACAAAAGTCGAGTCGATCAGCTCGACTCCTTTGGTATCCTGTTACTTCAATTTCTATAAGTCAAAGTCTAACTTATCAGCCGACCGCGCGCCGGCTGCGTTCCGAATTAACGCTTACCTTACCTATATCGTCAAACACAGCTATTTTTAGTTCTATTATGTATGAAGTATTTCAAAAACTCACAACATGCGTCGAAAAGAAGGAATAATATTGAGGAAGTACACAAGTTTTCAAAAAAAAAATCTCTCCTTATACGTTTTTTTTTCTTGGTGCGTGCACGTGTCTCCTGGTTGATGCGGAGCCCCTAGGCAGTTGCATAATTCGCCTTATGGATAATCCGGCCCTGTCCCAGCTGATTGCCCAGTTTGGCCTCCCAATGACCGCTTTTGCAATAAACGGTGATATTTGCATTAATCACCACATGCTTGGTGATCGCAGTACAGGAGGACGCTGCTGCCCATCCTCAAGTCCAGAGAAAACCTGATGATGAAGTAGCTGATGTACTAGTTTTACTTGTGTTCCCCGAAGTCCATGGCTATTAGTGTTTATCTTAATGGGTCATCGTGTCGTTGCTCTTAATCACTACTGGGATCCGTCGCTAATCGCTCACCAAGGCTACCTTCACAATGGAGACAATTGTATAGATTGGTTTTAGAAAAGTGTGTAATAGGTTTGAGAATAACGGTTTTGATTGAGCCATTACATCTTGAAGGACTGAATTAGCCCAGTAGTTTAATAGGCATATTGACAGCATCAATAAATTGAAAATCTAATTAGTCCGCCAGTTAGAGTTTTGAAAAATAATGGACACGTATTTTTTCTTTTGTTAAATCTATGAATATTTGGAAAGATAAAACGCATCAAAACTCGAGAGTGGGAGCTTGTGACGTCAGAAGCAAGTAAAAATTGTACTTGCTTGTGACGTTTTGCCAATTTTAAAAGTGTCGTATCTTCGTCAATTTTGGTTTACGTAACAAAAGAAAAAATACGGGTTTTTTGATAATCTGACGGACTAATTAGATTTTTTCAGTCAAATACTCTATTACAAGTTACAAACGGTATATCAATATTTTTTCCAGTCTAAAGCCAACATGGCTAAAGATCCCTCATTCAAGATGTGTAATGATTTGAGGGATCTTATTAGGTGGATCTCACACTACCATGCGCCACGCTCTGGTGCGCGTGGTTGCGTTTTTTAACGTTGACTATAAATACTTCAGTTTGTATATAAAACACGCATAGTGCAAAACACTGACAACTCATTGACGCGCGTGGTTGCAGATCGTGCGCAGATCACGCGATAAAGCGCGGGGGCGTGTGGGGTCGCGCAAGGTATGGCACACTGGGATCTGCAGTAACGCGCAGATTTTTGCGAATAATGGACGTGTTTGCACAGGTTCATTTTTGAAATTGAAAACCGTCCTGCTATTTGGTATATGAAATGTAAAGAATAAAGTGACCGGACATTATTGAGTAAATGTACACAGCCCGGGCGCGGTGGTCGACCCTGAATTGAACTTTATTTGATGCGGGGATATCGAAATATACGGCCCCGCACGCAGTCGCAGATAAAACTGCGTGATGGTGCAGATCCGCGCCTGCGGATCAGGCTAAGCGTATGCTGAGACGCAGGTGACGCAGGTGCACGCAGCGCAGCGCAGAGCAGATTTTGTAATGTATAAACATACTAAGAGCTGCGTACGCTGCGGCGCAGACGCGTGCGATGCAGACATGCGTCTGCCCTGCTCTGCGCCTCGTTGTACTGCCGGCACAGATTTCTGCGCGACGTGTGCATGTCGACATGTGTTTTTTACCGCTAATTCGAATTTTATTGCAATGACAGAACATTAAATTGAATTAGTGCGTTGTGAACCTTGTTTGTATGATACTAATCATCCAGACTATTAAAAAAAACGTTCGTCAACTCGAACTCGTCTATTCTTTGTACTAGTTAAAACTTGAATGTGTCTTCGAGCTGCGTCGCAGCATTCGGTAGCGGCCTATGTCTGCCTCACCTGACCTGCGCAGCAAAATCTGTACTGTGCTGCGCTGCGTTACCTGCGTCTCAGCATACGCTTAGCCTCATGGCGCGTGGTAGTTTGAGATCCACCTTAAACCGCTATAATTTTGAGGAGCAACGTTCTAGTGAGCTGGGAATTTGTAAAAAGCTTTTACAAATACTAGTAACAATACAATTTTATTCGCACATACGGTATATTCTGAGATTCATGATTATGACTCTTACTCCGGCGTCTGAACTGAGGGATCGAGTTATTCGACCACAATTAACTTTCCTGCGGTGCGAGCACGGATCATTTATCGAGTCGATTCGAGAAATTTATCTAGTCTAAACGTCATATTTGACATAAGATAGAGGGGTTCCCTACGTGACATCGAAACTCAATACATCGAATGTCGCAGCATCGAAAACGGTACATCGAAGGGTCACATAATCGATGGTACTCTACATCGATGGTACGCCACATCGAAAGTCTCGACATCGAAAGGTTACGATATCGATGGTACGCTACATCGAATGTCGTCAAATCAAATGGTTACAGTATCGATTTCTCATCACAGCGAATTGCATATCAGTTAAAAATGTTTTTTTCTTTTTAATTAAAAATTTTTCTTGTGCATTTAATTCAATTTTACTCGGTGTAGTAACTACTGGATACAACAATCTTAAGATGCAATAACCCATCGATTTTGCAACGAGTCCATGCTGTAACCATTCAATACTGTAAAAATTCGATTTCACGACATTCGATGTAGCGTACCATCGATTATGTGACCATTCGATTTCACGACATTCGATGTAGCGTACCATCGATTATATGACCCTTCGATGTACCGTTTTCGATGTTGCGACATTCGATGTATTGAGTTTCGATGTCACGTAGGGAACCCAGATAGAGATAAAATGACTTAAACGACGAACAGTTGTCATTTTTACTATATCTTATGTCAAATTTGACGTTCAGAGTAGATAAATGTCTCGAATCGACTCGTTAAAAAGATCGGTGCTCGCACCGCTGATTCGATTAACAAATGTTTGAAGTATCCCATCAGGTTTTTACATATTTTACTAATCCTCCCTTTTTTCGCAAAGATTTAAGGTGTTTGATTGATTGGATATAAGATGAAGAAACTTTAAATACTTCGGTTCTATTGCAAATAAGTTCGAGCTTCAATATTGTATAAACCAGGCACTAAAAAGTTACATACAACTTTTCATATAGTTGTGTATACGTCTCATGGTTCCCTGCACTAACTTCTCAAAATACATCTTCTTCTAGAGTATCGCAAGAAGGGCAGCGGTTCCGGTGAGGCGAGTGGTGCAGAGAACCGAGTCCCCTGCTCGCCCTCCAGCGGGGCCACCGGCGAGAAGCAGGTCTGCGACGTGCCCGTCGACGACTTCCACCCCTGCACCTCCGCCAACCAGTACAACTATGAGGAGGCCGGGCCCTGCGTGTTCCTCAAACTGAATAAGGTGAGTTTTCATCTCCTCTTTTTCACCTCCTTCAACTGACTGGAGCTTTAACGATAGATAGAGGGTGAAATAGAAGACTGTCTAATATTTTAGCCTAAATATCCCTAAGTATTCAGACAGACTAGCAACGGCAACGGTATTGCGGTATACTGTGAGCGTAAACCCGCCAATCCAGCTTGACACAAGCAAAGAAAACTACACACAATCATTATAGGCACTTATGAAAAGTTGAAATGAAATACACGGTTCCAGTTTGACGTTTAATATGGATTAGAGCCGGCAAGAAACTCCATGGTTACTCTTGTGGAGGAACGAGGTTTGATGTTCCTCCAACGAAAACTATCCTCTAACTAGGCTGCTATTATGCCTGGCGGGCTACTGCCCAACATTTGATGTTGGGTAGTTGTATGTATCCTATCTGCGTGTCACATTTTGATACCGCGATGTAGGATTTGTGATGTCATCTTGAGAGTTGTCCATCGCGTGTCCGCTGCGCTGTTGCAGTCAGCTGCACAACCGTAGTGTTGCGTAGTTCGCATGTAGCGTGATAAATGTCGCCACACTCTTAAAATCAATAACTTTGACAACTTTGGTAAATACTAGTCTCTCATCCTATCTTCCACCTCATCTCTGTTCAACTGAACTTAACCCAAAATTTTACCATAAGTGTCTACGTGTAGCGCTAGAGTAATATGGTATTCACTAATATACCAGATTATGTAGCACACTTATTGTACAGAAGAACATTATCATAACCAACTGTCATACGTTCCAGATCTTCAACTGGGTTCCGAAGCCATACAACAACACCGAAGAGTTGCCTAGCGTCATGCCGGAAGACCTCAAGCAGCACATCAAGATGGTTGTAAGTATACAGTGACATCATCAAACTCTCACTTAAGAAAATTTGTTTTAGCTTTCAATCTGCCCCCTGATTTAAAATGTTTTGATATTTCAGTCGTCGAACGAGTAGGTGGGATATCTCTTTTTCTCTCGTTAAGAGAATCAGAGACAAAAATGACTGAATGAACGACTGACTTATCAAAACGTTCTGGTGCTAAATATTAGGTATTGTTGTACGCAGAATTATTGCAGTGCGTCCTTCGCAAACCCTGTAATGTAGATTATTGTGTCCTTAACTTAGGTCGGTTCTCCACGTTGTTTTCTTTCAATTATTATTCAGTACTTTGGAGTGATGCATATTCGTGTGCCTTATCAACTAGTACATCACCTACACTGGAGACACCAGCATCCTGATTGCGTTACACATAACCTTTTATTTTGACAATACAACAATATCTATTACACTGTATATATTTTATCAATCCAACTTTTCCACATTATGCATCACGCAATTGATATTTTTGTAATGTCAAAAAAGCTGTTTCGATTGCGTGAGAGTGTAATGTTATAGGAGGTTGGTCTTCAAGAATCACTTAGTCTTTATTAAAAGTCTATGGTATTGTTCAGTTATAATGTACCTTGAAAGTAGAACCAGAAGACAACAAGAGAAACGTGGAAACGGTCAACAAAATATGACAGCAAGACGCACACTATCCACAATTTAATATGTCCTTGTGAATTCTTTTCCTTCAGTCCGGAAAGCCTGAAGCAAACACGGTGTGGGTATCGTGCGAGGGTGAGAACCCTGCCGACGTGGAGAACATCGGGCCAGTGCAGTACATCCCTCGCCGGGGCTTCCCCGCCTTTTACTACCCCTTCACCAACAAGGAGGGCTACCTCAGCCCCCTCGTCGCCGTGCTTTTTGAGAAGCCCAGGAGTAAGTATTCAGATCTCTTTATGTACTGGTATTTCTTTTGTGCAACGGTAGTTTTAACCCACTGCTGTGTATAAGCCACTTTTCTTTTAAACCAACCATCTCTGAATGTAATTTGTAGTAAACTTCTGGAATATTTGAAATCCTAAATTAATTATCATTAGTTAGAGTTCCTCTATAAAATAAAGAGAGATTCTAGCTAGCTCTTGCTTGTCTGGCATCAGATTTGCTACAGTCTCGACATCTACTACGTAAATAAGGAGTCCAGCACCATTTTTGTTTGGTGTCTTTGTTTAAAACCCATATTCGTTCATCCTCTGCATGAGAAGAGGCGTTTAGAATTTCTGCAATGGGACAGTATTACAGGCTTGTATTATTATTCAACATCCTCCTGCCCTTACCCCAACTTATTTGGAATCGGCGCATCATGTATTTTTCTTCCATACATCTCTACTAGCCGTCATCTCAGAAGTCACTCTCTTTCAAGTCATATCATCTACATCTACATTATCCTCGTATTATTATTGTGTACTAAAATGTAGTGTCACTTTGCAGCGGGCGTCCTCATCAACATAGAGTGCAAGGCATGGGCCAAGAACATCTTCTACGACCGCTACGAGCGGCGCGGCTCGGTGCACTTCGAGCTGATGGTGGACCGCGGCTAAGCGCTCGCGCCGCCAGTTGGCCACACGCGCCGCCTTCGCCACACAGCGCACGACCTGACCTGGCTCCTCTGACCCTCACGTCTTATTCATTCTCAACTGGGGCTACCCATCCACTTGTAAGCCTGTCAAGTTCCTGGCAGCTCAGCTTTGAATGAACAACGATCTCAGGGATAATTAAACTCACCGGTCTTAACAGTTCGTGGTTAGCCCCCAATGGTTATGTAACTTCATGTATCAATGTAATTGCTCACGCGTTCTGTGTGGCGAAGGCCTAACCGCCAATTGGCCGCCAAGGTCACCAACTGATCGCCTACTGGCCAAGGTCATCAAACCCCCAATTGGCCAAGTTCATCAACTTACTGCCAAAAGATCGTTAGTTGATCACTAGTCATGCTAATTGGTGGTTGCCGGTCTCAACCGGCTATGTTAGTTGTTTTAAGTGTTGTAAGGTCATGGTTACCAGTTAGTCGCCAAGGTCGCCAATTGTTCGCTACGGCTGCCAAGGTCGTCACGGAGGTCATGCCAGGCCGGCTGCCAAGCGCCATTAGCAATAGCCACATAGTCGGCGATTAATTTGTATTCGTTTTAGAATAAGCCAGAGGGCGCCACTAATTTTAACTTTTGTTTGTCACGCTTCAAATAAAGTTAATGAAATTTAAAAGTATTGAATATTTATGAATTATGTAATGTTTTCTGGACGGAGAGTCAATAAACACGCAATAGTTGGTTCCAATTTAGGTTTTTTATTTGTGTTTTATTTCGTGATCCTGAACACATACCTCCTCTAGATTAGCCGTTGAAATAAGCAACTAAAACTATGTTAATTTGAAATAAATTTATACCACCAAGTGCCAAGACATAGTATAAACATAATCAGCCTATTACCGTCCCACTGCTGGGCATGAACCTCTTCTCACAATGAGAAAGGTTTAGAGTGCCTTTCCACCAGAAATGTGCTATGCAACGTTGCTATGGATGCGTTTGATATTCACCAATCATATTCATTGGTCCACATAGCATAGCACTGGTGGAAACTGATTCAACTAAGCTACGTTTTTTATATGGAATGATGCGTGCTGTGATGTAGATGATCACTTGCGTTAACGGTGAAAGAAAACATCGTGAGAAGACCTGCGCACCTGAGAAGGTTCCATAAAGTTCTCGATATTGTGTGTAGTCCGCACAATCCGCTCCAAGCCAGAGTAGTGGATTAAATCCTTCTCATTCTGAAAAGAGGCTCGTACCCTGCAGTGGGACAATAATATACCGTATCCAGAGTGTAAAAAGACCCATCACATATCCGAAATCTACGCACTCTGTACATCAAACTAAACTACATTGACCAAAAATAATTGCTGGGAAACGACTTTTATTTTTTGGCATAAAATAAACGCTTTTCTTTGTAGCGCGCAATGTGCGGTTTTTGTAACTTCAAATGCGTAATTTGTGAGGAAAAATTGAAAATTTTGTTATGGTTGTTTGGTAGAAAGTTTAATATTATCACTTAGAATAAGGTTTTGGAAAAAACTAAAAAAAAATTTGTATACTTTGACCTTCGATATCTCCAAAACCAATGGTTTCCCAGGTATGGTCTGGTAGAAAAAAATGATCCCAATGATAGGTAGAATATGTGGTTTTCGTTATCGTTAAGGGTCTTTTTACACACATATCGTGTCGCAGTTACATAGTTATAGCCGTTATATCCGGCTCGAAGGACCAAAAATTTAGGAATGTTTTCCTGCATTGTGACTGATGATTATGTTTGATAAACTCGGTGTTTTAAATCTTGCTATTAAAACAACTGAAATGTTTGATATGAGCTAGCGGCTGCTGATGCCTGCTAGGTTAGACTGCTGGTGCCTGATGATGTGCATGGCGTTCTAACTAACTGATGTGATAGAATAAAACAACAACGCTGCTTGAATGCGCTTGATATACTAAAAATAAATGATTTAATAAATGGTATGAAAATGACAATGTTTGTTGCTAAGTATGAACGGACCGCATAGTCATCAATATTATAAGTTATAATTTAAATTGTGTTACACGAGCATAGAAATTTGCTGAGCATATAAAAATGTACGAGTGGCTTGTACAATGATCATATTCCTAGTGATATGATCATATACCGGAAGATGCTTATAAGAAAGCGTTTCATAAGCATCTTCCTAGGAATATAATGTTAGATTTTGAGCCAAACACTGTAACTTGTCTTCCAACTGACTAATTTCAAGAGCGAGAGAAGCGAATTTGGAGCACTCCGACACGGATAGGTGAGGTTCCAAGGGGATAACGGGGGCTAGATGAGCGAGCGAAGCGAGCGAACGAAGCCCTCGTCATCCCCTTCGTGTTAGATTACTTTAAACCCTGTAGACAGAAACAGGAGCCACGCGCTGCGGGGCTTCGTCGACTCTGCTTTGGTAACCCAAACAACCTTACAAAAGTTTTTCATTTCTCTAAACATCCCCTTTAAGTTTGATGAAATGCTTTCTATAAGCATCTTCCAATATATAATCATATCACTATGAATATGATCATATAACGGCTGTAACCACGTTACTGCGATATATGTATAGGTATATGTATATCGATGGGATGGGTCCTATGCATAAGACCAAAGTGGCATTTTAGTAATTTCCAATTTGGACCTTATAACTGTAGATATGTGTAGGTTCACATTGGTAATGACAAAAATTTCACTTTAGCCCTTATATATAGGACCCATCGATATATAACGTAATTATATGAGGCCAAAATAGTAAAAACCCTTACCATTATCTTTTAATACTCATTGCGATTAATAGTCGCTTTATATCTCGTAAAATTTTACGACAATACGAATGGGAGTAATCTCGGACGATGCCAAATAAACAGATCAATACCCAGTAATAATAATATGTGATTAAGAAAGGCAATTCCTAGCAACACCAGAGAAAGAATTAAATTGGGCCCGTCCACTGTTGTTTAGGGGTATACAAGGTAAGTCGGAAAGGGGGTACTAGTCCGCGGGCCACTTAAGGGCGGAGCACACCAGATGCGTGGCGTGGCGTGACGCGTGCACGCACCAGTTGTAATGTATGAAAATGTAAGAAAGATGCCAGACCAGATGCGTGATGTGTGCGGGTGCGTGACCCACGCATGCAGAGCCGCAGCTACCGACAAACCGAGTGCACGCGCGTGTGTAGCGGAACGGCAACGTCGCACACGCGCCTGGAGTGATGACGTTGTATTATATGGCGCTCCCTGTTAGATGCCAGACCGGGCACGCACGCACACGCATCGGTCATTGCTGCACGTGCGCACGCACGGACGGTTGTATTTATTTACAAACAGAATACAGTTTACGAGTGTTTTTTTTCGCAATGGAGACAATTTTAAAGGAAAAACTCACAGAAATAGTTCGCAAATATGAGTGTCTTTACAACACCGAACATAAAGAGTAAGTACAAAAATAAAAGTTATAAATATTATTATGGGGGAGAGAATCGGGACAACGCTGGAAATAGACAGTAAGTTCAAATTATTGTTTTATTTATATAATTTAGTACACTAATTAGAAAATTTCAATTGACGACGTCTGTGGTCTAGTGGTTCGAGTGTCGGACTGCAGATCACGAGGTCGTGGGTTCGATTCCCATAGGACACCAATATTTATGTGATGAACATAAGTGTTTGTGTTGGTCTGGGTGTTTCTTAAGTATTATAAGTATGTATTTACAAAAAAAAAAGTATATAAGTATTATATCCATTGTCTAGTACCCATAGTACAAGCTCTGCTTAGTTTGGGACTAGATGGTGCTGTGTAGAAAATGTCCCAAAATATTTATTTATTTATTTATTTATTATTATTTAATTGTTACAGTATGTAACAAATTTTTCTCTCAACATATGGCCGCTGACAAGGTGGCTCGCACGCGCGTGCAGCAGTTACCTGCGTGACGTTGTAATGTAACAGACGGCCCCAGGATCTCCTGAGAGCACGTCTGCTACACCAGTTGTAAAGAATGTGTAGGGCATTCCATACCTAGTACATAACAACAATAGTAGAAATGGTTAGAGAAAAGAGGCAGGACAGCGTCACGTCCCTTGCAGCAGTCAGCGAGGTCCCTCCTGTACTCCCAGCGTTCGTCGATGGCCCACACAGCCATCCGACGGAAACCGGCGGCAGCAAACAGACCGGCTGCAGCATCCAGTCATAGTCACAGTAGCAGACGCAGACGACAGCAGGTCCGATCGCCGATCCCTCAAGTGTAGGTAGGGCAGGAGACGAAGCGAAAAGAAGGGAGAAGGGGCCACCATCGGGGCGCAGCTTCCCCAACTGAATGTGGAGGCTCAGGCCGTCCAGCTCACACAGGACAACCCCCGGAGTCCCATGTAAAGGCAGGTGTTGCTTAGAGCGGGGTATACCGGGGATGCTTGATAGGGCATTTAACACAAAATATGAACAGCCAGTAGATTGAATATTACCTATATATTTTTATAGTACATGTAGAAAATCAAAAAAATAACACTCTTATCAAAATTACACCATGGCGTAAAAAAACAATCTCTCAAAGTCCAGTCCCAGTTCAAATTTCCGATCTGTCATCGTTAAAAAATATCCAATATAAAATGGCCAGTAGGTAGGTGAATGACTATGAAGGTGATACTACAACGTCATGCGTGCGCGCGTGACGTGTGCTGCACCGGTCTTAGCCGGTGTGACAAGGCTTACACGCGCGTACGCACGTCACGTCGCACGTCACATCACGCCACGCATCTGGTGTGCTCCGCCCTTTAAAGCCAGAGGTTCCCAAAGTGGTCCAGGTGAACCCCCAGAGGTCCACGGGAGAATCGACAGAAGATTAGATCTTTTTGTCACGCCAACGTAGACCACGTTGGCGTGACAAAAAGATCTAATCTTCACATTTTATATGGTAATATGGTAGAAATGTAACCAGCTAAGTTTTGAAAGTGGTCTATGAGAAAAAAAGTCTGGGAACCGCTGAATTAAACTTTCAAAATTCGATACATTTTACTCCCATGCAAAATGATGTTTATCCTAAATTTTTTTTCAAAAATTCTACATGCCTTCTTTAGTTACCTACGAATTGAGAAAACGGAGCTTAGAGGATAGATTTAAGCGTATTTTTATGCAATCTTTGAACCGCTATTTCTCTTAAACTTTTGACTTTTAGGGAAAGTTGTAGAACAAAAGTTATTCATTATTATGGGTACTATAACTATAACACCCTTTAGGATTAGAACCCCCTTTCCGACTAATCTTGTGTAGGTATACTACCTGACACTTGCTGAGCTGGACAACGGATTCACGATTCGGTGCAACCTTGAGACACAATACGGCCGACGTATCTTGGCGAGTCTGTAGTTAGTTGTTTGGCTGCGCAATTAATCTTTTAGAAACGAAATTGTCTACTGCGCAGCTAATCAGCTAACTTCAGACTCGCCAAGATACGTCGGCCATATTGCACGCACCGCACGTTGGTAGTTCCTTGTTTGAATTCAGTGTCACCATCTTCCTTTTTTAAACAATTTTTTTATAATGTTTTTATTTTCGTTTTTATGTGTATTTTATGGTTTTATTATTTTCTTTAATTTGTTTTCTAACTGTGCTGTTGTGATTTGTGTCTTTTGTTGCAATAAATGTTTTAATTTAAACTGGCCGTCAATAACGGTGTTCTATTAAACTCGTTGACTATTATTAGATTATTGCGTACGTATATAAATAGCTGCTTCATTATCTTTATAGTAATTAATTAAGATGGTGAGTGACGTGTGTTCTTAGTAGCGCGCCTTCTTGTCTATCGTCACGTTCGTCACTATACCGTGACGTATTGGAACTCGTCAGGTACATACTATTTGTAGGTGTAAGAGATTGAGTAGGTTTGTTGAATGAGAATAGATGCCAATTTTGTGTTTATAAATACAAGGTTAGACGGAAAGGAAGCTAAGGAAGAATTCACACGAATCACAACCACACCACATCGATGCGACAAAAAGTGGTCAAGCAGTGGTTACATGTGAATAGTGTCGCTGCAGCTTCTTGTAGTTACGTTGTGGTAACTACAAAATGTCGAAGTGGTTGCGTTGTCGCTAGTAGTTGCGATGTGGTTACGTTGTAGCTAGTGGGAGGGCGCAGGGGCGCGCGCGGTTACATTGCGTCAACGCAACGTTGTCTTTGCGAGGTGGCCGGCCGCTAGTGCGCGGTGTCGCTGGTGGTTGCGTTGTGGTTGCGATGTGGTCGATGTAGTGTGCGGTGTCGCTGGTGGTTGCGTTGTGGTTGCGATGTGGTCGGTATCGCCCACACGGTTGAATTTGGCTGCAAAATGTGGTCCGTATGAATTAAACTATTCATTTTCATACAAATTAGTTCTCGCCCACGTGTTGTTGTTGTGGTGTGATTGTGGTGTAGTTGTGGTACGTGTGAAACAAGCCTAATCATTTCAACAAAATTTAAACTATCACTGCTCGCTGATTACACTAAGTGCTAATATTTCAAAAATAGGTACTTTATTTTTATTTGTATACTAGTTTTTTGCCCGCGGCTTCGCTCGCGTAAATTAAGCTCAAAAAAAACTCTTAACACACTACTAAAGCTTCTATTATAATAGAATTCAATCATGATGCGAAAGACACGTGGCGCCATCTATGAACGTTATTGTTGTTTTCCTCGGGAACAGTACTTTTTTTTGGGATGAAAGGTACCCTATTTCCGTTTCTGTACACCTAACAACGTATCTGCAAAACAGGATGATCGGTTCGGTGGTTTAGGCGTGAAAAGGTAACAAACTTACTTTCGAATTTATAATATTAGATAGGATGAGAATTAAATTTTGTTATCTATTTCACTAAATCGACAACTTTAATATAAGAATTCAGAAAATGAAGCTTCTCTACTAATCCGTGACCACGAGTATGACGTAAATTGTAATAAAAAAGTGAATGAGGTTTGTACACATAAAACCATAGTAAGGGGCGGGGTTTTAGGGTCGAAACCTAACCTAACATAATTATTTTGGTTACGCATATGACTGATAGTTTTTTAAAAGGCGTACCAGTAAGACATTATTATATGTAAGGAGGATTATAAAGATCTAACAAGATATAAGTATAAGTATATTCGAAAATAGCTCATGCTGTGGTGAAAAGATTAGCCAGTCAGCAAGGTTGGTAGCGGGGCTGACTGCCCAGGGTGCGCCGGATATACTTTAGTATCGTCACTCGTGGAGGCTCTGTTCATGGACCCCAAAATGTAAAAGTATGTAAAATATGATATGACTAGAAAGAGGGCGACTACTGAGATGACGCCTAATTGAGATGTATGGGATAAAAATACATGTTGCGTCGACCCCAAATAAGCTGGGATAAGGGCAGGAGGATGAGAATGATGATGATGATTCTTTGTGTGGTTTTGTAGAAAAATCTCAGGACTCAAATGACATTAAACATTGGCTTACATTATGTAAGGAGTTCCTTAACATTTTACGAACAGGGAGAAATTCTCTGAAACGTTTGCAAAAATGAATCAATTAGCTACTATTGACTAATAATGTTCATCGATTATTCATTTTACGTTTCCCGCGTCTATACAGACTTTACTATAAATACATTCAATTATAGTATATTAATAAGGGGATGTTTCACCAACCCATCATTAACTGTATTGTGTAGAAAAACAATAACACATCTGCAGTAAAGGTTGTGTAAATTACATAGAACTTCTATCTTTTCAATAGCTAACATTTGCCCACCACGGACTATATAATATCGCTATCAGCGATAAGACCGCCATTGTACCCTTCAATTTAATGTTATTGTACATGAGCTGTGTTACAATATTGGTGTACAATAAAGTATATTCTATTTGCATTTCACCATATATCTGTCGTGGCCATAACGTAGAATTGATCACTTCATGATGTGGCCGGCCACTTCATGAAATGGTTGTATTTCATGAAATGGCCAACTAAAATTGGCCATATCGTTTAAACGTCAACGTTTAATGATATGGCCATCCACGTTTGGCCATATCATTAATGTAGGGTTTCCATGATATCAAAGGTTTAATAAAAAATCCAAATAAAGGAAGCACGTACCATGCAAGCAAAGGAGCGGAATTTCGACGCACAAAATATCGTTGCACGTTACTGCGAAAGTTTAATAGCTTGATTCACCAACAATTAAGGGGATCTGGCGCTCGGCGGCCGCTGCCGCGGCACGCTCGTTTCGCTCGCTCGCCTTCGCGCGTTATTGGTCACTGTTCTAACCTAACCTAACCCAAATGATTCAATATACTAAATAGTAAACTTTCGCAGTAACGTGCATCGATATTTTGTGCTGTGTTCTGTAGTTTGACAGGTTAACCAAATAAATAATCGAACAAATAAAATTTTATGAAAAGTTCACCCGCAATTACCATGAAGTCAATTATTTTGAAATCCAATAATAGTCCATTAATTTTCGTTGCGTTGTCACCCTACTTTACTTATTATTATTATTAGCTTTTTTGTCAGAATAATTGTCCGCCGCCATGATGCATTACAATAACAATACGATATCAGCGCCTCTAACAGCAGATAATCTAACTAATTTTATGATATGATCACTAATGTTTGACCATATCATGAAGTGGCCGTGCGTTTAGCTGATCATATCGTCAAACGCTGATTATTCATTGATCTGGCCAGGCCATATCACGATGTGGCCAGCGGGCATTGGCCATTTCATGAAATACAACCATTTCATGAAATGGTCGGCCACATCATGAAGTGATCAATTCTATGATCTGGCCACGACATATCAATAGTGACACTGACAAGTATATTGAACACATAAATCGCTCCTTTATAATTAAAGAGACCTATCTAAAAAACTAAGGTTTTGGAAAACGTTGAATGTAGTTTCGTATATTTATAAATTTTGTAGAAACGGGAGATTCGGTTGCAATACATTTCTACGCTACAATAGGCCTCTGTTTTATTAAGAGTCGATGAAGATGCGTCAGTCTATGAATAAAAGTTGAAACCTTAAAATTTCGAAATACTTAGGTCTCTTTAATTCTAAAGGTGTGAAATGCCATATTTTGTAGGTCACATTTAGCTTATCTGTTCAATAGTTACGGACTACTTATTGATATGTTGGTGATAATCAACTTCAAACTCATTTATTCAAAATAGACTTGAATTACTTACTTCTTTTTGAACGTCAATACCCCCTTAATCTTTTTACTCCACTACTTCCTTAAAGACAAGGGCATGACGTCATTAGCGTAGCTCTAGGTGTGTAGTAGTGGGCTGTGGGCTAAACAGACCCGTAAGTAGGGCACAAGGGGTGAGGACCGCGGCGACAGCCCGGCGCCAGCGGGTTAGCGCGAAATGTCGCGAGGAAACTATGTTGCGAACTCGTCGTGTCAATGTATTGGATCTATTTCCGCTTCGCTAGCGTTCTTAATTATTACGTAGTAATTAGGTACAACTGGAAAAGCAGTTTCTTTCAAATAGCTGTGTTTATTTATCTATCGTCTAAATAAATAAAAATTAAATGCTGTTCGTTTGTAAGCGCATCACTTGCGAACGGCTGGACAGATTTGGCAATTTTTTTAATGTTCATCTTAGACTACGATAACACGAAAACCGAATTCGGACCACGATTAGTAGTCCGAATAAGGTTTTCGTAACAAGAAAAAGTGGAAAAGTTGCCTGAAAAATTGGCAAATTCGGTAAAAACTGAAAGTTCTTTTTTGTATGAACTCAAGACTACAACTCACGATTCTAACGATGGATATGCGTAATTCTTTTTTGTTTTGTTCGTTATGGTCTTGGAAAAGTTTTCAGGGGTCAGCTAGTATGTAAATAAAATAACTTTCAGCAGTCGCATTGGTTTCAGAATCAGATAAACCAATTTGATGTACTTTGTCCCAACACAATAGTTTAGAAAATTTAGCGAAGTTATTTTCTTTGATAAACTGAACTTTTCACTTTGTTATTATGCTATTTGTTGATTGTAAACTGATCTAGAAATACAACTAGTTTGAGGCGTCGCATTGTCTATCGAATCTTGTGTGGAAATTATACAATGTCTGGTAAACGGCTGTACAAACTTTAATGGGGTGTAGTATGCTTAATTTTAATTAATATGTTTCTTTTGTTTCTTAAGGTAATTAAAAATAATATGCTTATATAATAAATGGAATACCTATTACAGTCGTTACGGGTAGGCAAAAGCCCGAAAGTCTGACAACCAGTCTAATATTAGGATATCGGTATTTCCCGGATGCGGAGGTCTGTTGGCAGTCGCTCCGTGTAAAATATTGGTATTCATCCGCATCTGGTTAGACCATGGAAGCTGACCTCAAAATAGTTGGAAAAAGGCTCACAAGTACCTAATATCAAAATAAATGATTTAAAAGATTTTGAGTTTCAAAATTACTGCTATTCTGGGAGGCCAAGAGGTCAAGACCCAAAGGTTTAGACCCCTCATATAGAATCACTATATTTATAAAATTAAGGATACTACACCCGTAGAGTGCTTTTCCACCAGAGATGTGCTATGCAACGTTGCTATGGATGCGTTTGATATCCACCAATCATATTCATTGGTCCACATAGCATAGCACTGGTGGAAACTGGTTCAACTAAGCTACGTTTTTATATGGAAGGATGTATGATGTGGATGCGTGCTATGGATGCGAGCTATGGATGCGTGCTATGGATGATCGCGAGTAGTGCAGCTATGACCGCCGCTCCCCGTGCATTCCCTATTGTCGATACGTCGCATAGCTCGAGATGCGCATCTTCCTCGCACAGCTACATAGCTTAGCATCAGTGGAAACGGTCACATAGTTTCGTAGCTTAGCTTTTACATTCTCGCAGCATAGCTGCATAGCAAATCTCTGGTGGAAAGGCACCCTTAACGTTTCTACAGTTGTTTAGCAGACAAATCATTAGCATGACACGAATTCGTTAACACCCTGTATTTATAAAATTAAGGATTCTACACTCCCTTAGCGTTTGTACAGTCGGTTAACTGACATATTGTATAACACCACCGGGTAATTAGCATGAGATAACACGATTTTACTACAATTTTAGATATCATCATTCAAATTCATACAATTAATAAAAACTTCATTAAAGAAATGTATTGGTATGTCTACACCAGTGCGCTTTCATGTTCATCTTGCGGTTTCGTCTGACGCATGCCTGAAGTGCCATAGCGCATGCAATAGCGTATGCCCTAATACTAGTTCGAGTCTTAAGGCAATCAATATTGCATGCGCTTGACGCAAGAGGAATTGAAAGTTGAAAGCGCAAGATGAACATGAAAGCGCACTGGTGTAGACATACCATATAAAAATGCTAACTTAATTAAACTATCTCGAAAGTGATAAAACCTTTATTATGCAAGTTTTCAATAAATCTACATACAAATGTGTACAAAGTGACTGCGCCATTCACTCACCCCCTCCGTGTAATCCGCTCGGCGTGTCATCAACCCCCTGCATAGAAATATTTAAGTATGCACGGTGTATGGACTGGTATGGTCTTTGTGTTTTAGTTGTGTATTCTTGCGCTCTTGTTTAAACCTCGAAAATGCATTTGGTCATTGCACGGTTTATTACAAATTTTATATACCCAATAAAGGCTTAATTTCATTACCTACAAAATAATTTCGCACAGAGCAGCTCTCATATAATTACAGAACATAACGTCGTGATTAAATTAAAATTACTAAATTGCATTGCCGAGGTTTTCACACTATATTCTGTTCACTCAAAGATGAGTTCTGACAGCTCGGTTATTTCGTAAATTGTAGCCGTAAGGAGACTGCTATCGAAAAAACGTAAACGACATCATCAAAAACCGTAAAATAGCTATATTATCAATGCTTTGTTTTTAAAAAATATTAGATATTCTTTGTATGGTAACGTTTTGTAGAGAAACGTCACTAATCAACTTATGGTGAAAAGGGTATAATGAAATGTCTAATTCTATACATTTAAAATTCATCATCATCATTCAGCCGAATGACGTCCACTGCTGGACATAGGCCACCCCCAAAGGGGGGGTTTGCCATAATCGCCACGCTTGGCAGGCGGGTTGTCGATCGCAGTATGGTTGTTAAAGTACTCAGAGAACGCTGCTGCCCATCCTCTAGTGAATCGCTTAGTCGCCTTTTACTACTTCCATGGGAAAAGTGGGGTAGTTCTTTACGTCTGTCACCAAAAACACATTTTTTTTTAAATATTTCGTTCCTTTTTACACAGTACCATCTAGTCCCAAACTAAGCAGAGCTTGTACTATGGGTACTAGACAATGGATCAGTGGCGAAGGGTGAATTTTCTTAAAAGGGAAGCCGGACAAAAAAATGCTTACCTTGCTCAAGTGTGATGCGTGAATTCCAGTAACTACTCGTTTCGAAAGGGAAGCCGATAGGAATCGAGTTGTATGGAGCCTTCGCCACTGCAATGGATATAATACCTATATACTTTCGTTCTGTAAATACATACTTATTTACATACTAGCTGTGCCCGCGACTCCGTTCGCGTGGAAGTCGGAAAACAACATTGTGTCGCAGAAACTAAATAATCCATTTATTATAATAATAGACAAAGGTGTCCCACTAAGACACTTATATCTTTTGAACCATTTCTTTATGTAGAGTTTCAGCTCCTCTTGATTGACCGTAAAGATTCATAAAACCGTAATACTAAAAACGTGTTGCTTATTTCTATACATTTCCTTGCTAAAATGGATTATAATTGAATATTGATACTTTTATTGAAGATGTAACAAAACCATATCGCGATACAAAAATAGCTACAACGCCGTCTTGTTACAATCTGCGAACTAAATTATGATTTCATTCGAGGTGTGGTAGGTATAGAAAAGAACTTTAAATACCTATTTAAAAAAAAAAACTTATAGAAGACTTCATTTAATTTTAATAAGTTATAAATAGGTAGGTTCTGCTTTCAAAAAGTCTGATCTGGAAATCGAACCAACACAAACGCGAAAAAACATCATCTATATTTTTATTTCACCAATCGATATGATCGCTCCAATAAACATAGTGCCTGAAATTGATGGAAGACCATAAAAACTAACATTAAGTACCTACCTAACTTAGGTACATTTCAATTCAAACACTTATTTGTTGTAACTTCTTATTTCTTGCACTTCCTTCAATTTAAGACAGTGTGTTTGTTGGAGAGATTTGATCCTTATTATTGACCTTATAGATATCTATCAACAGGTGCCATAATATAATACCGGATGGTACATAAAGCTTTGTCAGTTCGATTCCCGGTTCAGGCAAAAAAATCAGTAAAAGGTAATTTCTTACTTTAAAAAAAAGTGAAATGAAGTTTCCTTTGAGTGAAATTTGCTATTTTTAATGTTTAAAGTACTTTCCCTTCATGGCCACGTCTTTGGAACATTACCTAAAGCTTAAAAAAACTGAATTAAATAAACTTAATAAAACGGCGGCGACAGGCTTTGAATAGTTCTGACAATAATGAACAAAATAAAATAAAATGTAGAAAAACCTTCCAAAAAGTGCATTGAGTAGATAGAATGATTACGAAATACGAAATTTCAACGAAAGCACTGGGTGAGCGCTTTCCTTGCAAATAATCATGGCCACCGATTTCAATTTGAATTTGGACCTTATTTTCGGCATCAGCATTCCCAAAAAGTATGAACATTCAATGAACAAAAATCCTACTATTAGTCCACATCATGAATTAATTTTATTGTGAACAACAATAAGAAATTGACCTAATAAATTCTAAATCACAATATCTTCGTTTTTATTTTTGTAAAAGCTTAGTTCCTTCTTCATAAGGATAGCATTTCATTAGACCTTTCGTAGACTGAGAATAGGTACCAATTCAACAATGAATATTATGTAATTTGTGGATTTATTCGTAGTAAAATATTTCCTCGCAACATTATTTGATACACGTAACGCCATCTATTGAAAATAAACTAATACATGCTAAGTTCTTCTAGAAAACTTAAAATTCACATAACTTTTGATTTCGTGAACCGATTGCGATGAAACAAAAAACATATGTTACTTGGAGATAAGCACAATATATGTTTATAAAAGTCAACAGCATTGGGTCAGTTCTTTTTACGTGATGCTTGAACAAACAAACAGATAAACAGATAAACAGACAAACAGACAAACCAACAAACAGAAGAAACAAATTACAAAAATGTTAAAAATGGGTTCTTTTGGTTATTTTTTAACACCCCAACCATGTTTTTTCAAAATATTTGCTATGTACAGATACGCAAAGTCTACAGATTTGATAAATGTATAGAAGATATTGATTATTTGCATATCTTTTGAATGCGTGAACCGATTGTGATGAAACAAAAAAAATATGTTACTTGGAGATAAGCACAATATATGTTTATAAAAGTCAACAGCATTGGGTCAGCTCTTTTTACGTGATGCTTGCATAAACATGCAAACATATGTTTAATCTTTACTTCCCTAGATGGCGTTGGCGTCGAATTAGATCGCGCTATGGTTTCGTTACCGCGCGATTTATAAGTTCTAGACAAAAATTTCTTAGTTACTTCTAAACCACGATTTTATTATATGTATAGACGAAACACCCAGCCCAACACAAACACTTTTTTCATCATATAAATATTTGTGTCCTGTGGGAATCGAATCCACGACCTCGTGATCAGCAGTCCGACACTCGAACCACTAGACCACAGACGTCGTCTTCCACGTCACAGACGTCGTCGATTTAAAATGAGGTAATATTGATTTTTTTTATTGTACATTCGTATCGAGTTATTTACGTGTTACGTTTTGATGTGTAACAGCTAGTTTCCCATAAAGTAAGGTTGCCAGTGCGTCTAGCAATAAACAAATAGTAAGCAGACGACTCTTTGTCTGGGTATTACCAATATTATTAAATCTCGCCTTGATTCTGATGTCAACAACCCCTAGATGTGTACAATTCACCATCCCTCTCACACTTATGCTACGATAGACTACCGTCTCTGTCGATAAAAGCTATGATACTGTTTGTGTATTAAGTTACTTATTGTTTTCTTGCAAAGATAAGTTAGCTATCTATATTATTTGAGTTTCCTTTTAATGATCTCAGGAGAGTAATTAATAGAAATAGAAATTTATTTGCGAGAAACACGGTAGGTACATGGGTCTTCAAATAATGCAGGTACAGATCAACATGTTTCGCCGGCACAGCGGCATGCAAATTAATTTAAAGTAATTAAAATTTTGTTAATTATTTTTATACTCGTAATATAGACTAGGAAGTTTTAGATTTAATATTATATAAGACTGAATTAATTAAATTATAATGTTTTAAGCATTATGCTATGACACAACTTTATAGCTATTATCTCTTTGGAAATCACGGCTCATCTTCCGTGCGGAAGATGTCCGGTCCTTTGGAAGGCATACGGGGGACACAGGTCCAACGCGCAGAGGCCCTTTTGAGAACTTTAATCTAAAATGGTATGGGGCACCAACCGAGGCCTATCCACGGCTGCACTATTGGAGTACAGGGTGCAAGACTATTGTAAAATGTTATTATTTTTATGATCTCAAAATTCATGAATTGTGTAAAAACACCAGTCCAAGAGCCAATTACGTAAATGTTTGCTAAAGTTTCTATGAGGTAGTTCTCTGAGTGATTGAGGGATTTTATTATATATCTGGGTATTTTATAATACCCATTTATAATTAGGTATTTTCTATACCCAAGGTCAGTATGTATAGGAAGCAGAACTAAAGTCTGGTCCCAAAATCTTTGATATAGCGTTTTTGGTTTGCCGCGACTATTCAACTGTTAGACAAATCTGATGTTTGTTACTCAATTATGTATACACGACTGAACTGATTTGAACGAAATTTGGCACACAGATAAAACATATCCTAGATTAACATATAAGTATGATACTTTTTATCTGGATATATGGAGTAGTTCTCCAAGGATGCGAGTAAAGCCGCGGGCAACAGGGGCCCAATTCTCCTAAAATAAATTCTTGCCAAACGCAATCGAACCACAACCGTCAATCAGTTTTTGTTTTGGAAAACTTTCAAAATGATTGATTTTGTTTTTTGTGTTTATTTGACATACATATAATTTGATAGCTTTTGAAATTGAGAACTGTCTGAATGAACGGTTCGGCCTTGGTTCGGTTGTGATTTATCAAGATTTATTTTAGGAGAATTAGGCCCCTGATGTTTGTTACTCAATTATGCATAAACGACTGAACTGATTTGAATGAAACTTGGTACAGAGATATAAAACATATCCTGGATAACACATATGATACACACACACACTTTTTATCCGGGTATATGGAATAGTTCTCCAAGGATGCGAGTGAAACACCGGTCTATACCTAGTACACAATAATTTTTTGTTATTAGCAGACAAGACATCTTCTTGACGACTTCTATTCTGGTGAAGACTGAAATTATATGCTTTGCCGAGGACCACATCGCCATACTTGTGAAACTTGTACTTCTTCTTCTTAATAGCTCATGCTGTGGTGAAAAGATTAGCCCAGTCAGCAAGGTTGGTAGCGGGGCTGACTGCCCAGGGTGCGCGGGACGTACCTACTTAAGTTATACAATTGGAGTTTTTTAAAGTTGTAAATCTTCGCCTTAGAGTGAAAACCTTGGGAAAGCAATTTGGTTATTTTTATTTTATCATCAATTTTAGGTGCTATAACTAATAAGAGAGCCGCTCTGTGTGAAATTAGTTTGAAGGCACTGATATTCGCCTTTATTGAGAACTAGCTGTACCCGGCATGCGTTGCAATGCACTTTTTCCTACTTACTACCTACCTACTACTTACCTACCTTCAGAAACAAAATCAAAATAGTAACAAAAAGTTAAAACCATTTTCATGCATGCGGTAAACAAACGAAATTTTCTTTCATAAGAACCTTCTCCTGACAATTAAAAAAGAACAAAAAAAAAATTGCGAAATCGGTCCAGCCGCTCACGCGTGATGCCGTGCCGTGACCAAGGGAAATAGGGATTCATTTTACATATACAGGGTGTTAACGAATTCGTGTAATTCCTTAAAACCACATGTTCTACTACTGGTGTAGACAGCTCCCGCACGGGATTTAGCTTGATTAAAAATAAAAAAATAAAATTCTTTTTTTTTCATGCGGCTTTGTTACCGATCGTATCTAAACCACCTAATATGGATTCAGTAAAAAAACAAAAAATATTTTTTTTGCAAAAAAATAATTTTATTTGTGTCAACATTTCGATGCCACGCATAAATTAATGGATGTACGGCGACACGGCTGGCAGGAACGACTAACGCGATATCGTTCTTTGCAGTCAGATAACTCAAGGCTCTAAAAAGACTCAGAAATTGAAAACAAAAAATTAAAAAAAAAACATTTTTTTGGTTTGTTTTCGAAAATTCCCATTTAGGGTTAATCTGTGTCACCAGTAGATCACGCGGTTTGAAGGAATTACACGATTTCGTTAACACCCTGTATAGAAGATAGAACATTCGTAATAAATTAATTTAATAGCTTTCGGCTGCGATTTCTTCCGCGTGAAAGCTCACAGGAACCAATGACCAAATACATTCCCGAGTTTTTCATTCTAAGATGACGCTCTAAACATACCAAGGTGTCAAAATTGATCTAACGTGAAACTTCATAACGTACGTATTTTAGATCCATCATTCACTCGCACTTCTCTCGTCGTCTTGGCTCGTACTAGGGGTACACAAATCGGTGCCGGTACTGGCTACGATGGCGCCAGGATGACGCCCGATGGCGGCGCATCGTCGCCGGGGCAAGCCACCCTATTGCACGATGTACATTGCTGGTTGGAAAAATAAGAGTTTTGCAATAAAATTGTATACATTAATAAATGAATCAATACATTAAACGCCCACTGTTGAACATGAGTCTCTCAATGACCGCTTTAATAAACGCTCAAAGGGGAAATAGGGTGCATTAAAATAGGCTCCACGACGATACTTAAGAACGAACGGCGCACCCTGGGCAGTCAGCCTAACTACCAACCTTGCTGACTGGCTAATCTTTTCACCACGGTATGACCTATTCTCATACAGCTCAAACCGACACGAGAGAAGTAGAAAGGGGGAATTGGCATATTCATCCCGCTAAGCAGACGGATTGGTAATCGCAGTTTGTTGTTAGCAGATAGATAGGTGGACGTTGCTGCCCATCCTCGTGACGTAATCCCTTAGTTGACCTCGAGAGAAGCGGTCTGTTCCTTGCCAGGAGTAAATGTAAATATTTATTGTACTAAATTATTTATAATTTGAATGTCCTAGCACTCAGGTGCATTGTTGCAACCGTGCATCTACGACGTAGCAGTGACGCAGCGTGACTTGGCAGTGACGTAGGCCTGACGTAGCAGGGATGTAGGCGTGACGTAGCAGCGACGTAGGCCTGACGTGCAAGGGTTGTAGGCGCGGCGTAGCAGTGATGTAGGCCTGACGTAGCAGGGACGTAGTAATGACAGGCACATAGTGGCAGTTCATCGTAGCGCGCCCGCAAAACTCATTTAGAATATAAAATTATATTAATTAATATCTACATACACTGCCTGTATTAATAAACTCTTAACAGGACCTAGAAGCGAGCTTTCAAAAGATGCTGTGATAGAGTAGAACTTCATAAAGTTTTAACTTTTTTAATTTGCTTCTCACAACATTTGAAACAACAATTGGGAGCTCTCAATTAATGAGTGACGTTTATATACGAGCTTAGTCTTTCTAGTCGTGCACGACAGCAATTGCCGACTAGGTTGAACAGGCAAGGTTCAAGCAGTACCAGTAATGGTCAGGCGGATACGATCTCACCTTAATAGTAAACTAACTGACCCGACGTTCTCGCGTCATGCAAAAGTCCCATAGAAAAAAGAACGTTCAGTTTTTCCCGAATGTTCCAATTTTCCGGGTAACTTTCCAATTTATCTTTCCATTAAAAACTAACTCGGAACATTAAGAACATATAAAAAAAATGCCCATTCGGTCCAGTCGTTCTCAAATGATACGCTTACCAATTAACAGTATTTAATTTTTATTATAGATAGTGGATGTTGTTTATAAAGAGCCTCCACAAGTAACGATACGTAAGTCCGGCGTACCCTGGGCAGTCAGCCCCGCTACCAAACTTGCTGACTGGCTAATCTTTTCACCACAGCATGAGCTATTTTCGTATAGCTCGTGTTGACACGAGAGAAGAAGATCGCGTATTCCGCGTTTATTATTTATTTATTTATTATATAGTAAAAGGTACATATTAAGGTCTATAATACAATAAAATGTCCAACAAAACCATATACCTGGTTTGTCTGTTGGATCGCAGATACTAATATTAAATGTAAGTACTTATTTAACAATTTAATGTAACTTTTATTACATTATAATACATAATAGTTATTATATTAAGTAGTTTATTTATGACATTATCATGATATGTAGAATTAAATCTTGCGAACTATATTTATTAGTAGTTTATAATATGCTTAATATCGCAGTTTAAATATAGACGTTACACAGCACATGGTTATTTTAATATACTAATGCAGAAAATTTAATAATGATAATTAATTAATAATTAGGAAAGTATGTAGACATGTTACGGCAGTGTACTAATTAGATATTTTTTAAGTTTTTTCTTAAACATATTTTTTGTTTTTTCTTCCTTGATTCCGTCGGGTAAATTGTTAAGTAAATATGGGATACGCTTTTGTAATGTACGGTCTCCATAGACATTATTAACCCTCGGCACTACATATTTACCAGACGACATCGCTCGGGTGTTGTACTTGTTACACACACTTATTAATGGTGTTTTTCGGGGTAGAAGTAACCTATATTCTTCTCCGGGTTCCAGACTATCTCAGTGCCAAGTTTCATCAAAATCGGTTCAGTAGTTTAGTCGTGATTGCTTAAGTAACATATAGACAGAATTACTTTCGCATTAATAATATTAGTAAGGATAGTTATGTGTTAAATTGTAGCATTACCATCTTAATTGAGTATTACATATCAAGAATAAGATTATTAACGTTGAGATGACCTATTGCCTTATGTAATTTCATAAAGTTATAAGTGAATAAGTTATCTTGTAGTTACTTTAATTACTTGTTGACGATTAAATTACTTAGGTACTAATTAGGTTCCTTATTATGTATATCATTTAATATGTCGTAAATATGATAAGCAACCGGAATACGTCGATAGTGAGCGTAGACATAATATGTATATACACACATCAAAAAAAGTTTGCGATCACTTTGAAAAATCGAAATCTTTTTTGTTATGGTAGATTATATTATGATTTCTTCTTCTCTTTAGATTCTTTATTTAAAAATATAGATTTAGAATATAAAACAATAAAACAGTTCAATTGTTGATAAAGTTCAATTTAAAAAATTATATCAGCTTATGCTAGTGATCGCAAACTTTTTTTGATGTGTGTATATTACCTAGTTTTACCTATAATGCATTAAACTTGTTAACTTTGTCTCTGATGGAGTTAAGCTAATTATCATAATATATTTCGAATAGAATATAAACCATATATACAAGGTTAGTCGGAAAGGGGGTAGGTTAGTACCTACCCCCTACTTATTATGTGTACTTTAACACCCTTTCGGATTAGTATCCGAAAGGGTGTTAAAGTACACATAATAATGAATAACTTTTGTTCTACAACTTTCCCTAAAAGTCATTAGTTGAAGAAAAATAGCTGTTCTAAAATTACATAAAAAATATGATAAAATCTATCTATCCTCAGCTGTGATCAGCTGAGTTTACATTTTTGGTCATAATTGGAGTCACGAATTAGAAGCTCCATTTTCTGAATTCGTAACTAAAGTAGGGAAGAAGAATTAAAAAAAAAAAAAAAATTTTTATTTTACTTAAGTACATGGAAATTAAAATGATCGAATTTTGAAATTTTAACACTTGCTTTAAAACAGTCATCAGTGATACTTTAAATGGGCTGCGGATTAGTACCCCCTTTCCGACCTTGTATATATGATACCATACCATACAGTTTGATACATAAGTGGCTTCAATTTGTTTCAGAATAGAATTGCACCAACTTCTCAAACTGTTAATTTTACAATACGCTAATTAGTTTACTCCTTTAAGTTTCTTTTTTCTTTCTTTTTATAAAAACAATAAAATGTTCGAAGCAGCAATGTACGCAGTCCACTGGCATCCTCCCCGGTCCGGAGAGTGCGAGGCACAGCGAGCCAGTATTCTGTGTCGACGGCTCTGGGAGGAGGGACGCGCCGTAACCATGGGGTTGGAGAAACGAACCATCAAGATCATTGTTATAGTGGCCGTGGTGGTACTGGTTATTGGTGAGCTATGTTTTAATATTTTTTTCTAAGAATTAATTGGCCCTCATTAGTGGTGTCTGTTATGTCGTAGATAATTAATTATCTATGCAGATGAGACAAAGGTGTAGTTTTTTGTTTTAATTTAACATCTGTCAACATAAAAACAAGTTAACACAATTTTGCAAACTTTTTCTTTTTTTTTCTTTTTTGGACTTTAGTCATTCTTGGGCTAAATGCAACTTAATAAAACAGTGTATAGTTAATTCAATATATTATCAAATCAAATGACACTTTCTGTTTTTTAATCATTTTATTTTTGTTGCGATTTTTTGTCTATAGGCGCTCCCTCACCGGAAGCATTCGCAATGTAACAATGCAAGATTCAATAAATTGTTAGCATTATTGCTAAGTAGCTCAAAATGTAATATTGCATTGTACAATAAATTATTAAGTATTTACATATAAGAACTAAGTAATTAATTACGTAATTATTTATTAAATAATGTAATTTCAGTATTTAGCTACTACAAACTTAGTATATTAAACTCTACTCGTAATTTTTCCTAAAGACAATTAACGTTGATTAGGACCCGTACTATGAAGTGTAAACTATCATAGTTCTATCATTGTTCTGTTGCGCGAGAGGGACGGCGCTATACAAGATGAATCAGGATGAATAGCGCCATTCCTCTCGCACAACTGAACAATGATAGAACTATTATAGTTTAAGAGCCCCCGCAGACCACAGACTTTCCTATCGGCCGATAGTTTGGTCGGGTTGGGCTGCTAGCGCGCACACTGGGCCAAATATCTGCTTCTATTCCTCTTCTTCTTGTTATTTTTAATTATTGCTAGTGGTCTAAGACCGTTTAAATTAAAGTAAAATAAATAAAGTAAACAGTCGAGTGAGTGCACATACCAGTTCAGTTTGAATGCAATCGTGTAGCCCATCAAACTTTTTTATCGGCCGATACCGAATCGTTATATTGTGCACGCTGCACTTGCATACATCTTCATACTGATTAAAAAAACCAACCAAACTATCGGCCGATAGAAAGTCTGTGGTTTGCGGGGGCTCTAACGGAATGTACGCTCTAGTGTATTTTTATTCCGAAAAGAAGGTGTCTAAATAAGCCTATTTTTGTACTGGCCTCGATTTTAACAAAGTAGTTTTGGAAATATTTAGACTTGAAATTTTAGAAACCAAAGCGTTCAATTTTTATTTTGGAGATCGAGCGTAAAGCAAAGTACTTACCCTTTTACGTATGAAACCAGATATTTTTAACGGATCAAAATAAAAGCTAAGTTAGCAAACCCTACACTGTAAGGTTTCCTAGGCTAGGCTTCAGGGTAATGCACTATGGGTCACGCGAAAACTATAAAAACATATTGCTTTCAACGTCAATGTGTACAAACAATAAAGCTGACTCTTGAGCATCGGCGCAAAGTTGCTAGTATATCGGTTTTTTATCGGACACATTTCGGAGAGTGTGCTTCAGATCTGCATGATCTAATACCCCCCTGCCCTTTTTTCTATCGGACGGCCAGAAGCACGAAAAAGCGCCATCGGTTCATGGTTGATATACCAAAAACCCGAACGAAGCGCTTTGATTCCACTTTCATTGTGAAAACCGCCAAACAGTGGAATGCGCTGCCCGAGTGGGTGTTCCCCAACAGCTACAATCTGGGTGTCTTCAAGTCACGAGTGAATCGGTTTCTTCTGGGCAAGCGTGCTCCATCGTAGACCGCATCATCGCTTAACATCAGGCGAGATGTGGGTCAAACGCAGACCTAGTAACAAAAAAAAAAAACAGTGGGACATTTCAGTCATAAATGTGTTTACGGAGTTTCTTGCCGATTCTTCTCCATAGGACCAACTACAACAGGGTGAGAACTTCAGTTATAAATGGCACTTCTACGGCAAATTATTAATAACTGTACAGTGTGTCGCTGGATAATGTGCACAAACGAAAATGGGTGAAACCAGACCAAAATAGATAGACAAAAAAAATGTAAAAAAAATCTAACAGAAATCTTTCATTTGATCCTTCAAAAAGGAGGAGGTTGTCAATACGGTTAGACCTTGGTGAAGAACATAGGATACATTTTATTGGATACCACGCGAACGAAGCCGCGGGCATCAGCTAGTGTATCAATAACTAGTTAAATAGAACCTCTGACACTGCAACTATGACTTCACTGCCGGTCAAACCCACCGGTTGCACCCTAGTCCATTAGTTAGACAACTAGACATCTAGACGTCTACACCCTTTTTACAAGGCTAGCCATAGGATGCATACGTTAAGCGTAGTTGAGACTACGCTATAATATATAATATTTAGCAAATATTATTTAGGACGACGTTATCGCTCAGCATACATTTTATATGGCCACGATTACACAACGCTATACTATAAAGAATTGGCTTGCTTCTTCTTCTATCGTGTCGGCACGAGTTATACAAGAATAGGTCATACCGTGGTGAAAAGATTAGCCAGTCAGCAAGGTTGGTAGCGAGGCTGACTGCCCAGGGTGCGCCGGACGTACTTAAGTATCATCACTCGCGGAGGCTCTTTTCATGCACCCCATTGGCTTGCTGTAAGCGATAAACATGAACCATTCTCAGAGCTATATCGCACGATTCTCCGGTCCGGCACCGCTTTACTTCCCCGTCCGCCACCCGACAGATCGCCATCAAATTACTAGCTAGACTAGTAGACCGGATTGCGCGTAGATAGACGCGATAGACGCGTTATAGCGTAATGTGTGAATGTCATGCTATAAAGTTATAGCTTATGATGCAATATGCTTTACTATCTATAACTATAGCGAAATAGTATAGCGTAGTCTGCAACTCTGCACTGCGCTCTAGCGTGAAGCCACACTGCTCCGCTGCGTTGCGTTGCGACGCCGCAGCGCAACATTTGGAGTCTATAGATTGGTCCAAATCTAGCGCTGCGACGTCGCAACGCAACGGAGCAGCGTGGCTTCACTCTTATGCTAAATTATTTGCAATAATGTCCAGTTGTCTGCTTCGTTGGTCTAGTGGTCACAAGCGCGATTGCTGAGCGTGAGGTCCTGGGTATGATCGCTGGGTTAGACAAAGTGTTGTTGGGTTTTTCCGTGTGGAATTTCTCAGTAGCAGCCCGGAGTCTGGATTTGTGCCCGGTTGATGGCAATAGGCTCGCCTCCTATTACATGGGACTTAGTGCGCATACACGTAGAAAGCGGGTTGCCGGCGTCGATCTGTCAGCGCTTGTCGGTGCTGGTCCACGCAGTTAGTCTCTATACTGTGTGGCGTAACAGCGCCGAAAAGCTCCGAACGTCGCCGACAAGTTCCGACCTGCTCCGATCAGCGCTGGTAGAGTCATTTTTGCTGTATTTGCAAGGGAATAACGCGTATTTTTGTTTGTACAGCCAGCCCCCGCTTCCTTTATGTAGCGGTTACCTGCACGGACGAGTACCGATAAGCGCTGGTAGGTCGGCGCTGGTTAACTGCTTCCTTTATGTATACGACTTATGACGTGTGAAATGAGGGTGTACTATTCACTTCTGCCCTTTCCTTCAGTGAATACTGGCGTGATGTTATGTAATGTCCGGTTCTTATATCCACAAACGGATTGATTCTAGTATTTAGTAACTCCAGGCAGTGGCTGACCAAGGGGGGCGACGGGGGTGGACTGCCCTGGGCCTCCAGTCATAGGGGGCCTCCAAATCTCGAGAAGTCCTCCTCTCAGTCAAATCCAAAATAAGAAAGAAAAATGATTTATTCTGGACTCACAGGGCAGTTAAAGAAACAAAAAGAATATAGGTACAAAAAAAAGGATACATATTTTAACAACCTGCACGAGGCCAAAATAGGCTCCTATCTTAGCATAATGCTGCGACATTTAAAAAAAACCAAATGCCGCAACGTTGGTTTTCAGATAGGACCATTGTAATATCATCGCGGGCAATAACGACACAATTAAATAAATAGTTATATTACGTACAATAATTATTTAAATAAGGGTACCTACATTCACACACACCAGTCACTTCACCGACAAGTCACCGATCCAGTCACATCAATGGGACGTGCCACGGGCACTGGTCCGGGAGCTTAGTTTATTTACTGCGCCGGGGCCCTTTCCCATATAGTTAGTAGCTACGCCACTGAGAGGCCTTCCGCATTACTAGTCGCCCCGGGCCCCCAACAGGATTATTCCGCCATTGATTGCAAGCCAGGAGGCCAGTGAATAACCCTTAATAAGGCAAAGGGGATATAATATTTCCCACAAACTTTTTTGGAAGACGTCGCGACACCCTCTTTCTTATATTTTTATTTTTAAATCTGGCAATATAATTTTTTTTTAGTCTTGTATAGAAAATTAAGAAGTTTTTTTATTGAATGTTTTTTTTTAAATATTTAATTGTTTGTTATTTACTTTTCTTAAAACCGTATTATATTAAGGGTTAATGCTCTAATTTATTAATGTATGTAGTGCAAAGACCGCCTCCCACCGTCTTTATTAATATAGGTTACTAAATTTAACATAACATAAAAGTCACTCGTCTCCTTTATTCTTTACCATTCTTGGATCGAACGTCTCTGCGCCAGACAATATGGCGCCATTCATTGAATCTTTGTCAGACATTTCTTTGTGTTTAATAATATATATCTATACTTAGATGCTGCGAAATGGTGCGTCAAGCCAAGTTATTCGGCTTCTTCTCCATGAGATTTCAAACACGGAAGTCGTATCGATGAATACAAAAGATTTATATTAAGTTTAAGATTCGTAAGACACTTTCATTTTTAACTCCCGACAACCTGCCTGTGAGTCTGTCTGTGGCATCGTAGCGCCCAAACGGATGAACCAATTCCAATACTGTTTTGTTTGAAAGCTGGTTTAATCGAGGCGGCTAAAGGCTATGTTTTGTGGAAATCGGTTCAGATATTTCAAAATGATCAACAATTTTCAGTTGGTGTAGGGTTTCAGTCAAACAATAGCTGTTTGTTTCACTTCCGCAGGCTCGTCCGATTGATTTGACTAACACAATAAACCTAGTGACAATACAATATTAGGGTACAATGAGCTTATCTTTTTGAGGGTTGGGATTGGAAGGTTGATAACACTACTAAATACAAAATAGCAAATAATCAGGCATACCCCTAGATTTTGCCACATTACTTACTTATTTTATTTATTGTTTACGGTTTGCTCGCGTGCATCTTATGGGATTGCCCGACTAGTTTCGGACCCAAACGGATCCCTTAATCATGAGCTGAACACGCGGCGAAATCGCGAGTCGAACCCAAACTTAACAACGCGAAAAATGCACATGACTTAACCGTTAACAATAATAAGTACAAAAACGTTGACTTACTTAGACCTCTTACTCCCCCCCCCTCTCCCCCCTTTGCCACGATATTTTCAACTTTGTCGTTTGACCTGCGTAGATTTTTATCGCGTCGTTATAGTTTTATAGGTGGTGCATCACCGCAATGGCTAGGCACTCAATTACTTAGCCGATAGTACTGCTAAGTTGTAGTACGTGCAGTAATAGTGGGTTAGTAATTAAAAAAGATCGATTACGTAGGTCAGTATAGAATTAATTAACAGTTAAGTAATGTATTCACGTTGTAACCGTGTTTTAATGGAGAGTGTTTAATTTTAAAACGTCCGGAACAGTAATAAAATTTACGTGCACACCATACTTTACCTATAAGATCGTCCGCCTAGCTATTTTTATCCGGCTTCGAAAAAGGAGGAGTTTATCAATTCGGTACTTATCTTCTCGGATTAGTTATTATTTTTTTAATTCGTGCGGAATACTCTTAAAGGTAAATGGGCATTTTGTTCGGACCTATGACCCACCAGCGATCACTAACGAAACTAGTCGGAATAAGTTAAAGACCATGAATACTACCCAATGAGATGAGTCGCATTCCTCAAAAGTATGGGAAAGTTTTTTTTTTAGCAAAACATGAATTAATATAAAAAAAAGGATTTTCGTATATCCATATCCTTCTAAATATATGAAATGCTTACATAAATGCACAAAGATCTTCCTAAAAAGGTACAAGAATGTTTAGGAGCTTTTCTATCTTGTTCCTCGCAGTTTTTTGAACCACATAACTTTTTTCCCCCATACATTTGAATTAAAATAAATACATTCCGTGAAATTTTAACCCTAAACCTTCAAAATAAACCATATTTCATTAATCTACGCGTACTTTTGAGGTACCGGCTCAAAAATGCCCAATGACCTTTGTCCCACGTTAATTTCATTAAGTTTGGTCGAGTAACTACTTAGTTTTTTTATACAATATTATTAGAAGTTTAAGTTGTCGTTCGAAATTCGTGTTCAACGTTCTAGTTGTCAATATATTTATTTGAAATAACTACCTTCAATTTGTTTCAGCATGGATTAGGTACCACCGATTTCTGAATCTGTTAATTTTATAATATGGAAATTATTTTATTCCTTTGAGATTTTTTTAAGTCAGTTTTTACATTTTATTAAGTTGTAGGACCAACATTATTTATATGAAAGAACCGGTTACTATTCTAGTAAATTTTTCGAGTAAACGATTTTTTAACCAGAGTATTAATGTTTGTCAATACCAGCCTTAATGATGACCAAACAGACACTGCGTTGTGCTCAAAATATAAATATACAAGTAATCATGTTTGTTACAGGCGGTATCATCGGACTTCTACTAGGCCTGCTGCTGCCTCAACGTTATGTCGGTAAGTCCTCAACCAAAACCAACCTAAGTACCAGGCCTAGGCTACATAGGCTGCAGCTTAGGGGCGTAAAGGATAGTGGTAAGGCCCGTGATGGAGGAGTGGCTGACGCAGGTAGTTACTCTCGGGACATGATTGTTTCGGGAAGTACCTGTGTCGCATAGGCCGGGAGCAGACGTCCGGTTGTCACCACTGCGTCGACTGCCCTGAGGACACGGCGCTGCACACGCTGCAGGCGTGTCCTGCGTGGGCGACGCAGCGCCGCGACTAGTCGCGGCGGTCGGTGGTGACCTCTCGCTTCCGGCCGTGGTTCTGTCCATGGTCGGGAGCGAGAGTGCGTGGGAAGCCATCGCCTCCTTCTGCGAGGAGGAGGGACCCGTCGCCCGACCAGTAACAGGCCCGAGAAGGCGGCGCGCTGTGTTCCGTGCGCGCCTCTCAGGAGGATGTGTGAATCCCGCGACCCCGGCCAAGGGTCAGGAGAAGGAACACCGTGGGTTTTTAGCCGGTAAGAGTCCGACATACCCCTTCGGCTTCCCCAGGCGAAGGGCATCCACAAGGATATTCAGGAGAAAAAAAAAATGGGGCGTCAAGGATAAAAATGTCCGCACCACAACAAATAAAACCGGCCATGTGCGAGTCGGACTCGCGCACGAAGGGTTCCGTACCACTATCTATAAAAACGGTTTTAATACTAAAAGTATTAAAGGGGATAGAATCTTTGTGGCATAGCCCCCCCGCTGCTATTTTGATTTTTTTTCCAAGTTGTGGCGCACGATTACAATAACATATATATGGGTAGAGGACACTTAAACAAACAAAAATATTCAGAGATATGGTGCCCTAAAGTGTCACGTTGCCGAGATATTTTGACTTAAAGTTTTTTTTATTGCAGCGCACTTTGTAACTAGTAAATATGGGTAGAAGACACTCAAACAAATAAAAAATATTCAGAGATATGGTGCCCTAAAGTGTCACGTTACCGAGATATTGTATCGAGATAATCTTGAAAAAAAATCTTTGAGTTCAAATATCTCGGCAACGTGACACTTTAGGGCACTATTTCTCTTAATATTTTTTGTTTGTTTGAGTATTCTCTACCCACATATGTTAGTCTTATCGTACGCCGCAACTTGAAAAATATAATTAAAATGGCGGCAGGGGCCTATGCCAGCTTCCATAGAAAAATGTTCGAACCCCTTAAAGAGCTTTGTTTTACATTTTACATACTACGGAACCCTAAAAAGTAGTAGTAAGTAACTATAAATGAAGTCCAATGAATAATTCTGGCTGTTTCGTTGCTCTAGCGGTCGCAAGCGAGACTGCTGAGCGTGAGGTCCTGGGTTCAATTCCCAGGTCTGGCAAAGTGTTATTGGGTTTTTCTGTGTGAAATTTCTCAGTAGCAGCCCGGACTCTGGATTTGTGCCCGGTCGATGGCAATAGGCTCGCCCCCTATTACATGGGACGTAAACATAACGGCGAAATGTGGGTGTACTATATACATCTCTGCCAACCCTTCGGGGAATACAGGCATGTATTTATAAAAATATGAAGTCCAATAAATAATTCGTGATTTTTAAATCCCGTGATTAAAACGTCATTATAATTATTCCGAGATTTTAGAGGAGGTATTATCCACTCTATGTTACTTCCTTCTTCGAAGTTTAGGTAAATATTATACTCTACCTATTCCGATCTCTGACGATGATAGATGGTTTACATTCGTAAACCGCAGGCAGACTTGGCAGGCGGGTTGGCGATCGCAGTATTGTTGTTAAAGTACTCAGAGAACGCTGCTGCCCATCCTCTAGAGAACCCCTTCCTTAGTCGCCTTCTACGACACCCATGGGAAGAGATGGGGTAGAGCTATTCTTTACACCACACGGCACCGTTTAGGTTCTAACGTGAGTGTAAATAATCTTTTCACTACTCATACTCGGAAAGTAGGTCTGAAGTTGCCTGAGGAGCGGGTTGAAAGTATTACTTTTCAGCCCTAGGGAGAATCGTTTTCAACTGACAGCTGCCAAGTTATAAAAAAAACTAGTTCTATTTTCACATTTCTATCTATCCATGTTCCAGCTTTCTATACAGCCACTCAATTAGGTACAGCACGATGTAAAATGTGTAATAAGTAATAACATTTTTTTTTTTAATGACTTTTTTTTAATTTCACTTCAACTACTTATTGCTTTAAAATAACAGATTTGGGCAAAATATAAACCATTTTTTCAATGATGAAAATGAAAAATAATGGCTGAATAGATGGCCGGCCACAGAAAAAAAAAAACAAAATACTTAGGCGGGATAGCGGCAATCCGATCACAAATTGATTTTTTAGCTAATTCATGTCTTTATTTTTACTTTCCTTGTATTCTTAATGAAAAGCACAGTGTTTAAAGACCTCGGGTTAAAGACTTATTTAGTCCCTCGAACTGTTGGCGGGTCTCGGGCCTAAATAAGTTACTTTCACCCCTAGGGTAACAATGTACTATTACACGCAGAACAGATGTAAACCGTCTATCAAGCGTGATTATCATGCCAATTTCCTCTTTGACCGTTAATTTTAGCGGTCATTGAGAGCCCATGTTCTGCAATTGATATTCACGAGCTAATAATGATGATGGTTTAACTACAAAAGGTACTTATTATACTGTAACTTTTTAGCTTATCATTTGAAAGTGATTTGTTCTTAAAACAACAGAGCTGGAGGTCTGGCCTCGTTCCGAGGAGTACAACTGGGACCAGCCGCTGATCCAGGTCAGGGGCAACGACCCTGGCAGCTGGCACACCTGGTACCAACGCATCAATGAATTCCTCAGGAGTAAGTACATATAATACTGCATATATTCATGTATTACAATTACTTAAGTACCGTACGTCCGGCACACCCTGGGTGGTCAGCCCCGGTACTAACTTCGCTGATTCGATAATCTTTTCACCACGACATAGCTATACTCATATTATAGCTCGTGCGACACGACAGAAGAAGATGGGAATTATATTGTAGGCCTACATATTATGCGATAATTCAGTTAACTGGCGAAACTTCAGAGGATTAGGCTCAATTTACACAGCCGCGGAATGGAATGGAAGCGTCAATTTCGCTTCATGACGCTCGAATGCGCGAGAATTCGCGGAAATGTTCGAGAATTCCCGCGCATTCTAGCGAATCATCGTCATAAACTCTTGGCACCGCACTACTGTGACCGTCCCGATCGACTTCCCGTTCGCGCCACTTGCCGCGGATTCCACAGACGGCGCCGACAGTAGCTAGGGGAATTCTCGAGAATGCGCGAAGATTCCCCGGAAGACGCGCGACCTTTTTTGGTTCGTATTTAGTTTGTACTTTATACAATTGACATAAAGTTCATTATGCTATGTACAATTTCGCTGCAAAAAGTCGCTTCCGTTGAGCTTTACGTACTACGATGTGTTTAGAACACATTTAAATAAAAAATGCACCCTCTTTGTTATTGTATCTCAGCTTGTTATAGTAGTTAACTAAAGTTAAAGGTAGGGATTTAAAGATTTGGAGGCCCTGAGGCATCGCCAGGTAGGGCCCCTGGAGTGAAATGTTTTTAAGAGAAGTACCTCGTGAATGTGAAACTTTTTCTCTTTATCGGAATGCGTGTAATTTTTTCACTTATCTAAAAAAAAAAAACATATTGTAGAGGCCCCTCTCTTGTGGGGGCCCCGGGATTAAGGCCCTGTACCTGTAACCCTCCCCTAAATATAGCCCTGAAAGTTAAGGTATTTTTTATTTGAATTTATTCTATTAAGGATACCTTTTTTTTTGTTTTCGGGAGGGAAACCTTCAAACGGCGCCCGGTCCTTGGGGGTAAGCCCGGGGAGTGTGGGATTCTTACCTCACTAAAACCGCCCCGGTGATCATCATCAGCACATGGAGAGGGTTCCGTTTCCTCTTAAGAGATCGCACCAGAACCCTGTACAGCGCCCGTTAGGGCACATCCCGTGGGAGACTGTAAAGAGGTCTCCCCTAAGCCTCGCTGTTTACGGTAGCACGTAACCACTGTACTACCGCCTTCTCTAGTCACTTTGGTGGGCGGCCAGAGTCCCCGTTCTGGGCGCCCGTGACCTCAAAGGTACACCTGCCATGAAAGTGATAGGTGGGGTTTCGGCGTATTAGGCGTTGCGGCGGTTGCCTCCCCGACGCTTTCTTCTTCGAGCGGGATCGGCCCTCTCGCGATCCCGCGCAGCTATTAATGATATTTAGTAACCATGTGAAGTTATTTAGCCTACAACTGGTGGTTATATAACCTATCTTCTTCATCACCAGTTTACGAGACGTCGATGCCGGAGGAGCCGCCCCGCGCGCCGTGTTCCATCCACAACAGACGTGACCAGCACATGCGGTCTGATCCGTGCGATATGGCGATGAGGATGTGGGCTCCGTGCACCGCCGACGACTTCTATGGATACGCCAGAGGGAAGCCTTGTATCTTCCTAAGATTGTCTCATGTGAGTAATTCAGTTTAAAGACGTCCACTGCTGAATATAAACCTCCCCCATATTGGGGGGGTTTGGCAGAATCGCCACGCTTGGCAGGCAGGTTGGTGATCGCAGTGTGACGGCATCTATCTTGCCACATGCGAACTATCCTACATCGCGCAATCCAGATTTAACACGCAGATAGTATATATACAACCTCCCAACATCAACCGTTGGGCCCGCCAGGTACAAGACTCCGCCTGGTTGGAGGATCCTCAATCAAAGGTGATTGGAGGAACACCACACCTGGTTTCTCCACAGCAGTATGGTTGTTAAAGTAGGTACTCAGAGAACGCTGCTGCCCATCCTCTAGTGAATCCCTTAGTCGTCTTTTACAACACCCATGGGGAGAGATGGGGTAGAGCTATTCTTTACGTCTGGCACCACACGTAACGCAGGGGTGAGTTATTAGACTTGTATTAATAAGTGGCTTTCACTTAAAAGGTAAGTACTCTTAAGTAAAGTTTTGTCTAACCCTCAACAATGTCTTGTCGCGTTAAGGCGACTAAGTGATTCACTAGAGGATGGGCAGCAGCGTTCTCTGAGTACTTTAACAACCATACTGCGATAGCCAACACGCCTGCCAAGTGTGGTGATTATGGCAACCCCCCTCCCTCCGCAACATGCCTTGGGAGGCCTATGTCTAGCAGTGGACGTCTTTTGGCTGAATAATGATGATGGTCGCGTTTGGATGAAGATGAAGCATACGGATCTAAGTAGCAAAAGTACCTATAACAAAGATATTCCCCTCTGGCTCTCACATACACACGACGGAACACAGTAAGCTGCTTGGCGCCGGACTTTAATGTGAGGGTGGTAGGTAGCTAGCCAGGCGGGTCATAATGATCCTACCACCAAGCGTGCTGGGTTTAGCAACACTAAATCTCTCAATCAAAACCTATTGTTACCCTTGACTAAACAATATTTGCAATAAAAAACAATTGTTTACTGTTCAGATTCACTATTGGGTGCCGGAGCCCTATAACTTGACGTCATCGATGCCCATCCCACCGGACATGCCACAGCATATCAGGGAGGCTATGGTAAGTTTTTTAAATTACGTTTTACTGACTAATAAAGACTTTTTAACCGACTTCAAAAAGGAGGAGGTTCTTAATTCGGATGTTAATATTATTTTTTATGTATGTTCGGGCATACCTCCGTCATTTATAGACGGATTTGCAAAATTCTTTTTTTGTTTGAAAGAGTATTCTCCCGAGGTGGTCCCATTTAAATTTGGTGAAAATCTGATGAAAACCTTTAGTGATTGACAATGGAACTCTTCAATGGATAACAGCAAATTACCAGGGATTGCTGTAGTTGCATGTTTGTGTATTGTTTATGCCACTTAAAATAAAAAAACAAAATAACTTTAAAAAAAAGTAAAAACCGACTTAAAAAAAAAACTAAAAAGAGTAAAATAATTACCATAATTATTATGAAACTAACAGTTTCAGAAGTCGGTGCCTTCAATTATGTTCAGTGTAAAATTGCACCGCTAGCAATATTACTAGCATAATTATGCGCTAGCACTAGCATAATTATGTTCACATGCACATACACCCAGACCTGAAACAATTATCTGTAGGCCACACAAATACTTGTGCCATGAGGGAATCGAACTCACGACCCGGCGTGCGGCGTGCGGCAACCAACCGTTCAGTTACTGTTGATTATGTTTCATAAATTGGCACCACAGTCTAATAAACTTTTATTTTACTGTGGCTCCATTGGAGAGTTTCTCGAAATGAAACTCGTTCTGACTCTGTCTTTCTCGGTGAAGAAACAGAGATAGCATGAGACTTGCTTCGCGAAATTTCAAACTCAATTTCAATACACTACATTTTTAAAGTAGTTATTAGATATGTCTTTCAAAGGCTCATATTGTAGGAAATGGAATTTAGTCAAAGAACACATAAAAGAACCCATTTGTATGATATCCTAGCCACTATAAATACTTAATTTCAATATCCTAGTTAACCTGATTGCAAATTTTCGTTTCATCAGCGTCATCGCCCCGCCAACCAATATGGCGACTTCGTGTGGGTGTCCTGTGGGGGCGAGTTCCCCTCAGACAAGGAGAACATCGGCCCCATCCAGTACATCCCCGCAGACTTCCCGCCAGGGTTCCCGCTCAGCCGGCTGCACACCGCTGACCGTATCGCGTACTCTGCTCGGAACATGCCCGACCAAGTCCCCGGGCCACTTGTCGCTGTACACTTCGAGAACCCTCGACGTAAGTGGTCTTATATCATACAGGATTAGTCGGAAAGGGGTACTAATCTGTGGGACACTTAAAGTATCACTGATGATTGTTTTAAGGGTGCTTTTCCACCAGAGAGCAGAGATGTGCTATGCAACGTTGCTATGGATGCGTTTGAAATCCACCAATCATATTCATTGGTCCACATAGCATACTACTGGTGGAAACTGATTTAAGTAAGCTACGTTTTTTATATGGAAGGATGCGTGCTATGGATGTGAGCTATGGATGCGTACTATGGATGGTCGCGAGTGGTGTAGCTTTGTGCAGAGCAGTGTACCTACAGTAGGCGCATTTTCATAGCACATCTTACTCGCTCCGCTACATAACTTAGCATCAGTGGAAACGGTCACATAGTTTCGTAGCTTAGCTTTTACATTCTCGCAGCATAGCTGCATAGCACATCACTGGTGGAAAGACACCCTAAATCTTTTAAACTGTGGACTTTTGGGAAAAGTTTTAGAACAAAAGTTATTCATTATTATGGATACTTTAACACCCTTTCGGATCAGTACCCCCTTTCCAACTAACCACACGCCTGTTTGCCTACCTATCAATTAAATACAAGATGGTGTAACCCATTCCACGAATAGTATAATAATTATCATGTTGGATTCTTCTCAGCTTCCTCCTTATTTTCCAGGTGGAGTAGTGATCAACGTAGAATGTCGCATTTGGACCCGTGACATCTACTACGACCCCAAGAGCCGCTACGGACGCGCGCGGTTCGAGTTGTACGTGGAATAAGCTGGCAACACTGTCAAACAAACTTCAAATAGTACTTCTTTCTTCAGACAGAAACAAATTGTGTAAAACTTAATTTAATTATTATAGTTGTGTTTACCGACTGTTTTATCTTTGACCGACTATAATCTAAGCAATGAGATTCTTGCAATAATTTTGTTTTAAATCAAGGAAATAATGCAAAATTAAATGAAGTCTCTAGTCAACTACTACACAAAGTAGTTTATAGAATGTAATTAATTATTATTTATAATATACTTATTTTTATTTCTTTACCTTTACGGGTTAAGGGGCGGTTAGTGCGTTGTAATTTGATTTCCTGTGCCATGCTTGATTTTTAACAAAATGGTAGTTTTGGATACGTTGAACGGAGTATTTTTCTGAAATAGTAATAAAGATAAATCATTGCCATTATTCATAAAAAATTGAATTGATCATTGTCATGTCGACAGCTTTTGTGGAAATAATAGATGTGATGAATGATGAATGTTAGATAGTTTCATGCATAGTAAAGTAAAGAAACACGGCTGAATGGAATTATTTATATTAATGTAACATCTCTCAAGTGCTGCTAATTCGTTTAGGTGGTAAAAATAGTTTGTAAGTATTCATTATAATAAAGAGATCAATTATTTAGAATAAAATAATAATTTATAATAAACTTAGGTAGGCACCTACTTATTATGGATGTTGTCGTTTCATGCTTTATTTAATAGGTAAGTACTGCGTTTATAAATGTTTGTAACTTTAAAATGTCTTCAAAATTATATTCTATAAAGTAACCATTTACATTTATACTCCTGTTAAAAAATTAATAAATTAATATACTTATGAAAACTTACCTCCATCCATACATATAAAAAGCCAAATATTTACTATCTCTGTACCTGTGCCTATACATAATTATAACACATTATACATATAAAAAAACTTTAATATCAGACCTTTCTGGTGATTTAGTCACCTGCACCCCTTTCAAGGGGGTGATTCTATCCATCATATTAAACAACTTTCACTGTAGGACCAACCCTGAAATATGAAAAAAAAACAGCTAATAAAAAGCAGCGGGTAGAATCACCCCCTTGAAGGGTGCAGGTGATTATATTATGATGATTATACTCTGATTACATCACCAGCCTGTGTAACAATATTCATTACAAAAATAATATGAATGATCTCTGTTGTTAATTTATAATAAGTACCTAATAATTTGATTGTCTGGTATTAATACTGTAATACCTACCTAGTAAGATTTGTAAATATATGAGTTAATTAAAATAAATTAAATAGTTTATTAATCTTTGATTGAGTATTTCAGACATTGCCTACTTGTATGTGTGTCACTATGTGAATAAAAATATAAAAAAATATTTGTCTTATTTTTATATTTTACATCGTAGGTACAATATCCCAATAGCCATTTCTACCCAAATAGGTACCTATTTGAATATGAAAATATAGTTACTAAAAAAAACTTTATTAATAATTTATTTATTTTATTTTAAATAAAACGGCCCAAAACAATTACACTATTTAAACATATAATTTATTATATTTACACAGTCATGGAATAAGTTTTGTATATAATATGATTGGAATAAGTAATAATTTGCCGCGCTCTAAAAAAGAAACAACAATAAAATTTTGTTTTGCTGATGTTACCGTTACTGTGGTGGTACCTTAGATTAAGTACTAAGGTGGTAGGCGCGTATTGTGAGGAGGTTCCTGTTTCTAGAGCCCTAACCACCGGCAGCTTGGACTCTGCTCCCAATTCCGGTGGACTGCTATTTTTTATATTTTTAAATGTTTTTTTTTACAAATTAATGATTTGTATTGGTACACTCTATGAAGTTACCAAAATAATGTTGGCTAACGTAACCAATCTAATAATGTTACCAGCTATTCCTTTGTTTAATAAGGTAGAAATCAATTAAACCTACTAATTAAAGGTCGGCCAGAAAAATAAGGAAAATTTTCGATAAATTACGGAATGTTACGTAACTTTTTTTTAATGACAAACATCACTTTCGTTTCATTCGGATATATAAAGCTTTTTAAATTAGAACTTATTTCACTTTATAAATTACTTTATGTTCTGCTTCAAAATTAGCTCTACATAATCATCTTTAACACATATTTATCCCGGCTTCAAATTATGAATGTAATTTAGTAACGCAAAAATATACCTATAGTCCTTAAAATATAGCTTGATTAGAATGACAGATGTCAGCAAAAGTGACGACATAACTTTGTAGTTACGTCGAACGGGTGATTTATATTGGCACATGAAAAATCACTCACATAACTAGCATGATTATAATTTTTGAGTATAAAATGAGTAAGGGTCAAAATACACGTCCGGTAGTTGCTTCCGGGAGCCGCATCCGACTATCTGATCGGATTCATGAAATACACGTACGATTCTCGTGTCCGATTTTTTCTGTACGGCGACGACGCCCGCACGATGCTTACGATTCTGACATCCGATCCAATAGTCTGATCGTACGTGTAATTCATGTTCAAACAAATGTATGACGCGGAGGCCTCCAGATAGTCTGATCAGACTATCGGAACCGACTATCGGAGGCAAGTATCGGACGTTTATTTGGGCTCTGAGAATGAAATAAAACAAAGATCATACAAAAACTCCACCGCATTGCGAAAAATTAAATGAAACTGATTCTTCTTTTTAGCACTCAAGCGTCCACGCGCCTCTACCGCGAGAGCGTCTACCGTCCAGCCGCGCTAACGAAATTTAGGCGCGCAAGCGCGCTGTGTCATTTCCAACTTAAACCTAAATATCTAGTAAACTACTGCAGTAACACCAAAATAAAAAATACGTATGTATAGCTGAAAATTAAAAGAATCGACATATGTGAAAACTTAATTACAATAGCTAATGTAAAGTACTTGAAAAAAAAGTTAAACTTGAGAATATGGGTTAATTTGCAGTAAAATTTTTGTTTTAGCTAAGTTTTTACCAATAATTTTGTAGTTTGTGTCAATGGACGCTATTTATAATTAAACTAGACTATATAAGCTTTTTTTTGATATCCCTATGTCATTACTTGGAATGTTCTGAGTATCAAAATAAATCAAAACAAACTACCAATTCCCTCATCAATTTGATGCCGCCTGCGCCAGTGAAATTCCGGCAAGATGGCCGCCCTTAGGGCGCTCCCACGCGAGGTTGCACATGATTTATTTTGATAGGAATTATTTATTTTGTGATTTTAGGTGAAATGAAACAACAAATACCTAATAAAGTATTTATATTTAATATTTTACATCACCGTAGGTATTCAAAATTATAGTAAATTACAAAAAAAAACGTGTCGATTTGAGAACCTCCTCCTTTTTTTTTCGTCGGATAAAAATGATAGTCAGTCATACGGACGTAGAGGTTGAGGCTTTAGCGTCGGCTGGTCCTGCCGGGAGGTCTGCTGTAACAAACGAGACAAGATGTTTAATGTAGGAAAGTAAACTTAGTAAATTACTAAGGACGACAAAGTCAAAAAACCATCTTACCAGGAGAATGGAACAGCCGGGACGTAGAGGTTGAGGCTTTAGCGTCGGCTGGTCCTGCCGGGAGGTGTGCTGTAACAAACGAGATAAGATGTTTAATGTAGGATAGTGAATTACTAAGGACGACACACTCAAAAAACCGTGTTACGTTCGGCTAGAAAACATCACTCCATTGATCTAAACTATTGCACGAGCTAAACCACCGCACAAAACAGCAAACACCAAATGAACTCTAGCGAAAAAATCATAATCCTCCTTTTGGTTCGCTGTAGTCGGGTAAACAGGTAACAGGATCACACTCATGATTTTTCGCTTGTACGAACCCTTATTGTGGTCTAAAAACGTAACTGTTAAGGCCACTATTGTTGCCCGTACGAAACGTTAGTAGAAAACACATGAATCTTAACTATTTTTATTGTATTTTACCCGTCTAAGTTTGTGTAAATACTAATAATGAACTAATTTCCATAATACGAGCAATATTTAAATAGATTAAGTAGTAAATCATATAAAAATATTACGAAAATGTCCACGCTCCACACGGCGTCATGAGGCATATTTTTCATTTCGATATATTTGGTCTCAACAGCCTTTGAATCTATGACATTTTTAGATATTCGTAAAGCTTGACTCTTGGGGATTATTTTGATATGATACACAACTACATTGGGATAAAAATAAAATCGTACTTACGTTGTTTTGTCAGAGCTCTGCAAATTACAGGCGACAGAAAAAATGACATCAAACTTTTTTTTTTCTAAATTTTTCTCTATGCTTGTATAGAGTGTTCTTAGTATCCACAGACGCGGAATTAAATACAGCGCCACCCCAAAAAAAATCGGAAGCTTTCTTTGGGCTACCACATAAGAAAATGATTTTAAACGGAACAAGTCGCGAGGGCCACAACTGCGGCCCGGACGTTCGACCGGAAAATTTTTTAGGCAACAAATGTTGCCTGGACGCTTGAGTGGTTAGGGTATTTTTCGTTTCATTTATAGAATGAAATACCAAAACAATCCTTAGCCAAAGCCAAGTAAAAAAAAAATACAATAAGAGTCACAATAAAATAGTAGCATCCGAAAATTAATACTGGCAACCCAGCTCAGCTGTCTACAATTGACATTCCGTATCCGTGGACGTTTCTCCAAGTCTTCAACCGGATTATCGTCGTATCGCTTATTTGCACCGCATCCGCATTTATAATTGTGGGATAGTTCGTGCACAGTTATCTAAAACATTGCGTCGCAATACATCCAATATGTCTCGTCTCAGGTTTTGTTTGTTGTTAGCGGTGTTATGCAGTTGCTCGCAATACGGTGAGTGGTATTTCGTAAAACTATTTATGTTGCAATAGGTTCTTTGTTGCTTTTTATCGTTATGTCGGCCGGAGTGTACAGCTCAAGCGCTTTGTTGTCGTGATTGGGCGTTATTTGCGCAATTAGCGACAAAAAAGAGCTCGATCTTGCGCTACCGTCGTTCCGTGAAATTCTAGAAGAATGTACCCACTATTGCTTATAACGGGCTCGATTTATAAGCTAATTTGATAAATATTATACATATATCGCTGGTTTTAATTATAAAAAAAAACGATCATTAGAGATTGCTGATCTTATCATCTGTCCTATTTTGTTTATCATTTTTCAATATCTGAATAAATTTCGTTTAAAATAAATGAAGGACAATGGTAATGCATGTGTTTATGTGAATGTTATGACCTTTACCGGAAAATTCTCAGCGAAATTCTGTTAATGTCTCACAGTTAAAACAATGAATGTTTTTTAACAATAAGTCAAATTCTTGACCTACATTTGTCCAGAATTCTGAACAACCACTTAATTACTTAGATTCAGAGTTTAAATAAAATTCCAAAATCGAAATTATGTATTTTTAAGGTCATTTCAAAATCAAAACTCTGTCTGTACTTGAAGGTTATGTAAAGTATAAAAGAAAAATACTTTTACAATAACATTAGTAACATATGTACCTACCTATTTATTAAAATATAGGAATGTAGGTATGAAGATTAGATTCATGATAATGTATGAAATTAATAAAAACAATGTAGGTAGGTACTTACATATCAGTGACTTGTCTTTTGATACCAGATGCTAAAGTCAATGAACTATATTATATTCAGGTCTTATCCAATAGAATTGAACACATGTTAAACAACACATACCGAGTTACAATATGACACCAACCAATAGAATTATTCTAGAACATCTATTTGTTTGATATCAACCTTTTTATTTATTTTCTTGGGTACCCCCATACAATACAATACTGTTTATTGTACATAAAACAAACAAGAAACATTAATATATATATAAAATAGAGATGTACAATGGTCACTCTTATCGCACTTGGCGATTTATTCCAGACAACCTTTGGATGGACATTATTTGCAAGATAGAAAAAAAAACAAGTGAACAGCATAACCATTAACATCCCATAGGGATGTTAATGGTTATGCTGGACTCTTGCCAGCTAAAACCGCATGGTGTTCCTCCCAGGACTTATGGCTTGGGTTCTGGGAATCTCTATTGCATGTATTGCAACCTCGACAGTGTCGCCGCTTAGTCATTTTTCAACTGTGTTGAGGTTATTCCAGTTTACCTAGGGGTGCCTTAGTATCAGTATTAATTTAGCATCTGATTTTTTTTGTTTTTTTTTTAACTTTTTTATTTGGTGGTTTTTATCCACAAGGATACGTCAACCCCATTGTGTCTTCAACAATATAACATGCGCTACACAATATGTAAACTAAAAATATAAAGAGATACTTATGAAGTATGGAAAATTATGGATTCCCGACTACTGCCAAACTACAAAGATGTTTTGCTAAATCAGACTTAGGATGTGACAATATCGTCTGAATTAAGCCAATATCCAATCTGTTCAATCTATGTACTCTTTCCCATTCTTCCCTCTCAACCTTATATTTAACACAATCCATCAGCAAATGTTGTACGTCCTCAATTTTATTACACGTTAAAAACAATTTGGTGATTCAACTTTTTTCATCAAGTACGCAAACTTTGCCGATGGATAGTGTCCAGATCGAAGTCTTAAAGCTAACTTAATATATTTCCTGCTTAGCTTGCCATCATCAAACCAAAGGAAACGAGGAGGCTCATGTTGAATGGTTTTATACCAAATTCCTTTTGTTTCCGATTTTTCATTAAAATACTCCTTCCAGAACTCATAACATTTAATTTTGAATTTAGGGATTAAATCTGAGTAGTCTGACAAAAATACTAGAAGATAGCAGCAAAATCTCACAGTTTAGTTTTTATTATTTCACTTGGTTGCGTTTGTCTATAGTAGCCCATGATGGTAATTGCAGACAGGGTCCAAGATCGAGCACACACAGCACTGCTTCATTTGGGCATGATTATGCTAAATTAGTTTAACATCTTGTGAGGTTCAAATAAAATGATTCAGATTGAAATAAACAAAATGGAGAAAGAAAGAAGAAAATAAGTTAAAAAGTATTTATCTCTATTTAATTATTTGGCAACTTACATTTCAAAAAAACAACATTCTTCCCCACAGGTCTTGGTGACGTCGTAACTACACAGAAACCCATAATCATACCTGTGCAGCCTCATCAAGAACCGGAAAAAGTGCCTATCACTGTTGCACCTGAAACTACGCTGGCACCAACGCCAGCACCAACTGAACCGACACCAGCGCCAACGACACCGCCTACGACACCGCCTACGCCTCCACCAACGCCCGCGCCAACCCCAGCACCGACTCCAGCGCCAACCCCCGCGCCTACCCCCGCGCCAACCCCCGCGCCGACTCCAGCGCCGACCCCCGCTCCAGCGCCGACCCCCGCACCGACACCTGGACCCCCAGAACAGGGCACATGGTCATTCTCGGACAAGAAGAACAACGTTACCTGCATCGTAGTTCAGTTTGCAGCTCAACTGAATGTCACATACCCCAAGGTCGTCGAGAACTGTAAGTGAACCTTTTATTATAATAGGGAAGGACTGTATGAAATGGGGTGCTAAGGAAACTAGACTAACCTACTTTGAATACTGCCACAGTAGGTTGAGGTGAAGGTTGGGATGCCACGAACATTATTTGCAATTAGGCTAAAGCAGTGGAAACAGGGAAGTGAGGAAACTAGTCCTAACTTGGTTCCCCATCTCATATCCTCTGACCCATAGATCTATTTGTATGGCTGATTGTGCTTTATAGCAATATCGGAGGACACCTATGGATTTTTAATAGTAGATTGTTACATCGAGCGCAAAGTGAGTTATTAATGCACGAGTGTTATGTTGGTGCCCGAGCGCAGGCGAGGGCACTAACTTAACACTCGTGCATTAATTACTCACTTTAGCAAGGTGCGTAATCTACTTTCCTTTTAACTATCAATCTACCTACCGTGATAAAATATACCTACTCAAAATAAAAACTCAATGAAAACAAAGTTATCCCGCGACTTTTGCGGCAAAAGGTTATTAACAATTTCATTTGCAGCTGTTTTTATACTTTCTGGAGTTGAATTCATTCATATCGCCATCTCTGTCTATTTGATACAATTCCATGTTTTAAAACTTTTCTTGCTAAATAAGATGTATCAAAGTTTTACAATGGTACAAAATGCGCGCCATTTGTTTTTTTTTTCACCAAGTCTGTTTTGTTTTATTCAGCCGATTTTTATTTTCACCGAGTATCTTTTTGATCTAATGCATACATTAATTTAATATTAAATTTAATGGGAGACATTAAACTTCTGTGCTATATTTGTATCTAAATAAAAAATAAAGAAACAGTGCATTAAGTAATGAAAAACTGTGCAATAATGAGATTTCATACATTTCTGCACTGTTTTGATTCTAAGCAAAAAATACGTCCTTTGTGGTCGGTTTAGTAGTGATGAATGATAACATTACTACGTAGTTGAAAGAAAAATGCTTCAAATTACGACTTTTCATACTCTGTGCATTTTTTTTCTATTTCAGACTTTTGTTGTTTTTAAAAGTGATTGATAAATTACAGTGAAATTGATTTCAAATGGTAAATAATTGATACAATTTATTCAAATATTCAGATAGACTCAATAATTCTTGGAACACGTTTTCCTGATAGTGTAAGGAGGGAAAAATCAATAAGAAACTCCTTGCCTTATCAGTGCTATCGAAATTTTATTAACATTAGTTTCGTGTATTTGTTTGTGTAGGGTCTATAGCAACTTTTTACATAGGTAATATTGTCTCAGGCAAAGAAATTAATAAAAAAAAAGAAAATTAACCCCTCGTTTACACCTGGATATAAAACATGTACCTATTTTACATGTATCCGTCATTTTTTTCTAAAAAATAATTGCATTACCTACTTTATGTGACAAACATGTCTATGCAGATCTTTCATCTTCAGACTTTTCGTACCATGAACAAGCATTACCGTTCAACTTGGTACAATAGTCGTTCACCTTTAGTACTGTCATGGTACGATTTTTAGCGATTCAGAAGCAGACCTGCTTTTGAACGGAAGTTGACTGGCTGGCATTTGAATGTTTTCATAAGAGGTCATAGTAAGCCCCCTGCGCCGACTAACTGCGCGGACCAGCACCGACAAGCGCTGGCAGATCGGCGCCGGCAACCTGCTTTCTGCGTGTATACGCACTTAGACCAGCGAGGCAGTCTCAGTCTCTTTTTAAATATTAAATACAATATTCGTAAGTTTCTCGGTTATGCACCTTTCTTTAGTCCCTTGACCTATTTATCGTCACGGCGCTAATTAAATTACACAAGTACGTATAGCTCGCTAGAGGCCTCGCCCACGGCGACTTTGTAGCGATGCAGTAGCGATACTGTCGAGCATGTGTATCGATACAGCACAGCCGCGATGCTGTCGCGGGCTGTGTACCTTCGCGCAGATTCTGTAGCGATGCAGAAGCGCGTTTACAAAAAAGTCGTCGTGCGCGAGGGGACATAAACATGGCGTTAACAATTAAATATTAATATTAATAAGTAGGTTGTTCAGAACAAAGAACTGATTGCATATCACTGTCTTAATTTAATCGATTGTAGATTGTCGACCCTTAAACGCGATTAAACTTGTCAAATAAAACATTCTAAATATACAAGGTCAGTCAGAAAAGGGATACTAATCCGAAAGGGTGTTATAGTACCCATAATAGTGAATAATTTTTGTTCCAACACTTTCCACAAAAGTCAATAGTTTAGAGTAATAGTTGTTCAAAAATTGCATAAAAAATACGTTAAAATCTATCTATCCTCAGCTATGATCAGCTGTGTTTACCTTTTAGGTCATATTTGGGGTCACGAATTAGAAGCTCCACTTCCTGAATTCGTAACTAAAGCAAAGATGAAGATTAAAAAAAATGTAAAATTAAAATTATTTAACATGGAAATAAAAATTAAGTATCGAATTTTGTAATTTTAACACTTGCTTTTAAAACCGTCATCAGCAGAGATCGGAATAGGTAGAGTATATTTACCTAAACTTCGAGGAAGGAAGTATAACAGAGTGAATAATACCTCCTTTAAAATCCCGGAATAATTATAATGACGTTTTAATCACGGGATTTAAAAATCACGAATTATTTATTGGACTTTATTTATAGTTACAAATGATTTATTTGATGAATCATATAACATTTTGAGGGTTCCGTACTAAAAGTACTATTAAGTACGTACTAAAAGTAGTATTAAGTAGCTTTGTTTTACATATTACTTATATTGTTTTACATTGTATCAGTGAAGTATCACTTAAAGTATTAAGTGGCTTGCGGATTAGTACCCCCTTTCCGACTAACCTTGTATATAAAATTGGCAGGTAAAAGTTTTTTTTTTGTAAAAAGATTGACGACCGCTCGCCCTAAATATTGTTCGCTTTTGAATTATTACAAAAGAGGACACCACAAGTAAGAGCCCTTCGGAATTTCATTGGCTGGGTTTTTGGTAATTCTTAAGGTTACATATCAAGCTATAAATTTTCAGTATGAGGTGATAGCGCATTGGCTCACATCATAGGCTGCCCGTTGGTACAACGAGAGGTCAGCGTATACTGAAAATTTATAGCGTTCAATGTAGCCGCAGGAGTCTATTCAGACTAGAGGTGCCCTGCATCCGATCCGAGTCCGAGAAAATACGATCCGAACTAGCTATACCTACTATTTATACTATTTGTATGAACGGTTGTGCACTACATCCGATCCGAGTTTCATACATTTGCAGCCGTGTTTCATTGGATCGCATTTGTTTCGGATTCGGAGCGCTCTTAGAGCCTATGCACACCACGTCTTTTTAACGCGCCGTCGACGCGCGCTTCTGTCATACTTCATACTTAAAAAATGTAATTGTGATTTTTTATGTATGGAGTTTGACGGAATCGCGCGTCTACGGCGCGTAAGGGTTGGACCTCATCTGGCAGCACGGAATCGCCTTTTTCCGTCGCCCTCTCTCTTTCTGTCGCTTAGAACTGCCATTTGCTAGACCGAGACAGAAAGCATAATGCGATAGCACGCGGCGGAATCCTCGAGGCGATCGGCATCACGGACAAAATGCAATGGTCGGCTATGGCAGTTCTAAGCGACAGAAAGAGAAAGGGCGACGGAAAAAGGCGATTCCGTGCTGCCAAATGAGGTCCAACCCTTAAAAAGACGTGGTGTGCGTAGGCCCTTAGACCGGATAAACGGGGCTACCGTTGTCATGATTTAGAATGAATCACGTATGTAAAAACTAAAAACATACCTATTTATGATAACATTAGTAGATAAGTACGCTGTGTGCATTATTAATTTTGTTTAAAATATAAGCACGTCTTTATGACGTCACTTATCAGGCATCGTGTTCGTGAGCTTCCGTATGCTGAATGTTTGCAAACGTTTTGTGTAGACAGATATCTACCTATAAATGCAGCAAAGCGTAGGTCATAATATAATGAAGCCTTTCCCACCCGTGGGCGTCGTATAAGACGTCAATAATGTGGACTTCAGCGTCTTCCTGTCTGGTAATAACAATCGATCAATACATTCACTTAAAAAAATCATGCCGAGTCCCACGACTTGGAAAAATTGGAAAAGTTGCCCGGAAAATTGGATAATTCGGGAAAAACTGAACGTTCTTCTTTGGGATTTTTGTATGAACTCAAGAACATAACTCACGTTTCGAACGATGGATATACGTAACTATTTTTTTTGTTTGTTATGGCACTGGAAAAGAATTAACCAATTTTCCGGGCAACTTTTCCAATTTTTATTTAAGTATTGAAATTTGGACAGGACTGCGTCTGTCATCTAGTCTGTAATAAAGATATTAGGGGGCTTAAATGTGTAAGAGGGTGTACGGCCGTGCTTGCTCGTCGTTGTATGTAGTGGTTTCTGAGAGGTAGGCCTCTGGCACAGTAGACATATAAGCTAAAGCAGTACCTCAACTTACCATAATCTCAAGAATTGAAACACTCAACATACGCGCTCTGTATACTGAGTAGTTTTTTGTTTTTGTATGGAACTGCATCCCGAAAATACCTTATTTGTCTTGTTGCAGTGCGTGTCTGTGTGAGTGTGTCAAATCGGACGATTGTAGGTAGTTTAAGTACTGCTTTAGCTTATATGTCTACTGTGCCTCTGGGCCGGTTTAGCAAGTGCACTTTTACAGTCCCTGATGACGGCAGTCTAAAATATTTTGGGGTAGCTTGCAGATGAGGCGGAACAGTATTTTACACAAATCGATTTCCGTCTGACCTCCGCAGTCCAATTAGTTAAAGATATCGGATATCTTAAGGTTAAGTTGCCAAATATAAATGTATAATGACGCGATGCTTATCGCATGAGATCGAGATAAAAAAATATCTGATGATCCAATCAGTCTTGATATTATTAGTATGTTAAATAAGAGAGGGCGTTCCTTTAAACTCGTTAATCTACATCATTAGGAGATTAAAATAAAAATATAAAAATTAGCAAAAAAAAGAGAAAAAAATCGCTACGGCTTGTTTAAAATCAGAATAGTAGCGTAGATAGGTTAAATGCTATGTTGCCGTGTTTTCCACAGTGATAGACAAGTGCGCATGTACAGTAAGCGTTGCTTCGACGCATATTTTTTTTTAGTTTTTTTTTTTTTGTATATATTTTTTACTTTGTACGGACGCTATAGTATTGCTGGTTAAGGGGAACGCCTTTCGTTATTAAACATGCTGTATTTGAATAAAAAACTGAGATTTCTTCCATATATTATCTTGCATGCGTTTACACATGCACAAACACTCGGAACTCTGAACAAAAGCTCCATGTACCTTGTACCATGTATGAAAACAGGCCTACGCGCCGCTGCAACTCCGGAGCGAAACACAAAAGAAAACCGAACCGAATGTCAGTGAGTGACCGAACCGAAATGTAATAAGAGCGCGAACTCACAGCGGAATGGGAACTCTCTATCCTCACACTAAAGCTCAATTTCGCATGCACGGAGCACATTTTCCTAGATATTTGATTTGACGCATTAGTTAAGGTGTAAGGTTTCTCTACGCAGTACTATTTATTATTCTGTGCAAATAATATCTGTAAGTAAGCCATATTAATACATAACATCACGCCTGTATTCTCCGAAAGGGTAGGCAGAGGTAATACACCCTCATTTCGCCGTTATTTTTAAGTCCCATGTAACAGAGGGCGAGTCTATTGACATCAACCGGGCACAAATCCAGACTCCGGGCTGCTACTGAGAAATTCCACACGGAAAAACTCAAAATCAAAATCTTTTTTTTTATTTCACATAAACCAATACAGGCACTTATGAAACATCTGCATGGTTCCAATTAGTCGTTTGCTATTGAGAAGAGCCGGCAAGAAATAAAATGGTTACTCTTTAAAAAAAAAAACTTTAACAATTTCAGTGAATTGTGTATCTACTGTGATTTAAGATGAGAGAATAATGTAGTCCTGACCACAGACCAGTGAGTAATGTAGTATCAAGTATTGAGAACAAAAATTAACAAACTTAACCAAAATAACAGTTTGCCCGACCTGGGGATCGAACCCAGGACCTCACGCTCAGTAGTCGCGCTTGTAACCTCTAGACCAACGAGACAGTCAAATGAATAGCCACGTTAATACTTTTTGCAATAAGAAATTCGAACCCGCAATAGTGCTATGCTACACAATGCAACAACGCATTTTCTCAGTTCCGCGTTCAACCTCGCTTCTTCAAGTGCGTTTACCTACAAAGGTTCAAAGTTCGAATTTTCTGCAACAAATCAACATGCATTCACGATTTAAAAACTCCTTCCTTATTCCAAAGATGGTTTTAGGAAAAACTAGGTTTTAAAATAGCTCTTTTTGTTATAACATGATGTTAGAAAGTTATAAGTATATTTTTAAATCTCCTTTTTTTAATTCTCGGCACGCGAAGGATTTTGATCCGGCCTGCATACTGCATACCCTCCCTTTTACAGCAAGAGTGTAAAGTCAGATATATTTTTTTAGAATTAGTTTTTTTTTTTCGAAAAAATTAACTAAGTATTAAAAATTACTTGCATTAGCACATGTATTCAGAAAAATAATGTATTGGGTTAATAATATTACAGCTAAATTAGTAAAACGAAGAATTAATTTTAATAAAAATTAAAAAATAATAATACTGAGACCTATGGTAAAAAATGGTTCAAATTGTGTTATGTGATAGCTGAATACACGGTGTGTCGACCCCTTAACGTTGGACCACTATTTACGACACACCTGTATACAGGGTGTTAACGAATTCGTGTAATTCCTTAAAACCACATGATCTACTACTGATGTAGACAGGCACTGCACGGGATTAAGCTTGATTAAAAAATAAAATTATTATTTTTTCATGCGGCTTTGTTACAGATCGTATCTAAACCACCTAATAAGGATTCAGTAAAAAAAATAAGAATTTATTTTTTAATGTTTTATTTGTGTGAACATTTCGATGCCACGCATAAATTAATGAAAGCACGGCGACACGGCTGGCAGGCACGACTAACGCGATATCGCTCTTTGCAGTCAGATAACTCAAGGCTCTAAAATGACTCAGAAATAGAAAACCAAGTTTGTTTTTTTTTTATTTTTTTTTAGTTGGTTTTCAAAAATTCTCATTTAGGGTTAATCTGTGTCACCAGTAGATCACGTGGTTTGAAGGAATTACACGAATTCGTTAACACCCTGTATAGATTTCCTAGGTTTTTTTCACTGTTGCTTAATATTTTTGTAATACTTTCGAGATTTGTAATAAAAAAATAATAGTCATAAGTATACCATATTCTGTCCCCCTGCAAAATTTCTTGCGTTTTTCTAGTCTCTGACGAAAAACGTTTTCTCATCTCTGGGCTAAACGGACTCTCGTAATAACGCTTTTGTTTCAAAAGTTAACCTTAACTTGCCATGACGGTTCCGGGTTTAAAGACCCACAGTTTTTGCTGAGATAGTCTTGCAGGGTCAATGTAATTGATGCCACGAACGGTGCATGGCGCTGCGTCCGCTTGCGTTCAGGGTCGTGACTTCGATTCCCGCGTTGGGACAAATACTTGCAATTTGCATTACCTTTTTACATACAGGGTGTAAAAAGACCCAACACATTGCCGAAATCTACGCACTCTGTACATCAAACTAAACTACATTGACCAAAAATAATTGCTGGGAAACGACTTTTATTTTTTGACATAAAAAAAAAACGCTTTTTTTTGTAGCGCTCAATGTGTGGTTGTGGCGATGCCGCGCGTTTGCATGCGTGCAGCGGCCACACAGCTGAGCCAAGGCGGTCGTGTGCGTTTGATAGGTATTCGTTGCGTTTTTATAACTTCAAATGTGTAATTTGTGAGGAAAAATTGAAAATTTTGCTAAGGTTGTTTTGAAGAAAGTTTAGTAATATCACTTAGAATACGTTTTTGGAAAAACAAAAAAAAAAGTATACTTTGACCTTCAATATCTCCAAAACCAGTGGTTTCCCAGGTATCGTCTGGTAGAAAAAAATGATCACAATGATGGGTAGAATATGTGGTTTTCGTTATCGTTAAGGGTCTTTTTACACCCGATATACTGTGTGATTTTTGTTATGGACACTGTCTGTATCTATCTTATATCATTTTTTACGTAAGGTGAGTCCTGGAGTTCTTCTACAAAACTTTACCATAAAAAATATCTAATAGACCTCTATCAGATATTTTTCGCTCGCGTGGATGTCTTTTACCCGCGTACTAGCTTTTGCCCGCGGCTTCGCTCGCGTTAATTAAGCTCAAAAAAACTCTTAACACACTACTAAAGTTTCTATAATAATATCATTCAATCATGATTCGAGAGACACGTGGCGCCATCTATGAACGTTATTGTTGTTTTCCTCGGGAACAGTACTTTTTTTCGGGATGAAAGGTACCCTATGTCCGTTTCTGTACACCTGACAACGTATATGCAAAATTTCGGGATGATCGGTTCAGTGGTTTAGGCGTGAAAAGGCAACAAACAAACAAACTTACTTTTGCATTTATAATATTAGTAAGGATAAGGAATCCGTATTTTCGGATAAAAGTCGCCAATGTTCTTCCCCAGGATCCAATCTATCTCTGTACCAAGTTTCATCAAAATCGGTTCAGCGGTTTAGGCGTCAAAGCGTCACAAACAGACAGAGTTACTTTCGCATTTATAAGTAGTGATTTAAAGAAAACAAAACATGAATGTTTTTAACTTTCGCGATTTTACCTATATATAAAAATACTGATTCAGGTCTAATCGCCATGGATAATATTATAGTTATTTTACGGTTTTTGATGATGTCGTTTACGTTTTTCGATAGCACTCTCCTTACATACAATTTACGAAATGTCCGCTATGTCAGTAGGCCTAGCACGAATGTTGTGACGTATGGTAACGTTAACGCGAGTGAATTTTGAATTGGAAATACTCGTTTCGCACATAATATTTAATCGAATTTAAATCTTTATTCATATCTATGTATGATACAACTTGTGCTTGTCGCATAAATTTAAAATAAAATGCTATAGAATAGTTGTATTTTCGATTTAAAATTCACTCACTTATCGTTACGTTTACGTTACTATACGTCAAAATATTCGTGCTAGGCCGACAGGATTCGTCTTTCGTTGATCAAGTAACGAAGTAAGACACGAAGCAATGAGGATTCATCTTTATAGTCTGTTACAAAACCATTTCCATCTCTATTTTTCCGATTTGCTTAGATTCTGTGACGTCATTCGCAGGTACAGTTGGAAGCAATATCTGTCTATCAATGGATTTATAACCGCCTATTATAATACCTATCCGATCCAAGTAACGAAAACAAACATGTTATTTTGAATAGTACGGCTATCCATTCTTTTCGTATGCTTATTTATCCTTTCTATCTATAGTCTGGTAGTAGGTAGGTAGTTATTACTAATTCCCCCCATTTTATTTTCATTTATTTTCATCTCTTTGCTTTCCAACCCAAAAGTTATATAAAAGATATCGCTTTCATCGATAAGACCGCAATTGTATCCTTAATTACGAGTAGGTACAGTCAGCTACAAAAAGATTTATACACTCAGCGAAATTAAAAACCGGCTAAGTGCGAGTCGGACTCGCGCACGGAGGGTTCCGTACCATTATCTATAAAAACGACAAAAACATCATTTCTTTTGTATGGGAGCCCCCTTAAATATTTATTTTATTCTGTTTTTTAGTATTTGTTGTCATAGCAGCAACAGAAATACATCATCTGTGAAAATTTCAACTGTCGAAATATCACGGTTCATGAGATACACCCTGGTGACAGACGGACAGCGGAGTCTTAGTAATAGGGTCCCGTTTTACCCTTTGTGTACGGAACCCTAAGAAGCGGTTATTATAGTTATTTAAATCTTTTATTATTGTACACATCATCTGCCAACACATACGAATACTTGTTGCGTGAAATTAATACAATCCTTTCACAAATTCTTCTTGATTTTTGTAGCTGACTTTATATCATCCTCCTGCCCTTTTTCTAAATTATTTGTGGTCGGCACAGCATGTGTTTTTCTTCCATACATCTCTATTAGCCGTCATCTCAGTAATCACCTTCTTTTTAGTCATATCATCTTTTACATTATCTATCCATCGTTTCTTTGGTCGTCCTCTACTGTTATATCCATTCACATTCATGCTTAAAGTTTTCCTCACGACATGTTCCTCATTCCTCCGCATCACATGCCTATATCATTAATATATAACCGGCAATATATATAAATTTCTCAGCCACCGGCGCCACTTTCAGACTTCCTCTTTCTGTACATACCTAATATTGTAACTTTGGTGCAAAATATAGTCTATCTATACAAGGTTAGTCGGAAAGGGGGTACTAATCCGCAGCCCACTTAAAGTATCACTGATGACTGTTTAAAAGTGTTAAAATTTCAAAATTCTTCATGTTTTTTTCATGGAAAATTATTTTTAGTTTTTCAAAAATTCTTCAGCCCTGCTTTATTTACGAATTCAGAAAATGGAGCTTCTAATCCGTGACCCCAAATATGACATAAAATGTAAACACAGCTGATCTGACTTAAGCGTTTTTTTTTTATCGTTGAGCACCTATTTCTCTTAAATTATTGACTTTTGGGGAATGTTGTAGAAGAAAACTTACTCATTATTATGGTTACTTTAGCACCCTTTCGAATTAGTAGGTACCCCCTTTCCGACTAACCTTGTATAGTCTATCTATCTATTTTGGTGGTTTTATATCCGTCGATTAGATGATATTGCCTCTGACTGTACGTATACGCGCTTGACCTTTGGCAGTAGTTACTCAGTAACTTCAGCTATAATAGTATGACGCAGTGCTACTCTTTAGCCAAGACGTTGCCAAGAAAAAATAATAAGTATCTATTTGGCCACTTTCTGGTAGTTTGCTAATTCATGTCATGCCTATATTCTTTGAAGAGATCTCCAGGGATGTGCTCATGACCGATGAAGGTTGAAGAGGTTTTTAATATTCAGTCTGAATCTCCATAAAATGCACATTATGACTTTGGGTGAAACTAGACATCATTTTTTAGAATGGAAAAATAAAAAAATAAAATAAAAAAAAAACTTTCTGTTTTCTAGAAAAGCACTAAAAACAGTTTCTTAACATTTTTAAGTAACGGTTTTTTTTTGGGTAGGTATAGGTACTGTATTTCATTTATCGTTATACAATCATTACTGTTTTTGATTTAGCATGATAGACCACTTGGTTCAATTATTCCATTAAAAAAACTACGTAGTTTTTTTCTTGTTTTTTTTGAATTTTTTTCCTTAGTTTTTTTTTCTTATTTTTCAAATATATTTTTTTCTTTTCTTATTTTTCCCTTCTACATATAATATTGTGTAAGTATAATATTGTAAATGTCTAGTTTCATCCAATTTCATATAGGTACATGTACTTTGTGAAAACTCACACTAGTAAACGTCTGCGATCAACAGTTAGCCTTCCGGGGATTGCAAGGTGTGACGCATCAACAAAACAAGGTATTCTCTTCTGACGATGACCTGTATTACGTCATCATTTGTGATATTTTCCCACCAATAACAACAGTTAAACAACAGTAACCGAACCTTATTGGTCAGTTAGTAGCTATAACGTAGTTCTTCTCTCGTGTCAGCACGAGCTATACGAAAATAGCTCATGCTGTGGTGAAAAGATTAGCCAGTCAGCAAGGTTGGTAGCGAGGCTGACTGCCCAGGGTGCGCCGGACGTACTTAAGTATCGTCACTCGAGGAGGCTCTTTTCATGTACCCCCATATATGACTAGGCTTGCCAACCTTAATGTATGAATTTACCGGGACTTTGGCAATCAAAATGCGGGACGAAAGGCGGAGGCGAAAAATACAATTAGAAATTATTTTAAATAGTATTATTAAATGTTTTACTTTGGCATACAAGTACAAGACTTACAACAAATTATAACATAGCAAAAATTGAAAAAAATTGGAAATATAATATGGAGTTCGTTCGACGCGAGATTCGCGGTCGCGATCTCTTTCCACTCTTCTAGTTAAACAAAACGTGCGTTCACTAAATTCCGACTTCTGCCCGAAGGTTTAGCCGTAGGTACGATAAAACGGGACAATTGGTGTCCCGCACACGTCTTTCGCGGGACGCACCCTCTAAAGCTCTAGAAACGGGACGTCCCGCTCCCGGCTCTCGCGCGTCGCGGGACCGTTAGCAAGCCTATGTATGACGTAGTATAGGTCAGTCACGTAATCTAGATGTCACGGGAACAGACTTCCTTGATTTATTATACCACTAGCTTTTTCCGGCGGCTTCGCTTGCGTTAATTTAGAATTTGACAGTCAACTCTGAACACACTACTAAAGTTTCTATAATAATATAATTCAATCATGATTCGAAAGACACGTGGCGCCATCTATTATCGTTATTGTTGTTTTCCTCGGGAACAGTACTTTTTTTCGGGATGAATTGTACCCTATGCGCGTTTCTGTACACCTGACAACGTATATGCAAAATTTCGGGATAATCGGTTCAGTGGTTTAGGCGTGAAAAAAACAAACAAACAAACTTACTTTCGCATTTATAATAGTAGTTAGGATAATTAGGATTAGGTTGGTGTGACGTTCATATTTCGTCTCCTTTATTTAAAATAATATTTTCATCGACCATAGATATTTTAGCCCTCAGATGGCTTGTCGGTTAGATATAGTTTTGAGTTTTCGCTCACTGATAATGAAGGCAGATAGATGACAGTTAAAAACGCATTCACGCGCAGTGTTTTCAGTGTGTTGCACTATACGTGTTTTCTATACAAATACAGATACTTGCAAACAACATAAGAACGCGCACTCCCGCGCTACGCTGCGTGATGCGATGCAGTGTGCGAATCGCCTTACTCCATGAAAAACAATAGTGATGTTTACCCCGCCCGTACATTTATCAGAATGGAGAATGACCTTTCATATAACCTAAACCCAGATCCAACAGAAACGACCTGTATCTGTTCGTTTTCGGAATACGCCCCCTGAATTGGGATGCTGGTTAAGCTGAAGCCAGACGAGCGTAATTTACGCCGCGTAAACTGAGTCGCTCAATTTCAGTTACGCTCGGCTTCATACAATATGACGATTCGTGCCGCACGACGACGCAAAATGAGTGTTAAATCTTTCCAAAAAAATACGCTGACTCATTTTACGCTGCGTAAATTACGCTCGTCTGACTTCAGCCTTAGACGGGAAACAGAACATAGTTTGGAAAAAGCTAGGATTGCTCTTCTGTGTTGTTTTAAAACGAAATATCTGTAGTGCTTAGTGCTCATTCACACGAAGACGATTAGTTTTTTTGACGAATCGTCTTTTTTCACGATTCGCTTTTTTTTGACGGCGGCTATTCTTTTTATATGCCCGTGTTTACACGCATCACGAATCGTGATAAATGTCACATCTTAAATCACGTATCGTCTTTTAAAATACGTTCGTCAAAAACACGAATCGTGTTTTTTTTTTTTGTGACAGACCCATCGTGTTCGATAGTTCATCCAAGACTAAGAATCACGAAACGAATGTGAACATCAATTCGGATATTTTGCCGAATCGTGATAAAACACGATTCCGTATGTAATGTGAACGTCTTCCGTCATGACGTATCGTGTTTTATGACGAATCGTCAATGACGGAACCCGTGTGAATGAGCCCTTACATATTAATGAACAATGTGTTGATAATTAATACATATTGATAGTGTTTCTCGTTTATTATACAATTTAAACGTAATGAACGGTTGTGACCTTAATTAAATTTAGAATCGCTCAGCCCAATGGCTTAGCTGTTATAAATATTAAATATTAATTAACTTCCACGTTTAACTAATAGAGAAATAAAAACAATGAAAGTATGTACGTATTGAAATACATGCTAATGTAATAAATACATACATAGTAAATTATTTTGGAGCTAGTAATTCGTCGATGATTTGGCAATTCGGAAATTAAATTGGCGTGTCATAATGTTAATTGTAATTTTCTTGTACAGGGTGTTAACGAATTCGTGTAATTCCTTAAAACCACATGATCTACTACTGGTGTAGATTGACCCCGCACGGGAAATAGCCTGATTAAAAATAAAAAAATTAAAATCTTTTTTTTTCCATGCGGTTGCCGTAAGTGATCGTATCTAAACCACATAATAAGGATTCAGTAAAAAAAAATAAGATTTTTTTTTGCAAAAAAGTTATTTCATGCGCTTGAACATTTCGATGCCACGCATAAATTAATGAAAGCATGGCGACGCGGCTGGCGGGCAAGACTAACGCGATATCGCTCTTTACAGTAAGTTAACTCGGGGCTCTAAAATTACTCAGAACAAGAAAACTAAGATTTTTTTTCAATTTTTTTTCAGTTGATTTTCAAAAATTCCCTTTTAGGGTTACTCTGTGTCACCTGTAGATTGAAGGAATTACACGAATTCGTTAACACCCTGTATAATATAATTATTATTGAATTCAATTTTTTTATTTCGTATTGGCACACCGCACATTACATGCACTTAGGAAACGTTTCGACAATTCAGTTGCACGGTTCCAAAAAGTAGGTCCTATGGAGAAGGGCTGGCAAGAAACTCCATGGAACTGTTAAATATTATATATCCTGTTTACATCGGCTGTCCCATTTCAAAACCTAGTAAGGGACACGAATCGTTTTATTGCATAATCTTGCTAACCTAGAAAGTCTCTACCAAATACAAAAACACCAACGTTGAAAACTCACATAATAAGCAGATACATTTAAGCATCGATACCTAGTAAGTGCCATTGACTGCCTCTGATCATTTAAAACCTAGTAAGTCACTTTAACCACATGGTTTTACCTTACATAAATACTTTTCAAAGGCTGACCGATTTAACGTTTATGCGCTCTCCTGTAAAATTTAGTTTTAAGCCCTTACTAGGTTTTGAAATGGAACATCCGACATGTTTGCTGCCATGTCTGTGAACTTTATATCAATAAAGATTGAGTACTGGGTACCATTAAAAGTCGTTCTGCTACCCATTCATGGAAAAAAGGCGTGTGTATAAATATAAAGTAATCCAATTTGAAGTACAAATAGGTATTGATAATATGTGACGCATTACGAACGCCCCTTGCATTCGCTCAATGATAACTGTCAATGACGCTTTGTCGTCAAACATATGTAAGTACCTTCAATGTGTATACTATGTGCCAGACATTGTGTGACTAGTTATTGCACTGGATAAGGGGCCGTCTCCACGAGAGAGAGAATCGCGGCGATGTTAGCGTCGTGTAACGTATTTCTAATACACTGTCTTAGGGGCCGTCTCCACGAGCGAGAGAATCGCGGCGAAAGTTTATATTGAATGGCACGGCGAGACTATCGCCGCGATACACTCGCTCGTGGAGATGGCGCCTAAGCTATTAGGGAGAGAATTTGAAATTGTTTCATCATCATCATCATAATTCAGCCGAAAACCGTCCACTGCTAGACATAGGCCTCCCCCAAGCATCGCCACATCGACCGGTCGTGTGCTTTGTACTATCCGTGTTGGGGGGGGGGGGGGGGGGGGGTCCGTTGTTGGTATGGTTGTGCAGTAGAGCATGGGCAGCAGCGTTTTCGGGGTACTTCAGTACTCAGAGAACGCTGCTGGTATTCTACGCTAATTTAGAAAACCCCACTGAAGACTCCCAGAACACCGAATCAAAGTCTCTCTACAGAAGATAATAACCCGTGAAGTCGCGATTAGAATTAATTTAAATAAACTCAATTTTTAATCTGTATCTAAATTCCAATATTTGAACTAACGTACAGCGAAGCTTGTCACAATTGTGAACAAATATTTGTGCAAATGTCTGGCACCAACTCTTAGAAATGTTTATAAAAATATGTTATTAAATTATAACTTGCAATAGCTGTCATTGTATATTTAACATTGTTATTGTATGCTTAGTTTAACAATAGAATGTTATTATTACAATTAAATATAATATTATCTATGCGGCTTAACTTTTTAAACACAGTCAAATTCCAGGGGCCTAATTCTCCTAAAATAAATTGTTGCCAAACGCAATCGAACCACAACCGTCAGTCAGTTTTTGTTTTCGAAAACTTTCAAAATGATCGATTTTGTTTTTTGTGTCAAACAATTTGATAGCTTTTGAAATTGAGAACTGTCTGAATGAACGGTTCGGCCTTGGTTCGGTTGTGATTTATCAAGATTAATTTTAGGAGAATTAGGCCCCTGTATGTTATCTCGTTTGATTATAATTTAAATTTTTGAATAGCTATGGTCATCTACAACCTAAGTGTCTAAACACACTATGCCGAAGATACGCGACCGAAGTTCGGCATGATTATTTATGCCTGCAATGCTTTCTAAAATACCCGCGACTAATGTTGGGCGTTATAACATATAACAGCTAATATAACTCATTATACATTTCTAATATTCTAACCATTATTTATTTGCAACAAAGACTGTTATAATATATATTATTGTCTATAGGTAGTAGTCGCCCGAAACTCGCGTCGAGTCGTTAGATCGGCCGAAAGCGTCACACAATTATGAACTTTAACTCACAAATAACAAGAGCAAATTTTTACCACCGTTAAAATAACATAAATATTTATATTAGTGTGAACTTGTTTCATATTACTGGTAAAATAATATTGTCGTACTTTACATCGTATTAAAGCGTCACACAATTATGAACTTTAACTCACAAATGACAAGAGCAAATTTTTATTACCGTTAAAATAATTTTATATTATATTAGTGTAAACTTAGTTTCATATTACTGCAAGTCTTCTGCTCTATTGATAATTAGTGTTCCTTCAATACAATACAATATAATATATATTACAACAGTTAAAAACAACAGTTTGAAAATTATAATATAATGTATAATGCATTAGGAAAATATATCAGTTACGCCCAACATTACCCGCGACACACCAGGCTGAAATTACGTCGCGTTTTACCTATAAAAAAGCATAGACGCCGAAGTTCGGTTGCTTAATTTCGGCATGGTATGGCGCCACACTAAAGGTCGTGCTATAAAGTTTATACACAATTTAACCAATTTTTTTTTTCTACTTCGAACTCCATACATAACAATGCTTTTCCTGTGACGACACTTCATTTGTTGAAATCGGTTCAGAAGTTTCTGGTGTGCGAAGACAAAAACTAAATATACATAGCCAGTGAGATTCATAACCTTTCCTCTCCACTGTAGTCGAGTAAAAAGGTGGCCATTGATTAGTAATTTTGCCCTCCCCTGATTTAGACCTACAGGGTGTTAACGAATTCGTGTAATTCCTGCAAACCACGTGATCTATTAATGGTATAGATTAACCCCACACGGGATTTAAGTAGATTGATTAAAAATAAATAAAAACTTTTTTTCCAATTTTTTTTGTTACTGAAGATTTCGATGCCATGCATAAATTAATGAAGGCACGGCGCGGCGACACAGCTGATGGGCACAATTAGCGCGATATCGCTCCACGCAGTCAGTTAACTTGGGACGTTAAAATTATTCAAATACAGAATAACATGGTTCATTTTTTAATTTTTTTTTTCTTTTTTCTGAATAAAAACCTATGCAGGCTCAATCAGTGTTACCAGTAGATCACGCGGTTTGAATGAATTCGTTTACACCCCGTAGAATTATGAATACCACAACTCGTAATTATTTCCTCGTCTAATGTCGAATAAAAGTAACCGCAAGCTACCAAGATCAATTACTCCTGCAGTAAGGAATATCAACTACTGTGGCTATCGCAGACGTGCCTAGTACTATGTTATCGGTCACGTCCAATCGTTACATGCGTGAAGATAGCGCATATGTATAATCTTTAGTAAATAGTGCCAGGACTCTGAGGGAGACGTCATGTTGGTAGCTTTAAATAACGGTGGTAGGCAGATTTTGTAGTAGTTGAAATCCTTGTGAAAGACTTCGATCGGGGAAGAACTACCAGTATATCGAATTCCGCATCATGCATCAATTAATGATACAGGGTAGACCTCCCACAAGTTGGACCGATGATCTGGTGAAGGTCGCGGGAATCCGCTGGATGCGAGAAGCACAGAACTGGTCGATGTGGCGATGCTTGGGGTAGCCCTATGTCCAGCAGTGGACGTCTTTCCGCTGAATGATGATGATGATGAACCACTTTCCAGCAGGTGGGCCGCTGGCTTCTTTGCTTAGCGTTAATAAAGTAAGGGCTGGTAATGCGGTTCTCATTTTGATGATTACAGGTCAAAGTCAAAGTTTTTTATTTCAAATAGACCAGATTACAGGTACTTTTAAAACGTCAACACTAGGTGCACAGGTAATAGATAGTGTAGATACCTTTTTGCTGCTAACATCACAAACCTGTTCGCTTTTACGCTAATCTTTACGTTCCTGTGGCCTCGGTACCATAGTGTCCAAGCTGGTCTATTCTTGATTAATACATACTTACCAACTTATTTCCTCTTCATGCACTATAACATGAAACCGTTCTACGCCAACCCAGGCTGATAAAAAAAAGTTCATTTCAGAAAGATAGGTTTTTATCAAGTGTGCCAAGACCAGTAACTTAAGCCAAGGAAACCATAAAATAATGCTGGAAAAAGGCCAAGTTATCCCATATAAACCAGTAATTTTTCTGATAACTGGTTTCCATACATTCTCAGATTTCGGTTCCGTGAAAAAGGTGAGATGTTAATAAACATCTTGGCGACATTATTGCGCGGTGAATCAGTTGGGTGAGTCATTACGGTACTAAGTAAAATACTGTACGTGCATATCAGAAGAGATACAGAAGTTCCAGTCCATACAAAATGTATGATGTTATCAAGGTCACACATAGCAGCGATCCGAAAAATCCCCCAATTTATTGCAATATACTGGGTTATTGGTAAAACACTAATAACCTCTTAAGGGGTTAACTTTTATATACATATATGTATAGTCTTCCTTATCGATTTCGATAACGGTGACCCTTTAAAACTATTTCCTAGCGTGTGCCCTAATATGACTCGCCAGACCGAATTTTGTTTTAAATACCCGGTCACAACTAATACAATAAAGTTGGCCTGCAGAGTTAAAAGTATAGGTGTAGGAGGGTTTAGGTCTCTCTTTACGTATTTGGCGTTTTTCGTCTACTTTTACTATGGGACCAAATCAGAAATCGCGAAAAAAATCAGCTGTTCCCTACATATTAACGAGTTATGCGAACATAAATGTAGGGAACAGCTGATTTTTTTTTCGCGGTTTCTAGTTTGGTCCCATAGTAAAAGTTGTTCATAATGATGAGTACAGTGACCCCCGAAGAGGTTGTTAGTGTTTTTCCAATAATACTGTATTGTTAGTTCCAATCTAATAATGAGAATCCATTTAATCATCCTTTAATCATAAAAAATAATGTTTGTTTGTGTGTTCGTCTGTTGTACCCCTTATATGCGTTCGCGCATCGTTAATTGGAAAGTGCGCGAAGGATAAATACGGAAATAATAAAAAAAAAACTTTCGCCTTCGGAGCCGCGATGGCGATCGGCTTGCCATATAGCGTATAGTGTGAACGTCATGCTATTATATAGTTATAGCTTAGACAAACTATAGGTCTAGCGCATAACTGAGTCAGTGCCTGAGGTAGCTGCGCGGTGCGGGAGGGGTGTGGTTAGGCTTGCCAACCTTAATGTATGAATTTACCGGGACTTTGTCAATCAAAATGCGGGATGTGGCAAAAAAAAGCGGGACCCAACTGTCAAAATATAGGGAGGCGAAAAATACAATTATTTTATTGAATGTTTTACTTTTTTATTTTATTTATTCGGGAAAACAAACAATTACACATTAAGAATTACAAAAAAAAATAGGATACAGAAATGATACAAATGTGAAATCAACCACGTTCTCCACAGATACACAATGAGACAATTTTGTAAATTTTAAGACTAGCGTTGTAAACAATAAAAAAGAAGAATATTAATAGTAAAGTATCAACAAAAAATAAAGCTGTTAATAGTGCCGTAGTGGAACAACAGTGTCACATTAATTTTTTAATATATTAAGTAACATGACTCTAAACTTTCTATGCGGTAAAGCAAACAGATCCAAACTGCAGAAATTCTTGTTAAAACTTTACTTTTGCTTTTTATTTTTTTACTTTTGTTTTAATACAACTAGTTAAACAAAACAAAACGGGACAATTGGCGTCCCGCACACGTCTATCGCGGAACGCATCCTCTAAAGCTCTAGAAACGGGACGTCCCGGCTCTCGCGGGACGGTTGGCAAGCTTAGGTGTGGTGACGCGACACGAGAGCTCACTGATTCGTCAACTTGTGACAACTGTCACCCTCCTGCACCGCGCAGCTACCTCAGGTACTGACTCAGTTATGCAATAGACCTGTAGTATAACGAAGTCGGAACTGCGCTTTATGCGTCAAGTTACTCTCGTAAACACGGCTACACATCAAGCTATACATTTCCAGTTTACACTGACCTTTCACTGTAAGGAAATCCTATACAATGCGAGATCAGCTTATACTGGAAATGTGTAGCTTGATCTGTAGCCGTGCGTACGATGAAGTGATACTTCTGGTATACAGCTGTTCTGCCTGTAAACTGTGTCGAACGTAACGCGGTCGTACATGTGTGGTGTTAAGTAGCTAAACTGCATTGTATGGCAGATAGACGTTACTAATGCTGAGCCATGTGGTACAGTTGAATAGGATTTCTATTTCATCACCGTTGTTTTCAATTTTTTTTTAAGTTTCCACTTCATTTTCAAGGCAAGCAAGGTCTGTAGGCTATACTTCAACTTCAACGCTCATTTATTTATTTGATTCTTTATGCACGAAATTAGTACAGAGGCGGATTTAATGCCTTAGGCATTTTCTACCAGTTGACCTTAGGGTGATGCAGAGACAAAACATGGTAGGTGCACATTATTATGATACGATAATATCATATCAGAAATAAGCATAAGGGTATCTATAACACTTTTTAGATTATTCAAAATAGTCTAGAATTACTCAGTTCTTTTTGAAACGCCCGCCCTTCACCGCTTCCTAGTGTTTATGCTGTGAAGAAGAAACGGCGCAACAAACTCCCAAGCAACTGTATGTAATGTCTCATACAGATATTTGGTCCGAACGGGAATCGAACCATTCGATTGTGTATCTGCGGTTACTAACCCAATTGAGCGTTTGCTGGGGAGTTTGTTACCCTTCTTATTTTGAGAAGAGGTCAAAGCCCAGCATTGGGACAGTGATGGGCTGATTAAATTATGGATTAAAAGTTTCCATTATCTTTGTTAATTTTTAATAGCGTATCATACCATATCCTCTTTCCAGTGCACCTTCCATATTTGTCTCTGCTTCACCCTAAGGTCGACTGGTAGAAAATGCCTAAGGCATTAAGTCCGCCTCTGTACTATGTGCGAAAGTATAAATAAATAAATTACTATTTCACACATACATCCTGCATTCTAATCGTCTGTGGTTTCCGTTCCACCGAACGCGGTATTTCCCCGTATGACGAATTAATGATATTAAATATTTCTAAAGCGAATAAGCTATCTATGAATGTTAAATTAATTTAATAAATAATACATTCTCGTTTATCTTTAGTATCTACCTGCCTAAATAATATCTTGGTTAACTGCATCTTTTTTTGTAATTACGGAAAACAAAGAATTAATAAATAAAGAGAAAAAATTAAACCGCACGTATTGTTTTATGTAGTGCCACTGCCAATTCACGCTGAACCAAATTGAAGGCACCGATTTCTGAAACTTTTATTTATTTCTTGCACAATGTAGTTTACAGAAAACTTTTTTCAATTCAATGTAGTTTCAGAAAATTCTAAACATACATAGACCATGTAAGGGTGTTGCATAAATAAATAAATATATAAATAAATGACTTATGTTGCAACTAGGCATACAATAATAGTACTTACTTGTAAGTTATTAAATTATTAGGTAAATTAACATCTCTTATTTTGAGAAGTCAAAGCCCAGTATTGGGACAGTGATGGGCTGATTAAATTATGGATTAAGTTTCCATTATCTTTGTTAATTTTTAATAGCGTATCATACCATATCCTCTTTCCAGTGCACCTTCCATATTTGTCTCTGCATCACCCTAAGGTCGACTGGTAGAAAATGCCTAAGGCATTAAGTCCGCCTCTGTACTTTGTGCGAAAGTATAAATAAATAAATAGACTATTTCGCACATACATCCTGCATTCTAATCGTCTGTGGTTTCCGTTTCACCGAACGCGGTATTTCCCCGTATGACGAATTCATGATTAAATATTTCTAAAGCGAATAAGCTATCTATGAATGTTAATTAATTTAGGGCCGATTTTTCAATCGTCAGATAACTTTTACCTGAGGAATAAATATCACGATTTGGCAGCTTTTATATAGAAAATCTGTCAAAACGTCAAAAATATTCATCGAATAAAAGTTATCTGACGATTGAAAAATCAGCCCTTAATAAATAATACATTCTCGTTTATCTTTAGTATCTACCTACCTAAATAATGTCTTGGTTAACTGCACCTTTGTTTATAATTACGGAAAACAGAGAATTAATAAATAAAGGGAATAAGTTAAACCGCACGTATTATTTTAGTGCTAATCCACGGTGAAACAAATTGAAGGCACCGATTTCTGAAACTTATTTATTTATTTATTGCACTTTACAGAAAACTTACAGAATAGTTATAGTCTAAACATACATAGACCATGTAAGGGCATAAATAAATAAATACACAAATAAATACATAAACAAGGTTAGTCAGAAAGGGGGTACTAATCCGAAAGGGTGTTAAAGTACACATAATAATGAGTAACTTTTGTTCTACAACTTTTAGGCCAAGCAAATTAGCTAAACCTGGACATAATTCGATAACTGTAATTTTCTTTTTCTATGACATAAAGTATTGTTAATTATAGTTAAAATAAATAGAATTAAAAATTTTAAAGCTCCGCGTCAGTGTAAAAAAAATTAAAAACTAAATTATCAACACATTTTGATTTCGTAAGTACAGCATAATAAATAACTTTGTAAAAGTACCTTTATTATGATATGACGCTTGTATTCCAGTAAAAAACGTCTAAATTAAACTAATTAATCTTTCGGGACTATCATTAATGAAGAAGGTTCAGTAAGTTCCAGATTTTGTGGATTATCTTACCAGAAATTATAGATAACTATAATTCAACAGTTTATTCTGCATAGTTTAACATGTGTGTTAATAAATTATTAAAAATTAAACAGATTCTCTTTGCGGAAATATAAAGTCACAAATATTTGTAATTTTTGGAATGCCAAAATACATAACTACTTCAAAAGTGTTTAATTCATGCCTTCAAAATATGTTTAGTACCTTAGTAAACAAATTAAACAATAAATGTTCACGATTATTCATTTATTGATATTTTTTCTTTGTTACATTTCAATATAAACGTTATTCCTTGTAGCTTAAGGTCGTAATTTCTTTGTGTCCCATTTCCCGACCGTGCTATCGCGAGTAACGAGCGATTTTTGTAGATCGACCGCGTGAATGTCGGTTATTATCACGGATGCTGACGAAGTCACGAATTAAAAATTTGCCTTTGTCCTTCCCTAGGGGTCGAGCTATCTTCTTCTTAATTATATAAAGGGTGTCCCTGGAAGTATGGATCAAATCGAATAGGGGCGTGGGCAATGTCATTTCCAAATTTTGTAACCCTGAGAATGTCGGTGCAATTTTTTACGATTCAGAAGTTATGACCAATAATTGTTTTTTGTTTTTCAATCACTTGCATAGAAAAAATCATAAAAAAAACCATCAGAGCTATCATTTTTTTTAGGACTTTGGCGAACAGTATGCCTTTCTTGTTGTAGTACTTTTACGCAGCTAGAAAACATGTGTTAAATAAGAAAAAACATTTACTGCAAAGGCTTTTTTGGTCTGGCAATTTTACTCAAGTTTTACTACTACAAGTTTTGAAATGACCTTGCCCACGCCTCTATTTGATTTGATCCATACTTCCAGGGACAACCTGTATAGATTATAAACTACTATTCAATTGTTTCCACTTTACAAAAAATAAAATGTGTAGTTAACTAATAGACTAAACGTTGGGCAGTTCGCTCACACCGCGGCATTTTTCTTATTTTTAGCACTTCTAAACGAAAGGTCCGATTCGAACACGAAGCGTATTTGCTTCGTGGATTCGAATAATTTAAAGAGCATTTTACATGTACATAATCAACCTTGATTATGAAGCTATTTACTTGGATAAGGATTAATATCATGATTGGAATGTCTTCATCTTTCGATTTTACTCGTGTTTTGATCGACTCATTTGAACAAAAAAACGGTTGATGTGACTTAACTATAATAATTAGACATATACCCTCATGGACTTTTTTGTGGATAATGAAGAGTGCTATAAACATGTAGTACAATATTTTTATGTATCGTCATTAGTTTTCGCAGCGTACGCCAAATAATATTTTTTTAAGCAAATTTTTGATACCTTGGGTTACATTATTGTAATTTTCTTACGGATCCCTAATTTTTTGATAATAAGATATAGCCTATGGCATTCACGGATAACGTAGCTTAGCTAGCCTATTGGTGAAAGAATTTTTGAAATTGGATGAGTAGTTTCGGAGATTACCTCCAATATACAAACAAACTTTACCTCTTTATAATATTATATACCTAGTAAGAATTCGATAGGCTATATAGTCAATGATTGTCAAACTTTTATGAACACGTGGCACCGCGGATCGACTAGGGCCGAAAGAAGAACGGTCACTTGTGAGTTGTGACCCAGACCCGACACGAAAGAGACATATCTCAATTTTTATTTTATTTTATGCATAGCTGAAATATATATTTTTTTTATTCGAAATCAATGGCTAACACCAAAATATTGCCTTATGTTTTTGTTCAGGCGATATATATTTTTTTAATACCTATTTACCTACAAAAACATAATGACGATACAATAATTATGGAATTGTCCAGGTGACTTGGTGATGGAGCTGGATTATGTAATTTTTAAACTCCTAGCTAGTATAACCAATCGAGTTAGGGTTCATTAAAATCGTCTTAATCGGTGACTCTTTGCAGATTAGGGATTACGGTATCATTAAGAAGCTGGCTAGATAGTGGAATATTTTGGTAGCTAAGTACTAAACACACCGAGTTTGAGCTTATCAATATTAACTCTATTTCAGTGCCGTTTGTGAAACAAAAATAAACTGTTATTGCTACTCGTTAATTTTTTTAAACATTTTGTCTGAACAAAATCAAATGGCAATATATAGGTGTTAGCCACTGGTATTCAGAACAGTGTTAATTTATTTCTGTTATATTTAATATAACAAAATAACTGAGATAAGTTCCTTTTGTGTCGGGCCTGGGTAAATTTCCTATGGGCCGTGACCCTTCTTCTTTATTGAAATATTGTGTTCATTAGATCGATAATAACTAAATTTTTCAGGATGAGGTATTATGATGATTTTACTGTTTTGTGATAGGTACCGTTTTCCAATTTTTTTGTAAATTTTGGTAGACCAGGTATATGTATCATCATCATTCAGCCGAAAGACGTCCACTGCTGGACATAGGCCTCCCCCAAGCATCGCCACATCGACCGGTCCTGTGTTTCTCGCATCCAGCGGTTTCCCGCGACCTTCACCAGATCATCGGTCCACCTTGTGGGAGGCCTAACCACGCTGCGTCTTCCGGTACGCGGTCGCCACTCCAGAACCTTTCGGCCCCATCGGCCATCCGTTCTGCGAGCAATGTGCCCCGCCCACTGCCACTTAAGTTTGGCAATTCTTCGAGCTATGTCGGTTACCTTGGTTCTCCTGCGAATCTCATCATTTCTGATATGATCACGCAGGGTAACTCCGAGCATAGCCCTCTTCATTGCCCTTTGGGTGACCTTGAGCCTTCTTATGAGGCCCATTGTGAGCGACCACGTTTCAGTACCGTATGTAATCACTGGCAACACGCACTGGTCAAAGACTTTCGTCTTGAGACTCCGCGGTAGTTGGGACGAAAAGATTCTACACAGCTTCCCGAACGCTGCCCAGCCGAGTCGGATTCGACGATTAACCTCTTTCTCGAAGTTGGACCTACCTAACTGGACAGTTTGCCCTAGGTAAACATAATCGTCGACAACTTCGAGTGTAGAGTCTCCGATCTTCATGGGAGTGGGTGTTACATGCATATTTGACATGATCTTTGTCTTATCCATGTTCATTTTAAGACCCACTCTTTCGGAAGCTCTACTAAGGTCATCAAGCATTGTACTGAGGTCCTCCATGGTTTCAGACATGATGACTATGTCGTCGGCAAACCGAAGATGAGTGATGTACTCGCCGTTAATGTTGATGCCTAGCCCTTTCCAATCCAGAACCTTGAAGACATCCTCCAGTGCAGCGGCGAACAGTTTCGGAGAGATGACGTCTCCCTGCCTCACACCTCGCTGCAGAAGGATAGGTTTCAAGGTCTGATCCTGTAATCGGACTGACAAAGTGGCGTTTTCATACAAACACTTCAGCACTTCGATGTACCGATAGCCAATCTGGCACCGTTGAAGAGACTGCAGTACAAGCCCAGGTCTCGATCGAATCGAAAGCTTTCTCGTAGTCCACAAACGCTAAGCAAAGAGGCAGGTTATATTCTTCGGTCTTCTGTATAACCTGCCGCAGCGTATGTATGTGATCTACGGTGCTAAAGCCTTTTCGGAATCCGGCTTGTTCGGGAGGCTGGAAGTCGTCAAAACGGTTCGGGATGACTCTTGAAAACAGCTTGTAGACATGACTCAGAAGTGAGATGGGCCTGTAGTTCTTCAATAGGGTATTATCACCCTTTTTGAAGAAAAGTATCACCACACCTCTGTTCCATGCCTGTGGCGTTTTCCCCTCGAGTATGATGGAATTAAACAGCTTCTGAAGGGCCTTATGGACCGGTTTTCCACCCGCCTTCAGAAGTTCGGCCGTAATTCCGTCATCGCCGGCGCCTTGTTCTTTTTAAGGTACTTCAGAGCCATCCTAATCTCGTACAGGCTGACGTCCGGGATGTCTTCGGTATAGTGTCGGATCAATCTAGCTCTTGGGTCGTTTGCCAGATTCGCAACGGGTTCGCTTGTTGAAGTGTACAACTGTCCATAGAACTTCTCGACCTCTCTCAAAAGCTCTAGTTTGGCGGATACGATTCTGTCATCGGTCTTCAGTTTCATAAGCTGACTCTGACCAATAGACAAATCTCTTGCAAAAACTTTGGAGCCCTTGTTCCGCTCAATCGACTCCTTAAAACGCTCTGTATTAAATCGGCGTAGATCGCACTTCAAGGACTTAGAGATCCGTCTATTGAGCTGCCGGTACATAAGCGCGTCATCTGGAGACTGCAGAATCATCTCGTGGCTTGCGTCCATGAGCTTAAGAGTAGGGTCAGAGAGCTTTTCGGTTCTATTTCTACGACGGGTCTTGAAGATCTTAGACCCGACAGTATGGATAGTTTCCACAAACCCATCGTTGTAATCGTCCACGGAGCTCCCTAGGCATTCGAAACGATTCTGAAGTTCTATCTGAAAGCTCTCGGGGTTATGGACCTGGATCGGTGCAGGACGGAGCGTAGACTTCATCAGTCGAGATCTTTCCAGCTTGATATTTAGACTCAATGTGCCTCTTACCATGCGGTGATCGCTTCCGGTTTTCACCGCGTTGATCACAGAGACATCTTTGAATATTTGCTTCCTCGTCGACATAATGAAGTCAATCTCATTTTTAGTTGCACCATCAGGGTTCAGCCAGGTCCATTTCCTATGCTCACGCTTTCTGAAGAAGGAGTTCATCATAAAGAGCCCCTCCTTTTCCACAAAGCTGGTGACAAAAGTGAAGTGAGTTTTAGAGCCATGCATGGCTCTGGAGATATCCTCATACATGGTCTCCACCTCATCGTCGGAGTGTGCCGAGGTCGGGGCGTATACCTGTACGACCTTCAACGAATACCCTTTGGATATTCTGAGTATAAGGTACGCCACTCTGGTCGACACACTCTCGATCTTCACCACGTTGTTGACAAGGGACTTGTGGACGATAAACCCGACACCACCCTGGGACTGTCTATCGCCCTCCCGGAAATAGAGCAAGTTACCGGATTTGAGGATTATCGAGTCCGGGATTCTCTTCGGATTTCAGATAACCCTATAATATCCCAGCGTAACCTGCTCAATTCTTCCTCGAGTTCGGTAATCTTCTCGTCGGTCCGTAGTGTACGCGTGTTGTACGTTGCCAGGTCCAGTCGTCGTTGTTTGTGGTAACCGGATCTCTACCGGGGATTCTTAGCACCCTACGCCCTGCCGTTACCTAGGCCGCTACCTTGACCAGGGCTAGCAGTGCCGCCGGGGACTAGGGGACGTTTCTTCTTTGTGCTATCCATGTTGGGGGGGTTTGCCATAATCGCCACGCTTGGCAGGCGGGTTGGCGATCTCAGTATGGTACGGTATATGTATAACAGCAAATAAAACTCATTATACAAGGTTAGTCGTAAAGGGGGTAGGCACTAAAATATTAAAGTACCAATAATAATGAATAACTTTTGTTCTACAACTTTCCCCAAAAGTCAATAGTTTAAGAGGAATAGCTCTTCAAAGATTTCTTAAAAAATACGCTAAAGTCTATCTATACTCAGTTATAGCAGCTCAGCAAGCTGGTTTTAATCAGCATCATTATAAGTTTGATGGAAATCGGTTCAGCCGTTGCGTAATTATCAGCTGTTTTCTCAGTTAGGTTATGTAGGTGTGCATTGTACGGCGTTGCAGCTATTGTAAGATCATGGAAGTAAATTTGCTACTTAACTTAACTGAGAAAACAGCCGGGCCCACGTTGTATAAAATATCAAGAATCGAAAATGTATCAAATACGATTTATTTTCAATAGCAAGTTTCCTAGTTAGGTATTTATACGAATAGTAATAGTGAAATATTTATTGAACTAGACTCGTAAAAACAAACACAATAGAATTTCATAACCACATATTTTTTTGAAAATTTCAGCGATGTATCGATTGTTCTTTTCGATGTATCGAGTTTGAAATTAATATATTTTTTTAAATATTAATTTGATTTATATCGATACTTTTTGGGACTTCCTGCATCCCTAAGTGAGGCCGCACACCGGCATCACACGCTACACGTACGCAACATACATTTAGGGCGCCACAATTATTGCGATAAAATTTACGCGGCGACAAATGTATCGTGTATGCGCACATCGGAAACACAGTTGTAACGTGGCACTAGCAACAGAATGTCGACATCATCGTCTGACGACGACGATTTTTTGATGTGGCGATTAATGAGAAAAAATAGACGTTATTGGGTTCATCCGTTTAATCAAAATTGTATAGGTTAGGTATAGGTAGGTACTTCCTTTCATTAGATTTTTCGCCGATCTTAGTCCATATCATTTCTGTAATCCATCTGTTGCTAATTTCCCATAGCAACTTGCTATACACAGTGAGCGTGTGATTATATAAAATAGGGTTTTTCAACCTCTGCAATAAACTCAACGTAAAATTCAATGTTGTCTTTCATTTTTGTAAAGCGCGGCAAACGTCTCACCACAAACTGCACCTACTACAACTGTGTCCTTGATGTGCGGGTTTACATACAAAATACGGGGGCGATAAAATGTGTCGCGGTTCAAATGTGGCGCTACAATTATTGTAATACAAATGAATCTCTGGTGTGCGGCCTCACTAACTCGATAAGACATCTTGCCCTTGACGCCGCGCCCCGCCCCGCACCCACCGCATGCATCCCGCTCCAATACTTTTTCGCGCGTATCATCAATAATATTTTCAATTTTAAAAGCGTAACATTAACATGTTTAATTTTGATGAAAACATGATTGTAATACACAAAAACCTATTATTAAACAAAAATTTCACAGTTTCGATTTTTAACTACTGAGAAAAACATTATTATTAAAACGTAAGAAATAAATGTTTAATTTTTGTCTTAAATGTCTAAAAAGACGCACTAAAGCTTAATCAGATACAACCACCATAGTTACCATTTTTGCTTATCTAGATATTGAGAACAGATGAATACTTTGAAGAAAAACATGCATACGAATTTGGTTTCAGTTTAATTTTGCTATTAGGTGATAGCATTTGAATGCCCCTCAAAATTATACTAACAAGGTATTTGGTTACCTATTTTGCTTTTAGAAAAAAGCTAAGTAGTGTACGAAATCTCTTTTTTTTTAAATAAACGGTTACCACCGCGGGTTTTTTACATCATATATCTAATTAATATTTGATACTTAATATCAATATCCCATAAAATAATAAAAACAACGAGTTATCGAATTATGTCCAGGTGTAGCTAATTTGCTTGGCCTATTTTCCCAAAAGTCAATATTTTAAGAGAAACAGTTGTTCAAAAATCTCAAAAACAAAACTCTAAAATCTTTTTATGCCCAGTTATGATCAGCTGTGTTTACATTTTAGGTCATATTTGGGGTCATGAATTAGAAGCACCATTTTCTGAATTTGTAACTAAAGCATGAATGAAGAATTTTTAAAAAAACTAAAATAAAAATCATTTTATTCGGTTTTTTTTTTTATCGAATTTTGAAATTTTAACACTTGCTTTCAAACAGTCATCAGTGATACTATAAGTGGGCTTCGGATTAGTACCCCCTTTCCGACTAACCTTGAATAAATAAATGACTTATGTTGCAACTAGGCATACAATAATTGTATTTACTTGTAAGTTATTAAATGATTAGGTAAATTAACATCATATTAAAATTAGGTTAGGTTGGCGATTACATACATATTATTCTATTACGAGTACTTAGGTATAATAGGTACATTATTTTATACATAGGGACATAGTTATTAAACGTTTTTTTTTTACATAATTGACATCCATAGTAGGTAGATATTTTTAGAATTAATCTTCCATAAATTCTTTGATAGTAGTTTAACCGCGAGCGGCCCGACCGACGATCCGGTTCGTCAGTGCCATTGTTTATCTATTTACTCGATAATTTAATTTAATTTTATAATATGGTAATTATTTCATTCGCTTTTTTGGAGTCGCTTTTATTTTTTGTTATCGTCATTTGCAACTCGTACTTGCGTACTGTGTACGTACAGCCTTATCTGATACCATTGTTGTTAACGATTGGTCTGAAAAGCATTTCAGATACGTTATAAAGTACATACATAGTTGACATTATTGCATGTGGCTACTATACCCTTTTCACTGTAAGTTGATTAGTGACGTTTCTGTACAAAACGTTACCATACAAAGAATATCAAATATTTAAAAAAAACAAAGCATAGATGATATAGCTATTTTACGGTTTTTGATGATGTCGTTTACGTTTTTTCGATAGCAGTGTCCTTACGGCTACAATAGGCATGTTGACAGCATCAATAAATTTGAAAAATAATGGACACGTATTTTATTCTTTTGTTAAATCTATGAATATTTGGAAAGATAAAACGCATCAAAACTCGAGAGTGGGGGCTTGTGACGTCAGAAGCAAGTAAAAATTATTGTACTTGCTTGTGACGTTTTGCCAATTTTAAAAGTGTCGTATCTTCGTCAATTTTAGTTTACGTACGAAAAGAAAAAATACGGGTCAAATATTTTTTGATAATCTAACTGACGGACTAATTAGATTTTTTCAGTCAAATACCCTATTTACGAAATTACCGAGCTGTCAGACTCATCTTTGGGTGAACAGAGCGTACTCAGGCTACAGATTAAGCTATAATTTTCCAGTATAAGCTGATCTCGCAGTGTATAGGATTTCCTTACAGTGAGAGGTCAGTGTAAACTGGAAATGTATAGCTTGATGGGTAGCCGTGTGTACTAATACTACCAATAAGGAAGGAGGTATTCAGAGAAAACTTGAAAGTGTTATTTTTCAACAAAAACAACAGATGAACGCTCACCATTTCACAACAAAGTGCATCGCTTCAAATTGCAGCGTCTGGTAATAATTTTAACATACAATAAATTGTTACATAAACAAACGTCATTGCATTTAACGTGGTAGCTATAATTACGCTGTGAGGAATTTTCCTGAATTATTCGAGACAGAGTTAGAACTATTACCGACAATTATCAGCATAACAGTCTGTACACGCTGCACATGAGCTCCTCAATTATTGCTGCAATGAACAGCCATCGTAACCAGTCCACGGTCCCACTGCTGGGCACGGGCCTTTTCTTAGAATGAAAAGGGTTTAGGCCTAAAAATCACAGCTCATTAGAGCCACCCGGCACCCGACTCGCATCGCCTCGTCGCTCGGCGTCCACTCGTTGTAAGCAGGTGGTTCACGGGTGGACGCCGCGTTATCACCAGTAAACGTCGCGTGGTCAACCAGAGGACCGATGCGTGCGGTCCACTCAATGGCAGCGCGCGGTTCACTCGGGACTTGTGCATTGGCAATGCGCAGCAACGCAAGGCAAGCATGCAAGCAGCGAGTTGTCACCGAGTGGTCAACTCGTCGTCACAGCATACGCCCGAGGCGATCCGGTGACGCTACGGAGTTAATGCAGGGAGCGCACATCCTCCATACAAGTTCATATAAAGAATACTAACCGCACGAGGCGAGGCGATGCGGGTCGGATGGGTGACTAATGAGCTGTGACCTTTAGTCCGCCACGTTCGCAGACACTTTGCCTAACCTAGGGGATAATAATAAATATCACTGTCTCGCATGACGAGAATCTAGTGAAACTGAGAAGGATGAAATAAATACCTTGACTTGGTACACGAGGTTGTCGACATGTGGGAGATTGACTCAGCAGTCGTTATGCCGGTAGTGGTTACGGCCAATGGCCTAATAGCCAAAAGCCTCGACCAACATCTGATGAGGCTCTTGTTAGGCAGCTGGATCAAGGGCTTGATACAGAAAGCGGTACTCCTGGAAACGGCGCGTATTGTTAGGAGGTTCCTCTCTCTGAGGCCCTGACCACCGGTAGCTTGGACCCTGTTCGCGGTGGCCTACTATTTTTTAATTGTTTTATTTTATGTAAGATGTAGGAACTCATTTTTTTTTTAAATACTAGCTTATTTAATATCTCACTGCTGAGCAAAGGCCTCCCCTTTTGCCTTCCAAACTTATTATTTTGTGCCGTTTTTGACCACGTCATCCCGGCAAACGAGTCTAAATCGTGATATTTATACAAAATGATCTTAATTTCATTCTCTGAATGTGCCAATGTTCATTAAAATTGTTAATTAAAACTTTTAATAACACTTCTACAAGGTTAGTCGGAAAGGGGATACTAATCCGTAGGACACGTAAAGTATCACTGATGACTGAATGCAAGTGTTAAAATTTCAAAATTCGATAATTTTTATGTCACTGCAAAATGATTTTTACAATACGGCCGACGTATCATGGCGAGTCTGTAGTTAGTTGTTTGGTTGCGCAATGAATCTTTTAGAAACGAAATTGTCTACTGTGCAACTAATCAGCTAACTTCAGACTAGCCAAGGTACGCCGGCTGTATTGTATTTTAGTTGTTTCAAAAATTCTTCGTCCCTACTTTAGTTACAAAATCAGAAAATCGAACTTCGAATCGGTGATTCCAAATATGACCTAAATGTAAACACAGCTGATCATAGCTAAGAATAAATAGATTAAATTTTTATGCAATCTTTGAACAGGTCTCTTAAGCTATTTCGTCACCCTCCGCGCTAACTGTCGTAACTAGCAATTGATATTTTTTCAGTAGTTGCGTTAGCTGTGGCTTTATTAATGGATTAATTACTTTTTTATATTGCTCTTGGCTTACTCTTTAAGTTAGTAGTTGCCCTAATGCCCTAAGGTATCTATTTATTTATTTCTATTCTTTGAAGCAGATACGTCACTCTGTGAGAATTTCTCTGGAAAATTATCAATTGCGAGTTACGACAGTTAGCGCGGAGGGTGACGATTTATTGACTTTTGGGGAAAATCGCAGAATAAAAGTTATTCATTGCTATGGTTACTTTCACATGCTTTTGGATTATTACCCCTTTTCCGACTGACCTTGTATAAGACAGCAACATCGAAAACAGTCAAAATTTTAATTTCCCTTTTTCTTACCGTTATGCCAGCGATGCTAGGCTACCTATGCCAAAATTATATTGTTATCACGAAATTATTATCAATTGTTGTAACGAATTGGCAACGCATTGTTTATCTAGTAGTTCAAAAGTCTAGCCTTTCTATTATTGTCAATAAGTCATTTATCATAGACAATACAATAAAGGTTTTATACAAGCCGGTACAAGTCAGGCCTGAGGTCACGTGAACAACAGTCCTTTTTTATTTGCCGTGAACACGATGAGCACGCGAAGGTTATATCTGATACCAGTTTTTGATGCACTTTTAAAGAGAATTGTTTTTTTTTCTTTTGTTTGTTTCATGTAACGTGTGTAACATTACATGCACAAACTCCTAATTATCTGTAGGTCATATAAATATTTATTTCGTGCGGGAATGGAATCCACGACCCTCGGCGCAGGGGGCCTACTCCTTAGTCGCCCGTCCGATAGTAGCCCGAAACGCAGAAGTGAACAAAACAAGTGTCAAGTTCAACTTTTCGGACGGGCAAAAACACATCGGTAGTAGAGACAACTGTCAAATTGTGTTGTCATTCATTCTTAGTTCGGGCCCAGAAATAATCGTTTGTCCGTAGGTGATAGGGAGTAGGAAACGCTCGTAACTAAGGCCGAATCCACAGACTTCGTGCTTGTGGAGTAGACCCCCAGAACCAAGCATCAGCCACTGCGCCAACCGTGTCGTTAATATAATTTTGAACCGTGTCATATTTTTACTTTCATTATTATCGTCGCTTCTGTATTCCCTAAAAGGGTAGGCAAATGTGTATATTTAATTGTTAAATGTCTGCTTCGCAAAATGTCCCTTTTATCCAATGAAAATTCACTCCCTGGTATAAAAGCCGATCAAGTGCGACTCGAATTCGCGCAGAGAGGGTTCTGTAATGATCTTTTATTCAAGAAGGTAAGGTACATTTATATTCACAACAAAATAAACTTTAAAAAATGTAAAAACAGACTACAAAAACAATAAAATAATGTGGGAAACAGTTCAGGAAGTCTGTGACAAGTTTTTCTTAAATCAAACCAAATCGAAGGCACCTACTTCTTAGCTGATTCCCACATAAAATGATTTGATTGTTTTTGAATTTGTTTTTTTAAGTTGATTTTGTGTGTATAGATTGTACCTACCTTTGTGAAAAAAGACATTCTGAGAAATGGACGTTTTGCGACCGGTAGACATTATAGCCCATGCATGCTGCATGCGTCATGCTTACTGCGTGCATGCAGCACATGCATCAAGCATGTAAGTCAAAGTGAAACAATAATGCAAACTACAAATATTGTTGGTAGAATAATCGTAATATTTTTGCACCACAGTTGCACCCGTTCGAAGTAATTACGAAGTAGTTTTGCTTTACTCAGCTAATTAGTATAAATGAAAGTTATGCAATAAGACCACTATGAGCAAAAGTCGTTAGGACAATATTTTTTAGGCAATTTGTATATTAGGCATTTTAATCATTATGACCACCGATATTAGGGCTTTTAATCGTTATAGATTTCGAAATTAGTACAAATTATATTAGGTGTAATAACATTATGGCAGGTGACTATTCGGACAATCGATAATTATGATGAAGAGGTCGCCTCAGTCGTCTGTCGAGAAATTCTGCAAATATGAGGTGTGTGATGATGATGATGAACACTAATGACAATTTAGTGTTCATCATCATCATCATTCAGCCGAAAGACGTCCACTGCTGGACATAGGCCTACCCCAAGCCATGTTGGGGGGTTTTCCATAATCACCACGCTTGGTAGGCGGGTTGGCGATCGCAGTACGGTTGTTAAGATACTCAGAGAACGCTGCTGCCCATCCTCTAGTGAATTTAGTGTTCAATAAAGCAAATATGACAAGTTTGTCACGGCAGATTGTCACCATGTCACTGGTAATTTTTTACTGAACACAAAAATGTAAAATTGTTGAGACAAGTCGACATAATTGTAGATTTGCCACCATGATTAATTTGTCAAAGGTAATTTTTATTGAACAAAAATTGACAAATTGTCGGAGTGTCACCTGTAGTCTGTCAATCGCGTTAATAAAATAGGCTCCAGATCTAGTCTCGTTTAGCAGTGAGGCAGATATTTCCATGAATTCTATATATAACACGAACGTGCAAAGTTGTTATCAGTGTAGTGATAGCCCTCTTTGTAACGCCTCTTTTTCCGGTCCTCGGGCAATTATTCACTGTTATAAATAGATATACAAGGTTAGTCAGAAAGGGGGTACTAATCCGAAAAGGAGTTAAAGTACACATAATAATGAGTAACTTTTGTTCTACAACTTTTCCCAAAAGTCAATAGTTTAAGAGAAACAGTTGTTCAAAAATCTCAAAAAAATATCTCTAAAATCTATCTATCACCAGTTATGATCAGCTGTGTTTACACTTTAGGTCATATTTGGGGCCATGAATTAGAAGCACCATTTTCTGAATTTGTAACTAAAGCAGGAAAGAATTTTTGAAAAAACTAAAATAAAAATCATTTTATTTGGGGAAAAAAATATTCTAATTTTGAAATTTTAACACTTGCTTTCAAACAGTCATCAGCGATACTATAAGTGGGCTTCGGATTAGTACCCCCTTTCCGACTAACCTTGTATATGCTTAATAGTGCGAAGAAGTGGGCTGAATAGGTAATAGGCGATATGATGTTATTTTTCTTCTATTTAGAATACTTATTTCGTCGCCTTAGTGTGAAAACTTCGGGAATGCATTCGGTCATTGCACGGTTCCTGTGGGCTTTTAGGTGGACGAAGTCGCGGGCAAAAGCTAATCAATTAATTATATTTAAGTACTTATACATTTTATGTACCCAATAAAGGCTTTACAAAATAATTTCGCATAGAGCGGCTCTCTTATAATTATAGTAGGTACTTAGGTACCTATACATCGTGATAAAATAAAAACTGGCCAAGTGCGAGTCGGACTCGTGCACGAAGGGTTCCGTACCATTATCTATAAAAACGGCAAAAAAAATCACGTTTGTTGTATGAGAGCCCCCCTTAAATATTTGTTTTATTTTAGTTTAATTATTTATTTTTAAAGTGAATATATAATATACCTAAATATTCTGTGAAAATTTCAAGCGTCTACCTGTTGCCGTTATCAATATCGAGCAAAAACGAGCAAAAAAATCAAGATTGTTGTGGAGGAGCCCCCTTAAATATTTATACTATTCTATTTTTTTGTATTTGTTGTTATAGCGGCAACAGAAATACATCATCTGTGAAAATTTCAACTGTATAACTATCGCGGTTCATGAGATGATACAGCCTGGTAACAGACGGACGGACGGACAGCGGAGTCTTAGTAATAGGGTCCCGTTTTACCCTTTTGGGTATAGAACCCTAAAAATGACCAAATTGTATTCCCGAAGTTTTCACTGTAAGGCGACGATTTAGAGTATGATTAAAACCGCGTTTCCATTATGTAAGTACACACGGCTACAGATCAAGCTACACATTTCCAGTATAAGCTGATCGCGCATTGCATAGGATTTCCTTACAGTGAGAGGTCAGTGTAAACTGGAAATGTATAGCTTGATGTGTAGCCGTGTGTACCGTACACGTAGTTATGACATTACACTTGCATGCAAGTCGGAAGTTAATGTAATATAATGGCGACTTGCATGCATGCTACTGTTTCCATTAAATACGCAAGTTTCTTACAGCTTGCGGACACACTCCTTGCATAATGGAAACGCGGCTTAATTCCTTGGTGACCAATAAATCCAGAAATAACAGAACGCTTTGAAACGTAATATTGGACAACGTGGGAGGCGGAAACCTTTCAGAGAACAGTCTGTTAAAAACTGTTATTATAAATCATTTTTTTATACGTGGAGAGTTTTTTTTTTGGATACGCCACTCGGAAAAAAGTAGAGGGTTATGCTTCAACTTTCAACACATTTATTGAAAATAGACTAGAATTACTTAGTTCTTTTTGAACGTCAAAATTAGGTACATAAACATACAGCCCTAAAAAGCGCCCTCCCTTCACCGCTTCCTAGTGTTTTTGCTGTGAAGAAGAAACGGCGCAACAAACTCCCCAGCACAGGACTATTACCAGGGGCCTAATTCTCCTAAAATAAATCTTGATAAATCACAACCGAACCAAGGCCGAACCGTTCATTCAGACAGTTCTCAATTTCAAAAGCTGTCGAAATGTTTGACACAAAAAACAAAATCAATCATTTTGAAAGTTTTCGAAAACAAAAACTGACTGACGGTTGTGGTTCGATTGCGTTTGGCAACAATTTATTTTAGGAGAATTGGGCCCCAGCTAAAACCACCATGGTATTCCTCCCAGTATTATTATTATAAAGGTACAAGTCCGAGACGGTCTGCAGACCGCAAACTGCAAAAGTAGTACCTACTTATCGCTTGCGGTGCGACCTGCGGCTGCGGTCTGCGGTTGCAGTTTTGCAGTCGCTGTCGGAATAGAACCTTTAAAGTGCACACCTTAAAGGCACTATTCCGATGGCGAGTTGCGGTCTGCGGTTGCAATCTGCAGTTTGCAGCCCGTCTCGGACTTGTACCAAGGTTAAAATGTCTCACTGCGGAGCAAAGTCATCCCTTTCTTTCCATTTTACCCGCTTTAGTGCAATTTGGGTAGGAGGCCAGCTCACCCCTGCATTTTCTCAAGGCCGGCCGCGTCATCGTAACAAAATTTAAAAAAAACCGCAATACTTGCATTGTTTAAACTGCATACTGCATTCGCAACAATGTAGGTATTACATTCTTTTGTGATTAAAATTATTGCGAAATGAATATGAATCATGCTTCAGTTTTTTTTATTACATTACTTTGTGACTAATTAACTCCGTTATATGAAATGTACAGGTCATAATTTATAATGACCAAAAATTCTGTTTAGTAATGCTATGAAACCTTAAAACTATTCTAAGAAAAATATCACAGGATGATGCAGTTTAGAGCCAAAAAGCACTTAGCGTATCTTGTGCCGCGTACTGCGCAAGATACGACGAAAAATACGCTTAAGTGTGGCTATAGCCGCTAAAAATACGCCGAAATATAGTTAACATCAATCAAACGCAAGACGCGCGCGAAACTTCTAGGCCTCATTAAGCTCGGCGTAACAACTTATAATTATAATACGCGTGGTGAGGCAGCGCAAGCGAATTTGTATGTAGCATGATGCATACGCTGATACGCGTAACGCGACGAAACATGAGCCGCTAGATACCTACGCTCAATGTGCAGCCTTACAGGCCTCAGAGATCAGACAACCTCTATGGCAAAAAAAACTGTTCTAGAGGCTTTACTACAGTAGATATACAAGGTTACTCGAAAAGGGGCTACTAATCCGAAAGGGTGTTAAAGTACACATAATAATTAATAACTTTGTTCTACAACTTTCCTCAAAAGTCAATAGTTTAAGTCTGTTCAAAAAGTACGAAAAAAATTATGCTAAAATCCATCTATCCTCAGCTATGATCAGCTATGTTTTCAGTTTAAGTCATATTTGGGGTCACGAATTAGAAGCTCCATTTTGTGAATTCAAGAATTTTTGAAAAAATTATAAAAATTAATTTACGTGGAAATAAAAATTATCGAACTTTGAAATTTTAACACTTGCTTTAAAACAGTCTTCGGTGATACTTTAAGTGGCACGCGGATTATTACCTTTCCGACTAGCCTTGTATAATATCTACTGTGCTATAACCACAGTGTACCTACTTACTACATACAGTGGGTCAACGCCCATACATTTGACAGGTCCTATGAAGTGTCAAAATTACGTAGGGGCGGAGGTTATGTCCCAAGTATGCAGTATGGCTACTCGGCACATAACCTCCGCTCCTTCACCCCGCAACCCCCCACACGATTGCTCTGCGACAATGTTCTACGTTGACCGACTGTAAGGAGTAAGATATAGGTAGACTGTGCTATAGCTATAAATGTCACGACCAGCCACAGATGACATTAAAAAAAACACAACATTAAAAATATCTAATGAATTTCCCTCTTCCACAGCCACGTCTCTCTGGTACGTCAATCTGAATGTGCCCGCCAACGCGACGGTCTACAACGGCAGCTGCGATGACGCCGACCAGTGGATGACCATCAGCTGGCTGAGCACTCAGAACGCCACCGTGTCCAACAACATGACCCTCGTGTACCACAGGAACGACACTACTAAGAACTATGCCCTCATGAGCCTGAACATCTCCCTGACTCCTGAAAACTTCCCTAATGGATGTGAGTTACTTTGGTTTTTATTTGCCTTCTACCTATAGCATAACACGTAATAAATGTTTTTGTTTAAGTTTGGTCCACGAAGCAAATACAAAGAGGAGATGGCTTAAGCAACTGTGAACCGTGATACCAATGTAGAACCATTCCGTCCTCACGGTGGGCGTGGCCTATCAGTCTGTCGGCACTCGTCTTGTAAACGTTACGTTCCCGCTCCCATTCCATTTTATCATTATTTATTATTTTCGTTGTCATTTAAAAGAAAAAGATGAAGTGTTGTGTGTTATCTTGTAAAAACTACTCAGATAAACGTTTTGGTACCATGGATGGCATCATATTTCACTCGTAACTATTTTTTTTCGATATTTATTAGATTCGTTCTAGAAAAATCTATTGTTATCACGTCTAGTACAATAGTTTTACTGCTCGACAAAAGATGGCGCACCCTATTATAACATGAATAACTAACAACTACGTAAGAAATATTCATATCTTTATAATTATAATGTATTAAAACAGATTTAAGATTTTTTTAAAGCCTTTTTGTTGACCAAAATATGGTATTATTGTTTTTTATCACTATTTTAAACCGTGATATTTCGGTCGCCATCTATCGTGGAATAGTGTAAACAATATGAATAGACAGGTCCGTACTTAGAATTCAATTATTTAATTACGATGTGTGGTGATACGTGACGTTTTAATTTTTATTCAATAATGGTGAACGAGACTACCAAGACTAAAGTCATGACGAACCATCTTATTACACCAATACGGGCCAATAACAATACATTAGAATACGTTCAAAGCTATGTTTACCTAGGACAACAAATATCTTTCTCTAAGACAAGACATGAAGATGAGATTAAAAGACGAATTAACATAACCTGGAATAAATTCTGGAGCAATAAAGAAACCTTAAAATCTAAACTTCCTATAAGTCTCAAGAAAAAGGTAATGGACTCATGCTTATTACCCTGCCTTACCTATGGCTGCCAAACGTGGATATACAACAACAATACTAAAAACAAAATACAAGTATGCCAGAGAGCGATGGAAAGGAGCATACTAAACATAAAAATAAAACAAAAAAAAAGAAATACAGAAATAAGAAAATCAACAAAAATAATAGATGCTTTGGAACATTCTCAAAAACTAAAATGGAAATGGGCGGGTCATATCGCCCGTATGGATAAGGAAAGATGGACACAGAGAGTAACTACCTGGCAAGGACCAATAAACAAAAGGAAAAGAGGTAGACCAAAAGAAAAATGGGTTGATGAAATAATAAGAATAGCCGGTGAAAATTGGATCACAAAGGCAAAGGACAGACAAGCGTGGAGCAAAATGGAGGAGGCCTTCACCCGTTGAGGGGTCCATATTGAAATGTAATGAAATTGTAATTATTGTTATGAAAATTGAATTAATTTAATATTTTAGAAAGAAATGATTTTATTTATTAATTTATCAATGAATTATTTGTTATGCGATTGCAATTTTATAATTATGAAATGAACTGTAATTTTATTAGTAATGTGATGTAATGTAATTTTTATTTTATTATTTTATGCATGCACATTTATGTATTCATTATGGAAATAAAGAGGCTATAATAATAATAATAATAATGGTGAACGAGGCCTGCATAGTTCCTTGATATTTAATTAAATTTAGATTATACTCGTATTTCAGATTTCCACCCGAAGATAATCTCAAACAGAAATGGATAAAACGATGGCTTAAACCGCCTTTTATACTAATAAGGGGGAATTTGTACAGAGTGTCTTTTTATTCACTGTAGTAAGCAGTAATTCAGTCCAAGAAACTATGAGTACGAAAAAATTGACCATCGCCCATCGCCGTATCCATTTGATGTAGGAACTCGATTTGTTTTTCGAGAATTTCAATTTTAAATTAAAAGTACACAAAAATAATTCTGTAATAAATTTCTGTAGTGAATTGTGTACCGTATGTACATTATAGGCATGATTTCTTAATTATTTTCACTAAAATTCCACTAAAATCTACAGTAAACAAAAAATCGACTTGAATACAATTAAGATTTAGCGGGGTGGTTACATAATACTGTGTGAAGATTTTTCTTATTTATTACATTTTTGTTCACAATCTTTTTGTAATTTTTAAACCAGCTCTGCCGTAGGCTGGTACAAAAATTCTAAGTACGTCCCTGTCGTAACATACGTAACGTAGATCGTAATCTACGAGGACATCTAGCGTGAAATAGCTGAAACACGTATTAGTTACCGATGTACCCGAAGCGATTAGTTTTTCCTATTCACTACTAGATGGAAAACGTGAAAGTAGGCGTAAGTAGGCGGGGTGTAACGTTCCCTTCACCCCGCAAAGTATCACGCGTCGTATGATAGGAAAATCGAATTACACCATCTCCTCTTTGTATTTGCTTCGTGGTTTGGTCTACCTAATGAATGACGCGTTGTATACAAGGTGTTAAAAAATCAACTCTAAGAATTTTGTGGGGTTACTTGGTATCGGAAATTGAACAACTTTTATTCTACAAATTTTCGAAATTCGCGTATTTTTTTAATAACTTTCCATACAAATCAAAAAAATATTTTAACCGATTTGTAGGTATGGACAGTCATAAAAAAAATTGGCGAATTTCGAAAAGTTGTAGAACGAAAGTTGTTCAATTTTCGATACCGAGTAACCCTACAAAATTCTTAAGAGTGGATTTTTTAACACCTCATGTATTCATCACACATTTTTACTTGCAGAGTCAATATAGGGGCGTGCCATGTTATCGTAGTTAATTTCTAGCTTAACAAAGCTGTGCTCGTGTTGAGTGGCCAAGTGTTTGCCATCGCTTATAAAAAGTTATTACGCACAAAATTACGATAACAACTGTCTGCGTAGTTCATTGATATTCGCGGTTTACTTGTATACCTAACTCTTTAGGTCATTATATGTAGCTTTAGCCGTGCGGACTACTTATACAGGGTGTAAACGAATTAGTGTAATTCCTTCAAACCGCGTGATCTACTGGTGACACTGATAGATCCTGCATAGGTTTTTTTCAGAATCAATAAAAAAAAGTTTTCAAAAAACGAACCATGGTATTCGGTATCTGAGTAATTTTAGCGTCCCAAGTTAACTGACTGCGTGGAGCGATATCTCGCTAGTCATGCCCGTCTGCTGTGTTGCCGTGCCTTCTTCATTCATTTATGCATGGAATCGAAATTATGTATCACATAAAAAAAATGGAAAAAAAAGTTCATCTTTAGTCAATCTAAATCTTGTGCGGGGTTAATCTATATCAGTAATAGATCAAGTGCTTTTAAGGAATTACACGAATTCGTTAACACCCTGTATAAAATATTTAAGTTAAAGACAAAGATGTGATAACAATGCATCTCATGGCGATCTAATCCTCCCTAGTCTCCCTACTGTGGGAAATGCGTGATAATATTTATTATAATATATCTACTTATTAATTGTTGCGCATATCCAGCTGATAATATCTTCGTAATAAGTTTTAAGTGTAAACTTACACGTACCAAGTGTCATCGATAGTCAAGTTCAAAGTTCAATGAGTAGGGTCAACTTTGTCTGTTTAATATACGCAAAATATTAAAGTAATAATTTATAAATAGATATCAAACATCTTGTTTAAAGAAAGAGAAAGATATACATTTATGCGAAGTAGAGTAAAATTGATTTTCAATATTTAATAAATATCAATATTGCTAAATAAAGAATTCAATGAAATAAAGAACATTCCAGACGTTACTCTACATTGTTAGACTAATTCAGATAGGAAATGCCGGCGATAAATTCGTTTAGGAAGTGAATAACAAAAGGAAACCGCCTTTATCAGCCCTCCCTTTACCGCTTGTATTGTAGCTGGTGAAAATATTAAAAACATAATAAACTAAGAAGTTTTCAGCTCTCTGGACTTTAAAAGACACTTTGACCTCTGAGTATGTTTCGCCCTTTCTTCTCAGAGGTAGTCAGATAGGAAACGCTGACGCCATCTAGCTTTAAAAAAACAAACCGACATTTAAAAGTGATGTTTAAATATCCAATTTGCAGCAAAAATAATTTCATTTTGTCTAAAATTTGACCGTACTTATCTGATCTCTGAATTCTTGTTCAAACAGTTTTCTAACAAAATGCTTGTCCGTTCCAGCGTCAACAGACCCCATCGAGTTATACCACGGACCTGAGTGGCAGACTCCTCTGGCGACGTCCTACCGCTGCACGACGCCTACGCAGCTGAACATGACGTCAGAGTCCGCTAGCGTGATAGCCGCGCTAACGCTGACCCGGCTGCAAGAGGAGGCGTACCGCACCACACCCGGCAACGGCTTCAGTGCTGGTAAGTGACGTCACACTGTCCTAGCTACAATAGGAGCCGGTGACCATGTACAGTCGCGGATTTGAAATGTTTACCATCCTAAGGTCTATAATTGCTTGCACATTACTTTTTCATAAGGTCGCTCGCAGTTCCGTCTTTACCAGGGCCCCCGGGCTGATGGGGGCCCCGAAATACCGAAATCCAGTACCCATGTACTTTTCAAGCAAAAAATCAATTTAAAAAAATACATTGGTTTCATTGTTCAACGCATCATTAACAAGGCTCCCAGATAGACAGGCTTACTCAGCAGAAATGTACTTTAATTTGAGACAAATTACTTCCAACTTTCTAGATTTTCACTACAATACGAATACAACATGAACTACAAGTTTGCGTCAATCGAATAAAGTAACTAAACAAAAGTAAATTCTAATGTGTTAATTCACGGTTTTTGGCTCTTTAAAAGGGCCCCAAACTCTGTGTGCCCAAGGGCCCCTGCATGGCCTAAGAAGGCACTGGTCGCTCGGTTGCTCACAAAGAATTGACAGAGCAAAGATATTTTTTTCTTAATTGACATAAAAAGGTTAATTTAAAGACTATCTAGGTACTAGGTAGCATAGAAAAATAAATCAACTTATTTAGTAAATTCAATCAAGTTCACTCTGTACATCTTTTGACTAGACACACACACCTAAAAAGGAGTTCGTAACATCAAAAAGTGGTTAATAGCCTTTTTGCTGGAGTCGACGCTTTACAATTTTAAAAACTAATACTTATATAAGTTGATATTACATCTTGAACCTTATTGCGCACAGTGTGAGAAGGAATCGAATTTGAAATCTGATAAAAATTTTGAGTCCGCGGCTCCACTCATATCCTTCAAAGAAACACCAAACGTAAGGAACCTTAGTGATTTCGTGATGGAGAAATTGTAAACTCCTAATTGGTAAAGGTAATGGGGATGAAGCAAAATTCTTGACCACAATTTTTTATTTTAGATTTTGAAAATATAGAGTAATCTAAGAAACCATTTTAAACATTTTTGTTATTTTCATTGTAATTATTTTTTTATTAATTATTTAAAATTCAATATCATTTCTGATCTATGACGTCATCAGTGGCATAAAATCTTTGGGCCTTTGCCTCAATCCAAATTCTAAAAACTGTAATAGTGATGTCAAATGTCAATAGTGTCAACTGTCAAATCAATGAAATTATAACCTCAGATTATTATGTTCCTTGCCTTTAATTCATAACAAACAAAATATTATACCACGTTAGGTACGCCGCTATTGCAGTTAATCTCGATCGTAAGCCCTTCATATTATTTATCGACCAACCAATCGCCATGAGTGATACTTTTATCAAAGCTGACTCGCGGAACCTTCCGAAAGTTGAGTTCCCGAACACGAACAAAAATTTTGTTTAGGCTATTTTTAGTGTCGTACTTGCAGGTAGGAACAAAGCACTTCCTATATTCCATCGTTATTGCTTGACCGCCTGAATAAAACACTATAATAGTAAAAGTTGAATTTCTGTTGAGGATTGAGGTTATGTTTATTGTTTATTATTTATGACATTCAGGTCACGTGACCACGTCTATCATTTTTTTTATTTACAATCGTAGGGTAGGCAAAGGCATTACTGCCATACTGCCAGCAATGACGTCATTTGGAGGATAAATTAAGGTCATTCACATATAACCCGAAATACTAATAATCCATGATTATTTTCCATTTCTAAATAGTGAGATGTGATCAGTGACCATATTCCTCGAAATGGTTTTCATATCTTAACAGATTTAAAAAAAATGCACAATGCCCATTCGACCTATTCTTTGAAAGGGATTTGTAGATGAGGAACATGTATGAAATTTTAAATGCACAATGTGAGGAATAATAATGTTGCGTTAGCGTTTATTTGGTAGATACTAATATTTGAACGATAGGTACCTATACAGCTATTTATCTCTTCACAAAGGGGAACAGGATACTTATTTTAAGTACTTACAAGATAAGCATTAAAATTACCTACGTCCTACTTCGTTTTGATTATAAAAACAATAATAAATTATAAAATCGTATATAATAACAGGAACGGTTGAATTCCCAACTAAATTAAAGCAGCACATATACTCAAACTCAAAACTCATTTATTCAAAATATACTAGAATTACTTAGTTTTTTTTTTGTACGTTAATGTTACAATAGACAGCCCACAAAAAAGCCCGACTCACCGATTCCTAGTGTTTATGCTGTGAAGGAAAAACGGCGCAACAAACTCCCCAGCAACATAGTTCTGTCTGTCACGTGAATAAATTAATTGAGTCTATACAAAGAAAGTCATAATATTATTAACAATACTAAAATTATGCATATAAAGGGAAAAAAATATAGATCAATCTATATTATACAGCGTGTCCCAGAAAGTAGTGTCAAGCGGAAGTCCAAAGGTAGAACTTCTTTTGAGGTACCCAAATCACCCCCATGTATGTTCCGCGATTTTTTGTAGTTTTCGAGTTATGAATGTTTTTCATGTTTTTTAATCAAACTCTGACTATAACGACATTTTTGATCATAGTGACGTGAATAGTTGAGATACATGAATAAGTTAAAATCCTGCATGTTTCCTAAATCTTTGTGGGTGATTTAAAAATAAATCTCCCTAAACTTTTTTGTCAGATGTATTTTAAAAACTTATCCATTTTATTAGCTATTTACCCTGTAAATTTCATCGAGCTATCTCTACGACATCACAATAAAAATTTCATTCAAAGCATACAATATCGAAAATTCCAGTTGTAAAAGGCTGAATGAAAAATTGATTAAAAGTAACTAATAACGTCTTTTTTACTAACCCTCGACGCAAAAAGAGGGGTGTTATAAGTTTAACGTGTGTGTCTGTGTGTCTGTCTGTGTGTCTGTCTGTGGCATCGTAGCTCCTAAACGGATTTTGATTTAGTTTTTTCTTTTGTTTGAAAGGTGACTTTATCGAGAGTGTTCTTAGCTATGATTCAAGAAAATCTGTTCAGCCGTTTGAAGATCATCAGCTCTTTTCTGGTTGTCGAAGGGATATGAGCAACTTCTACTGATCTGATCGTTTCGAAATTTACTATCCTGTGACTTCAATGATATGGATGACATGTGACAAGAAGGAGGTCATTACAACTTATCACTTAAAGAATCAATAGGCACACAATACCTCTACTGTAAGTTGGGTATCATGCTATTTCAGATGATGCTTGAGTATCAGGTCAAGGTTGCCATGTTATTGTAATATCATTGAAGTCACAGGATAGTAAATTTCGAATCGATCAGATCAGTAGAAGTTGCTCATATCCCTTCGACAACCAGAAAAGAGCTGATGATCTTCAAACGGCTGAACAGATTTTCTTGAATCATAGCTAAGAACACTCTCGATAAAGTCACCTTTCAAACAAAAGAAAAAACTAAATCAAAATCCGTTTAGGAGCTACGATGCCACAGACAGACACACAGACACACACGTTAAACTTATAACACCCCTCTTTTTGCGTCGAGGGTTAGTAAAAAAGACGTTATTAGTTACTTTTAATCAATTTTTCATTCACCCTTTTACAACTGGAATTTTCGATATTGTATGCTCTGAATGAAATTTTTATTGTGATGTCGTAGAGATAGCTCGATGAAATTTACAGGGCAAATAGCTAATAAAATGGATAAGTTTTTAAAATACATCTGACAAAAAAAGTTTAGGGACATTTATTTTTAAATCACCCACAAAGATTTAGGAAACATGCAGGATTTTAACTTTATGACAATTCAATATTTTTTTGTAACGCATTCGTTACATCTATGGTTACAAATGTTTATGCATTCGATAGGGTCACTAATCAGCTACTTTAGAAAAAAAAATTGCTCATGTATCTCAACTATTCACGTCACTATGATCAAAAATGTCGTTATAGTCAGAGTTTGATTAAAAAACATGAAAAACATTCATAACTCGAAAACTACAAAAAATCGCGGAACATACATGGGGGTGATTTGGGTACCTCAAAGGATGTTCTACCTCTGGATTTCCGCTTGACACTACTTTCTGGGACACGCTGTATATAAAAAGAAAAGTCCTGACTGACTGATTGACTAACTCATCAACACCCAGCCCAAACCCTTGGACCTAGAAAGCTAAAATTTTGCACAGAGGTTCCCTTTATAATGTAGACAAGGAATAAGGAAAGATTTTTCGAAATTCAACCCCTAAGGGAGTTAAATAGGGGATGAAAGTTTGTATGGAAAATCGTCACTTAACGGGTTCAAAATTTCACGCAAGCGAAGCTACGGGCAAAAGCTAGTTCTGTATAAATTGAGACAAATCATAATATAAATACAGGCATGGCATACACATTACCGATAATATCAATATAGTGCTATCAACACTCGTTATCGCGCGTCTGGCGGCGCGTGCGCAACTCACATCGCTGCGCTTTTTATACAACTAGGGACCGATATTTATGGACCTTGGTTTATTTATTGTATCATTATCTGTTTTCCAATACTTTCTTTTTTTTATGTTATCTGTTTTTAATGTATGACACGCGCTCAGGCTAGGATCCTTCTATCTTGTTTATGGAGTCGCGGAGCTTAGAGTGTTTATGGAGACACGTTTGGTCGTGCGTTAATACGCACGCCAGCGGATGCTGTGTAAACTGCGTTTCGGTTGGTTAATAAAACCTAGCCTATACAAGGTTAGCGAATTATGTTCGCATAACTCGTCAAAATGTAGGGAACAGCAGATTTTTTTTTTCGCGATTTCAGGTTTGGTCCCATAGTAAAAGTTGTTCATAGTGATGAGTACAATCTCCGACTTAAGATAATGCTGAATAACATCTTGAACTTGACACTATAATCTCTACAACACACTATGGCCGTTCATACACGAAGCCACTCAAACGAAATCAATTACCAACTCTAATATTATTAATCAGTTCCCACAGAGTAGCACTAGTATTTCAATGGAGGTCTGCACACTGCGCTAAATATTATAAGTTAGCTGGAGTTATTATAATTTCGTTGGACTTTTTATAATTTCGCTGGACTTATTACAATTTCGCTGGACTATAATTTCGCCAACATTATTACAGCTTTTACAATATCGCTGCGTCATTTTTACGCGTAATTACGTGTGTATTACGCCTAAATGTATGCTATTGTCATGACATGATATTTATACACCTACTTATTTATTCTCGTAAGATGATACTTATAGAAAGTATATTATTTGTATTTGCGTCATAACAATTATAAAGTGCGCAAAACTACAACTACTTGTAATACAACTATTGTTTAGTTTGTACGTTGAAGCTAAATTTTTTTTTCACGCGTAGTTCCCCATTTTTCACGGAAAAATAGGCCATCCCTTCCCCTCCCGTGGGTGTCGTAAAGGTAAACTAAGGGATTAAGTCACTAGGGTGGACTGCAAAGTTCTGTCTCTCGTGTCGTGACGAGCTTTTTTCCCCCGGGGAAGGCGAAGGGTTATGTCGGATTCTTACCGGCTAAAAACCCACAGTGTTCCTTCTCCTGACCCTTGGCTGCGGTCGCGGAATTCGCAGCTGCATGCACCGCGACTCCGGCAGGCCTCGGTCCGCCAGCCCCTGGCAGACCTCTCTCCAACATTATAACTACTTGCTACAACAGCACTAAGGGCGACTCCTAGTGGGACGAGCACCTCGGCATAGGGCGTTGTTGGGGGGGGGGGGGGGGACAGCTTGATGAGGCTGACTTATCAGTGTGATTGTGGAGTCTGAATAGACGACCGGCTCTACGACGGGAGAGCTTAGTGGATCATGACCGGAGCCTGATGTGTGTCTACGGTCGATATATGAATGTTTGTGGTTGTTGCAGCGCGCGAGTGCGGCGGCGGCGACGTCCCGGACGCGGTGCCCATAGCGGTGGGGTGCGCGCTGGGCGGACTCGTGGTGGTGGTGCTGGTGGCCTACCTGGTGGGACGCAGGCGCTCCGCCGCGCGCGGGTACCTCTCCATGTAGAATGCACGTGTAAGTATCTATTTTTTTTTTATTCTTTATGCACAAAAATAGTACAGAGGCGGACTTAAGCCTTAGGCATTTTCTACCAGCCGACCTTAGGGTGAAGGGTATTACTGTTTCTGTTTTCAAATCTTCTACTCAATGATGCTCCCGTACCTACCTTGTACAGTCAGCGTCAAATATATCGGGACGAACAGACTGTTCATAATTATCTTAACAGCTAAAGAAATTAAACTTTATCTCAATGGGATAAAATTCTTGTCAGTATGGCAGTTGTCGTGTCCTGTGTTCATTCTGAAATACTCCTTGTTTCATTGAGATTTAGTTTAAATTTTATTAGTACTTCTGATAATTTTGAACAGTCTTGTCGTCCCGATATCTTTGGTGCTGTACAAGACGATTTTTCTTACTTATAATATTATTAGTCTTAAGAAAGGTTGCTCCTAAAAGTTTTCCCGGCCAATATTTGACTGAAAAAAACTAGTTAGTCCGTCAGTTAGATTATCAAAAAAATATTTGACCCGTATTTTTTCTTTTGTTACGTAAACGAAAATTGACGAAGATGCGACACTTAAAATTGGCAAAACGTCACAAGCAAGTACAATTTTTACTTGCTTCTGACGTCACAAGACCCCACTCTCGAGTTTTGATGCTTTTTATCTTTCCAAATATTCATAGATTATTTAACAAAAGAAAAAATACGTGTCCATTATTTTTCAAAACTAACTGGCAGACTAATTAGATTTGCAATTTATTGATGCTGTCAACATGCCTATTGTCTCCCACTACAGCAAAACAAAGGTTACTGTGAACCTCCTTTGATCTAACTTTTTTAGTTCAACAAAACTAAATAAGCATTTCTGACTGACCCATTTACCATTTCAGGTGACAGCCGGTCGGAGTATCGGCGAAAGAAGTCAATATATGAAAAATATAGAAAACAGTTGTACATTGTTTGTGTCGCATTTACCCGCACCTGTCACACATGGCTAAATTCCACTTCTCTGCCTATCCCCTCATTGTATTGTCCTCATATCTGTTCAAAATGCTAAAGTATGACAAAACATTATCGTTGTAACTAGCTTAGTTCTCGCTTTGATTTAAATTCAACTATTAATATTAACTAATGATCGATCAATGTCGGTTATAGGCAAAAATACGTATCCTATTTTTTGTTTCAATGCTTATAACGTTTTCCACATCGATCGGTCATTACTGGATTGCAAGGTAGCAATTAATTGAAATAATGTAAATTCAAAATACATAGATTGATCGTACATGGACACTAAGTTGCCCGAGACACAGTTGACCGCTATTTTAATTGTAGCTTCAGTTGACCGTTTGATGTATGGCTTGCAGCAGCAAAATGGCGGTCAATTGTGTCTCGAAAAAGTTACCCATGTGCGTTCAAAATTATAAATAACCTCTAAAAATTAGAAATCAAAATGATTAGTTTTAGCGGGCGGATAGTGTATAGTTGAATTTGCTCAAAATTAATACAAAAATACCGATTATTCCATAATTAAATGATTCAGATATTATTACGAAATATTTTAAATTTTAACCAAGAATTTGTCAATTGTTTTTTTTTTGTTTTTGTGGCTATGACAGTGTACTAAATAATTAAATTTTCCTTAAAAAAAATCGCTCTCAGCCATTCTTGTTTCGGCCATAATAGTGTAAAAAAAATATAACTAAACATAAAAAAAAAATACAATCATACAAAGCAGATACAGTAACATTGTAAAAATGTGATGTAGTTGTAGTTTTTAAACGAAGAAGAAAAGGGTAGAATAGTATTTTATGTTTGTCTAAATTTTCCCAATATTTCAATATATTTCTCCAGTTTTTAGACCTTTTTATATTTTTTATGTGCTTTGTTTAGTCCAAAGATTTTATTATCATTTCAGTTATATGCACGTATAACGACATTATATATGTATATGGAGTCAATTTATTGTCATAATATTCGTAAATATAATAAAAATCCGTTTATGTATAGTTAGTATATAATAAAATGAATGCAGTGTCTTTCTTTTATTAGAATTTAGTATTCAGACTATTTTAAGTGTAACAGTTCTAAGCTGGACAATATCATTGCTGTATCTATGTAGATCTGTGGCCGTCAGTGTTGTCATGCCAAAAAATACGTCACCTAAGTACAATAAATCGTTAAAAAGTTGCTAAAATATTTTTTTTAACGTAGGAAAGTTATCTGAGAATGGCAACACTGACTGCCACAGATTTATAAACATTTCATTAATGTGTCGCCAGAGTATATTAATATTGTAAATGGCAATGAGTTGCCCAGTGTTGTGGCTATGTTATTTGCAGTCGAATAATAAATAATGTAAAGTCAACTATTATGTTTAGTTTTACTGAGTTTGTAGCTAATAATCGACTGCAGATAATTCGCTAGGTGATGGAACGCGAAGGGTATTGTCGGGAGTTTGATTCCGGGTGAACTATACGGCTGACTTATGACTTATATTTTAACAATTATCACTATGTATTTTATTCATTTTCTGTTAAACAAGTAAGCCGTATAGCAAATAACTTACTAAGAATGAGACTTTAATACTAAGCTAGGTATTATCTAAGTTTAGTATCAAATATTCATTTTTTCGTAAGCTAAGATTGATGTACGATTCGATAAAAAGAAATAAATGTTTTTTATTGCCACAGTCGACTTTTATTTCTTCCTCTGAAAAGCAGTTACAATAAATACGTATTTTATATACATCGACCAAACTATTTATGTACAATTAAATCTACTGAACACTTGTTTATTAAATAAATTATATTTGTGACAAAGAATCGCTCTTTTTATCTATTAAAGCTGATCCCTATTTATTTATTTACAAAGCTTTATTGTACGCTATCTGAAACATAAGTGCTCGTAAAATTCATCGTTTTATTTTTTAAACATATTTTATTGATTTGCCAAAAATAATAAGTACTCGGGTAAATGATGGACATTCTAGATCAGATCTAGATTGAGTGGGTAAAACTGAATTGAACATTATCCTATAGAAAATTCGAAACTGATAGGAAAAGTAGTCCAAAATATAAATAAGGTGTTTTACAATATGTTTTATTCCAAATATCGAAACTGCAAGTTTCTAAAAAAAACTAATGAAATACCTATTTAAAAAATGCCAAGTTTGTAAGCGTTTTATAATTGTTTACTAAACAGAGCCAGCAGTAGTGTGTGCTGACGTGTTTACGTGACATTAACTCCATTCTAACTCCACACCACTCAGTACAATGTCCTTTTCGCGCGACTAGGAGAAAAAATCTACACAAATTTCGACAGAGTGTAGCTCCTCTATTTTTTCAACAAGTTTGTATCAGATCAGTAGTTTTCTTTCTTGTAATTTCGTTAAAATAATATTTTGTACATTTTAATAGTAGTAAAACACCTTTTAAGTCTGTCATATACCCGAGCCCTTAGTTACACAATTCTTAACAATTAAAATAATCTTTCAGTGACACAAAAAAATAATTTGAACAAACTTTATTAAACATTATGAACAATTTTAGTCATTGCTGATTTTGTCGGATCTTAGTTATAAATGCGTGTATAGACAGCTGCATCAATTGGGTACCCCCTGGTAGCTTGTGGAAGCTCTTTTAAGGCACACTAGTACTTCTAGTAGATACAATTTTTGTGTAGGTATTCACATAAAGACCTACCTGTATTCCCCGAAAGGCTGGGCACCCTCATTTCCCCGTTATTTTTAAGTCCCCTATAATAAGGAGCGAGCCTATTGTTATCAACCGGGCCCAAATCCAGACTCCGGGCTGCTACTGAGAAATTCCTCACGGAAAAACTTAATAACACTGCCCGACCTGGGTATTGAACCCAGGACCTCAAGTTCAGCAGTCCCGCTTGCGAACACTACATTAAAATAAGCGCCAGAATTACCAGAGGGGTACCCAGTTGATGTAGCCGTCTGTACAATTAATAACTACCGTCAGGGCTCGGAAACGTTATTGAAAATAACGTTTTTAAAACGTTTCTAACAGTTCTTTGTACAACATTTTGTTCGGAACGAAAACGAAAAGAGAACACAATCCCAGTTTTCAAAAACCGGTTTATTCCGCAGGATGCAGCCGCACATAGTGTGCGGCAACAAGCATGAACTTGTTAAGTTACGTAGGGTATGTTTTCATGTCAATAAATCATTCATTCCGAGCATAGTTCGGAGCATAGTCGAGGATAGTTTTTATTTTATTTGAGATGGGTTTTCTCTTGACTCTGGTCAAGGTCAGAGGTGACAAAGTCTACGATGGAACGAGCTTACCCAGAAGAAGCCTGTTCACTGTAACTTTGAAGAGATTCGGGTCGTAGGCGTGGAACACAGACGTAGGCAGTGAGTTCCACTCTTTTGCCGTGCGCCGTGCTTAGTCCGAATTGGTGGAATGGCGTCTGGATTTCCGATGGTAGAAGGGGGCCGGTGGGATGAGGTTGTGGAGTTTTTGAGCACACTCACCGAACTACAGTCTATAGAAGACCGACAAGTAGACAACCTTGCGGCGATGAGCCAAGCTGTGAAGCTTGACATACATACACTATAAACTACTACATACAATATAAAATTAACAGTTTCTGAAGTCGGTGGCTTCTATTTGCTTCAGTATAGAGTTGCACCAACTTCTGAAACTGTTAATTTTATATTATGGTCATTATTTTTTACTCCTTTTAGTATTTCTTTGAAGCCGGTTTTTACTTTTTTTTAAAGTTTACTTTTTATTAAATACGTTTTAGTGTCATCATTTTAACCCCCTCCTTCATAACCCTTCTTTTTGGCTTTGACGTAGTCGGGCATAAAAAGTCCTTTCAAATGATACCTTACACGATATAATGAAAACATTCCAAAGGGCGGGAGGGGGGGACACGCACCCCCTCCTCTTTTCCAGTAGTCTGTTCCCAACAACAAATATAAACAAAGCAATATTAGTAATTTGATAATTTTGCTTTGATCCGATGAGGAGTTCCGTTCCATATCTCTGAAGTTCATGGTCTAATCATAACAAAATTTATATGGAACCAATCGGAAAGTATACCCTTTCAAACAGAAAAAGAATTTTTCAAATCGGTTCATAAATGACGGAGATATGAGGTAATAAACATAAAAAAAATACAACCGAATTGAGAACCTCCTCCTTTTTGAAGTCGGTTAAAAAGAAGCAGTCATGCTCCGAGAGTACCTGCGTCGCACGAAACGTTAGGGAGCCGTGCCTTCTCCAGAGCCAGTCCGCCAGTACCGGCCGCATCGCCTTGATGGTGATGACGTCGGCGGTAGGGCGTGAGAGTCTGTCCCGCCATTCCGCCACCTGGACCTCGCGAAGCTGCGGCCGACGCAGCTCAAATTGGCGCTGCATCGGCCGCTCGCCTCACGCTCGCGTTTCATCGCGCCACCGGTAGAGCAACGCGAATATCTTCGCCTCCAGGTCCCATGGCGGAGATCCAGCCCGTACGCAGGCCGTCTCGTAGATCGTGCGATAACCCCTTATGACTCCGACGGCCATCGCCCACTGCGGCTTCCGCAGAATGCTGATGCTACTGGCCGTCAGGTCAGCCGCCCATATCGGGGCCCCATACAGGGCCAGCAATCGTACGATCCCCACATACAGCCGCCTGCAGGCGGTGCTTGGGCCCCTCAAATTGGGAAGCAGCGTTGTGAGCGCGCCAGCCTCACCCAGCAACTTGGGCGCCAGACGTCGTAAGTGGGGCCCGAAGTCCCACCGGCTGTCGAGCACCAATCCCAGGTACTTCATGGTAAACTCGACAGCGATCCGAGCCCCCCGACCACGATGTGTGAGCCTGGCGGCGGCGCCCGTCGGAGGCCACGAGACACCATGGCCTCCGACTTACTGAGAGCCACCTCCAGGACTAGGCGACGTATGCGGCCCACCACCTAAGAGACCGCAACTGTCGCTTTCAACGCTGCCTCCCTATGCGAGCTCCCCCGGGCAGTGACCAGCGTCCGCATAATACGTCAGGTCTACCCCCAATCTGAGCTCGCCCCTCAGCACCCAGTCGTACCCGATGTTCCACAGGAGGAGGCCCAGGACAGAGCTCTGTGGAACACCGCACGACATTTGGTGCTGGTAACTGCCATCGCGTCCCATGTAGGTGACACACCTCTCCGACAGATAAGCCCCAACGACGTGGCGGAGGTAGTGAGGCACCCGATGATAGCGCAATGCCTCCCAAATACAACTCCAAATCACCACTATACCTACTCCAGCCAATTTACGGAAAGAATATTGCATCATCTTCCTGCCCTTGCCCATGTTACTTGGGATCGGCGCAAGATGTTTTCCTCTTCCATTCCGTCCTGTCAACCGGCATGCTAACACTGCCTCCCCTTTTCTTCCATATAATTCTTCACACAATCTATCCATCTTTCCTTTGACATTTCTTTCCCGCTCCATCCATCCACATTTATATTCATAACTCTTTTAGTCACATGCGTTTCATCCCTCCTCTTCACATGCCCATACCAAGACAAACGATTCCCTTTCAAGTTTTCTGTCACTGGCGCGCCACTTTCGAACTTCCTCTAATATACTCATTTCTGATCTTATCCAATCTGGTCACTCCACACATCCATCTCAACATTCTCATCTCCACGAAATGCAATCTTGTTTCATCCGTCTTCTTTACGGCCCAACATTCCGTTCCATATAGTACGATAGGTCATATCACGGACTTGAAGATTTTCTCCTTTAACTGAGGGGCATCGGTGGGTCGCAAGTAGGGTGTGTCGCAAGTGGGACGGAAAGAATGTTCAAAAACCTAAAAATTTTTTTTTTAATAGTACCTGAAATGTGCATGTCATTGATAGTTTTTTGTCCAAGTACAATACACACTATACTCGTACTCACAGAATAATAGTCACAGACAATAGGGTCTACTTTAACACATTCGAGTCCACCACACTTTTAATAGAGCTCATACGCCTTGCCGCCATACACATTGCTATTAGACCTTCCAGGGGAGTCCTCGGCATTACGTTTGCGCTAAGAGAGAACCCTCGAGGAGGGTTCCTGGCATTAGGTTAAAAACCTTGAAAAATACGCTACTACGTCTTAAAATAAGTGCTTGCTTGTTTCATGACGGTGAATTTTCCAAGAAAAACCTGCATTTAAAATGAGCCCTTCACGAGGGCACCCGCCATGGCGATTGCGACTACAGGGTGCCCTCGTGGAGGGCTCCCAGCACTGTACGTGTTAAGGTTGAACGAAACGTCGAACGGCAGTCAAATACCAAGTGAATTAAATTCGTAATATTCGTAGTTTTGTATTGAAGTTTCTTTGTTTTGAACGAAGAACCCAAAAAAATGGAAAAAACGGTTAAAAACGTTGTATTAATCGAGAACAAAACAGATTTTGTTCTTTTTCAAAAACGTTTTTTATAACGTTCCGTTCGAACGTAACCGAAACAAACTGTTTTTTAGGTATTTAAGACGAAACCGTTTCGAAAAATATACCGGTATCCGAGCCCTGACTACCGTACAATACAAACATTCTATTGTACTTCTCTACTCTAGTGACTATATTTAAATGCATCTTTATTCAAGAAAAATAACCAAAATAATTTCTAAAACTTTATGAATTAATTTTGTGTTTATATCGGTTTACGACAGAACTATTAGGAACAAAAATACAAAGTTGACATCCCTGGAATCTTAAGACTTGTGTCTTCAGGGGTCTTAATTACTGTGACATATCAAACTACATAAAATATGCAAATAACACCGCCGCATTACCATCCCAATTGCTTTTGTACACAATTCCATGTGGCCAGAATTGAATATCAATGTGTAGCTTAATGAATAAGACAAATTATCCGGCGTACAGAGAAACCATGAAATAAACTTAATCCAATCAATGAGGGAAACTCCAGTTGGGTTCAAAATACGAGTGGAATAACACGAAAAAGCAAATCGAAATTAAATAAAAGTAGGCATTTGTTAAGTTCCTCGTCCATTATTTATTTTCTTGATGACAGTTTCGTTAGAACGTAGCTGTTATGCGTTTATGATTAATATAAATATTTAATAAATCGACACATAAAACAGCGAATTTAATATTGTGAACTTTATACTTATCGAAAATCAATTCTGTGATGGATAAGGAGCAAATTGAAAAAAAAATATAATGAACGAGCTATAGTAGTTTCATCAAACGGTTTTTGCGCTGAATTAATCTTGTCGATGCTTCCCAAATATTCGTGGTTAACTTATTTTGGTATAATGTTTCATCAGATTGGAATGAAGATACAGAATAAAATTGAAATGCAGATGCAGCACAAATTTTCTAATTGCGATAATTTCGCGAAAACCTCCCGAGTTGTGGTCAATTCGCTTTTTGAAGTTTTATAGTTCCTGTCGGTAATATAATAAAAATAAAGTTTACTACTAACAAAGTAAAGAAATAAAACTAAACTAATTATGTACAATTATTATAAGAATACTGGTGGAAATATTAAGTACTCTATTTACAACGAGTATTTGTCGCTAGTGATGTAGTTACTTATGATATTATTTACATAGCCTCTTTGAAAAGCCTCACTGTCAGAGAAACATTTTCATAAGTACGTAGGTCATGCACTAAATCCACTTGCAAGCTTTATTGCTCAAGTTATTGCAGCAAGTCCTCGCTTAGTTCGTAAAACTTGCATAAGTTGACTTGCTGCGATTGTGTCCACAGTTTGATAATGATTGTAGATTGCACAAGTCAACTTGCGAGGTAAAACTTGCTAGTGGATTTGGCGCTTTTAAGTACACAATCATTTGCAAGTATAGATTAGCTAAAGCAGTACAACTACCTACAATCGTCCGAAGTGTCACACACACACTGCAACAAGACTTCTAAGGTATTATCGGAATACAGTCACATACAAAAAGTGCATTATAGTCAGTATACAGTGTGTGTCTGTGTGAGTGTGCCAATTCACGCGATTATAGTAAGTTTTTTTTTTCTATTGTACTACTGTAGGTCGTCCTAGGGGACGGTTTCTACGTAACCGGGCAGTTATTGGCGAGACCTGAAGGGTCTGCAGCCAATGGGGGGGGGGGGGGGAAGTAATATACTTAAGCTAAGCTAACTACTTGTACTACACGTCACATCATGTCTACCTGCAACAACAGCACTAAGGGCGACCCCTAGTGGGGGGAGCACGAGGCTTAGGGCGTTGCTGGCGGGGACATAGGGGGGGGGGGACAGCTTGATGAGGGCTGAATTATCGGTGTGACTGCGGTGTCTGAAGAGACGACGGCTCTACGACGGGAGAGCTCGGTGGATCGTGACCTATAGTAAGTTGAGGTACTGCTTTAGCTTATATATCTACTGTGACACGCCCCTCCAACATCTGTGTTCAATGTGTGTGTGCATATGTCAACGAGTCACCATGTGTTTGATATTTAGTAGATTTATTGCTCGACTAGTGCTTATATTCTGTTCACTCAAAGATGAGTTCTGACAGCTCGGTCATTTCGTAATTTGTAGCCGTAAGGAGACTGCTATCGGAAAAACGTAAACGACATCATCAAAAACCGTAAAATAGCTATATTATCAATGCTTTGTTTTTTAAAAATATTAGATATTCTTTGTATGGTAACGTTTTGTAGAGAAACGTCACTAATCAACTTATGGTGAAAAGGGTATAATTAAAGTGTCCGTTCCACAAGGCGCACGTGAGTCATTCATACAAACCTACAAACGGTACCATACTGTTAATTAGCGACGTCAAATCTGTCGAGCGACTGATCCATGTGTGTTCAAGTTTGGCCTACAGTTGCAGAATGCACACATATGCGTTGAACGAATGACGCGTTGTATATATTTTTTCTCACACATTTTTACTTGCAGTTTCAATGGAGGGACGTGCCATTTTATCGTAGTTGATCTCTACTAGGGGTACAGAGCTAGTGTGTGTCCACGTAAAGTTGAATGAAAAGAAAATCGAACAAAAATATGTTTGAGGCAATTTCACTTCACACATACTACTGAAAACAGATATAATGGCACTATTTGGTAAATCTTATACACTATAGTAAGGCACGTTGCAGACCGTCTTAAGTGGCTAACAACCGGCATTGTTATCAATGCACGCGGGCACAATGTGAATGGACCTTTAGTTTTGTGGTTAATACGGATTTCATTATGTATTCCTTGGTTATTAGGCTAAGCGTCTAAATACACTTAGCGTATCTTGCGTCACGTATCTTGCGTCACGTACCTTGCATCGCGTATCTTGCGTAGTAATATGCGTTCACGAAACTGCCGGACGCACAGGAGAATTTGTATGTACTTAGCGCGATGCATACGCGTAACGCGACGAAGCATGAGTCACGCAAGGTACGTTCAATGTGTCTACCGCCTTAGGCTGATCCTAAAAACCTAAAAATCTACATCATTTTTCGAGTAAATGGATGTTTAACCAAAGTATTAATGTTGATAAACACCAGCCTAGCATGACACTTCAACAAATAACGATACATCCGTTCTACTTGACTTTTAGTCCGTACATTGACATCGGAATTTGAACCCTATAGCTTGCTATACAAGGTTTACTGTGGTATAGGGCAGGAGTCGAGTAGTACGTTGTGTATCGACTCCATTTCAGTCCAGTCACGTTTCTGTCCGCCCACTGTGACTTCACGGATGCAGCCGTTAAAATTCTTGCCGCCGTCTGTTGACTCCATTACGCCTTCTGTAAGAAAATTAAGTTGTGTAACCTGTAGAATTTTTTTATTAAGAAAAATATATATTTAGGTCTTTATTCGTTATAGATATTCATTTATTTATTATAGGTTTACCCACAGCTTGTGTATACAATATATCATATGTACCTATCTATAATATACTGACTATATTCTAACTGCCTCCAAGCTGCATTTGGCAGTAGCACAGTTCACAGTTGCGACTGGATAATATGTAGTCTACTTGCAGCTATGAAACGATATTAAATGATTCAACAAAGCCGGCGTTATTAGCTCCCCTGATCTGAAGAACTCCATTAAACTATCCTCTGTCATTCATAATTAGCGAGAGAGTTTACTTCTATTAGAGAAAAGTAAACGTCTGGTGATTCTCTTAAAAACAGCGGTCTTGTATAAAAAGCGTTGTACGGTTCACGTACAGGCAATTAATTTGCTAACACCGCGACCTACTTTCCGCGATTCATTTTATATTAACTTACCTATCATAATGATAGTCAGTTGACCAATAGCTGCCCTAGCAGTAAAACCGCGGATTAGCATCCAACATAACTTGTGTAACTTTTACGAATAAACTGGGTATCGTGAAGTCTGTGGTTTTCGTCAACTCAACTACCTCAACTTACAACCTCTGAGCCGTACATAAAATTGGTCCTTCGAGCCGGATACAAAGTGTGAAGAGTATCTCTATTGTCGATAGCGAATCGGTCTAGCCGGTCTCCCACAAGCGGGTCGCCCCGGTCGGATTGAGACGACGCATATATCGCAGTAGAGTGCGAATCCATTGAGTATCCACGACAGCTACCTGCGGAAACTTCGCAAGTGTGTGAACTAGTACCTGCGGTGAAACAACTTTACTCTACCAACGGTCAAACACTACAACTAGCAACAATGGCTCAGAGTGCTTCGGAACTGATTAGCCTCAAGAATCAATTTTCAACAACTTGAAGCTTATATGTATTAACTACAAGAAGGACAGCCCAACCAGAAAGAACTTGGCGTACCTGGAAGAGCGTCTTTCTCGGCTGAACAACAACTGGGAGAAGTTTGTTTCTAACCACCAACTACTGGAAGAGTCTGGAGCAAAAGACCTTCAATACTTCACTGACGACGTTTTCAACAGCACGAAAAAGATGTATGAAGATGTGTTGCAAGACATGTTGAAACGAAAGTCGGAACTGCCGTCTGCAACTACGAGTAAGACGGAAGTATCACCTGCGTCGCCAACGCAAGGTAAGGAGAAGTCGAAGTTTTCTTTCGATGATATCAAATTCCACATACCTCCTCGCGAAACAAACGAGACGACGGAAAAGCAACAAGATCTTTTGCGTCAGCAATACTGTAACTTTAGAGTTTTTGAACGCACTGTGGAAAAGATAAACTTAGCTCTGACAGCGTCGATGGAAAAATGGGAATTAGAGGACTATCTAAACATCCTGAAAACTAAATGGGAACATATCGAAAAAGCAAACTGGCAACTCGATTATATCCTACAAGATGAAGATTCGGTGTACAAACAGAAATATGATGCTGCAGAGAACCTTTATGATGACTTGAGAAAGAAAATACTACGATTAACAACATAGTGGACCTCAGCTGGAAAAATGCAAAATTGAACATTACGGAAAGTGAAACGCCAACTGCAATAGATGTACGAAAAATCGACCGCCAGTTGGAATTTCAGAAACAAAAAGAAATATTACCCGGTAGGTCGGACATCTCGAATCACGACATATATCACTACACAGTTACTTCTCTGCTTCTGGGAGGAATTGCTGTACTTGCCCTCTATATTTTCGTGAAACGACGGGGCAAGATGAGCAAAGCGACCAAAACTGGACTGAAACCTGAAGGAAGGGACAACGCTGGAGGAGACATCGAGCTACAAGAAATACGCAGCTCGACATCAGCGGAACCCATTTACAGCGAAACAAGACAGTTGAAGAAAGTATTCCACTTTCAGGAACTTAATTGATGTTTACATTTACATGATTATTTTGTTATACTTTTACACTTTATTATTGTTTACTTTTAACTATACTTATTTTTAACTCTTTCCTTTGTAATGGATGCTCATCCCACTTTTTCCCTCGGGAGCATGTACGGTTCACGTACAGGCAATTAATTTGCTAACACCGCGACCTACTTTCCGCGATTCATTTTATATTAACTTACCTATCATAATGATAGTCAGTTGACCAATAGCTGCCCTAGCAGTAAAACCGCGGATTAGCATCCAACATAACTAGTGTAACTTTTACGAATAAACTGGGTATCGTGAAGTCTGTGGTTTTCGTCAACTCAACTACCTCAACTTACAACCTCTGAGCCGTACAAGCGTCACATTGGCAAGATATGATTGAGAGAGAGGGGGTGCATGAAAAGAGCCTCCACGAGTGACGGACGATACTTAAGTACGTCCGGCGCACCCTGGGCAGTCAGCCCCGCTACCAACCTTGCTGACTGGCTAATCTTTCACCACAGCACGAGCTATTTTGATATAGCTCGTGCTCACACGACAGAAGAATAGAAGAAGGCAAGAGATGGAGAAAAGGCTTCCGAAACAACCAAAGCGGCCAAAATATATAAGTTTTTTACACGTATACGGCTATATTCTTTGTAAGTGACTTTCTTATCCTACAGTACGAACCTGGTAGTCCTCCAATATACAGCTGCGTGGGCATTGGCGGGCTATCATTGCTATCTTCTAGCAGCGCAGTGGGCGGCGCGTCGCGCAGCATCTCCCCCTCGTCCAGCTGTAAGGGACCTTGTTATCCTACATCCAGTACGAACCTGGTAGTCCTCCAATATACAGCTGCGTGGGCATTGGCGGGCTATCATTGCTATCTTCTAGCAGCGCAGTGGGCGGCGCGTCGCGCAGCATCTCCCCCTCGTCCAGCTGTAAGGGACCTTGTTATCCTACATCCAGTACGAACCTGGTAGTCCTCCAATATACAGCTGCGTGGGCATTGGCGGGCTATCATTGCTATCTTCTAGCAGCGCAGTGGGCGGCGCGTCGCGCAGCATCTCCCCCTCGTCCAGCTGTAAGGGACCTTGTTATCCTACATCCAGTACGAACCTGGTAGTCCTCCAATATACAGCTGCGTGGGCATTGGCGGGCTATCATTGCTATCTTCTAGCAGCGCAGTGGGCGGCGCGTCGCGCAGCATCTCCCCCTCGTCCAGCTGTAAGGGACCTTGTTATCCTACATCCAGTACGAACCTGGTAGTCCTCCAATATACAGCTGCGTGGGCATTGGCGGGCTATCATTGCTATCTTCTAGCAGCGCAGTGGGCGGCGCGTCGCGCAGCATCTCCCCCTCGTCCAGCTGTAAGGGACCTTGTTATCCTACATCCAGTACGAACCTGGTAGTCCTCCAATATACAGCTGCGTGGGCATTGGCGGGCTATCATTGCTATCTTCTAGCAGCGCAGTGGGCGGCGCGTCGCGCAGCATCTCCCCCTCGTCCAGCTGTAAGGGACCTTGTTATCCTACATCCAGTACGAACCTGGTAGTCCTCCAATATACAGCTGCGTGGGCATTGGCGGGCTATCATTGCTATCTTCTAGCAGCGCAGTGGGCGGCGCGTCGCGCAGCATCTCCCCCTCGTCCAGCTGTAAGGGACCTTGTTATCCTACATCCAGTACGAACCTGGTAGTCCTCCAATATACAGCTGCGTGGGCATTGGCGGGCTATCATTGCTATCTTCTAGCAGCGCAGTGGGCGGCGCGTCGCGCAGCATCTCCCCCTCGTCCAGCTGTAAGGGACCTTGTTATCCTACATCCAGTACGAACCTGGTAGTCCTCCAATATACAGCTGCGTGGGCATTGGCGGGCTATCATTGCTATCTTCTAGCAGCGCAGTGGGCGGCGCGTCGCGCAGCATCTCCCCCTCGTCCAGCTGTAAGGGACCTTGTTATCCTACATCCAGTACGAACCTGGTAGTCCTCCAATATACAGCTGCGTGGGCATTGGCGGGCTATCATTGCTATCTTCTAGCAGCGCAGTGGGCGGCGCGTCGCGCAGCATCTCCCCCTCGTCCAGCTGTAAGGGACCTTGTTATCCTACATCCAGTACGAACCTGGTAGTCCTCCAATATACAGCTGCGTGGGCATTGGCGGGCTATCATTGCTATCTTCTAGCAGCGCAGTGGGCGGCGCGTCGCGCAGCATCTCCCCCTCGTCCAGCTGTAAGGGACCTTGTTATCCTACATCCAGTACGAACCTGGTAGTCCTCCAATATACAGCTGCGTGGGCATTGGCGGGCTATCATTGCTATCTTCTAGCAGCGCAGTGGGCGGCGCGTCGCGCAGCATCTCCCCCTCGTCCAGCTGTAAGGGACCTTGTTATCCTACATCCAGTACGAACCTGGTAGTCCTCCAATATACAGCTGCGTGGGCATTGGCGGGCTATCATTGCTATCTTCTAGCAGCGCAGTGGGCGGCGCGTCGCGCAGCATCTCCCCCTCGTCCAGCTGTAAGGGACCTTGTTATCCTACATCCAGTACGAACCTGGTAGTCCTCCAATATACAGCTGCGTGGGCATTGGCGGGCTATCATTGCTATCTTCTAGCAGCGCAGTGGGCGGCGCGTCGCGCAGCATCTCCCCCTCGTCCAGCTGTAAGGGACCTTGTTATCCTACATCCAGTACGAACCTGGTAGTCCTCCAATATACAGCTGCGTGGGCATTGGCGGGCTATCATTGCTATCTTCTAGCAGCGCAGTGGGCGGCGCGTCGCGCAGCATCTCCCCCTCGTCCAGCTGTAAGGGACCTTGTTATCCTACATCCAGTACGAACCTGGTAGTCCTCCAATATACAGCTGCGTGGGCATTGGCGGGCTATCATTGCTATCTTCTAGCAGCGCAGTGGGCGGCGCGTCGCGCAGCATCTCCCCCTCGTCCAGCTGTAAGGGACCTTGTTATCCTACATCCAGTACGAACCTGGTAGTCCTCCAATATACAGCTGCGTGGGCATTGGCGGGCTATCATTGCTATCTTCTAGCAGCGCAGTGGGCGGCGCGTCGCGCAGCATCTCCCCCTCGTCCAGCTGTAAGGGACCTTGTTATCCTACATCCAGTACGAACCTGGTAGTCCTCCAATATACAGCTGCGTGGGCATTGGCGGGCTATCATTGCTATCTTCTAGCAGCGCAGTGGGCGGCGCGTCGCGCAGCATCTCCCCCTCGTCCAGCTGCAGCGCGAGCGCGCGCGGGTGCAGGCGCGCGCGCACGTGGTGCCACGCGTTGTCGCACGCGCCGCCCACCGTGCCGCGCGTCGACAGGCGCGACCGCTCCGCACCTGACGTCTGTCGGGACAGCACCACCTACGGAACACCACATGGATTTCTTACGAGTTTTAAATTAAATTAATTTGGGAATCAAAACATGGAAATTCATATTTTTTTACTTATTCTGATAGAGTAGATAATAAGCATAAGCAGCCCATTACAGAGAACTAAAGTGACCGACATTGCGCGTAGAATTAGCACGCTGAAGTGGAAGTGGGTCGGCCATGTCTGCAGACGGACAGATAGTAGATGGAGCAGACACGTGTTAGAGTGGAGACCGCGTTTGGGCAAACGTAGTGTGGGACGCCCTGCGGCACGATGGACCGACGATTTGAAGAAGGTGGCTGGCTAAGGATGGATGCTGGCTGCCCAAGATTGGAATGGTTGGCCATCTCTGGGGGAGGCCTACGTTCAGCAGTGGACGGCAATAGGCTGATATGATGATGAGCCCATTACAGTCCCTCTGCTAGGCTCCACTATGCTGGTGCGAGTTGGCAGACTACACGCACCTTCGATACCTTTTAAAAGCTATCTTAGATGTCCAGACTTCCTCACGACGTGAAATTATTATAAAAGTCAGAGTTCAGGATCGAACTGGAAAATTCCTTTGTAAATAATAAGTATTATTAATATTTCCAATAACTTACAGCACCATCCTTAACTTCAAGTAGCAGCCCTGCAGCCGCCAGCAGTACTCCGTTAGGTTCACTCGTCCGGAACTGCAGTCTGAGCTCCGTCGAGCTCTCTGACCCGTCTGACGTCATCAACCACGAGCTCGACCAAGTTGCGTGTGCATCGCCTGTAGATTAAATTTTTTAGGTATTTAAAAACAAGCAGATGTGATGAACTATACTCTTTTCGCCATAAGATAATTAGTGATGTTTCTCTACAAATCGTTACCATAAAAGAATATCAAATACAGGGTGTAACGAATTCGTGTAATTCCTTCAAACCACATGATCTATTAATTGTATTGATTAAACCCGCACGGTATCTAAATTGATTAAAAATTAAAAATCTTTTTTTTATGTCAGGATATTTGGATGACATGCATAAATTAATAAAGGCACGGCGACACAGCTGACGGGCACGACTAGTGCGATATCGCTCCACGCAGTGAGTTAACTAGAGACGCTAAAATTAGTTCAGATACACAATACAATGGTTCATTTATTGAAAACTTTTATTGTTATTTTTAAAAAAAAACCTGTGCGTGGTCAATCAGTGTCACCAGTCGATCACGCGGTTTGAAGGAATTACACGAATTCGTTTACACTCTGTATTTTTAAAAAACAAAGCCAGCAATATAGCTATTTTACGGTTCTTGATGATGTCGTTCACGTTTTTTCGATAGCGTTCTCCTTACAGCTACAATTTACGAAATCACCGAGCTGTCAGGCTCGCCTTTGGGCGAACTGAATATAAGAAAATGGATACAAAAGGCATAATTTTATGTACCGGTAAGAAGATGATGCAAGATTTTTCGAATCTGCAATTGACATATTGAAATATACAATAACATTGGAATCGTAAGAACAGTACCTGTAGCCATAATGGTTTAAGAAACACATTTTTCAAGTTGAATTCGAAATAGCCCCGTGGTTTTCAAATAACCCCATTTTACGGTAGTTATTTCAAGCAAAATGTCGGTCACCAATCAGTCAGCTGCAAGCGTACCTATTGATTATAGCAATTTCTTCTTTTTGTGCTTATTCTAGCGGTCATTGGAAAGTCCACCTCTAGCAGTGGACTTTTATGGGCTGATTATTATCTGTATACCGCTAAGCTTGGTAACATAGTTACGATTGACGGTAATTAAAAAAAATGGAATCAGCAGTTTCAACCTCCAAACAAATATTAGCAAAATTACAAAGTAGACATGGCCATTTTTGACCTAAGATAACTCTTATGAGATCATTCATAGACGTGTAGAAATATTCAACGTTAGGGACGAATGAAAAGCAATTGCATGCAGCTAAGATGAAATGCTAAGAGGCATGTGTGGTGTTACGCGAATGAATAGAATTAGAAATGAGTATGTAAGAGGAAGTCTGAAAGTGGCGCCGGTGACTGAGAAATTGTGTGAAAACCGGTTACCGTGGTATGTTGGGAATGTCGTGTAACGCGTAATGAGGAACATTTCGTGAGGAAAGTTTTGGTGAGTATAAATGTGGATGGTTATAAGATTAGAGGAAGACCTAAGAAACGATGTGTGGATAACGTAAAAGATGATATGACTAGAAAGAGGGTGACTACTGAGATGACGGCTAATAGAGATGTATGGAAGAAAAATACATGCTGCGACGAACACAAATAAGTTGGGATAAGGGCAGAAGGATAATGATGATGAGACTGGTATCCGAACTCTTCCATAAACCTTGTTATATTTCAACTACTATTATACTGGACTTACCTCCAAAGTACGCAGCTTTTTCAACGTTTGGGAAGCATTGCCCAACGCCGTGGTGCGCCTGCGCGTCCCGCACCAAGTCCTCCGCGCGACCGTTCACTGTCACCCGGCGGATGCACCCGCGGAACCCACCGATGCGTGTTATCTAAACATAATTACCGTCCCATTTCCATATTGTCCATGCACCTTGACAAAGCTTTTCGAGAGTCTTGTACACAGCAAGTTATACCCCCACATTCACCGCCTTATTCTACGCGAACAACACGGATTCGTTAAACGCCGCTCGACAACTACTAACTTTATGTTATTTACAAACTACTTATTTAAAAATATGGATGATCAGATCCAAGTTGACGCTGTGTACACCGACTTTCGGAAGGCATTTGACAAGGTGGACCATAAACTGCTTTTGGACAAGATTGCCTACAATGGCATTCGTGGGAACTTATTACGATGGTTTACTGCCTATATTCATAACAGAACGCAAAAAGTCGTAATTAATGCTTTCGAGTCCGACACCGTTGTCGTTACTTCCGGAGTTCCACAGGGCTCAATCTTGGGACCTGTACTTTTCATTTTGTTTGTCAACGACATAAAGTGCTGTTTTACTAACTCATATTTCTTGATGTATGCCGACGACATCAAAATCTATAAATCGTGCAAGAATATAAAAGACTGTTTGCTTCTCCAGGAGGACCTCAACAGGCTCTCTGACTACTGTTTACACAACAAACTTCAACTTAGTATATATACCTAAATGCAATGTAATAACTTACACAAAAAATATAAATATTATTCAATTTTGTTACACCTTACACCATACAAAATAAATAACCACCATACAAAAAGTTGACTACATTCGAGATCTAGGAGTTACACTTGACTCGAAATTACACTTCAATCTTCACATTGATAACATTATTAACAAGGCCTATCGAATGTATGGCTTTGTCATGAGATCCTCAAACGATTTTAAACGACCGTATACCTTTATTATTTTATTTAAAATTCTTATTCGCTCTCAACTGGAATACGCAGTTCCAATTTGGTGCCCTTTTTACGAAAAATATAAACATAGACTAGAAATGGTACAAAAAAAATGTTTGAGGTCCATGCATTACAAGTGTTATCGTTCAAAAATATCGTATTTACAATTATTGAAACAATATAAACTGCCAAGCTTGGAGTCGAGACGAACACTTCTGATGGCCATGATGCTGCATGGCCATCAGAAGTCATGCAATAACAAGTACGATTGCACTGATATTACTAATCAATTATGTTATATTCTACCTAGAACTGTCATGCGGCGAGAGGCGCGCGTGCCTCGGTTGTTTCACACTGTAAGGTGCAGAACCAATGCCAATGCGCACGAGCGCCTCTCCGACGCCTTTTAGAATCATATAACACACACTTCACAGATCTTGACATTTTCGCACTCGCTCATATAATTTAAAAAAATGGCAATTGAAATGCTAAAATGATTTCCTTTCTATAATCTGATTTGCTACCAGATAGTCGCGCGCTCTTTTTTTTTTTCTCTCTCACATACATTATTCCGCGGACATTAGTGTGGGTTACATGTTTACCTATCTACTTAACTCTGTATTTTAGTAAAAATGAATGTGTAACTGTTTTATGTCCCAATAAAATAAAATAAAATAAAACATGTTATTATAAACAAACTAATAAATACAGAGAAACATGTACAAATTACGAGATGTACCCCAAGAGTTGGGTAATTTATTACACGTTTCCGTAACGAATAGAATACCATGATAAGGCTGAGCATCCACCAGAGCTGTGCTAAGCTGCGTAGCGAGGAATGTGTTTTATAAGCACCAATAGAATCACTTTATTTACCTAGCTTCGCTCTGCGCAGCTCTGGTGGATATCCACCAGCTCCGCTAAGCCCATATGGGCTTAGCGGAGCGAGGTTATTGTTCATACAAAACAAGTGAGAAATATGAACAGGAATGTGTTGCGAGGAATGTGTTGCAAGGAAGGTGTGCAAGGATTTGAAAATATGCGCCTACCAGTCAGTCAATAGATGGTGTTTGGAAGAGGTAGATGATCATTTGTACACATTAAAGGCCTATCCGCACACAACAGTGCCGGCACAGTGCCGACACGTGCCGATCAGCAACGTATCGATCAGTGTCAGTTAAATATGATATTGTACCATACATTTTGTATGACGCTATCCGTACTCATATTTATGATTATTTACGGTTTACTCACGTGTATTTTTCGGGATTGCCCGACTAGTTTCGGACCCAATCGGAGTCCTTAGTCATGAGCTGATCACGCGGCGAGGTCGCGAGTCGAACTAGCGCTGCACCGCGCCGCGTAGCGTTGCGCCCGCGACGAGAGGGGCGCGCTCTGTGTCGGTATTGCTCGTGCATCTTCGTCACTTGTCGTGTCCGTGTTGTTGTTATACTGAGTGCCGGTACATACCGCGCTTACTGTGTCGCCCTCCAGACTTAACTCACTTTTATATGACGTAGACTTCAGAGCTGGTCTCCAGGCAGGTGGCAGTGTCCAACCGCCGTCTCTATTGAAATTCGGATGACGGCTTATTTCGATAGCTTCACGTACTTTTCGCGGCACGAAATATTTCTCCTTCGCTAGTACGGAAGCCTTATCAAAACGCATGAAGTGAGCCGTACCCGAGTTACAGACGTGTTCAGCCACCGCCGACCTAGTGCTGTCCATACTCTTCATACTCCGTATGTGTTCATTAAGTCTGGTTGCGATATTGCGGCGAGTTTCCCCTATATAACTCAGGCCACAGTCGCACGGTATCTTGTATACGCCAGGAACGCCTAGCGGATCCTTGTCCTTCGGTGAGCGCAATAACTGCCGCAATTGTCCAGGCGGGCGATAGATCGTCCTGATGCTATATCTTCGGCGTAACAGGTGACCTATCTTGTCGGTAACTCCTCGCACAAAAGGTAAAAACGCAGGAGTGCGTTCCGCTCTCGCCGGTCGTCTACGAGCCGTGTCCACCGTACTCAGACTACGAGTGCATCGCCGCCACTGGTAACCGTTGCGCTCTAGTACGTTCTGTAAATGACGTAATTCCGCGTCCACGTACTGAGGATCACATAAACTGAGCGCCCGGTTGATCAGCGTTCTTGGTACAGAAGATAGGTGTGAAGGGTGATGATGGGAGTCTGCGCGTAGGTAACGATCTGTGTGCGTCGGTTTCCTGTACACAGTGTGTGATAACTGGCCGCTGGGCTCACGTATAATACACATACACGTGTGCGAAAAATACACGTGAGTAAACCGTAAATAATCATAAATATGAATGTGTCTCACGAAAGTTATAATAATACTATCCGTACTCGTCAGTGACAGTGACGTTCAGTGATGTCAGTGCTGCGCCGACATTCGCCGGAACGTCACTGTCACTGATGAGTACGGATAGCAGGATTTTCAGTCACTATTTCGTTCACTTTTGCGATGTTAACTTCAGTTGAAGACGTTGATGGCCTACCAGAGCGAGGCAAATCTTCCATCACATCTCGACCGCTTTTGAACGCTTTGTACCACTTATAAGTACGTTTTTTTGATAAAGTCGATTCACCGTAAGCCTTCTGTAACATTTTCAGTGACTCCGAACACGAAATTCAAAATTTAAGACAAACTCTTTGTTCGATGTTTTTGTGCATTATGAAATTTGCAATACACACTAGATATAATCTAACCGATACTTTTTTGACAGAATGTATTATCACAGTCTACCTATCTCTTACTCCTTACAATCAGTCAACGTAAAACATTGTCGCAGAGCAATCGTGCGGGGGTTGCGGGGTGAAGGGGCGGAGGTTATGTCCCGAGTAGCCATACTGCATACTTGGGACATAACCTCCGCCCCTACATAATTTTGACATTTCATAGGACCTGTCAAATGTATGGGCGTTGACCCACTGTATGTAGTGAGTAGGTACACTTATCTTGTATTGGTCGCATATGATTTTTGTCATGATTTCATTTGCATTTCGATCGAATAATTTTCTGTATGGTTGTCTTTTGAACGAAGGGAAAAAAAGTCATAAAATTTTCTGAAATCATGAAGCTGAGTCACGCTGTAACGAAGAATTGAAATTAAGTGAAATTCAAGACTTCGACTTCAGAAAATGTAAATTTTAATGAACGTTATTTTATGCATTTTAGTTTTTTTAAAATAATAATAGTTACTTTATACAGGGTGTAAAAAGACCCATCACATAGCCGAAATCTACGCACTCTGTACATCAAACTAAACTACATTGACCAAAAATAATTGCTGGGAAACGACTTTTATTTTTTGGCATGAAAAAAATGCTTTTTTTTGTAGCGCGCAATGTGTGGTAGTGGCGATGCCGCGCGTTTGTATGCGTGCAGCGGCCATACAGCTGAGCCAAGGCGGTCGTGTGCGTTTGATATTCGTTGCGTTTTTGTAACTTCAAATGCGTAATTTGTGAGGAAAAATTTAGAATTTTGATAAGATTGTTTGGAAGAAAGGTTAGTATTATCACTTAGAATAGGTTTTTGCAAAAATCTAAAAAAAAAAATGTTAACTTTGACCTTCAATATCTCCAAAACCAATGGTTTCCCAGGTATGCTCTGGTAGAAAACAATGATCCTAATGATGGGTACAATATGTGGTTTTCGTTATCGTTAAGGGTCTTTTTTACACCCGATAGATATTTTTTGATTAGACTTACCGCGTTAGGCAGGTTGGGCAGAGCGGGCGGGGCGGGCAGTCCCCCCACGTACAGGCGCTGCGAGCGCGCGCTGGCCGGCGCCCGCGCCGCCGTGGCCGAGCGCCCCGACACCAGCTGCACGCGCGACCGGGATATACGCACCGACACCTGGGTACCATACACATGGCTATACACATCTATAGGGTGACTGGTAATTAGTGACCGATCCTTTAACACAGATTGTACTCATGATTACAAATAACTTTCCCAAAGAAACATTATAAAAATGTAGCAATAAAAAATCTTTTAAAACTATCTAAATCTCGACGTATAATACTCGACGCAAGCCATAGGTAGGCTCATTCATTAGATCATAATAATTGAAATGATCTTTCATGTTGTGCATTAAAACATATAGAAATATATTATTTTAACTACAAAACCACGTCTGTAAAATCACGTAAGTCAGCGAAATCGACAAAATTTCGTATACGGCCTCTTAATGGTGTGTGTAGTCCACCAATCCGCATCAGACCTGGGTGGTGGAGTAAGAACTAAACTATTCTGATAAGAATAAGGCCCGTGCCCAACAGTGTGTTACTATTGTTTGTAATCGACACCTAACAAAATAATTTAAAAGTGGATAGTTGTATGTTTACATTTATTCTCTTTTTTTGTTGGGGTGCATGAAAGAGCCTTCACGAGTGATGCTACTTAAGTAGGTACGTCCGGCGCACCCTGGGCAGTCAGCTCCGCTACCAACCTTGCTGACTGGCTAATCTTTTCACCACAGCATGAGCTATTTTCGTGTAGCTCGTGCTGACACGAGAGAAGAAGATTTAGTCTCTTGCTTCCTGGAACAAGGACCTATTTGCAGACAAGCTTTTGAAGCCACTGACCTGTCTCCAGCTGCCGTCGGCGATGGTTGGCGCGAGCGTGAGTTCCTTGCGCTTGCGTCCGCGCAGCACCAGGCGGAGCTTGCCCTCCCGTATCATGAGAGCCATGAAGTGCTTCGGCTTGGCTTTGGAACCCTGGAAACGAATCTGATTGAGTTTCCTTCTCTCTGTAGTGAACAGCTTCCTGATTCAGAATGGTTCGATGAGTCAGTCGTCGAATGATTCGTTTTGTCTACAATTCTCGTAACGATAGAAAAAGAGATAACAAAATCGGAATCGTTCGACATTGACTTGTTGAAATGTTCTGAATCAAGGGGTAGATCAGATACTACGCATAAATGTTTTTTTTTTGTTAGCCTATAAGTCTTGAATCACATTAAGCCCTAGTTATCTTCTGAATGTCAATGATATATTGTCGTCCTAATTCTAATAAAGCTTAAGTCAAAATTTGGACTAATAACGTTTCTTGGAGTTTTAGGTAGAACAAACGTAACTACATCTATCTCTGTCATTACTTTTCAAAAAGTCGATATAATTTGTAATATTATTGTTAAAACATTAATTTTAAGTTATCTTAGAACTTCATGGAAATAACAACTTTTTTTGTATCCTGAACAATAGTCAATTTTGACGTAAGTTTTATTAGATTAGAATTAGGACGACGATAAAAAGATGTCGATGGAACAGGATTACGATGTTATAATATACATTACCGGCGCCAGTAGTAGTAGTCCGTCGGGTGCGTATGTCCGAACGTGCAGACTGAGCGCGAGGTCCTTTGTGCGTCGTGGCAGCTTGAGTGATGCGTGACTGTGCGCGCTGTCGCCGAACTTCACCGCGCCTGCCTCCACCGTGTACGAAGATGTCTGGACACGTAAAGTATATCTACTATTGAGAAGATTATATTTCTAGTCACCCCTGCAGGCCTACCAAAAAACTAAAAATGTGGTCGGATCTAAAATTCTAAACGGTCTGCCTGGCTAGCTACGACCTGAACACTAAAGGTTACAGCTCATTAGAACCACCCGGCACCCGACCCGCATCGCCCCGCCTCATGCGGTTAGTGTTCTTTATATGAACTTGTATGGATGTGCGCTCACTACATCAACTCCGTAGCGTCACCGGATCGCCTCGGGCGTATACCGTCCACGCGCGGACGACGAGTTGACCACTCGGTGACAACTCGCTACTAGCATGCTTGCCTTGCGTTGCTTCGCATTGCCAACGCACAAGTCCCGAGTGAACCGCGCGCTGCCATCGGGTGGACTGCGTGCGGCCTGCGAGTGATTTATGCGAGGACAATGCGTCAGCGATGCGCCGCTCCCCACCCACCCGCCATTTCCAGCCCTTCTTTCTAACACGTCGGACGTATAGTTTTTGCTTTCAAAATGAATAAAGAAAGACATAACGAAGAAGTTCAAAAATATATGTCAAATTTTTGTAAAATGTGACATAACCAAACACACGTGTAGACCTGGTGCCAATTGCTGACAGACAACTCGGAAATTCGTGGACCCCGCGATTTCCACTCGTTGACTACGTGAGGTCCACTGGTTGACCACGCGATGTCCACTCGATGACCACGCGCGGTCCTCGGGTTGACCACGCGACGTTTACTGGCTGCTGACAACGAGTGGACGCCGAGTGACGAGGCGATGCGGCGAGGGTGTCGGGTGGCTCTAATGAGCTGTGACCTTAAAATGTCCCCGAGTGTGTCTGTGAAAGCCTCTATATCTTTGCGCTTACCACCATTTGTGACTAGGATCAAACGCAACCCAGTTAACACATTCGAGTCCACCACACTTTTCATAGAGCTCATAGGCCATCCCGCCATACATATTGCTAGTGGACCTTCAAAGAGGGTCCTCGGCAATACGTTTGCGCTAAAAGTGCACGCCCGAGGGTTCTTGGCAATAGGTTAAAAACCGTCTCTTAAAACACGCTACTACGTAGTAAAATAGTGTTTCCAGGAGGTCTTGTTGTTTGTTTTATGATTGTGTATTTTCTAAGAATTTTTTTACATTTAAAATGAGCCCTCCACGAGGAAACCTGGCATCACAAATGCGGCTAGAGGGTCCCGGAGTGCTCCCGGCACTGAACGTGATAAAGAACGAAAAAAAACGTACGTATAGTATTTAAAAGTTTCGGTTGTAGTTATAAAACATTAGGTTAGGAGCTCGTGAGTGAAATAGTGTTGCATTTTGTCATCCACGCGGTCCAGCTGATGAGAGCTGTGGAAGGCAATAGTACATACCTTGGTACAGCCGGCAGAGTTGTCGGGCTGCGCCTGTAGCGCGCGCGGTTCAGTGCGGGGCGTGTGTAGTGGCTCACCATCCGCTCTGCCCAGTTGAGCACCACTCCATGATATTGCTGATTCCAATCCTACCAGTCTGTGAATTAAGTACTGGATAAGTGAGGGTACTTTCAAAAATGACGATTTGAAACAGATTTTTAGTGATATTAGAACTCCTTGTAAACGATTACGTCCGGGCTGCCGTCTGATTTCTAAAAGGCCAGTGAGTAAACCTAATTTTGAGTTATGAGCAAAAACGTGGAAAATGTTGTCCCTAGAAATTCTGAAGACATAAGTACAGATGTTTTTGCTATACAAAATTATTGGGCTACTTTTAAGCTCATTGTATAACTTTTAATGAGTTACAGGACTAATATTGTTTTGTAATTAAAGTTTTTGTTTTTTAGTCACGCTTTTCTGTACTGAAATGTGACCATCTACAATATGGCATGATTATGGTATGATATGGTAATGTCTATGTAAAAGTCTCTGGATCTCGTACCTGACAAATGATAGAAAAATACGGACCAGACTGATCGATAGAGAAAACGTTGCGCTTTTACGTAGTCTATAAAACTCTTTGACAAAATGACACTTAACAGTCTTTTAGAAATCGGACGGAAGCGGGGAAGCGGGGGGGTGCTGCTTGTGAGGGAAGGTGTCCAAAAACCTGTCTAATCCAGTACATTTCAACTTAGCTCTTTATTTTGCCACGTTCATCTAGATCCATGTCAGACTGTATATACCGCCAAGTGGCATTGCAAGATAGGAGCGTTTTTTGGCCCCGTGCAGATCGTTTCAGTTTGTATCGTCTTTTTTGTATATTGTCAACTTCTCTAACGGCTTGTGCGAGTCTAAAATAAATATTTTTTGTTTTTTTCTCTGGATGAAGGGCGCAATTCAATAACACGTAGGTCACATCCACATTTCTAATGTGGATGTGACCTAGGAGATATTGGAATTGTAATAGACAGAGGTTAGCGGTTAACATTAGATAAACCACCTGTCCTTTTGTTTTCTGTCACATATCCAAATGAAAAAAAAACATTAGGAAATCTCTATTAATAGCAGATCTATAGTTTTATTAATAACTCACTGCACGTCAACAATAAGGTCTGCCAGAGTTCCCTTGAAGGGGTGGAGAGTTACGCTGGCGTGCATTATGTCCCTCACCCCCCCGAGGAACAGTCCGTTGGGTCGCGCGGGGAACGCGTTGCCAGCCAGTGCGCCGCTGCCCAGCTGCTCGTCGTCCACCCAGAGCTCTAGCTGGAATTAAAGGGATATGTGGCTCAACTGGTTTACACTGAAGTGGGTGATACACGCACGAGTACTTATGGCTTGATGGTGCCACTGAGACTGTCACGCTATGTACAGACGCCGGCACATAAAGCCACTACAATCTGTCTTTCTTTAATAGATTTTCATCTTTATCGCAAAAGCATTAGGTTCAAGGTTGATTGGGATAATTTGTCAGTTTCAGGTAGCTTGATGTGCTGGCGTTTGTACGTGAAAACACAGCTGAGTAAGATCGTCGGCTATTCAACCGGTTTGTTTGCTCAAAGCTCGTCAAAGGCCAAAGGCTTCTACAGCGCTTCAAATATTGTACTCACGAACATTCGGAGTTGCTCCCATACTAAAAGTTAAACTGTTTAATAAAGTAGTAGAGCTCCTTCTGAAAAAGTTCGTTCGGGATAGTACTACCTCCATACCATACCTACTTCTGCCGCTATGCAATCAGTAAATTATAACTAGCTAAATAATTTGCGTAACTGCCAACATGTACCCATGATTATTGTGTGTTATGTTTATGTTGTTAACAGTTATAAAAATATCCCTTATAAGCTTTGAAAGGTGAATCGCTAGCCTCATAAAGTGTTTTTAATTATAGTGAATTAGTGTGGCTTAGGATAAGTGCATTTTTGTTCATTGTGTCGCTGTTAAATAAAGATATTTGAAAATGAATACTTACCTACTTCTGCCGCTAAGCAGCATCGCTGTCTTCCGGCTTGCCGGTGAAATTACAGGCACTTGAGATTTTACAACTTTGTTTCTAGGATTGATAACGCATCAGCAATTCTCTTGATGTTGTAAGTGTAACATAAATTAATAAGTGTACAACCTCTTAAGGGATCACTGTACTCATCATTATGAACAACTTTTACTATGGGAGCAAACCCGAAAATCGCGAAAAAAAACAGCTGTTAATTACATTAATGTTTGCATAACTCGTCAAAATGTAGGGAACAGCAGATTTTTTTTCGCGATTTCATGTTTGCTCCTATAGTATAAGTTGTTCATAATGATGAGTACAGTGACCCCATAAGAGGTTGTACGCTTACCATCATGTAGGCCGTCGGCTTCTTTGCTAAAGTATTATAAAAAAAAAACAATATTTACCTGTTTATGCATTCTTATAATCCTCACGGTGTGCAGTCTTCCGTCATCAAACCTGGTGCCGTTGGTACGCAACCGTATTTCACCCTTGCCAGCCGCTGCGACCACTTCTAGTTCTCCTGTACAAGAAATAAAAATAATACTTCGAGACAAATAGCTTCTTAAAGACTGGAACTCACAGAGTGCGAGTGTGGAACGGCTGCGGACCGGGTGCAGACAGTTGTAATGTATGAAACTGTATTCGAGATGTCACATCGACTGCGGAACGGAACGGGCCGTCAGAGCCGCAGTGTGACACCTCGCATACAGTTTCACAAAGATACAACAGCCGCCAGCCCGTCTCGCAGCCGCGGGCTGGCGGCTGTTGTATTTACCCGCACTCTGTGAGTTCCAGCTTTTAATGCCAAAGAACAATGGCAAAATCATTGCTGAGATTTAAATAAGCGTCTAATGGTAAGAGGTATATTAAAAAAAGCCTAATTTTTTTCTACATATTCTTATAGCTTTAACATTTAAAAACGAACTCTCCGAAAAAATTATAAAACATTTCAAAGTTTTACTGATATTCCCGTTAATTCGAATAATTTTTATTTGTTCTCCATGCTTCTTTAATTTTGCAACACTTTGAGAGATGCCCTTATAATTAATTTCGTAGATTTTTTACCCGCTATGTTAATACATTTAATGCTTAATTATTTTATAACATGTTTTATTTCGATTAATGAATTATTATTCAATAATTCGTGAAACAAATACCAAAATAAAGACAGCAAAGCTTGGCGTATATGAGGAAAGAAATAGATTTTCTATAATCCTGTTTACCTAATAGAAGTATATGAAAAAAAAGTATAGCAACACAGACATGACAATGCTTTCTTTCAAAAACTGTCACTGTCAATCCTAGAGTTGTCAAATATCAGTATATTATTAAGCCCCTAGTAGACGAGATCGAGGCGCCGGGTGAACCCCGGCCAAACTCGTAGACGATATGGTTTGTACCCGCTAGCTAGCCGGGTTAAGTGCCACTTATATAGGATGGCCATGCGTACAACAGGCCTCCGCAAGGAGTGCACATAGGCCACCGTACCAGTTTGAGCACAGGGTAGCCACGTCGTAACCCATCACGGCGGCAAGCTGAGCCATCGTTAGCAACGGTGTCGTCAAAATAGCTCTATACTGTCCCATACATATCCGACATCCAGACTTACTACGGTTTGAAACTGTGCGTAGCCGGTAGCCACGGTCCTAAAAACAGTGTTGTCAGCAAGGGGCTTAACTTAACTGCCTACACGGCTACGTTTTGTCGTTGGACATAATTATTATAATTATATTTATATTCGGTGATAGTGCTACGGCTTCTGATAAATATTTAAAACTTCTCTACGTTGCGTTAACGTTACGTTGTACTACCGTAAAACCGGCCATCATTGCCCACATTTTTACTTATTTTTGAGATTATGAAAAAAACATTCACCAGAAGTCGTAATCAAGTATACCATGGTAACAATTACTATTAAAGGCTTTAAATCACGAAATGTGGAGCTTCTAGCTTTAACAGAATCCTAGAAAAAGGCAATTAAAGAGCCGGGCAAAATTATACGCACCACCGTCCAACATTGCTCAACCTTATTTTCTCTAAAACTATCAGTTCTAAAGCTTTGAAAATAAGGTATGTTTTAGTGAATTGTGTAAAGTTGCCATCCTTCGTGATCAATATATCAAAAACGTTATTTTTTTAATTTTACCGAGGTGGGCAATGTTACACTACACACCAGCTGCTTTTTCATACAAACTAAAACGGTGGGTTAGGGTTGATGCCACATAATGTGATAAATAATAATCTTTTTAAATATTAGAACTTTCCCCGTAACATGTTTCTCATTCCTCTGCATTACATGCCCAATACATGACAACCGCTTTCCAATAAATAAATTTAAATACTTAAAAAAATATTATTTTAATTATGGTTACCAACCCTAACACTATTTTTGCAGTGGGCAATGTTGTCACTCCTATGTTCAAGGAAGTTCGGGAATCATTGCCCACTCCATTATCTTGAAGTTTGTATGTTATAAAGGTCTCAAACTAGCATAGATATGAAGCGTGATACTTATCATAACTCTAGTTTTGAAATAAGTTGCCTGAGAGATGTCGTACGCTGACCGTGTGTAAAAACGTAAAACAAGATTTTGGCACCACCTCACACTTGTTCTACTTTCAACATGTCTGGCGGGCAACTGGGTGAACTTAGCAACGTAACGAACATTTCATTTTGTCAGAAAAACATTCAAGTTTATCCCAAAGGTTAAAAAATGTTGTCAGCTATATAAGTTTATTTGCAATTCAAGATTTTAGTTATTTTTCGTGTTAGGGCAAAGATATCCGCTAAGGGCAATGATGGCCGGTTTTACGGTACTCATTAACGGACTACGATTTCACTCCTCGATTTGGAGTTGAGAAGTGAAAAGTGGTACATGGATTTTGTGATTTTTTCTGTGTATTGATTGACCAAGTGAATTTCTCTGAGTAGGTATAGTCTCAGAGGGAGTGGAAATACTTATTTAGTAAGAGGGAGAATAAAATCATGGTACGTGTCATCATGGAGGAAGTAACTTACTATAATGTTCATTGTCATGACATTGGTGTGTTGCAAAGGAACCAAGGCATCAAAGAAATAAAGCAGCACCCGCAGAATTGTTGTGTTACTCATTAAGAAGAGCAAAAGACAAATAAATATATTAACACGAAATCTTTTATTTATACCCTACATCTTACAAAGTAGATTTTTTAATTTTTACTGTACTCGTACACCTATGTTCATACAAAACTATAACCGAGGGATGTGCTCACAAATTATTGCATAGGCTAGGGTGTTTATATGGATTTCATTGATTCACAATATATTTTAGAATGATATTTTGTTGGTTAGGGCATCAGGCATAATACTAGGCGGCTAGACTATCAAAGTGATATTCATGGGATTTTTAATAGAGAGATCTGCTGCACTGATGAAAGATAGAATGAAATTACCTACATAATAAAAAATATAATTTGTTTCATATAATCATAAATATTCTAACCTAAATATACTTTATGAGCTATTTTCTCAAATCCTAGGGATAAGTGGCGAATCGCTCATTTCATCCGAAATGGCTCAGTTCATTAAGAAATAAAAAAATAATTGCGAATACACAAAGCCTACGATGACACGAAGACGTTACAATTTATTTATACAGATAAAGCGATGTATCAAAGTTCGCCATTGTTCTTTCTATTTCTAGTTAAGCAAAACTTCGAGAGTCTCTTTAATAGTAAGCTTGAAGACAAATCTGTTCAGGAATTCAAGCTCTATACTTTTACATATGTTTCAATAGCAGACGCAAAAGATTATTTCAACAATAGTTTGTTTGGGAGTTTGCCGTTGTTCTTTCTTATCTACATTTGGAAGCAAAGAAATCGAGCCACTTCTTTTTTCACGTCTCCTGGTTATTAGTATTGGTTTCATGAATTACATAATTTAAAATACAAAAAACTACCCTCATTGTAAAGGTTATCACATAACCTTTTAGGCGATATATGTTTAGAATTGATCTGTTCCATAATACCAAAAATAATAACAATTATAAGTACGTGAAAAATAGAAGTGGCTCGATTTATTTGCTCCAAAGTATAGATGCATAAATAAATGATATCGAGCATGCAGCGTTCTGTAGTTTCTTAAACTCCCATGTGACTCCAACTCTAATCATCATAATAACCATGACGTTACCGCCTGGCCGTCGAGTTTCTCGTTTTATTTATATTAGTATCCATACTGTGAACAGTGTATAACTTATCATGACATCACACCAGTATTGTCCGAAAGGTTGGGCAGTGGTGTATAATATACCCTCATTTCGCTAACGGGGTGTCCTGCGTAAGCGACAAACGCGATGCTGCGAACGCGAAGAACGCGATCAAAACAATGGCATTCTCTGCTCGCGGCCTATGTAGCAGTCTGCGGAGAGACGCGACGTTACTTGTATTTTCATCGCGGTCGTGTCGCCTGACGTCGCATCGCGTCGCGTTTGTCGCTTACGCAGGACACTCCGTAATTCAGACACAAATCCAGACTCTGAGACGCTACTGAGAAATTTCACATGGAAAAACCAATAACACTTTACCCCTCCTGGGGATCGAACCCAGGACCTCACACTCAACTTAGACGTGATTGCGACCAATGAGGTAGTCTATAGTTATAGCACAGTCTACCTATATCTTACTCCTTACAGTCGGTCAACGTAGAACATTGTCACAGAGCAATCGTGCGGGGGGTTGCGGGGTGAAGGAGCGGAGGTTATGTCCCGAGTAGCCATACTGCTACTCGGGACATAAATTCCAGGGTTCGCACTTTTTGATTTCAAATTTGATTGATATCGTTCATAGTAGAAATTACATTAATTTATTATGATTATGTGTACCTATTACGAGAATTTTATTATAAAGTCTGTTTACTAATCCAAGATGGCGGCATACATACATTTTCAAACGATTGTTCGTGGGAAGTCATTTCCACGGTTTTCAGGGTCACTGATGCCGAAAATGACGTCAAAATCCAAATCCAAGATGGCGGCCATGAAAATTTTCATGTAATCATCCTGGGTGTCAATTTCATGGTTTTCGGGGTCACTGATGCCGAAAATAACGTCAAAATCCAAATCCAAGATGGCGGCCATCAACATTTTCATCTAATCATCATGGGTGTTAATTTCATGGTTTTCGGGGTCACTGATGCCGAAAATAAGTTCAAAATCCAAATCCAAGATGGCGGCCATGAAAATTAGTAAAGTAGTCGTCATGGGTGTCAAATCCAAGGTTTTCTGGGGTGCGGATGCCGAAAATGAGGTCAAAATCGAAATCCAAGATGGCGGCAATAAAAATGTCAAATTAGTGGTCATGGGTGTCATTTCCATGGTTTTCGGGGGTACTGATGCCGAAAATGAGGTCAAAATCTAAATCCAAGATGGCGGCAATAAAAATGTCAAATTAGTGGTCATGGGTGTCATTTCCATGGTTTTCGGGGGTACTGATGCCGAAAATGAGGTCAAAATCTAAATCCAAGATGGCGGCAATATAAATGTCAAATTAGTGGTCATGGGTGTCATTTCCATGGTTTTCGGGGGTACTGATGCCGAAAATGAGGTCAAAATCGAAATCCAAGATGGCGGCAATAAAAATGTCAAATTAGTGGTCATGGGAGTCATTTCCATGGTTTTCGGGGGTACTGATACCGAAGATGAGGTCAAAATCCATTTCCAAGATGGCAGCTTTTAAAATTTCAATTTAACCATCATGGGTGTCATTTCCATGGTTTTCGGGGGTGCTGGTGACGAAAATGAGGTCAAAATCTATATTCAAGATGGTGGCCATGAAAATTTTCAAATTAGCCATGATGGGTGTCAAATCCATGATTTTCTGGGACGCTGATTACAAAAACGAGATCCATTCTCAAACACCAAGATAGGGACCACGTTTTACCTGGCAAACTAAATTTAACTGGTAAATTTTTTTGACCGCCGTATATTGTCGAGGAATACTTAGTCTTTATTTCCAGCATCAGCACCCACGAAAACCATAGAAGTAATAACCATAAATAATAAGTAATTTTCTATGGCTCCTTCCTGGATTTGGGAATCATTTATTACTCTTACCTACCCCCGCAAGCGTTGGCCACTGCGACTGTAACCTCGACAAAATTTGTAGTTTTAAATATTGTTAGTAAATTCCAGCATAAGATGGCGAACTTGCGGCTACATACCTTTGCATTATTTTGTCAATCGTCAAAATTACGCATGCGTGGTTTTCTTTTTGCGTGTCACTGTTTCTATAAAACGTTAATTAATTTGGACGTTTGTTTGACAAGTTTGTGTAATTTGTTTTATGTGACAACCCTATGACAAGTGTTACCAATTTTGACATTTCATAGGACCTGTCAAATGTATGGGCGTTGACCCACTGTATGTAGTAAGTAGGTACACTGTGGTTATAGTGTAAGTATATTTCATTTAATGTTATTACACAGCAAAAATATTACTATAAAGCAAATTGAACCTTATATGTGTGGGGACATGTCGTACAAACCTCCAATCATGACCAGCGCCAGATAATGCTTATCATCTTCATCATCATCGACCTCATTGTCGGCGAGAGTCGAGGGTGCTCGGTACAGCAGCAGGCCGTCTGCTGAGCGCGCGCGGAACGATAGCCCCAGAGACGCTTTACGACGGAAGATGGGAGACGCGAGCTCGATGTAGCCCGTGCCTTTTAGGATTGCTGAGCGGAGCGTCTGTAGGTGACATAGTTATGTTCAATATATAGGATGTCTTTGAAGTTGAGTGTAAGCTGAGTGAATCATCGAAAAGTGTATGTGTTTTTACTAATTACTTGACTAAGGGCGTTTGTCTACCGCTGCCATTACCGAGAAAGAGAGGACGTTGCCGAAGTAGCGATAAATACATTACTATGACTAGGTGTCCACCGCACACACGTCATGCCGCTGAGATTGTGAATAGTTCGGTGCTACCGCTAGAACTCGGCTCGAGATCATGACGAGTCGAAATTTCGGCAATACAAAACAGGTCTGAACTTGTCCACTACACCTGAAATTGCCGGCACCGGTATAAAGCAAGACTGAATCACCAAGATCGGTCGCGGTGGACATTATGATCGCCGTCACGTCGTTCTGAACTCGATCCGAAATAATCTCGTTTCTCGGTGACGGCGGCGGCGGACAAACGTTCTAATACGTCAAAGTAATTGGATCAATTGGGTTTTTATTTTAATTTGAACTAGATTGCTACTTATTTAGAAGCTAAATAGAGTGTACTCACCCTCTCCCCACAGCGCGGCTCGATGCCGTGCCGTGCGGGCGCGCCCAGCAGGTCGTACCCCGCGCGGTCCACTGTCACCCCGCCCACGCAGCCCAGCAGTGGGGGCGGCGCGGGGGGGCCGGGGAGCACCGGGGGGCCGGGGGGCGTGCCCGCCAGCCAGTAGCGCGCGTGCGTGAGGTCGGGCAGCGCGGCGGGGGCCTGCACGGGGGGCGCGGGGGACCCCAGCGTCTCCTCGCCGTTCACGCGCAGGCTGCCTGCCACAGGACCTCCTCAATACACTCAATACACACGATACACAATACGTACCGCCGACCACTACACACTACCTAGCTCTACTATTATTAAATCAGCCCAGAATCGTAGAACGAAATTGCCGTAATAACTATGCCTGGCAAATGGAACTATTCTTATCACTGTCGGTTTTTGTGTCACTCACGAGAACACAAAGACTTGCCTATTCAATTCCAAATAACACGATCCTAATTTGAATGGCAAATATCCAGACAACTTGGGACATCTTCCCTATCTCTCCTCAAAATAAAACTGCATGATTACCTATTTAAAAGCCTATCAAAGCATCAATAGAAATGAAGATACTACATACGAATAAAACGAAAAAAATAATCGTCTTGACACCAGTGAGTACAGCAACGCTGCTTATCCCCTTGTATCCCCCTACAGTCCCTTGCACATTACCTTTCTCGAGCTTGTTGCTGGCGAACACTCTGATGGCCTGCACGTGCGCGGGCCTGCCGCCGCAGTGCCTCCCGGCCGCTGTGATCTCCAGGCGCGACCCGCTGTACTCCACGATGAACACCACGCGGCACTCGCGGAGGATCACCGATACCGAACGGTTCTGGGGAGTAGACGGGACTTTTTACATCTCCACAAGCTTGTCACAGGCCAAAACCTCCTACAATATTTAGGATAAGCGTAGGTCCACAGTCAAAACTTTGAATAGAGGACTGTAGAGCCCAGACCTCAGCTGCTAGTCGCCCTGTTACCGAGCAACAGCATCACAGACTATCATATCATCCAGTAAACCTCCTTTGATGAACATGTGTCTAGCAGTCACCGCTAACACGAGCGGTTAATGAGGAATTGCCATAGTTTCCATACTTGGCAGACATTGGTGATCACAGTATGTTGAAATTAGCAGACAAGAGGACACTGTTACCCTGGTTCTCTTGACGTTATCCCTTCAAGAGCTGATCTCTCAATAGTCGGTTGACATATTTTTTATGCAAAAGCTGTCGAAACGTCAAATTATATGTCAATTGAAAAATCGTCTCTTAGTCTTCTTTTTCGACATCCACGGGTGCAGTAATGTGGAGAAACTTGGTGTGGTGTTCCTCCAACCAAAGGGAGGATCCTCCAACCAGGCGGAGTCTTGTGCCTGGCGGGCTACTGCCCAACGGTTGATGTTGGGAGGTTGTATATATGTTACGGCTAATAGCCGAAGTGCGGCTACACCTAGTTTTAGCCGGGTACAACTAGGTGCAGCCGGCCACATGCGGTTAAACTTAAATCTATCCTACTTATCTTCGGTTAGAACTAGGTTTAGCCTTCATCATAGCGGCTAGAACTAGGTGCAGCCGCACACCGATGGTTAAGGGTAACCCCGACACGGATAGGTTAGGTTCGAAGGGGATGACGGGGGCTAGAGTGAGCGAGTGAAGCGAGCGAACGAAGCCCCCGTCATCCCCTTCGTGTTAGGTTACTTTAAACCCTGCAGACAGAAATAGGGCTCCGTTGACTTAAGCTCCACCTAGTTCTAACCAACTGCTACTGGTTGCACCTAGTTGTACCCGGCTAAAACTAGGTGTAGCCGCACTTCGGCTATTAGCCGTAACATATACATATACTATCTGCGTGTTAAATCTTGATTGCGCGATGTGGGATAGTTCGCATGTGGCGAGATAGATGCCGCCACAGTACGAAAAAGAGTTGAACTATACCTATACATATAATAAAATCAGACTGTAATTTCTTCATTTTATCTGTTATTAATAAATAAGCCCGAAGTTCACCGTATAGAAAAAAAAATGCTTGAAAGTAGGCAAGGTCTAAATACTGTATCTGGATCTGTGATACTAACATTAGCAGTGTCTAGCGCCATGAAGAGCAGTGCGTCCTCGTCTCTAGTGCGGAAGGTGAAGGCCACGCTGAACTGTCTCCGGTCGGCCGGACGAGTCTGGGAACGCTTGAGCTCCACGTAGCCGGCACCGTTGAACCACACCATGGAAGGATCTCCACCTCGACCACTGTACCATCTGTAGGGGAAAGATAAGTCAGTTGATGTTTACCCTTTGGTATTAAAACCGGCTTTCGGTGAAGAGTCGACCTATGTCCAATATATTTGTTAAATACTATCTAAACTTGTATTAGGACCATCGTGGTAATTTGATATTAGCCAAAGTAAAGTCGGACAAGTAAGGTATTAGAAACTCATTCAAGATTTTACAAAGGGCTATCATTATCAGGCGTTATGTTTAGGACAGGGTTACAGGGATGCTTTCGTCTCCTATTCCAAACGAAAACATATTTTTCAAAATCTAATACACTTTTCTTGCAGAATTTGAGATTATTGCTATTGAAGTACCCACCTCTGCGTGCAGCCGGTGCACCTAGCCTCCTTGGGCTGATGCACGAAGTTCCAGAGTCCCACAGTCCGGTCGTCCGTGTAGAGCGCGTGTACGCAGGCCGGCAGCCCCCCCTCGTGGTGCGGCCAGCCCAGCCACAGCTGCGACGTGTGCAGGCTCACTGCGGACGGGGAGCTGCTGTTGGTGGCAGACACCACCGTGCTGCCGGCGCGCTCCACAAGGAGGTGCACTGTGTTCCATATCCTGATTGTGGGATGGCGGGAAATTATTACAGAGAATAATCAGTATTAAGTTATAACGTTCCTTTTTATAAAAGTTTTCTCAACACTTTTGAGAAAATTATAACACCATAGGATGAGTTTAATTGAGTATTGAAATCTCCAAGAGAAAATCCTTTCTAGAGCAGTGGTTCCCAAAGGCCGACAAGGGACCTATCAAAAATAAAAAGTTCGGGTCCCACCCCGCGCCTAACATACAGAAAAATAATCAGACACGGACCGGCCGACGCGCGACGTGTTGCGTCTGTCGTCCTATCAGTTTCAGGGCCACCCAATATCCGTTCGCAATCTACACTTTGGGAAACACTGTTCTAGAAAGGGAAAATTAAGTTTAAAGAAAACTGATCTATAAATACCTATTTTAATAATTTTGGAGGATACATATCCATGCTATTATGAATAATAAATCGTATTTAAAGGTCACCTAAATGGACACATGGACTCACCGTTCGATCTCTATCTTGTAGGAGGTATGGTCGGCGTCGTCGTGTGTAGGTTGCAGCACTTCGGGATGCACAATGGTCCCCTCTCCTCCCCCTAAGTCCCACGCTAAACGCAGCTTGTTGTTCGCTACCGATAGCTTCATGTAGCTTTCTGTTTCCTAGAGATTAAACATACAAACAGAATAGTTTTTGGACGGCTTTTAAAGGTGGCTTCCCATGGTGCGTGATATCGCGCACCGCAACGGACTCGCTAACACACCATGTGAAGAGACTCGTCATATCCGCCGCGAGTCGGTAACTTCAAAGGTGCGGTGCGAGTTCTCTTTCACTTGGCATTTTGGAATGACAAAATAGCTTCAAGCACCGTTGGAAGAGACTCGGTGCGGTGCGTGGCTGTGCGTGGTCGTTGATTGTGCGTGCTATCAACCGTAAAATCATGTACCGTGGGAAGCCACCTTAACGGAAGCGCCCAACAATTCGATTTCCGCGGCAGCGGTTGGCGAAGAACCGAGTAAGACGGCCTATAGCGAGTAAGTTGATATTAATCAGATTTTTGAAGCTTTATGTTTACAAGATACGACAAAATGTGCGCCCAGTTTACTCACGAAACGACATGATATTAGCGTGCTGCAGTTAACTGTATGTAGAAATAAATGGCCCAAGAATAGAACCTCTCTTCAATCATGGATAATTACGACTAGAAATGAAGAGAATGGGTAGTAGATTCTTCCTTCGTAGTAATAACAATACACTCAAACTCCAAACTCATTTATTTAAATTGGACGTGGTTTTAGAACGTCATATTACAAGAAACAGCTCCCAAAAACACCATCTTTCACTGCGATCACCAATGGGTTTGCCATGCGTGGTGATTATAACTCATATTCAGCAGTATACCTACGTTTATGGGCTTGTGGAGAAACGAGGTGTGGTGTTCCTCCAACGAAAGGGAGGATCCTCCAACCAGGCAGAGTCTTGTGCCTGGCGGGCTACTGCCCAACGGTTAATGTTGGGCGTCATATATAGGGTGACTGGTAATTAGTGACCGATCCTTTAAGGAACTGGACTGGACCTTTTTGGCGCAGCCGTGAGGCACACTTCCCTGCTAATTTCTTTTTTCTTATGTTTTGTTTTGTACTGTGTGCCTTTTGGTCTGTGTTAAATAAATCTATTTTTAACCGACTTCAAAAAGGAGGAGGTTCTCAATTCGGTTGTATTTTTTTTTTATTTTTTTTATTTTTTATGTATGTTACCTCATATCTCCGTCATTTTAGAACCGATTTGAAAAAATCTTTTTTTGTTCGAAAGGGTATACTTCCCGATTGGTCCCATTTAAATTTTGTTATGATTAGACCATGAACTTCAGAGATATGGAACGGAACTCCTCATCGGATCAAAGCAAAATTCTCAAATTACTAGTATTGCTTTGTTTATATTTGTTGTTGGGAACTGACTACTTGAAAAGAGGAGGGGGTGCGTGTCCCCCCCCTCCCCCCCTTTGGAATGTTTTCATTATGTCGTGTAAGGTATCATTTGAAAGGACTTTTTATGCCCGACTACGTCAATGCCAAAAAGAAGGGTTATGAAGGAGGGGGTTAAAATTATGACACTAAAACGTATTAAACAAAAAATAAATTTTAAATGAATAAAATAAAATAAAAATAATGTTTCTTTGGGAAAGTTGTTTGTTATCATGAGTACAATCATGTGTTAAGGAATCGGTCACTAATTACCAGTCACCCCATATATATTATCTGCGTGTTAGTTGAGAGTTGTCTTTATTGTCGCTGTAGTCTGCTACACCACCGGTGTGTTGCATTCGCATGTAGCGTGATAGATGCCGCCACAGGCTAATGGAATGTTTTATTGTAACATTTGTAGCAGCCGTCGATCCAACTGACCTGCGTATCATCCAGCAGGTAGAGCAGCGGTCCGTCCCGCACCGAGTTGTCTATGGACAGCGCCAGCGCGAGGCGGGTGAGTGCGGGCGACGCTCCTGACACAGCATACGCCCGCACGCACCCCGCACCCGCACCGCCCGGGGCCGACGTTAGCGATACCGAGATCTGGACCACAACAATATGCTATCACAGTGAGTCACCCAGTTGGTTGCACATGGCTGTCGGTTAGGAATAAGGTAGCGTCGGTAAGGAATAAGGTAGCGTCGGTAAGGAATAAGGTAGCGTCGGTAAGGAATAAGGTATAAGGTATAACGGGCTGGTATCCGCAACTCCACGTCTAAGCGCGTATTTTGCGTGATGGGTAGTAAGTATAGTTACTCGATCCACCCTAACTCCTCGAAGAAGGCCAGCACACCCTTGATGTTACTGGTGATCTCTCGGAGAGTACCCGGGTTTCCGAAGTACTTGGCCCTGTATGTGGCGACCTCAGGGCAGTTTAGTAGCACGTGGGCTGCCGTCTCGTCCTCCTCCATGCATGCTCTGCACAGTGGGCTGTCTGTAACTCCAATGACAAAGAGGTGTTTGTTAAATGAACCATGGCCAGTGATGGCCGCTGTGACTGTCCGCAGTTGTAGCTTTGACAGCCGGAGGGCTTTTTTAGTGAGTCGACCGTCAATGGCGGGAAGCGCCTCCCTGGCTTGCCTGCACTCGCCATGGTTTATCCATAACTCGTTGTGTTGGTCTCTGGTGCGTTTCCTTACCAGGGTTCGGGACCCACCGCATCCATGCTCGATCCCCTTCTGGCGAGCTCATCTGCTGCATCGTTGCCTCGGGAACCGCTGTGTCCTTTGATCCATTGAATGGTTATATTATTGAGGTTACCCACCTGGTTCAGAGTTTGGTGACACTCGAAGGAATAAGGTAGCGTCGGTAAGGAATAAGGTAGCGTCGGTAAGGAATAAGGTAGCGTCGGTAAGGAATAAGGTAGCGTCGGTAAGGAATAAGGTAGCGTCGGTAAGGAATAAGGTAGCGTCGGTAAGGAATAAGGTAGCGTCGGTAAGGAATAAGGTAGCGTCGGTAAGGAATAAGGTAGCGTCGGTAAGGAATAAGGTAGCGTCGGTAAGGAATAAGGTAGCTCTCCACCCAGAACTAAGAGATTGTGTGAAGAATGTGAGTCACTATGGCGTTTATAAATATATAAATAACATCACGCCAGTATTCCCCGAAGGATTGGGCAGAGGTGTATAGTACATCCTCATTTCGCCGTTATGTTTAAATCCCATGTAATAGGGGGCGAGCCCATTGTCATCAACCGGGCACAAATCTGGACTCCGGGCTGCTACTGAGAAATTCCATACGGAAAAATCCAATAACACTTTGTCCGAGCCGGGGATAGAACCCAAAACCTCATGCTCAGCAGTCGCGCTTGCGACCATTAGACGAACGAAGCAGTCAAGGCGTTTAGAAAGTGAGGTTAGCATAATATATCTTCACAAGCGTTCATGGTAACAATCTATAAGAAGGCTCATGTTAGGGGTCTACGGACTAATGAATTCTTGATCCATCTTTGATGGCGTTGATCTTCTTGAATGTAATATGGTGGCTTTTTTTTTCTCTTTCGGTGCTGTAGTTTTACCTTTCAGAACTTTTCTAGGTAACCGGGCAGTTTCTGGCGAAACCTGAAGGGTCTCCAGCCAATGGCGGGGAAGTAAAATACTTAACCTAAGCTAACTACTTATGCTTAAGCTAATTACTTACAACATGGCTACTAGCAACAACAGCACTACGGGTGGCTCCTAGTGGGACTCGGATCTCAGCTTAGGGCGTTACTGGCGAGGTGTTGGGGGCAGCCAGCTTGATGAGGCGTGGCATCTTCTGGCGTGAAGAGTACTATAGTTGTCACTTATTTAGTGTCGCAATACTGACCGAGTCGGCGGCATGTCTAGCCCGCTGCACTTTGTCCCTGAGTGCTGTGATGGCGGGGCTGAGCGTCAGAGCGGCGGCAGCATGCTGCTTAGCTCTGGCAGCGGCTGCAGCAGCCAGTGCGTCCGCTGTCTCAGCGCCGCGGACTGTGTTGCCGCGAATTTGAGATACTGCCGTATAAACACAGTAATTAGTAAAATTCTAACGGAGTGCAAGTAGGCAGTGAAAATATCTTGATCTAGTGGACTGTGTGGACTCAACAGTCATTGTTCCGTTAGTCGTTACAGCGAATGGCCTGATAGCCAAGATCCGGTCTGGTAGCCCACCGGCATCGGGAATAGGGTCCAAGCTTCCGGCAGTCAGGGCTCCAGAGAAAGGAACTTCCTCATTATGCGTGCCGTGTCAAGGAGTACTGCTTTTTATATCAAGCCCTCGATCAACACCTTCTGAGGCCCTCGTTGGGTGGCTGGATCAGGAGCTTGATGCAAAAAGCAGTACGTACTCCTTGACACGGTATGCATAGTAAGTAGGTTCCTTTTTCTGGAGCCCTGACTGCCGGAAGCTAGGACCCTGTTGCCGATGCCGGTGGGCTTAATATATTTTCTATTTTTAAATGTTTCTTATTCTTTTAAAGAATTCATAATGTAAATTCATATGTACAGTGATAAATAAAGGAAATCTAACTTATTGTTATAAGCGCAAAGTTTAATAATTGAGTTCGGAATGTAGTTTGACTTTGAAGAAATCAAAAAGTGACTCACCATGTTCCTGTGCAGCTCCTAACGCCGTGTCTCCATGTCTCTGTAGCTCCGTGAGCTGTCTCCTCAGATGGTACCTCACTCGCCTCCTGAGCTCGCTGGCCTCGTCGTACAGCACCCGTGTGGTCGCGAACACCCGGTCAGCCTGCTCATTGGCGGCGGTGAGGACGGCCTGCACGTTGGCCTTGGGCCGCCCGCTCAGCTCCCTCTCCTGCCAGCCGAGGCCGCGCAGCACCACACTCACGAGGTCGGCGCCGCGACGGAGGTGCTCCAGTTGGTTGCGTAGCTCTAGAGTTAGTTACTTATATTATTGACGACGTGATTGGCGCAGTGCCAGAGCGACTGGCTTCTGCGCAATGGGTTTTGACCTCTAAAATGCCCATAAAGAACAAATATTTGTATGATCGACATATAGCTGTTCTAGGTCTCGGTGTTTGTGCGTGGAAAATTTACACGATACAGGAGAAATTGTAGAGTGTAACAATGTTTTTAAAAAAATTTACTTTAAAAAAGTAAAAACCGACTTCAAAGAAACACTAAAAGGAGTAAAATAATTACCATATAAAATTAACAGTTTCAGAAGTCGGTGGCTTCTATTTGTTTCAATGTAGAGTTGCACCGACTTCTGAAACTGTTAATTTTATATTATGGTAATTATTTTACTCCTTTTAGTTTTTCTTTGAAGTCGTATTTTACTATTTTTTAAATTTATTTTTTATTAAATACGTTTTAATACCATAAATTTAACCCCCTCCTCTTCATAACCCTTCTTTTTGGCTTTGACGTAGTCGGGTATAAAAAGCCCTTTCAAATGATACCTTACACGATATAATGAAAACATTACATAAGGGGGGGGGGGACGACACGCTCCCCCTCCTCTTTTCCAGTAGTCAGTTCCCAACAACAAATATAAACAAAGCAATATTAGTAATTTGAGAATTTTGCTTTTATCCGATGAGGAGTTCCGTTCCATATCTCTGAAGTTCATGGTCTAATCATAACAACATTTTTAAGGGACCAATCGGAAAGTGTACCCTTTCGAACAAATATAATTTTTCAAATCGGTTCATAAATGACGGAGATGTGAGGTAAAACATATAAAAAAAAAACATCCTCCTTCTCCTTTTTGAAGTCGGTTAAAAACATTTCTAATCAAATGTAATAGCAAAATTAGGAACACTTTGAGCACTTACCATCAGCTTTCGCCAGCACGGCAGCACCTCGTCTCTTCAGATCTTCTGAAGTGGCCTTCCCTTTAGCAGCACTGTGTGCCATTGGAACGTTTCCCTGCGCCAGTGAGGTGGCAGCTGCAGCAGCTTTGGTGGCAGCATCGGCTGCAGCCGCCGCCTCCTTCACCTGTGTAGCCACGCGGGCCCACGCCTGTGCTGCCGACACTCCTAGAGACGCTGCTGCCCGACTGCCCGCGAACAAACTGGGAGAAAGAACGATGCTAAATATACCAATAGTTTTTTTTTTGCATTTGGCGAGATGACGAAAAGTAGATAATTCTTAAATGTGACTGGATTTTAGGTAGAAGAAAATAATCATCAAGTAGACCTGCCCAGTGTTGCAGAGCCTGAGTATAGCTTAGTATGGACAATGTGCATGTTAAAGGAAGTGTAGTGACGTCAACATCTTTTTCAAAAAGCACCTAGAATGAAAAGCACTCACCTCTTGTATTCTTTGGCCTTAACTCCCAACTCTGCCACATGTTTCTCGACAGCTTCCAAGTACTTCTGCCTGTAAACGGGTGTGAGGTTGTACAGGATGCCTTCCTTTTCTTCTGCTGCCAGAGTCAGGGTCGCCAGCTCGGCCGCCAGCGCTGGGAACCTGATGCCGAGACTCTGGCCTTGCAGCAGAGAGGAGCGGATCTCGTCTGTTATGTTGTTCGCTGATAATGTGGTTATGTCCTGGAGGAGAAAGGTGGGATGTGAATTTTAAGCGCTAAATCCACTAGCAAGTTAAATTAGGAAAAAAATAAAGAAACGACGGAAGTCGACTCGTGGAAGTTTTCCCGACTAAGCAAGTACTTGCCCAATAGCTTGCGCAATTAAATGCTTTAGGTTAAGTTTGAGGAAGGGAATAATCACTATCAGCAGCTCGTTAAAGTTCAATGATGAACACTGCCTCCGCTATAGTCAAATGTCAAACGCGAAATTGCCAAAATCACCGCGCTTGGTAGACGGATTCGCGATCGCAGGTTTGTAGTTACAGGAGGACGCAGCTGGACAAAGGTCTCTCTACTCTAGACGATGGCTAGCGTTTGAGTTTTACATCTCGACAAAAGTAAACACACATATTTTAGTTTTTATTTCATTTCCGAAGCGGTTCAGAAATAACGGATTCAATATTTAAATCCACCAGAAACATAAACTGATCAATGTTAGATAATGCCCGCGGTTTTGCATGCATGGCATATCGATAAAAAGTATCCTATAACTTCTCCGGGTTACAGTAATCAAAATTGGTTCAGTAGTTAAGTCGTGAAGAAGTAACAAACAGATGGACAGACAGACAAACTCATTTTGGCATTTATAATATTAGCACAGTGTACCTACTTACTACATACAGTGGGTCAACGCCCATACATTTGACAGGTCCTATGAAATGTCAAAATGATGTAGGGGCGGAGGTTATGTCCCAAGTATGCAGTATGGCTACTCGGGACATAACCTCCGCCCCTTCACCCCGCAACCCCCCGCACGATTGCTCTGCGACAATGTTCTACGTTGACTGACTGTAAGGAGTAAGATATAGGTAGACTGTGATATTAGTATGGCAGCCCTCCTGCCCACTTACCTCTAACACAAGGCGACACCGCAGCCCGATATCCCTTACAGCAGCTAGCCGTGGTTTGACGCGGTCCTTCAACGCAGCAACGGTGTCATCAGCCTTCCACACAGTCTCTGCCAACTTCTGAAGGTCAGCAGCTTTCTGCTCCCAAGTGTCCAAAGATGATCGCAAGCTCGCAAGACGTCTGTACGTGTCTTCTAGACGGTAGTTACTTTCCTGGACTGCTGTTGATTGGAGATGTGCCTAAAAATTCAATGGTGGGGATTTCATGAGGTTGAATATGAATTATGTCAAGGAGAAGAAAGGAAAGAAAGACACTTTTAGGGTTCTGAGGGGTAATAATGACACATTTGGTGAATCGTATTTTGTTTCATATTCGTAATAATAATTGCAAGGGCTACACATGCAGTCAGCAGTTGTCACGCAGTTGCACTGACTGCCTCATAACTGCCTTTAAGGTACAAGTCCGAGACGGGCTGCAAACCGCAAACTGCAACAGTAGTATCGCTTGCGGTGCGATCTGCGGCCACATGAATAAATAATCATGTGCTGCGGCTGCGGTCTGCGGTTGCAGTTTTGCAGTCGCTGTCAGAATAGCACCTTTAATGTGCACATCTTAAAGGCGCTATTCCGATGGCGACTTGCGGTCTGCGATTGCAGTCTGCAGTCGTCGGTGGAATAGCACCTTTAGCAGTTGCATAGTCTGCAGTTGCGTCTGGATGTGCAGTCCACTTGCAATTAGTTTAGTAGGGTCCAACAGTGACTCAACTGTTTTGCTTTAAAATCTGGCTACAGTCATCGCTCATATTATACAAACGTAGATAGAAGTATTACAATGGAACTTAAAAGGCTGCGAAAAAAAAGACTCACAGAATCAAATACATCATTGGCCCCCGTCACATAATCAATCAGCTTCATGTCCTTAATCTGCCGAAGCAAGTGCTTCGCTTCTTTCAAAGCCCTGTGAGCGCTTAAATGCTTCTCACCGCGAGCAAACTCGTCTAAAGCCTCCACTAGCTCGCTCACTTTTCTTCGAACCTTCAGAACTTCTTCCAAAAGACTCATACTTTCCAAACTCAAGTAGTCTGCTTCCTTCTCTCGTCTTGACGCTTCGGATTTTAAGGTATTTGCTTCGGTAAATATCCTGTGTTCGGTGCTTTCTAGATCGCCCAACATTTCTTCTAAATTTTTGGAATGTACTAGATTATTTTTTAGATGGTTGAGACTAGTTTGTAGGACGCTGGTGTTGTGCGAGAATTCTCGTAAAGCGGCGAATGGTTTTGGTATTCTTTTTAGTTCCGTGGGGTCTGCTTTTCTGCGTAAGTCTGAAGTTAGGTTTTCGACGGAGTCGAGGAGTGTTTGTGTGCAGTTGTCGCATGCTGAAAATAGTATAAGATGATATATCTGACAGCCAGAGGGGTATAGGGGGGTCCTTCTATATCTCTGTTACTTGGATTCGTGTGCTCCATCTTGGGCCCTATTTGCGCTTACCATTAGTTGTGACGATAAAGAAGAAGGAGTTTTTTTTTAATTGCGTTACCTGCTGAAATATGTTTAAAAATTTCAAAGCTTATCTCTCTCTCTTATCAAAGTTTCGTTTGTTGTTCATGCATTTTAAATTTAATTTTATACGTTTCTTTAATTTGTCTGTCATTTTAGTTGAACGATAACCGTCTACTGCTACTCACGTGAACAGCCGCCTTCATCCAAATAAGTTCTCCTGGCGACGCACTGGTCGCAGCGCAGTCCGGTCGCGAACTGTCGACAGCGACAACGTCCGCTCGCGTCGCAGTGTGGCGACACACTGCCCGCAGGGTCGCACGCACACGCGACACACGCGCCCCCCTCCCCGCGCCTCCACCCCGCCGCACACGACTCACACTCGGGGCCCGCGTAGCCTGGGGAACGTGAGGGATGAGTTACGAGTATATTTTTTACAATGCCCATTTTTTGGGGAAAAAACAGCATTGCAAGATCATTGAGCTGAATGAGGGACCTCTGTTGATACAGCTGTAACATTTAAGTCATCATCATCATCATTCAGCCGAAAGACGTCCACTGCTGGACATAGGCCTCCCCCAAAAGGGGGGGTTTGCCGTAATTACCACGCTTGGCAGGCGGGTTGGATCGCAGTATGGTTGTTAAAGTACTCAGAGAACGCTGCTGCCCATCCTCTAGAGCAGTGGTTCTCAAACTTTTTTGGCGACAGAACCCTTTTGAAACATTAAATATTTTACGGACCTAGGGGTCCGTAAAATATTTAATGTAAATAAGCAAACCTTGGTTTTAGGTTTTATTATGATCATACAAAAATAGGTACTTTACATAACATTGTATTGATAAAGACAGAGTCCTCGCAGAGACCTTGGCGAGACTCAGGGCTCCGCGGAGCACACTTTGAGTATGGTTGCTCTAGAGAAACCATTAGTCGCCTTTTACGACACTCACGGGAAGAGATGGGGTAGTGCTATTCTTTAAATCCGGCACTACATGAGACACTCATTTATGTAGGAAGATATTACTCGTAGTATTAATGTGATGGAACAGTGATGTTTGTTGTTTTTTGGGTTACATGTTGTTTGCTGTCAAATAAAAATGTTTCTTTCTTAGTGTAATGATAGTAAGCTTTATTTTCCTTTTTTGGACAATGTGTATATGCAGCAACGAAATGTGATAAATTGAACTGACCAGGTTTACATAGACACTGCAGCTTCCCGTGGTTCATGACGCACTTGTCGGCAAAGTTCCTGGCGCGCTCGGGGCAGGGGCAGGGCTGGCAGCCACCCGGAGCACTCGGGGCACCGTAGTACCCCGCCGCGCACACCGCGCAGCGCGGACCGCCCGTACCCAGCGTACAGTTCTAACACACAAAATGTTATGTTAAATGAACAGCTAAATAAAAAAAAACGACCTGAGGCCGAGACCAAGGCTTTCAAAAGTTTGTAGCTATACCCTGTCCCTATAGATCAGAGGTTTTCAAACTTATTTTGTCTACCGTCCACATTGAGAATCAATTAATATCTAGCGTCCCCTATTTTTTTTAACTTTACCACATTTAAGAAATGACAGTCGCAATCTTTACTTTTGCCGACTTTTACCACCCCTGTAGGCCTCTAGCGCCCACAGGGGGGCGTTATCGCCTACTTTGAGAAACACTGATGTAGATCAAATGAACCTAATGTATAGGTCAATTAGTAGTAAACCTTTTTATTATACAAAAATATTTTGTTTAATCTGCCAGACTGTAAAACCGAAAAAAGTCCGATAGTTTATTTCAGGATTAGAAAATATGATTTGCACAAATCTATGTATCTACCTAACGTTTTCCCAACAATGTTGGGGTCAGCTTCCAATCTAATATAATGCAGCTGAATACCAGTATTTTACACGGAGCGATTGCCATTTGACCTCCGATGATTTGTACAAATATCGATAAAACCTTATGGGGCGTCACATAAATTTCATGATTTTTGGAGGCCCCCCTTCTTGGCACTGGAGGTCACATTTTTCTGGCCCCTCCCCTGTTGTGACGTCACATATTTAAAAAATTTAAATTTAGAAATTATTGAATTAGAACAGCACTTCCGAAATTAAAATATTTTCAAGTTTTTCGTTATTGAAGTTTAGATTTATAATACTTTAGATTTATACATGTGACGTAACGAAGCTTATGACTCGTCCCTCCTCTTGTCACACGATGTCACACTTTGTTGACCCCCTCCATCCCCCTTAATGTGTGACGTAATTGTTGGCTGACCCCCGAAGGTTTTACATTTTGGTCTAAAGCACCACGCGATCTGAGTAACTATATAGCTATAAGCTATAGTCCGTTTTTTAATCTCGGAGCAAAATTGACAGGCGCAAATGTGAAACTTGTTAATTTAAAAAAAAAAAAAAAAAACACGTTTCACGCATGTCAATTCAGTCTCAGGGATTACAAAACGAACTTTAGTACACAATAAATTTCTCACCAAACAGTCCCCAGTATCAGGATCGCACTGGGTAGCCCTCCCGTTACAGACGCAGGGCTGCGCGTCGCCCTCCAGGTTGATGACGATGGTGCCGGCCACGCTGGTCATGCGCACGGTGGGCGGCGGCATCCAGAACCCGTTGGCCGCGCGCTGGCACGAGCTGGACGAGTAGCCCGCCGGGCACGCGCACAGCTCCACGCCCACCGCCGGCTCCGACCGGCTCAGGCCCGGGATGGCCGTGTCCAGCGATACGTTCAGCAGTCTGGAACGTTAACATTGTGACGAAACGTATGGAGGCTGCCAACCCACACCAGGTCACCGTGGTGACTACGTCCCTTTGAGAAAAGGACAATGCCCACCTGTGGTACAGCTATGAGCAGATTATTTTTTATTTCTTTTTAGGCCGCGATATTTTGCTTCAATATATACATGTATATAAAATTCAAATTCCTGACTGACTGACTGAGCTATCAACGCACAGCCTAAACCGCTGGGGTTAGAAACTTAAAATTTTGACAGTAGGTACCTCTAATAACGTAGGCATCCATTAAGGAAGGGTAAATCTGAAATCGCGAAAAAAAAACAGCTGTTCCCTACATATATCGGGTGTAAAAAGACACTTAACGATAACGAAAACCACATATTCTACCCATCATTGGGATTATTTTTTCTACCAGACCATACCTGGGAAACCATTGGTTTTAGAGATATTGAAGGTCAAGATGTACATTTTTTTTAAATGTTTTCCAAAAACGTATTATAACTGATAATGCTAAACTTTCTTCCAAGCAACCTTATCAAAATTTTCAATTTTTCCTCACAAATTACGCATTTGAAGTTACAAAAACGCAACGAATATCAAACACACACGACCGCCTTGGCTCAGCTGTGTGGCCGCTGCACGCATACAAACGCGCGGAATCGCCACAACCATACATTGCGCGTTACAAAAAAAAGCGTTTTTTTCATGCCAAAAAATAAAAGTCGTTTCCCAGCAATTATTTTTGGTCAATGTAGTTTAGTTTGATGTACAGAGTGCGTAGATTTCGGCTATGTGATGGGTCTTTTTACACCCTGTAAATTTGCATAACTCGTCAAAATGTAGGGAACAGCTGTTTTTTTTTCGCCATATCAGATTTGGTCCCATAGTAAAAGTTGTTCATAATGATGAGTACAATGACCCCTTAAGAGGTTGTAAGTGTTTTACCATTAACCCTGTATATTAGGATAAAATGTGTTTTAATGATAATTGTGAGTAAATGTTCAAGAAGAAGACAAAGAACAAAAATGATAAAAGCTAATCATAATAACGATGACTTACAATGCGTGCACATGTTCGTGGTAGGTGGGTGCCCTGGTGGTGAGCCGTATGAGTATCTTGTCGATCCTCCGCAGCGCCAACATCAGCGCCGAGCGCGACGCCACGCCGCGCCCGCGCACGCGCCACAGCGACTCGTGGAACCGCACGCTGTGAGAACCGTTCACACCCGACGACGGCTGCAACAAAATATACCAGTTGGGAAAAATATGTGGAGCATGGCGTAACTCCCAATTTCAATCAGGATTATTTAATTTCATAATTTTGTCGCACCTACGATTTACCTATATTACTATATATTTTATTTTGTAACCTGTAAAATACACTAATAATGATTGTTCTTGCCAAAAAGTTTTTTAGAATTACTGTATATTTTAGTCTTTTAAATTGTAAGGGGGCGGCAAATTTTTTTTCCGCCTCATGCGTTTGAAACCCACGCTAAGACACTGTATCTATGACAATGTGTTCACCAATCGAAGGGAGGGCGCTTTTGTGGGCTGTATTAGGACTTCATCACAGTGGCGATAGCAGCGCGAGTTCGCATCGAGCGTGCCGCGAACTCGCTGCGAACCAAATACTCTCTCGCTGCGAACTCGCGATGCGCTTGCTGCGAACTCGCAGCGGACCCGCTGCGCTCTCGCCTCGCTTTGAACTCGCTCGCAAATCGCCACAGTGATAAGACCCTTATATGTAACACAAGCTTTCGCCCGCAGCTTCGCTTGCGTGAAATTTTGAACCCGTTACCCGTTAGTGACGATTTTCCATACAAACTTTCATCCCCTATTTAACTCCCTTAGGGGTTGAATTTCGAAAAATCCCTTCTTAGTGGATGCCTACGTTACAAAAGGAACTTACTGTCAAAATTTAAACTTTCTAACCTCAGTGGTTTAGGCTGTGCGTTGATAGATCAGTCAGTCAGTCAGTTAGCTTCTCCTTTTATATGTATAGATTGACGTTCAAAGAGAACTAAGTAATTCTAGTATATTTTGAATAAATAAGTTTTGAAGTTTGAATCAACGGAGTAATTTTGGTAAGCACAGCTTTACCTTGAAGATTGATTGACCTCCCCAAGCCGTTTTCATGTAACCCAGAAAATGGAGCAACAATAAATAACTAAATGGCCAGGACTGCATGCTTCACGCTCGACCAAGGTAAGCATTTTTTGCTCCGGCTTCATTCTTACCAAAATAGACCCTTCACTACTGCTAGAAGTTTACCTCAAAATACTCCAACACGATGCTCTTAGTGTACAGCCTCACAAGCGGGAACCGCACCAATACTTCTCGACTGAGCTCCGTGCCCCCCTCCTCTTCCACCCGGAACCGCAGCGACCCCCCGTATGACGTCACGCGGTCCCCCACGAACCGCTTGTCCAGTTCCACATACACTGGGACCGGCGGCCACGGGAGGGTGATCGTCGCGTCTGGGGTGTGAGTGTGGATCGCCAGGAGAGAGTCTTGATCCATCTGGGGAAATTGAAATATAATTTGGCATATGCACATAGATCCAAAAGAAGAGAAGAGACCTTCTCAGAAGAGGCCCAGCAGTGGACTGACCTTTGGGATTTACACACATACATCGAAAGAGGTTCAGTTTTGACTCCCGTAAGGTTACATACTTTAGAAAGATGCCTGCGTGCACTGCGACACGCGCCCGAAGCAGAAGCACGCCGTGCAGCCCACAGGGTTGTGTGCCGACAGACCGAACGTGCCACCTACTACGTACTCACAGTAGTGATGACGTCCTGGCTGGCCCTTAGCAGCGTGACGTGCAGCGGCGAGGCGGCGTGCACGGCTGCGCGCGCGAGTGCGGCCTGCGTGCACTGCGACACGCGCCCGAAGCAGAAGCACGCCGTGCAGCCCACAGGGTTATCCGCAGACAGACCGAACGTGCCTTCCAAACAACTGTCGCATTTGTCACCTACTACGTTCTCCTGTGAATGAGGAAATGTGGAAATCTATACTAATATTATAAAGAGGTAGAATTTGTTTGTTTGTTTGTTTGTATGTAGGAGGTAATCTCCGAAATTACTCATCCGATTTCAAAAATTCTTTCACCAATAGGAAGCTACGTTATCCCTGAGTGTTATAGGCTATATTTTGGGATCAAAAAATTAGGGATCCGTAAATTAACGGGAGCGAAGCCGCGAGCAAAAGCTAGTGTCAAATAAAGACATCACTTTATACCAGCCATTTTAAATTAAGAATTAATATGCATTGAGATTATGAACCTTAATCTATTTATACATGGTTTAGTTTCTATTACAACTAAAATGATTTTATGACCTTTTCAATACTTCTTGTTATTCCAAAATGTTCAAGTAAGTTCTGAGGGGAGCATTTTTGTCGAGTAAAATCCGTTCGCTGGTGCCACCACCATTGCTATCGCCCACATCTTTGACGCGCGTTTCGTTTAGTGGCAGGTTCCGGGAAAATCTCGGAATTCTGGGAGGGTCCACAACCCTATATACCCGCGACAGAACAACAGCGTCAGCTGTAGAACAAACAGTCCTTTCATCTACTGCTAGGCAGATCCGTTTTCAAAGTCAGGTCTGTTACCAGTGCAAACCAACCTTCTCACAATGGTGACACTTTTGCCCGTAACCGTCTTGAAACATTTTGGTCCGAAAACTTGGCCTCTTATGTCTTCAAAGCTTCATCTTTCAGCCGGAAGATTCACCCTATTCTTTCACCTTACATTCGTTGGCAAAAGCTGGGCGCTGTACTCCTTGCACAAAAATCATGTTTGCATTATATTTACCTTACAAGGACACCTTCCCCATTCGTCACAACGGCACAGGCCGTCGGCACAGTCCCTCGTGCCTGCAGCGTGACACTGGCACGGCCGGCACTTAGGTCCGTAGTGGCCCGGGGCACACTGCTCGCATGTGGCTCCATCCCAGCCCGAGCGGCACTTGCACTGCCCGGTGTGGGAGTCGCATGTGTCTGGAAATAAGTTAAGAGCTTTAGTCATTGACGTAGAGGCACGTGGACCAAAGGTCAAGTACAATAATCACGAAAAAAGAGTAGTCAGTTTACATATACCACCAAAGAGCGCGCCAAGGCACACCGACATATAAACTTAGAAATGCCAACAAACTAATTTAAATCCTATGCCGTTATCGCAATGCCTTATTTAGCTTACACCCATTTTTCATCATACGGAGATTCGATTGCACCCATTGATATAAAGAAGTCTACTTTTTCGCGTTTTAGAGTATATTTGGTTTGGACATTATTGAGCTCTGACCCGAGGGCCATATGTTTCTACGTCAATGGTTTTAATATGGAAGATCAGAGGCAAAATAATTTCTATAAAGGGATAAAGACCTAGTAGAGTAATCAAACATCACACTATGAAAAGAAGAATCATTAATCAAATGCTATTCAATGATATCCCTACAATAGTATTGAGTGATAGCCTCCACGAGTTACGATACTCAAGTACGTCTAGCGCAACCTGGGTAGTCAGTCTCGCTACTAACCTAGCTGACTGGCAAATATTTTCACCACGGCGGGATCTATTCTCGTATAGCTCGTACTGACATGAGAGAAGAAGAACACACACGTAACGAAGAAGAAATAAACATACAAGTCACCCCCGACACCCCTTGACCTCCGAACAAATGAGTTGTGACCTACGACTGATACTGACTATGGCACCCCATGCTATTACAGGATCTGCAGCTGTTGCCCATCAATCTGCACGCTGATTACGCGGCACGGGCAGGTGAGCGTATGCATGCGTACACACAGAGTGACGTACACACATCTCAAGTCGCTCAATACATTAACATCCCGTGCGTTGCAACGTAATCAGATAGTTCTGAATGAGTTGTAATCAGGGACAATCACCCTCTGTAGGAGGGCGCCAAACAAATTCGCCATCCTCGTTGCTAGCATCGACCTCCGCCGGGCCTCCCCCAGGTAACTGGGGGTCTCACCTGGCTGGGGTCTGGTCGCGATGGTGGCGTGAAACACATCAGGCGCCTCTACAGAAACACGTATGAAGTCCGGAATAAAGTCTGCTGCCTAGGAATTAGCGCAAAACAGGCGCCACTGCGATCAACCCGTCTTTACGGGTTGCGATCGCTACCACGATTAGGGGGCCATTGCCCCGATCCAGTCTCCTCGCGCCCCTGCTCGTTGCGACGGCCATGAGCATGCCCATCAGTCTAAACACAATAGCGGTACTGAGTACCTAATATCCTCCGACTCACGTATTATCGTGTCTATATACTCACTAGACACAGCGCCCGCACCACAGCTGCAGGGCCTGCAGGTATTGCCCACTGTCCAGTAGCCCTTCGCGCACTGCCGACATCCGGCACCCATGGACCCTCCCGGACATACACAGCGTCCGCTGTGCGGGGAACACACCTTGCCGTCCGTACAAACCGGACACGCTGGAAAAAGAGATGTATTTGTATATCAAAAACAAAAACATTTGAATTTGTCACCGTTTTAAGAAGAGGCCAGAAGGGTTTGGTCTTGGATTATTGATATCTTCCATTTTTGACCCCCGTCAAAAGATGAGGATCAGTATAATATCTAGTAAGAAGCTAGATAGGAAACTTCTTGACCAGCCCCTTAATACTGAACATACGTTTAATTAAACTTATGTGGAAACTGTGGTCAGGCACGAAATTCGGATTTGTATCCATGCGCTCAACTTTCTATATTTCTTAAAAATGGTTATATGGTCCCAACTCACGCAGACAGCCCGCAGGTCCAAATCCATAGTAGCCCGGCAGGCAGGTATCGCAGTGGGCTCCGCCAACACCGTCTGCGCAAGCGCATGCGCCGTTCACTGGATCACACGCCGACGCGCCTGAGCCGCACGCGCAGCGCCGGCAGCCGCCCAGCTGCAGACCCCAGTAGCCCTCCTGCGAAAAAAGATATTTGGATCTGAAAGGGGAATGCCAAGATTTCCTTTACGACTCGGCCAGAACCGACAAAGATGAAATATATCTTATTAAAAATGGCAAATATTGTAGAATCTATTGCAATAACAACATTTCCGCTGGAAGTAAACCAAGAAAAGTTACAGGTCGATAAAGTTGACCTTAATTTTCGAAATTACGGCATGTTGTTCATACTACTTTGTACTAGCCGGATCTTGGCATTCCCCTTTGAATGTCTTGCTCAGTATCGTATGGTGCCGAAACAGTGAATCTTACGAAAGGTACTGCAGTTACAAAAACATTAATTCATTAGAGCATACTAGAGGTCGCCTGCGGTTTCGCCCGAGTAGATTTCGTTTATCGCGTATTTGGCGTTTTTCGAAACAGAAGTAGCCTATGCTCTTCGTCGGGTTCTAGACTATCTCTGTGCCAAGTTTCATTAAAACCGGTTCGGTAGTTTAGTCGTGATAAGGTGACAGACAGATAGAGTTACTTTCGCATTTATAATATTAAGTAAGGATTATTTTGCCTAACTAGGTCCAGTGTTTCCGGAAGGTCCGTAGCCACTAAGTGAGCAATGGTGCATCATCGGTTGACGAGTCTACCGGTATAACTTAATTCTTGTCAACGGATAGATATGTTTGTGACGGTGCAGCGGTGGCGACTAGCGGGGTGCGCCTATAAAAGGGCCGGCACGCTGCACTTCGTCTTCTCTCGCGCCTCAGCAGCCGCCTAGTTAAGTACTACCTACTACACCTGAAGGCCCTGGACTCCTCGTATCGTATTGTCTAAAGAACCACGCCCTGTAAACTAAACTAATTTGTAACTATTATAAAATATATTATTGTATGGTTAAAAGTGTTTTCCTTAATATTCTTATGTAAGTACACTCCTGTTTCTGCTTCTTGCTAGATTCTGATTTTATGTGCACATGCTCGTTAAGGGTTGACTCCTCAAGCCACCCTTAACCCGCTAAGCGTGACATGTTTATAATTATAAAAAAAATATTATATAGTAAATACACGTGACCGTAACTAATTAGTTACGGTTTACTCACGTGTATTTTTCGGGATTGCCCGACTAATTTCGGAACTACTAAGTTCCTCGCGACCTCGCTGCGTGTTCAGCTCATGATTAAGGGCTCCGTTTGGGTCCGAAATACGTCAGGCAATCCCGAAAAATGTACGTGAGAAAACCGTAACTAATTATAAATAATTATCGACGCTTGAAAGGCAAAAATTACCAAGCGACATGTTGGCAACTTTACAATAGTTTTTTTTTTTTTTTTGAAATGTTGGTAAAAATGTCGCCTCTTTGTCATAACTACTTGATTCCAACGAATTTTAAGTGCAGTTTAAAGGCTTATAAAAACTGGCATTTAAAGATTATGAACTTATAAAACTTAAAATGCTCTAGTGTAAAATTGCCAACATGTCGCTTGGTAATTTTTGCCTTTCAAGCATCGATATGAATAATCTCACAAAAGTTATAATACATAGATAGGTATGTTGTGTTTAAGCAATCAATTATTGTAAATGTATACTATGAGTATATCCGTCATTGAAACATAAAAAACCTATTGTTTCACTATTCAATTATTCACGAATGTCACACACAAAAGATACCTATTTGATCGATCAAATACCAGTTTTTTAGGCTACTTATGTCACCGATATAGATGTGACCACTGTCCTAGACATTCCTCACGGTTGTAATCTCCGAAGGCGTAAGCAGAGACGTTCTCCTATTACAGGATTCTGTACACCGATGTTTCACCTATAGTACTAAGTCCCATGTAGTTTAAAAGGTGTCCCGAAAAATAGTGTCAGGGGAATTCCAGAGTTAGAAGCATCCTTAAGGTACTATTCCGAACTGAGCTGCCAACGGCAACTGTCGACTGCACGTGCAGCAACTGCATGAAGTCGCACCACGCACAACACTCGCCACACCAGCGTCACCTCTAGCCGCTGCACGTGCTGTCTGCAGTTGCGGTTGGCGGCTCGGTTCGGAATAGTACCTTTAGAGTTTACCCGAATCACCCCCATTAATGTTCCGCGATTTTTATAGTTTTCGAGTTATATTTTTTTCATGACATGACATTTTTTGTCATAGTGTCATGAACAGTTGTGAAAAATGCGTGTTTTTTTTTTAAATCAGATTCTCTTTTCATCTAATTTAGACAACAAAACTATTCACGTCAATATGATCAAAAATGTCATTAAAGTTATAGTTAGGTTAAAACATGAAAAGAAATCATAACTCGACAACATCGCGGAACATACAATACATGGGGTTGATTCGGGTACCTGTAAGTGTGTTTTACCTCTGGACTTCCGCTTGACACTACTTTTTAGGACACCCTGTATAGGTGGCGAGCCTATTGTCGTTTTAGCCTCTTACAACGCGCTTGCCCGGTGACAACAGAGGGGAATTATATTCTCAATCCGTCCCCCCCATGAACTATAATATAGAAATCATTAAAATATACAAGGCATTGAGTTTTTTTTGATATCTCATAACTCTAGGGTATGATTGAAACCATATCAAAAAACCAACTAACTGGCTTACGAATTATTCTTCAATCATCATTTTCTTTTGTTTTCATTTTTCATACAAAATAATTCGACAAAGTCACGATATTAATGTAAAACACCCTTACGTGAAATATGACAACGTCGCATTTTTTTAGCTTTATATATGAATGATTGGTTTGAATAAAAACGAATTACTCTTATTTATCAATGAAACTTAGATACCTATAATTTAATTATGATTGATTATATCTTCGAAACTATGCATTTTTGGACCACCTATTCTAGGAGATTTTGTGTTCTTTTTACTTAAATAATATAACCCTAGAGTTATGGGATATCAAAAAACACACGTTGGATAAATAGTATGTAGATTATATGCCTGGTTCCTACAGTCAAAAAACGAATCGTTTCGCTTACCAATGGTAGCATTCTTTATTACGTAACTGGGCACATTAAATGACTCATAAGCTAATTTTCCTTGTGATATCTAATTACGTATAGGAGAGTCTATTGTGCAGAGATATGGCGTTTTTCCTTAACACATTGACTGCCGACGATAAAAAATAGGTTTTCCATTCAACTACAGTTGGCCGACAATCAACTCTTCCGTTAGGGCCGCGTCGCCCACAGGTGACCGCACATCACAGAAGTTTATTATTACTTCGATGAAATATGGCATAATCAATGTTTTTCAACTGGCCCCGCGAGAGTTTCGAGTGTCGCTCATATGTCTGTTCATCATTCAGCCGAAAGATGTCCACTGCTGGACATAGGCCTCCCCCAAGCATCGCCACATCGACCGGTCCTGTGCTTCTCGCATCCAGCGGTTTCCCGTGACCTTCACCTTGACAAGGGCTAACAGAGCCGCCGGGGACTAGGGGCCGTTTCTTCTTTGTGCTATCCACAATTTGTCCGTTACCGTTGAAAATGTTAATTATTGGTAAAGATATAAGAGTCATAATTTTAACCAATAACGCTTAGTATATACCGTTACTCACTGGTCTGTGGTCAGGACTACATTGTTCTTTCATAACTATTCTAAATCATAGTACTGTATTCAATGAAATTGTTAGAGATATTCTTTTTAAAAGAATAACCATGGAGTTTCTTGCCGGCTCTTCTCCGTAAGAAACGACTAATTGGAACCGTGCACCTAAATACGACTTTTCATAAGCGCCTGTACCTATTTAGATTAGGTGTTTTTTTATAATCTTTTCCCCACACTAAGATTTCTCTTGTAACGTGGGTGCGTTTTCAGACACAAATTTCGCATACACAAACGCCCAGACCCGAAACAGCCATCTGTAGGCCATACAAATTTTTGTTCCGTGTAGGAATCGAACCGACGACCCGTAGCTCCGAAGCCAATGGCTTAGCCACTGCACCAAACGTGTCGTCATTTTGTTTGAGATCTTAGGAATCGGCCATTAATGTTTAGTTTTGTAAACAAATCTTCCAAAATATGTTTTCATACTCTGAACCCATTTGAAAGAGACATTAATCGTAACCCCGTGACCTCAATTTATAATCTAAAATTAATCGCATCTTGAAATCTATGCGTCTGTTTATCCTAATCCATCAATTTAATGTCCCGTTGGAACATTTGGAACATTGCCAGGCTAGTATCATTTTACGTAAAGAATAGCGTATACTGAAATTCGTGGAATTTCGCGATAGCTGGTATCAACAAGAGTTGAAACTTAAACGAAAAAGACGTAGACTACTCTAAAATTACTAAACTCCCCTAGGAACAATATCTAATAACAACCAAATTATCACGTAAAATGTGGCATTGCTAAATAATTTAGAGATAATTAAAAGTTCATTGTACTATAATATTATAATGTAAGTATATCGAATTCACGTGCAGATTAGAATTTGATATTCTGTTAAAAAAAAACAAAAAGTTCGTAATGATGCGTGAAGTCCGCGCCACGTCCGTCCACGCCAGCGCGATGAATTAGGGCCTAAGTCATGTCACCACTGCGTCAACTGCCCCGAGGACACGGCGCTGCACACGCTGCAGGCATGCCCTACGTGGGCGACGTACGTGGTGACCTCTCGCTTCCGGCCGTGGTTCTGCCATGGTCAGAAGCGAGAGTGCGTGGGAAGCCGTCGCCTCTTTTTGCGAGGAGGTGATGGCGACCAAGGACGGAGCGGAGAGGGAGAGAGAGGCAACTGCCACTCTCCCTTTCCGCGCCAGACGCACCGGGCGCCGGAGGGCGCGCGACGATCTCCGGCCACCGTAGTGTGTGGCCTGCGGACGGCGGGTAAGGGGACCCGTCGCCCGACCAGTGACGAGCCCAAGAAGGCGGAGCGTAGTGTTCCGTGCGCGCGACAGGAGGATGCGGGGCTAGGCCCCACAGTAGGAGAGGTCCGCCTGCCGGCGGACCTCGGTGCATGTAGTTGCGAATCCCACGACCCCGGCCAAGGGTCAGGAGAAGGAACACCGTGGGTTTTTAGCCGGTATTCGAAGAAGAGGTCCATGCCCAGCAGTGGGACAGTAAGGCTGATAATGTACCTACTATAAAAATAATTTCAAGTTATAACTTGCGAGACATTATACAGAATTTACCTTTTATTTATAGTTAGCAAATAACTTGCAATACGTTCAACATATCGACCGTTGAACTAAGCACAATGGTTTACAAGTGCTATCGGCGCTCACTCAACAAGCGTCCCATTCACGCACAAGAATGCGCCGGCGCACGCGATACGATCGCGAACGCACAACGAACGCAAACCAAACGCGCGTAAAGTAGTTAGTAAGTAGATTGAGTGATGTGCAGAGCAATGACGAGACGAAAGACAGTCACAGTTGCCAACTGGAAATAAGCCGTAGAGTACGACACCGGCAATCTTCCAATGCTAGAAGATTCTTCTCCTCACTTCTTCCTCCTCGTCTTTTCCCACTTTGAGATCAGCTTCCAGTCTAACCAGATGCAGCTGAATTCTAGTATTTTACACGGAGCGGCTGCCATCAGATCTCCGCAACTGGGCAATGCCAATATCCTAAGGTTAGGCCGACTAATTTGTCAGATTCTTCCCCTCACACACCTTACTTATTTAGGATCTGATGAAAAATCACGCAAGCTAAGTATTTAAAGCGGAAACGATCGGTAGAACCCGTGAAATCAATTTGTTTGAGTTTTTCATTCTTTAAAGAATTTCGCGTTCCGACTAATCGCTTCCACCTTACGCTATATTTTTGTTGGAGAGTGGAAGAGTGTAAAATGAGGCAAACATCACAAAACCTACACAACACGTAGCACAACTATATCGCTCAGCATACATTTTATATGGACACGCTCACACAACACTATGCTATAAAATATTGGCTTGCTGTACGCGATAAACTTGAATGATTCGATTCTCTGATCCCCGCCCCGCCTCACTTCTACTCCGTCCGTCGGCTGACGGATCGCCGTCAAATAACTTCCTATATATAGTAAACTGGCTTGCGATATAGCGTATAATGTAAACGTCATGCTATACAAGGTGTAAGTTAAATAACGCACAACCTCTTAAGGGGTCAGTGTACTCAGCATTATGAACAACTTTTACTATGGGACCAAACCTGAAAACGCGAAAATAAAATCAGCTGTTCCGTACATTTATGTTCGCATAACTCGTCAAAATGTAAGGAACAGCAGATTTTTTTTTTCGCGATGTCTTCTTTGGTCCCTTAGTAAAAGTTGTTCATAATGATGAGTACAGTGACCCCTTGAGGTTGTGCGTTATTTAACTTACACCTTGTATAGTTATAGCTTTTCACGCAACACGCTTTACTATATGTATAGCGAAATAGAATAGCGTAGTCTGAAAGTCAATATGTACAACATTTTACCGACAAGCTACCTCCTCCAGCTGCCTATTGAAAATGCAGCCTTACTCCCAGATTAGCTCAGTGTGCGATCTGCTTTTAAATATATTACGCGTAGTAGGTATTAATGATGCTTAACTTCAGATTAGCCGGCTAAACCCGGATTAGTCTTGATTGTAGGCTTATGTTCGACATAATGTTTACGCTGCTGCCTAGCCCTTCGCGATGTAATCCGTAGGTGGTATCTATTAGGCACAAACATTGATGACTATTGCTATTTGACTGATTCACTTCTAGATAAACGAGTGGAAGGCTTAAAAGTTGATTACATTTGAATGTTTTTAAACTTACGGGATTTGTACACTATACAATATAAGGCAACAATATAATTGATTACAATTGTTCTATGACAGATTTCGAATTTAGTCGACTAACTTCCCGATTCAAAGAAGAAGAAAGAAAGAAAGAAAAAATATTTATACTAACGCCCACTCGGACACACACACATATACTTAATATTAACACATAATATTTATTAAAACTAATGTAAAATTTATAAAAAAATAAACAAAGAAATATGAACTTATATTTTATATATCAACATAATTATAGGGTGGTAATCCAAAAAGTAAAATAAAAAAAACTCAAGTTCTGAGAGTATACTCTTTGGCATGGCGTACTTTTTTCATTTTTGTGCACTTCAAAACTCTTTCGATAAGTGATTTCTCGACCGATCAGTTTGTTACATCGTTTTGTGTATGAAATAAACGACATAACAAATAACAAACCGAAATGGTCGAAAACTGACCTCCCTAAAAGATTCTAAATCGGGAGACAGGCCTACCCGGAAGAGGGATGTGCACTTGAATCGATCGACAAACGAGCCAAGAGGCTTATCGGCAATGATGCACTGGTCAACTCAAAGCTCCAGAGCCTTGAACATCGACGCAGAGTTGCCAGCCTGTCAGTTTTTTATCGGTTACACTTCGGGGAGTGTGCGATGGAACTGCTCAATTTTATTTCGCCTGGCCCTTTCCATCATCGGACTGCAAGATTTATGGCAATGCGCCATCGCTACATGGTGGACATCCCACTCATAAGTACCAAGCGTTTTGCGAACACTTTCATTGTTCGCACAGTTAAGGAGTGCAATTCCTTGCCGGAGACTGTGTTTCCTGATAGCTACAACCTTGGGGTCTTTACTTTAAGTCAAGAGTGAATAGGTTGCTTCTAGGTAAGCGTGCTTCACCGTCGATCACATCATCGCTTACCATCAGGCGAGATGCTTAGTGGTCAAACGCGAGTCTATCGCTAAATAAATAAATATATTAATAGAAAAGTATGGAGTCAAGAGGCTGGACATGCAGTTTGATGACCTCAGAGGCCCATAGTGTGCTCTGCACCGAGCTGGAGTATTTAACTTACCCCCTGATTCCGAATGATCCGTTAGTCAGTTGTCAAACGATTCGATAAGCAATCCCCTTCTTTCTCGTTACGTGAATCGTAGACAGAACGAAATCACAAACTGAATCGGTCGACACCTGCTTATCGAAAAGGTTCTGAATCGGAGGGCTGGGAAGATGTGTGGGATATACTGCTGCACCAATTTTTCGGTAAAATCCAGGGCAAACACCTACAGCTTCCGACATCGGTTCAACATAGTGAGACAGCAATTAAATATCCGTTTTAAGAGGCTCATTAAATTTAATTTGACATTTTAAGGCTTTATAAATTTAACTTTCTACCCACAACACTATTTACTGTCGTTTTATGCGCTATTAAATGTTATTATGTTCGGAATTTAGCAAATGAATAGACAGATTCTAATAAAACTAGTCTTAAACCTCAGTTCAGACTACGTTAAACTAAACTATTTCGCTTTACAGTAAAGAATGTTGCGTCATAAGCTATAACCATCTGGGGGCACGGTAGTGCCCCTGCCAAGTCTCGAGCAAAGCAGGCACGGCCGTACCATCCTTTTCTCGAAACCATTCGCGGCCCTTTCACCCCCCCCTATATCTTCACTGTGGACAAAGCTAGCAGGTTGAACTGTAACCAATTGCTAAGTCACTATAATTATAACAGAAATAAAACTATTGATACAGTCACTAGATAGATAACTAACTACAAAATAAATTGAATAGGACTTGGCTTCCATGAGATCTCAAAACTTGTTACGGTGGAAAGATTGCATACCTATAGAGACTTGGCATTTTTTACATTTAATGTTTTTGGTGGGATATAACATGACGTTCACACTATACGCTACATCGTAAGCCGGTCTACTATATACAATATGTACCAAAAACCCTGTTGTTCCTTTTAGGGATGTATACATTTACCTACAAGTACAACAGTGATGAAATTATAATTTAAAAAAATTAAGCATTGGCTAGTCGAGAGGTCAAAATCAAATAACTATAAAAATCGACACATTCAAAAAAATTACAGTATCTGATTTTACAAGTACATCTTTATCACTAAATAGTCTACGAGCTCGGTGGCTTTCTTTGATGCGACAGACAAGAAATAAGTTAAACATTACAAATACTAATAATTAAATATTTATTCTACAATAGTCTTGCACCCACCTGGGACGATCCATGACTGTACTCCAATAGTGCAGCCGTGGATATTCCCCGGTTGGTGCCCCATCCCATTTCAGATTAAAGTTCTCAAAGGGGTCTCCGCGCGTTGGACCTGTGTCCCCGTATGCCTTCCAAAGGACCGGACCTCTTCCGCACGGAAGATGAGCCGTGATTCAAAAGAAATATTTATTTTAATTATTTTTGTTGAACAGTTTTTTATAAATGACTTGCTATATTACTTATGTATACTGATTCTTAACACATAGGTAGGTAGAAGGAACAACAGGATTTTTGTTATATTTGTATAGCAAGATAATTGACGGCGATCCGTCGGCCGACGGACGGGGAAGAAGTGAGGTGAGGCGGGCACAGGAGAATCATACGATATGGCTCTGAGAATCGCTCAAGTTTATCGCGTACAGCAAGCCAATACTTAATAGCATAGCGTTGTGTGAACGTGTCCTTATAAAATGTATGCTGAGCGATATCGTTGTGATATACAATATTTGCTATATCGTCAGTGAAGTTAAGTTCTAACAGTGCAGAAGTCAAAAATGGCTACTTTACAAGAAAGTGAAAAATCTATATAAACGAGCGTAACCTACGCTGAATGCAATATTATATTTAATTATATCATTACAAATGAACTCTTTGGTGATTTAAACCTTTGAAAATCCTAATCTTTTTCATTTCAAGTAATATTGTGGCTTTCACAGTGTTGTCTGTTTTTGTCACAAAATGACTTACGCACTGTTAGAACTTCACTGACGATATGCTAAATATTATAGACTGGTCTGAACTGCGCTTTACTTTCAAAGTTATTATATTGGTTTCGCAGAATCCGTGTTTGTTATCATCATAATTTTTAATAGTATTTAGTCTGCTTGGTAGTATCTATACTTACGGTCCGCCTGGCTAGCTACCACCCTCAAATTAAAGTCCGGCCAAGCATTTAACAGTGTTCCGTCGTGTGTATGTGAGAGCCAGAGGACTATAAGATAATCCCTATACAACGTTATTTTTAGAATATACAAAAACCGAGACACCCCAACAAGATTTTCATCAGAATTGCCTGAATATGTGTTTTTTTTTAATAAATCTCAAAGTTACACCGTAGTTTACGTCGCGTTAAGTTCCCTAGTAAAGTGTGAAATGTCTGAGATGTGCTATGCAGGGGTTGTCTAATACACGGAAACTGACCGAGCGGACCGTCTCAAGCCTCAAGGTGTCTATTCCTGTCAACTGTTATGGGTAGAAACCTATTGAAAGAAAATTGAAATTTATGAAAAAAAAAATGTGGTGTAAAAAATATGTCAATCGATTCTCCTAGTGATTCTGATCAAACTAGTTTCAGGTTTAGTATACACTAAAACTAAGCTTGTATATCTGTTACTTGGATTTGTGTGCTCCATCTTAAACCTTGTCTGCTGTTCAAAGGCGACCAAGTCAAAGAGTTCTGCCCAGCCTTTTTTTTTTCTTTGCAAATTCCTCGTGGATTCCCTTCGCCCGGGGAAGGCCAAGGGGTATGCCGGACTCTTACCGGCTAAAAACCCACGGTGTTCCTTCTCCTGACCCTTGGCCAAGGTCGCGGGATTCGCAGCTGCATGCACCGTGACCCCGGCAGGCCTCAGTCCGCCAGCCCCTGGCGGACTTTTCCTTCTGTGGGGCCTTGCCTCACGTCCTCCTAGCCCTTTTCCTAACTATTTTGCGGTCAGCTTCCAGTTCCAGAAGTTCGTAGAGCAGTAGCTAGCTCTAGCGAAAGAACCAAAATGGAAAGCGATATGCGTCACCCTCTGCACTACAAAATCCCCGTTCGGCAAAGACTTAGAGCCGCAATAGCTTTGCACAGCGTGTCCTCCCACTCACTGGCGAACGTTCACAGGCAAGAGTTCAGCTGTGGCGAGATAAGGCTTCTCTACCCACTCCATTTGTTGCCCCTTCCGAGGATCTCCCACCTGGACATGAGTTGCTTTGGCTGACGTGGAAGCCTCTAAATAGACTTCGGACTCAGGTTGGTCGAAGCAAGGAAAACCTGCTCAGGTGGAAATTTGCGGGTAACTCAAACCTTGAGTGTAAATGTGGTGCCGTTCCGGAAACTATGGCGCACTTAACATCATGCCCCGCCTGCCCTGTTACCTGTACGCCACAAGAACTAATGGACGCTACGGATAGTGCTAAACTCGTTGCTGAGTTCTGAACTGACACGGTGTAGATTGTCATCGACACGCTAAGAAGAAGAAGAAGCTTCCAGTCTAACCAGACGCGGCTGAATACCAGTATTTTACATGGAGTGACTGCGATCAGACCTCCGCAACCCAGTTACTGAGCAATGCCGATATCCTAAGGCCTCTTGTTCACGGCACTGATTTTTAACCGTACGGCGTATTAGCGGCGCCGTAGAAAAATCGTGTGAGCTTGTACACGACACGACTACCAGCCGAAACTGATTTACCTATATCCATTTTGTAACACAAAATCAGCGTTGGAAAGCTGTCATGCAATAATTGCCCGTCGCGAAAACGTCCGGTGCCGTTAACAAACTCACATAGACCGTCATACAACACTAATGTAAATCAAACCGTGCTCAAAAGAGGAGTAGCCACGGTGCATACGGCGGCGCAGGCGTGCCTTTGGGCCGCCGTATCCGTCAACAAACTTCTATAGTAGTCCATACAACACTGATGACGGTGCCTACACACGGCTAATTAACCGTAGGTTTTTACGGAGAAAAAACTTGTGTGAATAAAGAGGCCTTAGGTTATGCCAGAATTTCGGGCTTCTGACTACCCGTAACGACTGTCATTGGTATTCATTCGTATGATATCCGGGACCGACGGTTTGACGTGCTTTCCGAGGCACGGAGATGTCCGATATATAACGAGCGGTCACCCATCCACAGACTGACCGTGGCAATCGCAGCTTTACTTTGCAAATCGTAATAATATGATAATAAGCCACAACCCACAAAACAAGACTTAACAGACAGTTACAATAGCACTACAATAATCTTTTTTAATTCAAATATTTTTGGAGGCAGAGGTTGGTTGCTAACCAACTCGGGATTGGAAGATCATTTACCTTGTCATTGTTGTTTTTATTAACAAAGTAAATAATACATTTTGTAACGATAACTACTAATTATAATTGTTTCAATAAGTTTTTTTATATCTTATGGGGGATTTACACGGGTCGATTTTAGCCGTGCGGCTAGTCACCGGTCGCATTGCTTGTAAAAAAATCGAATTGCCTCTCCATTTACACCGGTCGACAAAAATCAACAGCGCAAAACACACCTCATGCGGCGGGCGATCGCATGCAACTGACCATTTACACGGTCGACTTTAGTCACCCGCCGCATGCGGCTGTTCGCCGCACGGCAAAAGTCGGATGGCACCCAACTTTGGGGCTTGCGATTTTAGTCACTTGCGGCCTAATCGAATTGTCATTTAGACGATCGATTTTCGTGAGGCGAAAATCGACCCATGTCAATCCCCTATAAGGCACCCGCCGTGCCTTCGAGAGCACGTTAACATCTCGGTGTGTAACAAACCGTCACCCATCCATAAATTGATCGCGGCAAGCGCAGCTTAACCTTGCAAATCACATGATCCGTGCGGTTTATAATTACCCTTAAGATAATTCAAGACAAACAGTAAAAAACCAAAAAAATACAGTAAACAATTTCAATCGTTCATTGTTCGATGAACCATGTTCAAAGGAGGACGTTTTATTAAGTTTGTATGCCTTTGAAGTTGTATAAATCAGAGACAAACATCTGTCTTCCACAATCTCTGGTTATTATGTTCCTGAGATATTTACCAGCTGTGGCCCAGTTCTGCTAAAACTTGGCATGTTCGAATGACATTTAATTGAGACTCCGCGGTACAATTCCGATACGGCCGACACCAATTATTGGTATTATGGCCGACAGGGCCGGATTGCGGACGAAACTGATGTAATTTTAAGGAAGTTGGTTGCAAACAATTTTATGATTGCTTGTAATTAGATTTTGTCGTAGTAATCTACTCATCATACGTTCGTAGGGAATATTGGCAGTGTGGAGTCATCACGCTTGTCTGAGGGGTCGGTGTCGGCAATATGATTTTATAAACAGATAGGCCTGCTTTACTGCTGGGCCATAAGATAGACAGTCCATCGGTACGAGAACATGTTAACCTGTATGTGCCGGACCAATATATGCGTGCCACTGGACGAAAGCGGCACCGACTACTAGCTCACCCTATCACCTGGCGCTCACCTCATTCCAGCAAGAGCCCAACTGCCAAGGCAATCGCTTTACTAAATGAGTTTGTTGAGAACTGCCCAGATGCCGATATATTTTCTGATAAGAGTAATGTACTTATTAAAAAATAAAATATTGTTGTTTCTTAGCAAAAATTTCAATGTGTAATGCTTTGATCTATAATTTTAATTGTGGAGATTTTTGTACTTTTTTTTACTCTCTTTAGCATGTAAGCGTTTTGGTGTCTAGACTGTAAGCTTATATTGTTGTAAATGAATAAATAAATAGGAACTGCTTTTGCCCAATATCCTGAAGTAATCCATTTTTTTTCTTAGTTTACAAAATTGTTACGGCTACAGGGTGAATTGCAGTTGAAATGGTAACCCTAGGTACCATTTCAAAATGAAGGAATGCCTGTTTAAATTGGCTTAAATGACAATTTTTTCAGAAAAATTACTATATACGGAACTTTCGACGAAAAGCTTATCCGCGTAGCAAAAAATTAATTACCACGGAAGAAGTGGTAACTTCTAAACTAACCGAATCGGTGCTCACACTCTGGCTAATCTTAAGCAGTTAAACCTAGTTTTCGTCGTTATAAAATAGGCTATACCTAATTCTAACCAACTGCAACTGGTCGCACCTAGTTGTAGCCGGCTAAACCTAGGTGTGACCGCATTACGACCTTTAGCCGTAACATTTACTGAGTGTCCCGAAATTCAAAGCCAAGCCAGAAACAAAAGCGGAAAAAAAAACAGATGTTCCCTACATTTATATTCGCATCTCGTCAAAATGTAGGGAACAGCAGATTTTTTTTTTGCGATTTCCGCTTTGGCCCCATAGTAAAAGTTGTTCATAGTGATGAGTACAATCTTCCATTTCGGTTTGTCGAGTGTTTACAATTTCAACCTGTATAATTACTTTTTTTTTTTATAAATTTCCCCATAATTTTTCACACGCTTGACGTTGGATTTTGTGTTTCGGGACACCTGTATACCCCACATTTACTCGTCCAATACATCTCTGGCCACTCGGACAGTGGCGGAGCATAAATTCCGCTCTGTTTCCTCAGTTCGTTCCGTTTATTGCTTAGAAATGTCAGGCGGACATTTCCTACACGCCGCTATTTGAATATCAATGTAATGTACGAATGAATGTAAATTGTTTGCTCGGAATCCTAACTATGCTCATTCGAGAACGGCATAAAAGTGACAGGAGGTGTTTGTCATTATAAGAGGCTGTTTGCAGTAGGTAACTGTGCTCATTTGAGGACGTAAGAAAGACATTCTCATAATCAACACGTTCGGCAGGCGAAATGGTGATTGCAGCCAGGAGGATTGACGATTGGGACATTTTGATCACATTTCATAACTAATCTGTTCTGCGTGTAAAGATAATTTACACTCATGTTAGAACCTAAATGTCACACTGCTAGTGCCGTGTACGACACTGTAGCAGTATTGTGTGAATAGTTACAGATGGCAAAGACCGTGGTGATTACCAACAACAAAAATATTTCCAAGGAGGGTTGACGTCAGGCAGGCGGCCGGTCATAAAACTTAGCCAAAACATTTGCAGCATAACAAGTGAAATAAGAAGTACTTTTTGGTACAGAACGAAGAGAAATACATGCTGCGCCAACACCAAATAACATGGGATAAAGGCAGGAGGGTGATGATACATTTTGATCACACTTATTCTGGTAGACTGAATTGAACCCGCGCTGAATGACCTCTTAAGGTCCATTATTTTACCTTGGGATATAAACAAAAACTTATACCAGGTAGGTGACGTCATACCTAAAAACAAAGACAAAAATAATACGTGGTCCTACCTCACAAGTATCACACGCCCTGCCCGTAACGTGTTGCTTGCAACGGCACTGCCCAGTCCGGATGTCACAGACGTTGCTTTCTGCACCGATCGACGAACAGTTGCAACCTGTAACAAGAAAATAATTTAACATTAATAAATCGTTAATTCAACGCAACGTTAATTCAGATTGGTAAGAACTTGATTATCACTTGCGTTATCGGTGAAAGGACGCTGAAACCCGCAGGCGTAGCGTGACCACCTTAGACAAAGGTCTTGTCGACAGAAGAATAGGCAAAATGACATATTCACAATGACAATATGTCATTATGTCTATTCTTCCGGCGACAAAACCCTTGTTTACGGTGGTCATGAGGGGGCTTCAAAAAAAGAAGTCATATACAAGGTGTAACATAAATAACGCACAACCTCTTAAGGGGTCACTGTACTCATCATTATGAACAACTTTTGTTATGGGATCAAAAACGAAATCGCGAAAAAAAAATTTGCTGTTACATTTTGACAAGTTATGCGAACATAAATGTAGGGAATGTAGGGTTTTTTTTTCATGTTTGGTCCCTTAGTAAAAGTTGTTCATAATGATGAGGAGGTTGTGCGTTATTAATGTTACACTTTGTATAGTGTGTGAACTCCGCCAACCCGCAATTGGCTAAGGTGGTGGACTAAGACATAAATCCTTCTCATTTTGAGAAGAGGCTCATGTCCTGCAATGGGACAGTAATGTGCTGGTACCTATTACATATAGGTAGTATGTAAGTTGGCAGGCCAACCCTGAATTTTACTAGTGTGACTTCACATCCGCCAATTAAATTAAATCCTACTGTACATTTAGCATCTCGTTCCTTTCACGAAGAAACAAAAACTAGGATTTACATAAATAAATTCTCGACATCACCATAAGGTCGACTAGTAGAAAATTTCTAAAGCATTAAGTCCGCCTCTGTACTAATTTTGTGTACAAAGAACAAAATAAATAAATTCAACATAATATTTTCGCCCACACGTGCTCCAAATTCAAATCGAGATCAATTTACTAATGCACATGACAGTTCGATCATCATAAAATATTATTATTAGTCTGTGTCTCTGTTATTAAAATACGAGTTCATGTTAATTTTCTTGTTATCACATCGCTAATGACACTACAAGTTATAAAGATGTTTTTATCAAGGTAGGTATTGCACGCGGTTTCGCTTGTCCGATGACATCAAAAGGTTTCGTAGACTACTGATAGTTATTTGAAATTTTAATGTAAAGTGATCCACAAGCAAATATTGCGTAAGTTATTGCAGCAAGTGCTCGCTTAGTTCGTAAAACTTGCAGAAGACCATATGTTGCATGTTAAAATAATATAGATTATCTGTGCAATTTAAATTTCGCGTCGTCCTGTGGGATCTATAAACTCTACTCTGTGGAACATCGAACTGTGTTGTACGAATCCAAATTATTTTCATTAAAAGTATTTATACATAACATCAAAGTTATTTAATTCTAACATTGCAGAATAATGGTTTCAGCAGTTTTCTGTTTTGATTGACTAGAATGACAATTGCTATGGTCTACTTTGCGATATTTTTTTTTATTTTAACTCTAATAGTTTGCGTACCCAGACTACACAGGCTGCGTTGTTTCACAATACCAAGAAGATTGGTGAGGCGTTGCCAACCTTAGTAACAAAGACCGAAAGTCTCATGCGCCTGTAATTTCACCTGCACTGGGGGACCCTTCAAACCGGATAACAGCAATGCTGCTTGCCATGGCGGTAGAAATAGGTATGGTGGTAATATTTCCCTGGACGAGCTCTTTCCCAAGGAACTCTATCCCCCTTATTACAAAAGATGGTTTAAACCAAGACTAAGGTAAACCCAGATTTAAAATATACCCATCACTTTCTTATGGCATAAAACAAAAAGAGACGGGGCTATTGTAAAACCTAGGTTTTTCAGAGGTAGGCAACCTATTTTCAACAGGAGCCAGAGAAATGCAAGAAAATTTGCAGGGCCAGAATTCAAAAAAAAAATGCAATTAGTCATGCTAGAAGTAACAGTTTTGGCTCAAATAACTACGGCTATTTGTTATGGCCATACACTCTTGTTGTAATAGGGAGGATTGGTGGGTCGGATTAAAATCTTCCGCGGACTGGAGTTGCCCCGCGTGGCGTAGTTTGGCTACCCAAGGTCTAGTATCAGAAACCTTGGATTACCCATGTAAGATAAATTATGGAATCAGGCGTTACTTTGCGGAAATCCATGACATACAGATATGCAAATGAAATATCTAGCTTTAATTCCACCAAACAAAATCGCTAGTTTGGATGCAGTATGCAGCACCACCGGGTGGGCGAGAGGGTGGTGCTGCATACTGCATCCAATCCAGCGATTTTGTTTGGTGGAATTAAAGCTAGATATTGTATTTTCATATTTGTTACCCATGTACCGTCCACGAGGCCTAAGCTGAACTTTGCATTTGTGTGAGAATGAATGCAGACTGAGACAGACAGGTTTATACTGCTTTTTGGCAATCGATTCTATGTGCACTCACACAAATGCAAAGCTAAGTTTACGCCTCGCCAATTGCAACACAAACTACAAAATAAATAAAATCACAACTAAGATTTTAAAATTGAATCGTTTATACACACCTGTATGAACCCACATCTTATTTATAAACACTAACCAATTTGTATGAGCGAACTTTAGAGATAACACGGCGATTACCCACGAAGTGGTCGGCAGAACCGTAGCACTAAGAGCTCCGATATCACCCGCTTGTAAACAATATCATTAAGATAGCACGTATCAACGATTACCTCTTAAGGGACCAACAGAGATGTAGGCCGGTCGTTTAATGTGTGTATAATAACAATTTGTTCATGATTTTTTCGTCAGAATCCTGAAAGTCTGACCACCGATCTTACGTTAGATCGGTATAGTGAGCCCTAAATGAGCCTGAGCCATTTATAACATCCCTATGTCGGTTGGTGTCCTATGTAAAGCACATATCAATCGAGAAGTTTTGAATGTGTGACCTCACTTAAACCTAATGATCGTTTTATTTTTGACAAGTTATTTTTGAGTATTGATGTTTACATTAAGTTAATTGATTTTGTTTTAAAATATCGTTATTGCAAGTGTTAATATTATTATTTAAAATAAGCACTTATTGCGAAGATTTTTATCTATATGTATAAATAAAAAGAAAGGTCCTGACTGACTGACTGATTGACTGACTCATCAACGCCCAGCCCTTGAACCTAGAAAGCTGAAATTTTGCACAGAGGTTCCCTTTATAATGTAGACAAGGAATAAGGAAGGATTTTTCGAAATTCAACCCCTAAGGGAGTTAAATAGGGGATGAAATTTTTTATGAAAAATCGTCACTTAACGGGTTCAAAATTTCACGCAAGCGAAGCTGCGGGCAACAGCTAGTGTTAGGATAAAGAGGAAAGTAAAAAAAAAAATTAAACCTTCCCTCTGACTGCCGGGATTGTTGAATGTAAAGAACGGTTTACGAAAAACTAAAAAAAAAAACAGTTTTGACATTATTCTGAATGGAATATATACCCAAAAACTTATCATTACCAACCGATTTTTAAAAAAACATTAAGTATTTTCCTGTCGGGAAATACCCAGAAATATTTTCACTAATTTTTAATTCAGAATAATAGGGTGAATTCTCTTCTTGCTTTCCCGGTATAAATGCAAACAAAACCACAGGTAAAGCCTAGTTTCACTTTAGTTCCATGAATTTGTACTTAGTATGCATTTAGAACACATCGTACAGAAATTCGAGACACAGAAATTCAATAGATTGTTATTATTAATAACAGTGGAACAATGGCTATGACAAAATGCAGGTGTAGCCTGCATTAATATTCCTCTGTCGAAAATAAATACGATTTGCAACTTTGTTTCTTTATAGATAGGTGTCAGAATTGGTTGTGTTTGTTTTAAAGTTATGTTCCCACGGTTTTTAAAGTTATTGGAACACATCGATTTATGTTACTATAATTGAAATGCTGATAGATATTTGGTAAGTATATTTTATTTCATCTATCAAAGGCAATATACCTACTGTTGACAGAAATGGGGGGACATCTAATGAATATACAGGGTGGTAATTTAAGATGGGGCATAAAGGGAAGCTACAGGAAAACGTTCTTATGAGACTGTTCCTAATTTTTTAAACTATTTAGAAAAGAATTAAAAATGGGTACAGTCAGCAAGAAAATAGGCAGTTCTCACAAAACATTTTTATGATGTCAATCGGTCAATTCCTTTAAAGATTACAATAATCTTCCGGACCCACTGAGGTTAGAGTTAAACTGAGGTTGGGGTTAAAGTAACTAAAAAAAAAGAAAAAAAATTTTAATACCTTTCAAATTATTTTCAAATTAGGTACCTACTTCGAGTCCATCCGAATGTTTTTAATTAATAAACATATTTCATAAACAAAGACAACATTTTAAAAAGCACATGGAATGAATTAATTAAAAATCTACATATCAATCGAGTAATACCAGTAATACACCGGAAACGTAGTAATACCAACATAAAGAAGTCAATCAAGTGAGCCAATCATTGAAAATATAATAACTGTATGTTGGCGGGCCAATTATTAATTAATCTTATAGTTAATTACGACAACTGATTTGAATTGTAATTAATTAATATGGGCAAGATACAATTTCTTTAGGTACAGGTTTTTTTATGAAAAAAGGCTTGCTTACTAGCCTATGGCCCAGCTGATGATATGTGGTTACCGTCGCCTATCATGCCCCAGCACTCCTCAGTACACCACGAGGACTGCTGGGGCCCATTTCTTCTAAAAGAAATCTTGATAAATCGCAACCGAACCAAGGTCGAACCTTTTTTTTTGTTTTTTTTTTTCTATTGGACTGCTGTAGGTGATCCTAGGGGACCATTTCTACTTAACCGGGCAGTTATTGGCTAGACTTGAACCCCCTTATTACAAACGATGGTCTAAGAAAAAGCCTGGTTTTAGGGTAGCCCCGTCTCTTTTTGTTATATGACATAAGAAAGTGATGGATATATTTTAAACCTGGGTTTACCTTAGTCTTGGTTTAAACCATCTTTTGTAATAAGGCCCGAAGGGTCTCCAGCCAATGGGGGCGGGGAGTAAAATACTTAACCTAAGCTATCTACTTGTACTACACTAACATCATGACTACCTGCAACAACAGCACTAAGGGCGACCCCTAATGGGTCTCGGACCTCGGTTTAGGGGGGAGAAACAGCTTGATGAGGGCTGAATTATCGGTGTGACTGCGGAGTCTGAAGAGACGACCGGCTCTACGATGGGAGAGCTCGGTAGATCGTGACCACCAAGGCCGAACCGTTCACCCGTTCGTTTTAGTACCAAAAAAAAACACATGATTTTCGGTAGGGGGGTAGAATAAGACCTCACCACGTATTACCAACGGGGAGGGGAGGGGGCTAAAAAGTTGCTATTATTAAAAAAAAACCGAAACAGCCCTTTACAACCACATTAACAAACAAAACATGATCCTTCTAATGACCGCTGCAGTAAACGGTCAAAGGAAATAGTACTAATAGTAATAGTAGTAATCACCACGTTTGCCACCCATCCTCGTGACGTAATCCTTTTTACGACGCCCACAGGTGGGAAAGGGGTGGCTTATTCTTTCCGTGGTAAAGTAATAAAGAAAGAAAGAAATATTTATTTACGCACAGATCAGACGCAGAATTTGGACATTCAAAATAAAATTTAAAAAAATGTTGGGATCAACTGGTCAGCCAACCATAGATAAAGACATGGTATGTTGCCAACATAGTAAAATTGCCAAAAAAACAAAGCCGTGTCCTGTTTGTGAAAACAATTAAAAAGGAATAAAAGAAAAATGAAAAGTAAGTCGTTTCTGTTCGAAAAAACAACGAGCTGCGCTGGCCGTGGTCGGCATGGGTGACCATTTGCCGAGCCGGGATATGTGAAACTGAAAGCCGGCCACCGTTAGAAAAAGCCTAGGCAGAACCACTCAGATACTCACGATTACGATCTAAACCTCTCCAGCTACCACTTTCCTATAATTAGCGCTAACTAAAGATTTATTTAGCCATTCTTGTGAACACCTATCGTAAATAAAGTTAATCTTGTAAGCAATTAAACAATTTGTATATAAATCTAAGAGAAAATCGCCTTCAAATTCCTTAGAAACTTGTCCGACAATTTAAATGTAGTTGCAGAGACATTGCGACAGTGGTGTTGGACACAAATTGAGCTAAGTTTCTCCTGGAGGCCTACTCCGAAAAACGAACTTCGGAGTTTCTGATCGAAACGAAACATCGACCAACATCGAACTTTATATTCAGGGTGTAATTTAAATGAATTCGTGTAATCTATGTATATAAAAAAACCGGCCAAGTGCGAGTCGGACTCGCGCACGAAGGGTTCCGTACCATTTATCTATAAAAACGGCAAAAAAAATCACGTTTGTTGTATGGGAGCCCCCTTAAATATTTATTTTATTCTGTTTTTTAGTATTTGTTGTTATAGCGGCAACAGAAATACATCATCTGTGAAAATTTCAACTGTCTAACTATCACGGTGCATGAGATACAGCCTGGTGACAGACGGACGGACGGACAGCGGAGTCTTAGTAATAGGGTCCCATTTTACCCTTTGGGTACGGAACCCTCAAAAATAAAAGACTTGCTATGAGTGATCGTATTTAAACCACCTAAAAAGTTCAAATTCTAAATTTCGAGGCCACGCATAAATATATGAAAGTACGGCGAAACAGCTGGCAGGCACAGTTAGCGCTTAGCGCGATATCGCTCCGTGCAGTCAGTTAACTCGGGGCGCCAAAATGGTTGGGAAACAAAATAAATAAGTTTTTTGTTGTTTTTTTTTCTCCTAAATTCGCTGCAGGGTCATTTTGTGTCACCAGTAGATCACACGGTTTGAAGAAATTACACGAATTCGTTTACACAGTGTATAGTGGTGCCGATTCTGTTATGGACAAACTAAACTTAATTTAGGCAACATCTTTTTCACTCTAATAAAATAAGAAAGAGACATACGACAATAAGAGCTGTCAAATTTAGTTGAACTAAAAGTTCCATACAAAAGACGACATTTAAAACGTGTCGACTAAAAACACGGTGAAGTTCAAGGCGTAAACTAATTTGACATCTCTAACTTAGTTGTTGTCTATCACCGTCCTTTTCTCGTGCTATCTGTTAGTATTACATAAAAAAGATAGCAATTCTCTAATTTTAGTTTAGTTGGTGAACAAGAGAATCGGCACCGTTGTCAAACAACGAACTACTGTCAATTAACATTTAGGTAGGTTGAATGAAAGATAAAATGTCAAATTACGAAAATCGAATCAATCGTCGTATCCGAAAGTACGCAGTCAGATTTTTAGAGTAGTCCCCCGGGATGTAGCAATAAGTGTCAACCATACATTTTTCGGTTTTATCGTAGACGGCGATACATAGATGATTTGTTTAGAGTTTTTACGGCAATCGATTGTTATTTTCCTTAAAGAGAAAATTCATTAATTTTGAGCTGTTGTTTTGCAGAAAATGCCTGTTTGAATTGATGATATTGAGAGAGATTGGTGTCAAGAGAACATGACAATTGACCGCTTATAAGCTCGTAAAAGTCCACTGTTGGACATCGGCCTTAAAATGACCGGTTAATGGGGAAATGATTTAATTGCTAAGCTTCTGCCAAGCCCATCTAGCACACAGCGTGGCTGGGGGCTTACCTTACCTGGCTGGCCTCTTATGAAAACGCTCAAATGCCAGCCAGTCAACTTTGTTTTAAAAGCAGGCCTTCTTCTGAATCGGTAAAAATCGTACCATGACAGTACTAAAGGTGAACGACTATTGAACCAAGTTGAATTTTTGCCCGGTTGATGGCAATAGGCTCGCCCCCTATAACGGCGAAATGACGGTATACTACACACTACCCTTCGGGGAATACCAGCGTGAGATGTTATGTTATATTTTTTACTAATCAAGAAAACAAACAAACGTGAGTGTATTTGTTGCCTAATTGCTAACCAGCTCCCGCGGCTTCTCTTGACCTTATTTGATTGAATCTGATAATTAAAGGTTCTAAGTAAGGTACCTTTAGTAATGTGCAAGTCGATATGAAAAGATATTCTATGTTAGAATAGATATTGTGAGACCTGTATGATCGCCTTACCTCCGGTTTCTGAATTGAGAATTCGAGATAAGCAATACTTAAGTAACATTTGAGTACGGAGTTGTCAAAAAAATGCTTTAAAATCAGTCATTTTTTTGACAACTCCCTACTCAAATGTTACTTAAGTACTGCTAATCCTAGAATTCTCAATTCAGAAACCGGAGTTTAGAATGAAAACCTCGAGAATGGTCGTGGAATTTGGTCATTTTTATTTTACGTTTTTATTTGACGTTTAGGTACTATAATCATAAGAGAGCCGCTCTACGCGAAATTAGGTTCTAGGCACTGAAATTAAGCCTTTATTGGGTACTAGCTTTTGCCCGCAGCTTCGCTTGCGTGAAATTTTGAACCCGTTAAGTGACGATTTTCCATACAAACTTTCATCGCCTATTTAACGCCCTTAGGGGTTGAATTTCGAAAAATTCTTCCTTATTCCTTGTCTACATTATAAAGGGAACCTCTGTGCAAAATTTCAGCATTCTAGGTCCAAGGGTTTGGGCTGGGCGTTGATGAGTCAGTCAATCAGTCAGGACTTTTCTTTTTATTTATATCGGATTAAAGAATTTATTTCTTATAAAAACTATACAGTTTGCTTAAAATAAGATTTGCAACATTACAATTTGTTGTAAAAACATTTTGGCATAATTATACATCTGGCATGTTGTGTTAGTGGAATCTAATAATCAACACCTCAGATTATAAAACAGAAGGCAGATAGACTGACAGGAACAACGTGAGTGCGGCCAAAAAAGCAAATACAAATTCAAAAGCGAATACAATCTCGAGTCAGTATGACACGAAGCGCCGCATTGTTAGGACGTCATCGATAATTTTAATATTTATGATAATAATGCCATCTTGCGTTTATAAACATTGCAAAAACTCTTCCTAAAAACAAAATAAAGAAGATGGAGTATCTTTTCATAGGTTTTATTGATTATTTATCTATTTGGAAATTATTTTACGTGATTATTATTAGTGACATCTTGGAACACAAAACCTTAACAAAAATCATTCGGTGTTGCTTGTTTATATTGAAACCATTTACCCCCTAAGTTAGGAAATAAGTAAAGAATACAGGAATAACGATTTACAAAAATATTTATTTCGATTATAGTGTTTTATTTATCGCCTTTTTTGGTTGGTATGTTTGTAGGTATGTGTGTCCGTTTGTATGTGTCTTCGTAACTAAAACTACTTAATGTATTGTCTGTCTCTAATAATAATCATGTACGTCAGTCGATTTGCCAACATAAAGTAAATATAGCTATCAAAAACATAATTACAACCATTCACGACTATACAAAATGACTGCCATAAATCCACAAAATATTTCTATTTATCATCTTCTATTCTGTAATCTGAGATTAGTAAATTTCTAAAGTAGGTACTTGCATTAAAATACAATCTGACTCAACGGCAGAGATTCACTTTATATACATATGTATAACACTGTATGTATCTGCATTATTCGGAGACAGTAAATTTTTTATTTAATATAATGAAATATTATGGGAATTTTGTCATTATCATGGCAACCGTACACGCACAAAGAGGCAACGTGTTCTTATAGTGCTGTCACGCACACATGTCTACAGACGTGCCTCACATTATGGTTCAGTACAGTCTATCTGCCTTTTGTTTTATAATCTGAGATCAACACATATAAAGATTTAAAATTCGTAATAAATATAATGGACTAGCTTTTACCCGCGGCTTCGTCCACGAGAAACCCCACAGGAACCATGCTTATGACCAATTAATGCATTCTCGAGATTTTCAGTCTACTCACAATAAGTTAATAATTGATAGTAAAAAAAAACAAAAAAAAAATGGATATTTTTTACACAGCACCATCTAAGTAGTCCCAAACTAAGCAGAGCTTGTACTATGGTTACTAGATAATGGATATAATACTTATATACCTACTTTTTTTGTAAATACATACTTATAATACATAAGAAACACCCAGACCAACACAAACACTTATGTTCATCACATAAATATTTGTGTCCTGTGGGAATCGAACCCACGACCTCGTGATCAGCAGTCCGACACTCGAACCAGTAGACCACAGACGTCGTCATATATCATATATATAGTAATGAATAACTGATTTTTAAGTGAATAAAAATTGACTAAAAACGGAAAACTCTTGCCATTTTTGAAATTAGGTTACGGGCTTCAGCTACATGTTTCCTCCAAGAAAAATCTTACGCAACGGTAAAATAAACAATTTCAATTACTGGTATCGTTAACAGAGCGATCTAATTGATGGCACATCACTAGCGTGAGACGATCGTTAGTATGGTATAATTGGCAGACGCAATCAGTGCGGTACCAATTAGCCATTGACATACGCAATGGAATTATGTACGTACGACTGCATGACTAGTACCCAAGCGGCTTCGTTTGCGTGTAAAGTTTTTATCCTTTACCCCCTTTTTTGGGGTCTTTTCAGGTATTCGATAAATTTATTTATTTAAATGCCTTAAACTATCATTACAGGTAAACCTAATGCAATAGCCAAGTCACACACACAAAACTAAAATTAGAGCACCAAATACATCTCAAGATCATTGTTTGTAACACAACGTAAACAATAGTACTTTTGCGAATTCACCCCAGTGACATGTAAATATATCAATTTCAACTCTCTCGATATGAGTGTAATTGTTGGTGCGAATTGCTCGAGTCAGAGGGGTAAATACACGATTCTATATTCTTCTCTCGTGGCAGCACGAGCTATGCGAAAATAGGTCAGGCCGTGGTGAAAAGATTAGCCAGTCAGCAAGTTTGGTAGCGGGACTGACTGCCCAGGGTGCGCTGAATATATTGGAGGCTCTTTTGATGCACAGTTCTTTATTTACCTACTTTGAAAAGTATTTATACCAAGTTTCACTGACAGATAATTTCAGGGGTTTTCAGCTTATATCTACCACCCTTTTCGAAAATTAACCCATCAGGGTAATTCAGGGTGTCCCGTGATATTCGGCTTCGGATAACAAATGACACTTGCTCCGTGTAAAGGTACAATTCCGTGCATCGCGGCCGATCGCAGCCGCTCGCGATCTATCGCGTGTGGCTGACGCGTGCAGCTAATGCGTCAATAGTCGTGTCTATAATGTACTGACTAATCTGTCGTTAGCCGCACGCGTCTGTCGCAGACTTCGGCGGTGCCATACATTTTCATACTCTGACTATTGACGCATCAGCCGCGCGCGTCTGCCACACGCGATAGATCGCGTAGATGCACGGAATTGTACCTTAAAGGCTCATTATATCCACCACCGTATGGTGAGTCCTGACCTTTCTACAAAGAATCCTAATCCTAACTAATATTATAAATGCGAAAGTAAGTTTGTTTGTTTGTTACCTTTTCACGCCTTAACCACTGATCCTATCATCCTGAAATTTTGCGTATACGTTGTCAGGTGTACAGAAACGGACATAGGTGCCTTTCATCCCGAAAAAACATACTGCTCCCGAGGAAAACAACAATAACGTTAACAGATGGCGCCGCGTGTCTTTCGAATCATGATTGAATTACACACATCAAAAGTGTCTAGGGATCAAGCATTTTTATGCGGATTTCTTGAGATTGAGATGTGGCTTTGTAATAAATTTATGATTTTATAAATTTATATGGATCCTTTTTGGTGCATTTCATAATTTGAATCAGGAACTGTGAATCAAATTCGAGTAAAAGATGAAAATCAGCTGTCAATATTTTCCCTATAAAAACATACAACGCATTGAAGACATTATTAGTGCTACTGTTTCCCTACTACTGATTAAAACCAACGTTATTATGGAGCGGCGACGTCATTTAAGCAGGGAAGAAATGCTCAGAGCCGTGGGAATGATAGAAGCTGGTTCCCGGCAACGTACTGTGGCTTTAGCTCTGAATACAAGTCAGAGTGTTATCAGTCGACTTTGGACACGTTACCGAAGCACTGGTACCGTGGCTGAGCGCCATGGAGGACGGTATCGCTGCACCACACGGAGACAAGACCGATACATTCAAATCTTAACTCGAAGAGCTCCAACAATAACCGCCATGATGTTAGCCGTGAGGCTTCATCACTCTTCAGGGAACTTAATTAGCGACCAAACAGTCAGAAACCGCTTGCATGAAGTGAACCTTCATTCCCGAAGACCGCTACGGGTACCACCTATAGCAATGCACAATCGTAGGATTCGATATCAATGGGCTCTTGGACACAGAAATTGGGCAGAAGAACAATGGCGTTTCGTGTGCTTTTCTGATGAGTCTCGTTTTGGTATGAGACCGGATACAAGACGTATACGACACTGGAGAACCCCTGGACGCCAACAGCCATTAAAATCCTGCCAGGAAGTCCATCCTTATAGTGGTGGAACCATCATGGTATGTGCGGGTATTTGGATCGGCGGAAGAACTGAGTTGATTTGGATCAGAGGCAACCTCAACGCTCAAATTTATGCTGAGACGATTGTATCAGACGTCATCGTTCCTCTACAAGCGCAAATCGGTCCTTTATTTCAGTTAATGCATGATAATGCACGACCGCACACCGCAAGAGTTGTAAGACAGACTCTCGCCGCAGCTAACATCAATGTCCTGCCCTGGCCTGCTCAGTCGCCAGACTTGAACCCGATTGAGCATGCATGGGATATGCTACAGAGAAGAGCTCTGCCGAATATGGAGGGTATCCAGTCGCAAGAAGACCTTTTTTTGTTGTTGCAACGAACATGGGCGGCCATTCCACAGCGTGATTTGGATGAACTCATTTTGAGTATGCCAAACCGATGTTCTTGTGTTGTTAGTGTTCGCGGTAGAAACACGGATTATTAATTGTTTAAGTTACCCAATAAAATTTTAAAGAAAACTGTTATTTCAGTATTTTTTTCGAACTTTTGTGTTAGTGGTTCAAATGTCAAAAATCCCTTTATTAGGAACATGGCAAATTTCTTTATTAATGCAAAGGTGACTTGGTTTATCGTTACTGTGACAAACGAAAACACTTTATTTGATGAATCCTTAAAGAAAATTTTAATTAATATCAATCAGGAGAAAAGTTATTGCAAAAATATATGTTGATCCCTAGACACTTTTGATGTGTGTATGTTAAAACTTTAGTAGTATCTTAAGAGCTGATTGTCAAATTCTAAATGATGGAATCAGGCGTTACTTTGCGGAAATCCATGACATACAAATATGCAAATACAATATCTAGCTTTAATTCTGCTGAACAAGATCGCTAGTTTGGATGCAGTATGCAGCACCACCCTCCCGCCCACAAGTATATGCACATGCAGAAAGAGTGAAAAAAGAATGCAGCAGGACGCGAATTTTCGCGATTCGCGTCCTAGCGGTCGAAGAGTCAACATATCCTGAGGATGCCTCGTGCAGGGGCGAAACACGTGTCGTATATTGGTTTGGTTGCATGTTGCATTATTTTTTCACTCTTTCTGCATGCAAATACTTGTGGGTGGGAGGGTGGTGCTGCATACTGCATCCAAACTAGCGATCCTGTTCAACGGAATTAAAGCTAGATATTGTATTTGCATATTTGTATATCAAATTCTAAACTAACGCGAGCGAAGCCGCGAGCAAAAGCTAGTGGATAATAAAGCTACTTTATGGTTTTCGATAGTGTCGTTTACGTTTTTTCGATAGCAATTTCCCTACGGCTACAATTTACGAAATTACCGCTATGTTTACTCATCTTTCGTTGACCAGAGTATAAATACAACTGTGAACAAGAGTTAGTCATTTTATGTTCAAGCTTGAGTGTAGCTAGTTTGCATGTAGCTAGTAAATAGCTCCAGTAGTAATGACTAACGCTAATTGTAATTGTTCTAATAAACTTAATGTTTATTGATAGCGTTCCCAGCTTTTATTACAGTTGTTCTATTTATTGATGGTGTTAATGTTCTGGTTCTGTTTATAAGGGAATAATTTGTATTGTAAAATTTTGATTACATGGCCCAATGATAATATAAACTACCATAGATACGTTGCCCGCGCTCTGTAGTGGCTAGATGAATGCAAGGTAATTGCCTGACATCCATTTAGTCGCGTAGCAACCGTTGCCGCGGCTGTACGTGAAATTGAAATAACTTGTGTGTAATAACTTTCTCTATTAGCGAAAAAAATGCCGTCCTGTGTGTATAGAATATGTAATAATTATACTGCAACTGTAAAAGATAAAAAAAGTGTCATTTCATGCGTAAATATCAAGAAAAAATATTTATTTAAATTTTTTTTTTTCGATGCAGCGTAATGGCGGCTGGCGAGGAAAATCGGCAACTTTGCATCAGTGTTTATAAAACCTACATTGTTTTTATTTCGATTGATTATATTATTTGAATATAATAATAATTATGTTTTATTAAACCTAATGATCAATATAATAGACCAATACTCGAATCGTACCTATCTCAGCAAGAGGTCATCACAGACATTTAACATACCTACTTAAGAGATTCTTACTTGATTTCTTTGATTATAGAGATAAAGATTTTCATGTTTATATTAAATTTTGTTTTATTAATTAAATACTTACTTACCTACCTATATCAACACGAGAAAATTGAGTGTCAATTTTTCCCCACATGCCTCTTTTTGTACGCGCTCGACCAATGAGCATGCACCAAAGAATAATAACGTAACCTAAGATATATATTTATCTCTCTCTAACAACAGGAATTCCTTATGTGACATTTAATTTTCTTTCCTTTTTCGTACGTTTATGTAGCTATCCAGCTACCGATAGTATTTACGCTGATTTTGAATGCCGTGATGTTGATGCATGACGCGTCTATTTATAATACGTCATTGACATGGCCACTAAGATTGACCGCATGCGACAATCCAGATACAATTGATCACCGGGGCCGAAATCTCCTAAAATAAATCTTGATAAGTAGATCGCAACCGAACAAAGGCCGAACCGTTCATTCAGACAGTTTTAATTTCAAAAGCTGTCAAATTGTTTGACACAAAAAACAAAACCAATCATTTTGACAGTTTTCGTAAACAAGAACTGACTGACGGTTGTGGTTCGTTTGCGTTTGGCAACAATTTTGCTAGTCGAATTGTCAACCAATATCGTATCTCAGGGCTGGCCATCCATGGCCATCCAGCCCAAAGGCTGTCCGGGGCGCAACTTAGGCCGCTCAATACTTATACCTAGGGTTGCCATCTCTAAAATTTGGCAACCAGGACAAGACATGTGAAAACCCCGGATTTTAGAGCCTAGAACCCGGACATGTCAGACAGTTGTTTAGCGAGTCGGTTTGTCGGTTGATCGCGGTGTGCGAGCACAGTGCGAGAGTCGCGGGCGGCTCAAAACTTAAATTTTTTAAACCCGGACTACAAATGAAGCCCCACCCGGACGCTCCCCGGGTGCCCTCTAAACTAGGACAAATCCGGGGAAACCCGGACGGATGGCAACCCTACTTATACCTAACTGAAAAATCTGTAGCACATCTCGCGTTAATATTATGTTGATTTGAATGGAAATGAATTGTGTATGGAGATTGAGAGCTACGAGTACAAATATCAGATAAAATCATCACTGCCGGTAACGCCCCGCCGTCGTCCCAGGACGACACCTGCCATTGTTTATCTGTTGTGTCTATAATTACAGTACTTGAGTAATTAATTTTTAACAAAATTATTAATTAAATGCCTTTTTTATTTAGTGTTTATTTGGGGGGCGTAAAATTTGAAATTTGCCATGGACGCTTATGACCTGCGGCGACAATTTGGTCAATCGACAAGTCGTTTTACCCGACTACGCGAACGCAAAGACGGTAATGTTTTTTCTTTCAACTACGTAGTAATGTTATCATTAATCACTACAAAACCGATCACAAAGGACGTATTTTTTGCTTAGAACCAAAACTGTGCAGAAATGTGCTCATTATTGCACTGTTTTACATTAATGCACTGTTTTTTATTTTTTATTGTCATACAGATGTTTAATGTCTCCCATTAAGGTTAATATAAAATGTATGCATTAGATCAAAAAAATAAAGGCTGAAAATCAAAATCAGCTAAATAAAACAGAATTGGTGAAAAAAAAACAAATGGCGCGCATTTTGTACCATTGTAAAACTTTGATACTTCATAGTTAGCAAGAAAAGATTAAAAAAATGTTTTATGGATATTTTATCATGGTAGGTAGATTGGTAGTTGAAAGAAAAGTAGATTACGCACCTTGCTTAAGTGAGTAATTAATGCACTCGTGCTAATTTAGTGCCCTCGCATGCGCTCGGGCACCAACATAACACTCGTGCATTTAACTCACTTTGCGCTCGGTGCAACAATCTACTATTAAAGCCAGTATTTGGTCACATATTGAACCTGTCATGCCCCCCAGAAATATTTCATTTGCTAAGCTTTGTGGCATCTTGGTGTGAATTGACATTATAATTTAAACGCGTAATGTGCATCTTTTGCAATTTGCCTACATATGGAATGTCGAGTGTTAGCCCATCTGACATTTTGCACATTCATACTTTCGTAATGAATAACGACCGCATCGAAATGTCATTTGTGACCAACTCATAGAAAATCTTTAGGAGCGGTCCTTAGCTAATCAGCAAAATAATCATTTTAATAAGTAATATTATTTATCTAAATTTTTATTCTAATAATCTACAATATAAATCTCAAATATGTAACTTACAAAACAAATATAAAAAGGTAAAAAAAAAACGGTAACTCGAAACGCTACAAAAATTATCATGAATTAATTCGCGCAAGATGGACTCAGACAGATAAAGGGATATTATAGCTACATCTGTTTTATACGTTAGTTTTTTTTTAGTAATATACAAAAAATATAAAAATATATACTTATACGCATATCTAATTACTATGTTGTGTAGGAATTTCATTACGAATACAGTTTTGCATTCGAAAAACAAAACATCTAGTCAAGGACAAGCTCTCAATTCGAATCCACTATTAACTTTTTCTTTTTTTTTCTACGTCGAAATTGCTAACCGAAATATATTCTAAAATAGCAATATAAAACATGATATAGAACAAAACGATTACCATAAAAAAAAATCATTACTTTCCTAACGGAAATCAAAAGCACTTAAACGTTTATCATGGAGTTTAGTAATTTTTACAAGTTGTAAAATAATCGTAAAAAGTCTTTATTGATATTCGATTCCTATTCCGCACCAACCGGCCAACACTATTTTAATAGTTATTTCTTTTCGATGTGTGAGAGAGATGGCTTTATACAAAAATAGTGCTCTCTTCCTCTGGGATAGAACAATGATTGAGATTTTAGTGTGGATCAGAAGTCAGTTTTAGAAGATTTGATGTGTGTTTTATGGTCATTTGATGTTTTAAAGTAATTGATTTGGTTTTAAAGGTAGATGAATGTTGTATTTCCTGTATCGATTGAACTTTTATGTTCGGATTTCAAGCTGTGTGGTGTTAATCGTCATAAATTCACGCTATTACATGTATGCGCAAGCAATAATACTCAACGCATGGATATGAAAAGCATAAAAGCGATTGCTGAATTGAGGATTATTAAAGGATTGAGCCAAAGGTGTTACAGTGTTATGCTTGTTTCCCACGGTGCGTGATATCGCGCACCGCACCGCACGAGCTCGCACCGACGCACCATGGGAAGAGACTCGTCCGTGGTAACGCGGACGCGTGCGGAGCGGTGCGCCGTATCCACGTAACGCACCCTCATAATGTAGCTTCCCACGGTGCGTGATTTTACGGATGACACCACGCACAGCCGGTGCGCGCTACCACGTACCGTGGGAAGCCAGCTTTAGCCTAGCGGTTAAGCGCTTGCCTTTCATGCAGTAGGGACTGAGTTCCATCCCGGCCCACACATCTGTCTTTTCGAATTCATGTGCAAATCAGAATTTGAGACACACTGAAAGTTCTTAGAAAATAATAAACTGAATGAAGCATTAAATTGCGTACCTTTACTGTTTTCGAAATATTCTCCATTCCTTTCTAAGCGACATCGCATTCGATGGAACCACTGAGAGAAGCAGTGGGCTCACTCTTCTTTAGGGATTTCTTTCACGGCCATTTCGAACGCAGTCACTGCATCTTCAAGGGTTCGTAAAGCGAATATACCTCGAAGTTTATCCTTGATTTTTGGGATTAAATAGGCTAATCGAACTCTACCATAACTTTGTTGTTGACTAAGACTACAACGAAAGTCGTAATAAATCATAAATCATCTCGTTAAATTCATTTTGACGCGCCACAAGCACTTTTCAAATTGCCGCCAATTTATAGGAATAAATGACAGATGAATTCATTAAACATCATCAGGTTACCAAAGAGTTCTAAATTCGAAATTCAATTTATTTTTTCTTTGGATTTGATTCTAACCAGCCAGTTCTATAAAACTTTTAGTGTTTGCGTTATGGTGAAGGAAAACATCGGGGGGTAACTTGCACCTGAGAGGATTTCAAAAAGTTCTCGATAGTGTGTGTAGTCTGCCAACCAGCACCAGGGCAGGGTGGGGGAATAAGGCCTTAGTAAAACCTTTTCATTCTGAGAAGAGGCTCGTGCCCAGAAATGGGCTAATTATGTATGTACAGACGCCAGCACATAAAGCTACTACAATCTGTCAAAGGAGATGTTTCAGAAAAGTATGGAGTCTGGGCTAGCACCATGTACACTATATTTGTAAATATAGCTATACAATACAGTAACCGTTTTTTAATGTTAATTTTCTATAATTTTACTTCGTTTAATTGTACATTCAAGATATCCTGGTCAAGGAAAGCAACACAATACCTTTAACAATATGGTGGATTGAAATTATGTGAAATGTAATTTTGACAACTGTTGACATGTCATAGGATGGAAGGATAGGTTTATGACTGTCAAAGTTGTCAAACTCATGTCAATGTCAAACACAACTGTCATGGCTACCAGAAAAAAAGGACATATTAAAAAACGTCCCCAAATAATAATTCCAGTACAAGAGTACATACTTACTCTTCTTCACATTAATTTATTTGTATTTTTATGGAAATCCCCTATTTTTTCCTATTTTTCTATATACTGTAAATAGTGGTAGCCCAAAATCAAGCATCTCCTTTCTTTAATAGATTTTCATCTTTACTGCAAAAGCATTAAGTTCAAGGTTCATTGGGAAGATTTGACAGTTTCGGGTAGCTTGATGCCCTGGCGTCTGTACAATAAAGTTTATAATACTTTATCTATCTAAGGTTAAACAAACAGTTCGTGTAATACCAAGATTTATCACGCCATTAGACTAAGTACCTTCACGGCGTGCTTTCGAAACAGCTCAGCCACAATATTTTACTAAACACATTTACTTAAACCTAGGGTCACTGGAACTAGGCCAAACGGTACGGCGTTTAGCTCAGAGCTGTTAATTAGACTATCTAGGTTAACTAGGTACCGAGTCACTTAAGATGTTTTACTGTAATGGTTTAAAAGTTAGGCCCTACACTGATTTGATAAGCTAGTGGATAAATTCTCAAATGTTAAGGCTTGTTTCACACGTACCACAACTACATCACAACCACAAACATACCACAACAACAACACGTGGGCGGACACTATAGTCAGTTTTTTAATCCCGGAGACTAAATTGACAGGCACAAATGTCAAACTTGTCAATTTTGGGAACATTACTTTCAAATTTGACGTTTCATGCCTGTCAATTCAGTCTCCGGAATTAAGAAACGAACTTTAATTTGTATGAAAATGAATAGTTTAATGATTTCACTCGGACCACATTTTGTCGCCAAATTCAACCGTGTGGGCGATACCGACCACATCGCAACCACAACGCAACCACCAGCGCTACCGTGCTCTAGCGGCCGGCCACCTAGCAAACACAACGTTGCGTCGACGCAACGACACTACGCGCACTCCTGCACCCTCCCACTAGTAACAACATAACCACATCGCAACTACTTGAGACAACGCAACCACATCGACATTTTGTAGTTACCACAACGCAACTGCAAGAAGCTGCAGCGACACTATTCAAACATAACCACTGCGTGACCACTTTTTGTCGCTGCGATGTGGTGTGGTTGTGGTACGTGGTTCTCCCTAAATCTCGTGCTGTCACTGTCATTTTAAGGCAAAGTGACAATGAAAGCACGAGACTTAAAGGCAACTTAAAAATTTTGTAGCCATAAGACTTTGTTAACGGTGTTGACTAGAATCTTAAATGCATAGGAAAATCTATTGAATTCACATTATGGACGACACGTTTGGTGCAGGGGCTGAGCAATTGCACAGTAGACATATAAGCTAAAGCAGTACTTCAACTACCTACAATCGTCCGATTTGACACACTCACACAGACACGCACAGCAACAAGACAATTATGGTATTTTCGGGATACAGTTGCATACAAAAACAAAAAACTACTCAGTATACAGAGCGTGTCTGTGTGAGTGTTTCAATTCATGAGATTATAGTAAGTTTAGGTACTGCTTTAGCTTATATGTCTACTGTGGCAATTGGCTTCTGCGGTACAAGTCGTGGGTTCGATTCCCGCACGGAACAAATATTTGTATGGGCTACAGATAGATTTTCCGGGTCTAGGTGTTTGTGCATGTGATGATTTGGGTCTGTAATCGCACTTACGATACAGGAAAAATCCTAGTGTGGGACAACGATTTTATTAAAGCAAATCAAAGTAAAGCATATCTAAGGGCACTTTATTTATGAATTTTTAATTTAAAAATGTCGAGAATTCCGTTGCACCTTTCAAAAAAGTAGGTCCCACGAAGAAGAGCCGGCAATCGAACATAACTATGAATTTACAATAGAAAATTAAATTAATCAATCAGAATAATTTGTTTTTGTCAAACAATTTGACAGTTTTGTAAACGTTTGAGTTTGTTTTTGTTGTCAAACGATTTGATAGTTTTTGTGAACGGAAACTTGAATACTACCTGCACATTTCGCGCTTCAAAAAATACCTGACTTGCGTTACCTAGGCCGTAATAAGTCGCAATCATGGCAGTAATATCTCATAATCTTCTCCATAATCCGATGTTTACATGGCGGCTCGAGGTAATGTTCTGCCGATTCCTTAACTTCGCGTGCTTTGTAGCGATAGTCCTAAGTGGCGCGGCCGGTTCCACTGGCTCCCTATCGAGCTGATAACAGTGATGGCTGATACTATTTGCTTACTATTCGCTATTGTAGATACTTAGGTAGTAAGTCCGGCAAATTCTACGTACAGTTTACAATCGAACCGCAGCTAAACCAAGGGCTCAATTCTCCTAAAATAAATTGTTGCCAAACGCAATCAAACCACAACCGTCAGTCAGTTTTTGTTTTCGAAAACTTTCAAAATGATTGATTTTGTTTTTTGTGTCAAACTATTTGATAGCTTTTGAAATTGAGAACTGTCTGAATGAACGGTTCGGCCTAGGTTCGGTTGTGATTTATCAAGATTTATTTTAGGAGAATTAGGCCCCTGGGTCGTTTGAGCGTTATCTTAACAAATAAAAAAAAAGAAATAAAAAAAATGTTTCAGCGTAGAATTGACTTCTGAAACTGATAATTTTATTATAATTAAGTATGATAATTATTTCACTCCGTTTAGTTCTTATTTTTTCTTTAGTTACGAATTCAGGAAATGGAGCTTTTAATTCGTGACCACAAATTTTAATACAGTGTTTACATTTTAGGTCTAAATGTAAACAGCTGATCATAGCTGAGGATAGATAGATTTTAGTACATTTTTTATGTAATTTTTGAACTTCTATTTCTCTTAAACTATTGACTTTTGGGGAAAGTGGTAGAACAAAAGTTACTCATTATTATGGGTAATTTAACACTCTTTCAGATTAGTACCCCCTTTCTGACTAACCTTGTATAGTCTGTAGTCGCACTTGCAACATAAACATAAACTCGTCAATAGTTGAACAGCCTCTCAATCACCGCATCTACTTAGAACAGTCGTAAAGTTTACACGAGCATAGTCATTAGTGCTTATCGCTTTGAACATACGGCTACATAATCAAGCTGTTAATGTCCAGTATAAGCTGACCCCTCATTATACGGAAAGCCTATACAATCCGAGGTCAGATTATAGTGGTATATTATACTTGTCGTTGAGTAAATTAGATCGGATTGTATTCACTCGCACTTGCAGTTTCATTAATACCTAGCACTAATTCAGCGTGTTTACATGCAAGGTATTTATGTAAGTAGCAGATAAGTACGAAGTATTGGTAATCAGGTAAGTATAGGTGTAAACGAAATTCATGTACCTAATACCTTCAAACCGCGTGATCTAGGTGACACAGATTAATCCTAAATGGGTTATTTTAAAAACCAACGGAAAAAAATTACAAGAAAAATATAATAACTTGATTTTCTATTTCTGTATCATTTTAGAGACACGAGCTTAACTGACAGCAAAGAGGGATATTGCGCTAGTCGTGCGGGTCGTGCGCATCAGCTGTGTCGCCGTGCTGTCATTCATTTATGCGTCGCATCGAAATGTTCTTCCAAATAAATTACTTTTTGAGCAAGCGCCTTGTATAGCTCGTGCCGACACGATAGAATAAGAAGAATTACTTTTTTTGCTCATTTTTCATTGGTACTTTATTAATTGGATTAGATTAAAAGATAAGTTACGAAAAGAGAAAAAAAATACTTTTTTTTTTCAATTTTAGTCCCGTCCGTCGTTAATCTATACCAGTAATAGATCATGTGGTTTTAAGGAATTACACGAATTCGTTTACACCCTGGGGGGTTACCATGATCTCTTAGAGCAGGAATGTTTTAATATTATTACGAGAGTGGGTAAGAGATGGCGCTAGAGAGCTGTCTAGTGTCTAGCGCTGTCACTTTCCCACTCTCGGAATAATATTACAACATTCCTGCTCTAACAGATCATGGTAACCCCCCTGTATATGGAGTTAAACAACAAATATTAAAAAAGAAGGAAAAGTGTTGGTAGTACAGAACCCTTAGTGTGCGAGATTGACTCGTACTTCGCTGGTTTTTATTATTATTTTAATGTTGTGGAGTTGACAATTTTCAAATAACATCTCGAAAATGGATCACTTTTGCATCAAACATTACTTGGTTATTAGATAGAGGGTAATATGAGCTACAGTCTACAGCCCTACCACGGGATGGTGACCAATAACCAGACGGTCAATTCCATAATAAATAGAAAATTGTTGCCAAACGCAAACGAACCACAAACGTCAGTCAGTTTTTGTTTAAGAAAACTGTCAAAATGATTGGTTTTGTTTTTGTGTCAAACAATTTGACAGCTTTTGAAAACGAAAACTGTCTGAATGAATGGCCTTGGTTCGGTTGCGATTCATCAAGATTTATTTTAGGAGAATTGGGCCCCAGTAACCGTGTATACTGCAAACCCATACACTATGTATACCCTAAACTAGCTTGCGCTGCTGTTGCCCCCGCCAACAAATCCACTGCATCACAATCTAAGCAGCAAAACGCGGGTAAGCAGAACCACTGTGAATAAGCAGAGAAAGCCCACTTCTCGGAACCAGTGTGGTACCGCACTGACCGCACCGAACCACCTGCTGCGTCCTGCAGTACCAACGACACTGCTATTCGTGTCTCGGCTACATTACCCTACAAAGGCCCAGGAGATTGTAGAGTACATCCAGGTGAAGACCAATTCCACCCTGAGGGTCGAGCGGTTGGAGTCTCGCCACAATGTGAATTTCAATTCCTTTGTGGTGAGAGTGCCGACTGAACATCTGTCGACGTTCATGAAGGAGGAATTTTGGCCGAGAGGTGTAGCGTTCTGACGATTTCCGGGCCGGCTACCTGACACCGCGCGACACACGACGCCGACTCCTCGTGTGAATTAGTGTTTATATTTTACTAGCTGTACCCGCATGCGTTGCAATGCACTTTTTCCTACTTACTACCTACCTACTACCTACCTACTACCTACCTACTACCTACCTACTACCTACCTACTACCTACCTACTACCTACCTACTACCTACCTACTACCTACCTACTACCTACCTACTACCTACCTACTACCTACCTACTACCTACCTACTACCTACCTACTACCTACCTACTACCTACCTACTACCTACCTACTACCTACCTACTACCTACCTACTACCTACCTACTACCTACCTACTACCTACCTACTACCTACCTACTACCTACCTACTACCTACCTACTACCTACCTACTACCTACCTACTACCTACCTACTACCTACCTACTACCTACCTACTACCTACCTACTACCTACCTACTACCTACCTACTACCTACCTACTACCTACCTACTACCTACCTACTACCTACCTACTACCTACCTACTACCTACCTACTACCTACCTACTACCTACCTACTACCTACCTACTACCTACCTACTACCTACCTACTACCTACCTACTACCTACCTACTACCTACCTACTACCTACCTACTACCTACCTACTACCTACCTACTACCTACCTACTACCTACCTACTACCTACCTACTACCTACCTACTACCTACCTACTACCTACCTACTACCTACCTACTACCTACCTACTACCTACCTACTACCTACCTACTACCTACCTACTACCTACCTACTACCTACCTACTACCTACCTACTACCTACCTACTACCTACCTACTACCTACCTACTACCTACCTACTACCTACCTACTACCTACCTACTACCTACCTACTACCTACCTACTACCTACCTACTACCTACCTACTACCTACCTACTACCTACCTACTACCTACCTACTACCTACCTACTACCTACCTACTACCTACCTACTACCTACCTACTACCTACCTACTACCTACCTACTACCTACCTACTACCTACCTACTACCTACCTACTACCTACCTACTACCTACCTACTACCTACCTACTACCTACCTACTACCTACCTACTACCTACCTACTACCTACCTACTACCTACCTACTACCTACCTACTACCTACCTACTACCTACCTACTACCTACCTACTACCTACCTACTACCTACCTACTACCTACCTACTACCTACCTACTACCTACCTACTACCTACCTACTACCTACCTACATGATGTCGAACGGGATAAAAAGTATCCTATGTCCTTCTCCTGGCTCTAAACTACCTCCCTGCCAATTTTCAGCTAAATCGGTTCAGCCGTTCTTGAGTTATAAGTGAAGTAACTAACACGACTTTCTTTTATATATATAGATTGTTTATGTATAGTATTTTTATGTTAGTTGTAAGTTTTATATTGTACTAGCTGTTGCCCGCAGCTTCGCTTGCGTACCTTCTTACTTCTAAAGTACCAGATTTCTCATACAAACTTACAACACTTATTTCACCCCTTTAGGAGTTAAATTTCCAAAAACCCTGAAACATGTGTACGTTTATTTCTGACCAGTAACCTAAATATTGTATATCATGCTTCTTATCTCAAAAGTACCAGATTTCTCATACAAACTGAGAACACTTATTTCACCCCCTTAAGGGCTGAATTTCGAAAAACGCTGAAACACCTTTACATTTATTTCTAATCAGAAACCTTAGTATTTAATTTCATGCTTCTTACTTCAAAAATGACGGACATACATACAAACTTAAATACCCTATTTCACCCCCCTTAGGGGTCGAACTTCGAAAAATCCCTTCTTAGTGGATGCCTACGTTACAAAAGGAACCTACTGTAAAAATTTCAAGTTTCTAACCCCAGCGGTTTAGGCTGTGCGTTGATAGATCAGTCAGTCAGTCAGCTTCTCCTTTTATATGTATAGATTTTATTAATATGTATATTTATGTAGTGGTTTCGCCTAGTTTCCACGGCACAGGGAATTTTAGTGTGGAAGCTAGTGCCAAATGTAAGTTTATTTGTACAATAAAGATTTGATTTGTGGTGGGTGGCCTATCCCCAGTTAAGGGCCACACAGAGGACACACTATGTCAAGCTAATGTTGTCTCGACTTCTTCAGCGATCGCGTGCGTCAGTTCGATCCTAAGTGGCAAGGCCGGTCCGACTGCTTGCGATTACTGCTATGCAGATTGTAGTTGTTTTGAGATCGTCACAACTTTGACTATGCCACTATTTCTTGGAAACGGTCAAGTGCAGTTCAGAATACGCTATACTATTTCGCTATGTAGATAAACATATTGCATCATAAAGCTATAACTATAGTCCCTGGAAGTATGGATCAAATCGAATAGGGGCGTGGGCAAGGTCATTTCAAAACTTGTAGTAGTAAAAACTTGAGTAAATTTTTTAAGCCTTTGCAGTAAATGTTTTTTCTTATTGAACACATGTTTTCTAGCTGCGTAAAAGTATTACCACAAGAAAGGCCTACTGTTCGTCAAAGTCCTGAAAAAAAATGATAGCTCTGATAGTTTTTTTTTATGATTGTTTTCTATGCGTAGTGATTAAAAAAAAAACAATAATTAGTTATAACTTTTGAACCGTAAAAAATTGCACCGACATTCTCAGGGTTAAAAAGTTTGGAAATGACATTGCCCACGCCCCTATTCGATGGGTTGTTGGGGAGTTTGTTGCGCCGTTTCTTCTTCACAGCAAAAACACTAGGAAGCGATGAAGGGAGAGCGCTTTTGGGCTGCCTTAAGCGTGAATTACGTAAGGCGCAGGCGCGTTGCTTTCATACGTTTTCTCGTGCCGCTTCAAATCTTTTTCGCAAAAAATGTATGAAAGCAACGCGCTTGCACCGCGTCTGCACCTTACGCCACTTCTGTGTAATTCACACCTCATATGTAAAATTGACGTTCAAAAAGAACTAAGTACAATTCTAGTCTATTTTGAATAAATGAGTTTTGAAATTTGAAATAACAAGGCCGCATCTTAGGACGAGCCCAAATAACCTGTCCACTCGTCTCTAAAAACTGATGCCAAAGGTACGATTAAATTGTATAAACTAAATAACTATAAATGCGAAATAAGCGATAAAATTACTTTCAACCCAACAATATTCAGTTTCTCAATAATAACCCTTTAAGCGCAGCATAGTTCAAAATCGTAAATCACGAGTTATTTATTCTGTGTTTGCTCTACAAAATTGTAAAATAAAGTTTAGTACAAGAGGTCCACTCCGTGCAATTTGTGCTACAAGTGGGGATAATTTAAGGATTTTCAAATTCATTCGATTTACTGATCTAAAAACCAATGGTAGTCGTTCGTTTTCGCGCTACTCACACTTATTCCGTGAGCGTAAAGATATTTTTTTACTGCAGTACAGAGATTCGTGGTCTTGAAGTCGCACTCAGTTCGGATCGAAAGTGATCGATTTTGCGAAGTTTTCCGATACGACTTCTTAGTTGTGTCGTACTATTCCACATATTCTATGATGCCGATGCATTCTACGACCGTACACGATAAATCAGTCAAGTACCTACATACATTCAATAGTTTAGTGAGAGGAATTCTCACTGGATTTACCTAATAATTTTACACATAAGCGTCAAGATCTCAACGCGAAGTTATGTAGGTAAGTCTTGGACCTGTTCAAATGAAAACGCCCTTTATTTCCACGTGTAGAAGAGATCTGCGAAACATAAGTTTCCAGTTCAACAACCCTTGACCTAACGAAGGGGTCTCCAAAATATGGGCCGGGCTCCAATACCGATCCGCGAGGGCTACCAATCCGGCCCACGGTAGCAGACCAGGCTTAGTGAAGGACTCAGTGTGGCATTTAAGCTAAAAAGCGAGGTACATGAAAAGAACCTCCATGAGTGATGATACTTAAATATGTCTGGCGTACCCTGGGCAGTCAGCCCCGGAATCCACCTTGCTGACTGGCTAATCTTTTCACCACGGCATGAGCTATTCTCATAAAGCTCATGCCTGAACGAGAGAAGAGAGGCTAAGAAGTTTTCGTGCACGGTTCTAGGACGCGTCTCGGTGTGTGCTCACTCTGCCTCCGAGCAGGCAGTGGATAGACCTTCCTTCCCTCCGTCAATCTTGTTAACCCCGGTAGTAAGGACGTGGTCACGTCTCACGGCTCCGAACGGGACCGAGGGACTTTGCGAAATTGCCAGTACCACCACGTCTATATAAAATACCACGAGCCTGCGGGTTGAGGACTGGGAACAGTCTGTTTACGGGATACTTCTTCGAAAATTAAAATTCAACAAAACCTTGGACGCTTGATGGTGGGATCTCAATGGTCTGACTGGCTAGCTAACACCCTCACATTAAAATCCGACACCAAGCAGTTTACTGTGTTTTCGCCGCGTGTAGACGAGAGCCAAAAAAGGTACTCTTTAGATATCTCTGTTACTTGGATTTGTTTGCTCAATTTTAGACCCTATCAGTGCTTACCATTAGGTCTAACTAGTGCCAAATGCGACCAAATCAAATAATATAAAAAAAAATCTTCTGTACATTTCTACTTCGTGACAAAATGGTTGAAAGGAAAGCTGTTGGCCGCGGCAAAATTATGCATATCGATCATTTTACTGTTGCATATTTATTGAGTTTACCTCAGTTATGGAGATTTTATGGTGGTTGCAATGGTTCGGTAATAGGATGTTAAGATATTCCAGCTTCAGGTAGGTGGAGATGTAACGTGACTGATCTTCAATTAGTAATTCTGCTAAGCATTTTTCCAATTACGTTGCGCTTGCAATCTTAATAGGGGCGGCTGAATATTAGAACACACGGAGCCACTGCCATCTGGTCCACGCAATATCGATATCCCTTCTTTTAATATAGTTTCTTATTATAGCGGCTGAAGTTGTTTACTTCGTTTCACGGCCGTTCGAAATGAGTAAATATAAAAGAAAAAAAAAATATACAGGGTGTTAACGAATTCGTGTAATTCCTTCAAACCGCGTGATTTACTGGTGACACTGATAGACCCTGCATAGGATTTTTTCAGAATAAACAAAAACAAGTTTTCAAAAAATGAAGCGTGTTATTCTGTATCTGAGTAATTTTAGCGTTCCAAGTTAACTGACTGCCGTGGAGCGATATCGGGCTAGTCGTGCCCGTCAGCTGTGTCGCCGTGCTTTCATTAATTTATATGCATTTAATTTATATGCATGGCATCGAAATATTCAGCCACATAAAAAAAAAGAAAAAAAGAAGTTTATTTTTATTTTTAATCAATCTAAATCTCGGGCGGGGTTAATCTATACCTACCATTAATAGATTATGTTGTTTTCATGTGGTTTGAAGGAATTACACGAATTCGTTTACACCCTGTATACACAAAAAACCTATTTGGTTGTTGCCAACAGTCCTGCGACGAAGGCCACTTCAGTAAGGGCAAGGTCCCCGAAAAAATAAACAGGGGGGAAAAGTAAAAACAAAATAAAAAAAAACAAGGTTAGACCTTTGTCAGACTTTCTAGCTTCTGATTATCACCACCATGATGGTATTGATGGTACCCGTAACCTGTTCTATGAGGTACGAAGAAGCCTACTCGTATAAAGAACCCCTCGTCCACGTCGTGACCATGCCCAGCGTAGCTTAACCTCGCTGATCAGTTGATCCTCTCGGTAGCCATTAATCCATTCATCCATCCTCATACATTTACTCCTTAATAAAGATGGATGACGTGAAAGCCCTAAACCGAAGAAATCAATTCATCATCTCGCAACATCAACAATAGGTTTCAAGTAATACGGTCAATAAGCAGTGACGGCTTGTGGGCGTAATCTTGGCGTGTTTTTGACGTGTTCTCGACGTATATTGTATCGTTTCTGTGCCGAAGTGTATCGCGTGCTAATACTGTTTGCAGAGCTTACTTGAGTTGCTAGTGTTGGGTCACGGAACTATCGATATAAGCTTGTTGCTTTGGAACTTCTAACAAGAGAAGGGACTGTGCCAAATTAGAATAAGCGAGTTTGTTCTTCCTCTTAGTGCATTGCTGTTCGAGGAGCATCATAATACAATAGAGAGCAATAAATCCGGGTTACCAACATAAACTTAAATATCTCGGAAACTAAGAAATCTAGCTTATTAAAAAAAAAGTATTTCATAAGTCTCAAGTAGGTACTGTAATTATAGACACAACAGATAAACAATGGCACTGACGAACCGGTTCGTTGGTCGGGACGTTAGCGGTTAAATAGTCTATAAAATCCTTTTATTTAAATAATTTATCATTCTTAGTTTCCGAGGAATTAAGGTTTAAGTTAGTGACCCGGATTAATCGCTTCCGAGTGTATTTATATCATCTCGTAAATTACAGCTGAACTTCCAAACTGGAGTGCAAATGTGGTGCTGTTCCACCAACGATAGGACACTTAGCATAATGTCCTGCATGCCCTGATACTTGCACGGTAGAATATTATGGACGCTACTGATAATGCAATATTCGTTAGTTAAAAATAATAATACAAAAAAACCTATTTCGTCGCCCGGGAGTGATAACCTCGGGAATGCAATTAGGTCATTTTTATTTTACCCGAACGTATAGGTAATATAATTTATAAGCGAGCCGCTCTATGCGAAATTAGTTTTTAGACACTGAAAGTAGCCTTTATTGGGTATATAACTTTCGTAATAAATATAAAACTGACTAGCTTTTGCCCGCGACTGCGTCCGTGTTAAAGGCCACAGGAACCGTACAATGACCAAATGCATTCCCGAGATTTTTACTCTAAGGCGACGATATGTACAGTAGCCGTTCATACATACGACGCATCCTAAGCAATCAGCCCCGCTACCAACCTTGCTGACTGGCTAATCTTTTCACCACAGCATAAGTTACTCGTACAGCTCGTGTCGACACGAGAAAAGAAGAAGCCCCCAAGAAGATGTTACCATCGATCCTCCTGACAAAATTGCCTTTTACACCACCAAGAAAAGGAGAGGGGACAGCCCATTCCTTGTACACCTGTCATCAATGTTACGTTGTATTTATTTATAAATGTATTCGGTGTGAATATCCCATCACTACTGTAGGTCCGGCAATGCAGTAACATGAATCGTGCTTGGCGGGTCGGAAGCGATTTTGACCACAATACGGAAAAGTACAGAAGTTTTTCATACTTAACATACTTAATAAATTTTTTTTGTATTATTTTCGTGAGACACATTCATATTCATGATTAGTTACGGTTTACTCACGTTCATTTCTCAAGATTGTCCGACTAGTTTCGGTCCCATACGGAGCCCTTAATCATGAGCTGAACACGCGTCGAGGTCGCGAGTCGAACTAAATGAAACTAGTCGGGCAATCGGGGCAATCCCGAAAAATGCACGTGAGTAAAACGTAACTTATCATAAATATGAATGTGTTTCACAAAAGTTATAATATTTCATACTTAAAATAATACTTGGAGAAATATTTATTTATTTATTTTATTTATTTAATTATAGACGAGCAGCAACATTGCTGATATGTCTATTTCACACAGTGTTGAACGTTCATAGTTTATTGATATAGTTCACAGTTTTATTGTTCACAGTTTTTTGACGAAAGTTTATTAGTTCGTAGCCAGTTGTCGAGTCTGTTTTTAAACGAATTTATAGAGGTGGCAGTTACAATATCTTTAGGAAGTTTGTTCCAGTTGTGGACCACCCTATTGTTGAGGGTGTGATGTGCAGTGTTTGTTTTCGCTAGTATACGACACAGTTGTTTGTCGTGGTTTCTCCTTGCTCTCGGGGTGTTCACCGTTTCAAAGATGCAGTGAATGTCAGGAAGGTTGTATTTCGAAGAAATGATTTTGTATGTTTCGATGAGGTCGCCCCGGAGACGTCGTTCCTCAAGGGTTGTGAGGCGCAATGCGTGAAGTGAATTTTGATGGACTCTTTTAATTTGTATAGGTAGTTTTAGTCTAGGATATAACGTTTCTTTATTTGTAGAAGTAAAAGTCGGTATAGAATTAAATGTAAAATCTTCAGTTTGTAATAAATATAAACGGAATCACAATTAAACTTCCTTGGTAAAAATCTTACGATAATGATAACGATGAAAATAAAATTGCGTGTATGTGCAATTGCAACACTACAACAGTAACGTCATTAGAGAAACGAACAAGTTTCGAGATCTTCATATTCATATTGTTTATAAATTGCGTAAAATTAAGATGTTTTATATTTTAGTTTTGTATTTTATATCGGGTGTAAAAAGACCCTTAACGATAACGAAAACCACGTATTCTACCCATCATTGGGATCATTTTTTTCGAACAAACCATACCTGGGAAATCATTGGTTTTGGAGATATTGAAGGTCAAAGTACATATATTTTTTTTTAGTTTTTTCCATAAACGATTTTTAAGTCATAATACTAAACTTTCTTCTATACAAACATTATCAAAAATTTAAATTTTTCCTAACAAATTACGCATTTGAAGTTACAAAAACGCAATGAATATCAAACGCACACGACCGCCTTGGCTCGGCTGTGTGGCCGCTGCACGCCTGCAAACGCGCGGCATCGCCACAACCATAATTTGCGCGCTACAAAAAAAAGCGTTTTTTTTCATGCCAAAAAATAAAAGTCGTTTCCCAGCAATTATTTTTGGTCAATGTAATTTAGTTTGATGTACAGAGTGCGTAGATTTCGGCTATGTGATGGGTCTTTTTACACCCTGTATAATATTTGAAAGTATTTAATACAGTAAAATGTTCAACTCAGGCTATTGAAGTCCACAGCAGGAAAATTATGCTTTTGCCAAAAGGGGAGTCCCTAGCATCTTCATGCCTGAAGCCAGCTAGACAATGACGTCAGTGGTCGCAGAGCCAACACTTTTAAAGTTAAAGTTTTTTATTTCAAGCAGACTGTTCTACTTGAAAAAATCAACTGTTCCCTACATTTTGACGACTTATGCGAACATAAATGTAGGGAACTGCTGTTTTTTTTTCGCAATTTCAGTTTTGGTCCCATAGTAAAAGTTGTTCATAATGATGAGTACACAGTGATCCCTTAAGAGGTTGTGCGTTATGTGCGTTATGTTACACCTTGTATATACTGTGCATCGGGCTTACACGTTGTATCGTTTTGCCCCTATCTGATTGTCATCAAAGCCTCACTGGTCAGCAATGCACTGAGTGCAGGATAGGGTGATATTTCGTAAGTAAACATTTGAGATATTCTCTCACACGACCACGACATCTTTCTCGTGCGCTATAAACAGTAGAGTTTCCGTACTTTCCTGTTTTGTGGTTCACACCGAGCGCAGGCGCAGCATTGTTTAGCTTCGCATTGTTTGAATTAAGAGCTAACTGTTATTAGTGCTTGTAATTTGAGATCTTAGTATTTTAGTTCGGTCACTGAACTTGAGGAATTAATTCGATTATAGACTTGGTGTTGATTGGTTGGGAGTTCGAATCCTGCGTGTTAGATTGTTGTGGAGAACTTATTTTTAGAAACTATGTTTTGTAGGTTTATTAGTAAAATGCAAATATTTACAATAAGATATCAATCAAGTGTTAGGCTTTTCTGCATTACAACGCTATTTTTAGTATACCAACACAAAAACCGAGACACCCCAAAAAGATTTTCATCGACCTTCCATTGTCTGAACATAACATAACATCCTTTATTTCCCCTATATGTAGAGGTGTACAGTACCCGCTCATTTCGCCGTTAGTCAGTCAGTTTTTTGTTTACGAAAACTGTCAAAGTGATTGGTTTTGTTTTTGTGTCAAACTATGTATTTGACAGCTTTTGAAAACGAAAACTGTCTGAATGAACGGTTCGGCCTTGGGTCGGGTGCGATTTATCATGATTTCTTTTAATAGAATTGGGGCCCTGATTTTTGGAAAATATATTATAGCGTGATGTAAAAAAAATACCAATCGATTCTCCTAGTAATTCTGAAACAACTAGTTTAAGGTTTAGTGTACACAGAAAATAACATTATTTATGTAGTCGTTAGCTTCGGGTTGCCATATTTTTTGCCGAGATTCCGGCGCATGCAGCTGCGAATCCCGCGACCCCAGCCAAAGGTCAGGAGAAGGAACACCGTGGGTTTTTAGCTGGTAAGAGTACGGCATAACCCACCGTCTTCCCTGGGCGGAGGATATCCATGAGAATTTTCCTAAGATAAAAAAAGGATTGTCATTTGTCCCGATCGTCGGGCCATGTCTTATTTTAATAGGTGTCCCGACGAGGTATGCATGCACCGCAACCCCGGTAGTCGAACGGCAACCCTACATTAGCTGCATATTTTAGTCATATAAGTGCCACAAAATAATAGGACAGAACTAGTACGTTCCACCTTTATAACCATTAACTTATAACCACGACAAGTATTGAATAAAGGTAAGCAGAGTTTACAGTCCGCTGTCGTTCACAATGAGTCAATATCTATTATACTTAAACCATTTTGTAAGCAGTAAACAACTTGGATCAATGTATACTACCGCACCTAGTTTAATACTATTTGATTAGGGTTGGCACTGGGCTGACCCGTCCAGTGCAGAGTCCTGGGACGCGGTGATGTCCTTCTGCGAAAGTGTCATCTCGCAGAAGGAGACTGCGGAAAGGGAGAGGGAGAGTGCAAGCACTCTTCCAGCCCGCAGAAGGCGCACCGGGCGCCGGCGGAGGGCGGATAACGCCCTCTTCCAACCCCCATAAACGGGTCCAAGGGCGGCGGACTTGGGGACGTCCGCCTCCCCCATCCAAATGGACCAGAGGCGGTGGCGCGTAGTGTTCCACGCGCGCCTCCTAGATGACACAGGGGGAGTCTCACTCCCCCCCGCGATTGAGGTCTGCATATGCGGGCCGGCACTAGTTGGGGGCTGCGGACGAATGTACTGCTCCCGCGGCCCCCGGCCTAAGTGTGAGATGGAACACCGGGGTGGTTTTAGTCAGTAAGAGTCTGACAGACCCCTCCGCCCGCCCCAGGGCGGAGGACATCCATGAGGATTTCCAGCACGAAAAAAAAAAAAAAAAAAATGGGCTGACCCGTCGCTCGCCCGACCAGTAACAGGCCCGAGAAGTCGACGCGCATGTGTTTCGTGCGCGCCTCTCAGGAGGACGTGGGTCAAGGTCCCACAGAAGGAGAGCCACTAAGGCCTGCCGGGGTTGCGGTGCATGCAGCTGCGAATCCCGCGACCCCGGCCAAGGGTCAGGAGAAGGAACACCGTGGGTTTTTTAGCCGGTAAGAGTCCGGCATAACCCTCCGTCTTCCCTGGGCGGAGGGTATCCATGAGGAATTTTCCCACGAAAAAAAAAAGGGTTGGCACTGGACAGATAGATGGACTAGGTCGTCTAAATACAGGGTTATTGGTAAAACATTAACAACCTCTTAAGGGGTCAACAGGGAACAACTTTTACCATGGGACCAAACATGAAATCGCGAAAAAAAAATCTGCTGTTCCCTACATTTAGGTATGTTCGCATAACTCTTCAAAATGTAGGGAACAGCTGTTTTTTTTGGGACCTCACACTCGTCTATCTCTCTTGCGACCACAAGACCAACGAGTTTAAAAAAATATTCGAAAAATCTAGCAGTCCTTGACAACCCTAGCTATACTACAGTATTTGTTATAGTTCAATACAATAGTTTACGAGCGCTATCGTTCACTCACAAATGTTCCATTCACTCACAAGAATGCATCGATACTCCATAGAACCGCGAGCTAAGCCGCGAGCGCGCGCATCGTTGCCATGGCGACGCGATGGCGGCATTTTGTTGATTCGAAATACAAACTAGGATACAGAAGGCTCACTAAAAAGGGATCATCGCGCGAGACTCGAAGGAGGGGGGGGGGGGGGGGGAGGGGGTGAGATATGAAGTGTATTTTTTCGTTATATTTATGCCAGTCAGAAACAATCTTAACGTCTGTCTGGACAATTTCTATCACCGTGCTTAATTTTCTAGAATTTAATTAGATTATACCTGTATTTAAAGATAATATTCTGAAAAAAATTAAGATACTTTGTACCCAAAAAATATACGAGATTTTGGGTAGTCTAAAACCTTATTTAACTTTTTGTGGCCCTCTCAGGTGTACAACCTCACGATGTTTTTCCTTCACTTTTAAAGCAAGTGGTAATAAATTTCTGATAACCACAAGAATTCGAAAAGTCTAACTTTTCTTTTCGAGAAGAGGAGTTTGCTTCGAACTCAGTCTCTCCTTTAAAATTTCTTTAGATTTAGCAAGCATTTACGTAATTGGCTCTTGGACTGGTGTTTTTACACAATTAACGAATTTTTAGATCATAAAAATAATTATAGCTATTGCGTGCTGGGGGGTTATAGCTACAAAGTTGTGTCTTAGCATTATAATGTTTAAAACATTATAATATATATAATATTAAATCTAAAACTTCCTAGTCTATTTTACGAGTATAAAGATAATTAATAAAATTTTAATTATTTTAAATTAATTTGCATGCCGCTGTGCCGGCGAAACATGTTGATCTGTACCTGCATTATTTTAAGACCCATGTACACTACCGTGTTTCTCGCAAATAAATTTCTATTCTACTCTATTCATGCACGGAAGCATTCAACAGCTTGGTTATCACTGTTTTATTATCTGCACAGTCATTGCCCTTCTGAGTTCATCTATCGTGTGGTCAAAGCATGACTATTACCTTTTTATGGTGGGCTAATTAGACTATTACGTTTGGTTTTGCGTTTTTAGCGGATTTTATTATACGTGGGCGACCTTTAATTGGTTAATTTTATAAATTAAACACGTTGAGTTGAATTTATAAAATTTTTAATGAATAGAGTTAATGATTTAATGAGTTCGATTTTAATCTTTGTCATGAACAAGGGACCGACCACCATTGTGGACGAATTTACCAAAAGCAAGGAGACAACCCTATTTTGGGGCCCTTTTTTCGTTCGTTCGTACCTATCAAGCGTTTTTTTTTTTTCATTTACAAATTCAACTTTTTTTAATATTTGACATTCTTTGTAACGTAACGTTTTGTAGAGTTTCAGAACTCAACTTACGGTGAAAAGGGGGTAATCGATCACCGATCATCGATGGCCACTTACGATCTCTGCAATCATATGTTCATGTATTGCTTATGGCAGTTGTGACACACAAGATAGAAACGAAATAATCGTGTCCCTGAAAATGAGTTACCTACCTATTACATTTCGTCATATCATCGCAAAGTTCTTGTACAGCTAGTATACAATATATGGACAAACTAAACATAAGATCAGATTGCTTCACAGAAACCCATCACGATTTAACACAGATTATCCAGCATTCGCTAAAATTACACAATTACGTGCGTACGCGTCATTCTGACAAATCAAGGTTTAACCGTTTAAAACGCAACTCATACGTCGCTCCTTATATGGAGGTACATGCTTGCCCAGGGATGGTAAACATGCTGACAAATTATCTAAATTTGAACAGAAAAATATCATCAACATTTTTAAAACCATGGGAACACGTACTTATTTAACTTAAGTCTGTCAATTAGGTGTGTTTATATGTAATTTATTTAGATTAATAAATCTAGAGACGTGGATTACGACGGGTCCTACGTATACTAGTGCAATTGCAATAACACAACTTTACAGGGGAGACTTTTACTACCGTCTGGAATGAAATTGGGTATAATAGGTGAACGGAGTAATAGGCGCTGGCATAGTTTTTTTTTCTTCATATAACCTCAAATCGTACGCAGGTGTGTATGATTTGAATTTAGATATTATTTAATAGATTTATTTATTTCACAATTTCTGATTTTATTGATTTAGTATGAAAGTTCACTTCAAATTAGTAGTATTTATTGATAGATCAATTTCAAAACAGCCATTAAAAAATAACTGTGCCATGGGATTCCACTCCGTTCAATTATTATACCCATTTTTTTTCCAAACGGTAAAAAAAGTCATCCGGTATAATATAATATTTGAAGTTTTGAAATGGTATGGACAATTTCAAAATTTCAAATGATTCTATTGATTTATGTCAAAGTTAGAAGCTTTAGTACCTTTAAATCGCTCTCCTGTAAAGTTGTGTTTTTGCATTTGCACTAGTAGACGTAGGACTTGTCAATATATTCGTCAAAGTATTTTTAAAATTAATTAACAACGACGTGCTTGAATACCATAACAGGACGTAATAATTAAAACAATCTATTAGGTTTTGGGTTTGAACCCTATTAAATGGGACTTAAACATAACTCCCAACCCTTCAGGGAATACAGGCGTGATGATATAAGTAATTAAAACAATACTATCTGCGATTTTGAACTTTTTACTAACTTGAAATATGAATAAAAACAATAAAAGATTTTTTTTATTAAAAAAACAGATTTATGATCATTGTCTAGAAACGACTGGCTAATCTTTTCACCACAGCATGACCTATTTTCGTATAGCTCGTGCTGACACGAGAGAAAAAGACGAAGCAGAAGATTGTCAAAAAGTTTTTTTGAAATGTAATAAAAATATTTTTTATGGTTATTATTATAACTTTCGTGAGACACATTCATATTTATGATTAGTTACGGTTTACTCACGTGTATTTTTCGGGATTGCCCGACTAGTTTCGGACCCAATCGGAGTCCTTAATCATGAGCTGATCACGCGGCGAGGTCGCGAGTCGAACTGAACGGGCAATCCCGAAAAATACACGTGAGTAAACCGTAACTAATCATAAATATTTTTTATGGTGTTACATGGTAATACCAGCTCCTGGCAAAACATGTAATGCCACATGCATTACATGTTTTGCCAGAAGCTGGCATGCAAAAATTTAAATAAAAGTAATTATATGTTATTAATGAGTCAAATAATAAAATACTTTCCAAAAACAATTAACGAACGATAGACTGTTTTCCAAAAAAACTGTCCCACGACAGCATCAAAATTTTAGATACATACAGAAGTTTCTGTGTTATACCCAATCCAACACAACTTATTTTTTGACTTTTTAGTTTAATTTTTTAATTACTTATTTATGCAGTCGTGTTTTTCAATGTTTTAATTAAATAGTTTTTCTTTTTAATCTGACAATTACCTATAAAATTATTTCGCCTTAACGAAAGTATAAAAAAAACTCTTGCTAACATACTTCTCAATCGTTAATATTGTTTCGTGTTGCCTCGGTAGCATACCAAAAGTTTGAAACCCCTGTGCTAGTCTCTGATTGGTTGTAAAAAGAGCTAATCCAACGATTAGAGGCGTTTAATAAAAAGTGCGATAAAAACTGAAGTTAATTGTGGTTAGATGATGTCAACACAAATACATGTAACTTGTAGACTTTTCGGCTTACTGTGGTGTTGATTTATAATAGGGGTGTGCTCTTGGTTAGAATGAGCGACAAAAAACAACTTTGCTGTTATACCGAGACCAATTCGTCTGGCTTAAACTTTCCATACTATTTTACAAGTCCTACTAAAATCTGGGATTTCAATTTCGGGTCACTAACATAAACCTTAATATTTCGGAAACTAAGAATTGTAGGTTATTCAAATAAAACGTATTTTACAGATTATTTAATCATATAAAATTAAATAAACTTCTTAAATAGTCTATATCGGGTGTAAAAAGACCCTTAACGATAACGAAAACCACGTATTCTACTCATCATTGGGATCATTTTTTTCGAACAAACCATACCTGGGAAATCATTGGTTTTGGAGATATTGAAGGTCAAAGTACACTTTTTTTTAGTTTTTTCCAGAAACGATTTCCAAGTTACAATACTAAATTTTCTTCCAAACAAACATTATCAAAAATTTCAATTTTTCCTTACAAATTACGCATTTGAAGTTACAAAAACGCAATGAATATCAAACGCACACAACCGCCTTGGCTCGGCTGTGTGGCCGCTGCACGCGTGCAAACGCGCGGCATCGCCACAACCATAATTTGCGCGCTACAAAAAAAAGCGTTTTTTTTCATGCCAAAAAATAAAAGTCGTTTCCCAGCAATTATTTTTGGTCTATGTAATTTAGTTTGATGTACAGAATGCGTAGATTTCGGCTATGTGATGGGTCTTTTTACACCCTGTATAATACTTTTCATTTAAATAAAATAAAAATTATTTATAAACTTTTACAAAGAAGTGTACAAATAACCGCAGTGGTATTAGTAAGATCTTAGAATTATGATTATATTAATGCAAAATAGTGTAACTTATATTAATTACAATGCAAGTTAACTCCTCTTAGAATGATATGTAGCGACCTATCCGATCTAGGTTTTTTCCAACCAGTAAAATAAGCTAGCATTCTTAGTTTTCGAGATATTAAGATTAATGTTGGTGAACCGTTTGCACATTGAACATTGCTCCCGAATGTTTCCGAGCGTAAATTAAAGCTTAGTGATTTAAATCATATTTTTTGTCGATCTTCTATATTTTTATTGGTACTTGGCCAAAAATACTTTAATTATTGGTTTAAAAACCACAAATTGGTTTGGCAACCCATCTAGTACTTACCCTCTATACATAAAATCTGTTAAAACATCCACAACGTAAAATCTAAGTCACCGTCTACGATAAAAGAAGTGATGACGTATTCATTGCCAAAAAAGGTCGTTACCCCCATAGCTTACATATAAGGTCATACGCATATTAAAAGATTTATTTGTCTGGTCGGGTTTAGTTACCTCATGATTATGAAATGCGACTACGTTTGCATGAGGTGCGCGGAGAACTTAATAGCTTGGAGATAAGGGGACTCGTATTACGATGGTCTTATGTGTCTAGACAGAAAATGGCTGGTTAGTAAGATGTAGAATATTTTTATTATACAATTTCAATTGAAAGGAGTATGCTTAGGTCTTCCAGGGTTGCGGACTTTGTTCGAAAGTGTTACCGCGGCCATGGTGGTCTACTCCCTAAGCACGAAGTCCGTGGTTTCGGCCTTAGTTACTACGCTACTTAGAACATAATAAGATCCTGTCGGAATCACAATTTGGCTTTAGGCGAGGAAAGAGCACTGAGGATGCTGTCAGCCAACTGGTTGAACATATATCATCTTGTGTGGATGCTAATCAAAAATGCGTCGGCATTTTCCTCGACTTGGCTAAAGCTTTCGACACCGTCTCAATTCCTTTTCTTGTGAACAAGCTAGAGCGTATTGGCATTCGGGGAAATGCTTTAGGGATTTTTAGAGATTTTCTCTACGACAGGACACAGAGAGTGAAAATTGGGGGACACATTAGCTCAGACGCCCGGGTTGTATATGGCGTACCACAAGGAAGTATCCTCGGCCCGAGTCTCTTCCTGATCTACATAAATGATCTGTGTCAGCAAACGCTTGCTAATGGAAAAATATTCACTTATGCTGATGATACAGCTCTTGTGTTTCATGGCGGGACCTGGGACGAGGTCAGACAAAACGCTGAGGAGGGACTACATAGGGTGAATCAGTGGCTGAGAACCAATCTTCTGACTGTGAATCTCTCGAAATCGACACAAATTCAATTCAGTTACTCTAAGATCAATCCCAAAAATATTGACATCAAATTACATGTGTGTAACTCACCTCAGGATAATACAACCTGTTCATGTCTGGCTTTGGGGAAATCGGTAACAGTAAAATATTTAGGGGTTATTCTAGACGAAAAACTCAGCTGGCGCCAGCATATAGACCTTACCACCGCGCGTATTAGAAAATTAGTTTGGATTTTTAAAAGACTCAGAGATGTGGCTGACTTTGAGCTAATACGCACGGTGTATTACGCACTAGCACAATCAGTTCTCGCGTATTGTATTCGGGTTTGGGGTGGCGCGTGTAAGACGTATATGATTCGCCTTGAAAGGGCTCAAAGATCTGTCCTTAAAGTAATGACATTTAGGCCGTTCAGGTTCCCCACCATAACTTTATATGAGAAATGTCAAGTATTAACAGTACGGCAGATGTATATTTTAGATATTGTCATTAAACAGCACCTTATTACGCCATACAATAAATGTATTTTTAAAAAACGCACAGGACGAAACATCTGCTCATTGATTAAATGTCGAACTGTATCAGCTAGAAAGCAACATAACTATTTGTCCATTTATTTGTATAATAAGACAAACAAAGAGCTTAACATAAATCCCCTCACAATGAAGGAAGCGAAAAGTAAGGTTAAATCATGGCTACTCACGCATGACTATAAACAAACCGAACTCCTTTTAAAATAGGTACAAATAAAACTATCCACACACCCCACACAAGCACACGTATCTATAATATCACACACCACATACCTACATTACACACTCACACACCACAAACACTACACACCACATACACTATACACCAAACTCTAATAAATTACTCCACGTAAGAAATGTTTTTCATGTTTATAATTTTATTTTTTATTTTTATTTCCATTTTTATTTTTTGTATGTGTTTTAGATTCATTTTTATTGCATAAAACTCGATTCATGTAATTGGGAGAAGACACTGGCTCCTGTAACACAGGTACCATACCTAGCGCAGGAGTCAGGGCCTCACTACTTTTGTTAAAATAATTTATGTCAATAAAGAATTATTATTATTATCTTGTATCTCTTTGGACATCACGGCTCATCTTCCGTGCGAAAGATGTCCGGTCCTTTGGAAGGCATACACGGGGACACAGGTCCAACGCGCAGAGGCCCCTTTGAGAGCTTTAATCTAAAATGGGGTGGGGCACCAACCCGGGACTATCCACGGCTGCACTATTGGAGAACAGTCATGGACCGTCCCGGGTGGGTGCAAGACTATTGTAAAATATGGTGAAAAATATCTGGTCTATGGGATGGGGTGTTAGGTGGACTAGATAACTTCTATTGCCGGAAGAAAACGGCGTCTGCCTTTCAACATTTAAAATTGAAGTGTTGGCAGACGGTGACTCGCCAGCTCACTAGCTGGGCCCCCTGAAAAGCCGCCAGTACATAGGCGAAGGGGGCAACAGACGTGTGAGCGGCTAGAGGTGTAGAGAGGTGTGGCCCCGGTTTCGCCGTCGCGGGTCTATGAGACCCGGAGTGGGTTTCCCCGCTATTACGCCTTTAGACACTTCCACCCCCGAGCATATAGCCCTGGCGGCCCCCCTCTGGCCGGCCGATAAAGGCAAGCCAGAGTTGAGAGTCCTGCGGGCACTCTTGGGCTTCCACCCCAGCCAGCCAATAAAGGCAAACTGAAGACGAGGCCCTGACCGACTCTCTGAGGCAATAAGGTACGCAGTGTCGCCACTCACCAACAGCTCGCCACAAGCTGCCCTGCGGTTTGTAAGCTCTTCAGTAGACCTCATGATTATTATTATTATTAAAGTTACGAGCGTTTCCTACTCCCTATCACCTACGGACATACGATTATTTCGGGGCCCGAACTAAGAATGAATGACAACACGATTTGACAGTTGTCCCTATTACCGATGTGTTTTTGCCCGTCCGAAAAGTTGAATTTGACACTTGTTTCGTTCACTCCGACGTTACGGGCTACTTTCGGACGGGCGACTAACTTCGTTGACGGAGTTAGGGAGTAGGCCCCCTGGAATGCAAAGGGCGTTAGGTGGAACACGGATGGGTTTTAGCCCGTAAGAGTCTGACACTCTCTTCCGCTCCGCCCATAGCACATAAAATAATTTGAAGATTTCAAAGCGTTAAAAGATGCTTATTTGGTTTAGTCTTGTTGAGAGAATGAGTGAACGGCTATTAACAAAAGGAATTTATAAGGCAGATGCGGATTGCGAAGTATGTGCGGTGTAACTTTGAATGATAGATTGAAGAATGATGTGATAAGACAAAGTTGCGGTTTAAAAGATGATGTAGTGACAAAAATTGAAAGGAGTATACTTAGGTGGTTTGGTCATGTTGAGAGAATGAGTGAACGGCGATTAACAAAAGGAATTCAGAAAGCGGATGTCAGTGGAAACGCCAGTAGAGGACGCCCTAGAAGGACATACATCGATGTTATTGATGATGTTCTTCAAAAAGGACAGGTGCGTAGTACTTTCAACCGGCGTGCGTATATGACAAGATGTATGAACGTGGACGAAGCGAAAGGAGTATGTAAGGATTGCAGCATATGGCGTTCTACAGTTTCTGCCTACTCCATGGGTGAGTTTAATGTCATTTTTTGATAATACTATTTTGGCATTATTAATAATGTAATAATGCTTTAAATTGTGTGAGTATTATACAGGTTCAATACTTTCAGTATTTTCATAACTGTCAGGCGGTTTGAGTATTGTGTTGCCTACTTTCATGTCCTGGCTGGTAGTAATGTTGTGCGTCGGGTCGTTGAGCTCCCTAAGATAGGGTTGAGCTACACAATGGCTGATGCATGCGTGTCATCTGTTGGGACAGGTCCTCTCAAACTGCTCTGGAACTTTCCTCAAAAGGCCAGTCAAAGGGTACAGCCAATTTTATTTTTTAAACGTTCTACTGTATTTTTTGTCTAATTCAGCATCATAACCATGCATTTTGAAATGGGTTTAAGCACCCACTTGAGATGTAAAATATATAGACATGCCAGATATCCCTCGGCTATAAATACGCCCTCAATATTCTCTATGTATGAATGAACGCACTGAATGGAAATCAATTTCATTTCGTGTGTGGGTGTCGCAAGAAGCTGCTGAAGGATTATGATATCAGATTGATGGATCGGACAGCCCTGATGGTATATCGCGTCTGAGAGCGCACGGCAACCTAGTTCTTCGCTCGTTTTTATTAGTCGAATTTGAGCGTAGACAAACTTAGCTTATTGATACGTGTTCAGGCATATCATAGACTAGTGGTCGCCGGCGTGGATATCGTTTATCTCGAAGATGTTTCGCTGTTTTCGGGATAAAAGTAGCCTATATCCTTCTTCGAGTTCCTACCTAAGTGTGTACCAAGTTTCATCAAAATTGGTTCAACGGTTTAGGCGTGAAAGCGTAACATAAAGAGAGACAGAGTTACATTCGCATTTATGAAATTATTAGTAGGGATCAATTCAATATTTTTAATACTAAACTGCCATGAACATTTCTCCTGTAGAATTCAAAGGTGCAGTTGCTGACAAAGACAAAAAAAGATATGGCGTTAATTTTATGATAAAGTATTAAATTGTAAAAATACAGTTATGTCCACATTGTCCACAGTGTAACAATGTTAGGAATTCTGCTTACCACCACGAACCAGTAAAGATAAGATAAGCACGAGTGTTGGTGAATGAGCGTGGGGCACATAAATCATAGTTATTTTATTATTAAGACAGCACTCAGTGGCCTAGACCGCTAGACTGCGTAGGCGCAGGTGCCTAGGGGTGACACACACCGGTTGTTTAACAGACGGATTAAATATAATTGGCTTGTAAGGTTTATAGGATCGAGTTCGAGTTTAATGAATACTTGTGATTTTATGATGATGTTATAGCGATCAACAATTTGTTTTAAACTTTTAGCGTCACAAATATTAATGACTTTTAGCGTCTTTTAGCGTCACAAATACTAATTTGCCCGTAGCTTCGCTCGCGTTAATTTAGAATTTGACAATCACCTCTTAAAACACTACTAAAGTTTCTTTATTAACCGGTGTGCTACCGCGCGTCGTCCGAGGACGACACCGCTATTGTTTTTCTATTGTGTCAGAGATATAATTCAATCATGATTCGAAAGACACGTGACGCAATCTATGAACGTTATTGTTGTTTTCCTCGGAAACAGTACTTTTTTCGGGATGAAAGGTACCCTATGCCCGTTTCAGTACACCTGACAACGTATATGTAAAATTTCAGGATGATTGGTTCAGTGGTTGAAGCGTGAAAAGGTAACAAACAAACAAACTTACTTTTGCATTTATAATATTAGTTAGGATTAGGATGGGCAAAGCTGGAAAGAGAAATAAATATTTGTTCCATGATATCAATGTTCTGAACTGCTGGATTTTTTTCGATAAGACTAAGTTTTGTCACTCCTTCTGCATGTGCAATTTGTGTGCGGTAAGCGGGAGAGTTTTGTTGCATACTGCATCCTAACTAGCGATCTAATTTGACGGAATTAAAAGTAGGTAAATATTGTATTTGCATATTTGTATGTCGTGGATTTCCACAAAGTAACGTCTGATTCCACCATTTATGATAAGACTAACAACATATAAAAATAGATTTCCTTCATGAACCCATCGTAAGTACCAACAACGTAACAACCGATTGTCATGGTATGGAGATATGATGTGGGGGAATGAGGAATATGTTACAAAAAAAGTTTTAAGTATGAATGGGAATAGCGTTTCATACGAATATGAATTTTATGTTATACGAATAATGTTCATAATCGTATAAAACGCTTAATTTACTTAGCAAAGTCTAAGTGCAATCAATGAATCTCGCCTTAAAAGAAGATGCAAGCCAAAGAAGGCATATACAAGGTTAGTCAGAAAGCGGGTACTAATCCGAAAGGGTATTAAATGGCCCATAATAATGAATAACTTTTGTTCTACAACTTTCCCCAAAAGTCAATAGTTTATGAGAAATAGCTGACCAAACTTTTCAGTAAAAATACGCTAAAATTTATCCATCCTCACCTATGATCTGCTGTGTTTATATTTTAGGGTATATTTAGGGTCACAGATTAGAATATTCCTTTTCGGAATTCGTAACTAAAACAGGGATAAAGATTTTTTGAAAAAAAACTAAAATAATAATCATTTTTCATGCATATAAAAATTATCGAATTTTGAAATTTTAACACTTGCTTTAGAACAGTCATCAGTGATACTTTACGTGGCCTGCGGATTAGTACCCCCTTTCCGACTAACCTGGTATTATCCATGTTTTTCTTTGGCTTGCATCTTCTCTTAACTCACACCGATAATTCAGCCCTCATCAAGCTGTCTCCCCCCCCCCCCCCCCCATTGTCCACGCCAACAACGCCCTAAGCCGAGGTCCGCGTCCCACTAGGGGTCGCCCTTAGTGCTGTTGTTGCAGGTAGTCATGATGTTAGTGTAGTACAAGTAGTTAGCTTAGGTTAAGTATTTTACTTCCCCCCGCCCCATTGGCTGGAGACTCTTTAGGAAGGGTCCCCTAGGACCACCTACAGCAGTCCAATAGGAAATAAAAAATAAACTTTAAAAAAAAGTAAAAACCGACTTCAAAGAAATACTAAAAGGAGTAAAATAATTACCATAATATAAAATTAACAGTTTCAGAAGTCGGTGGCTTCTATTTGCTTCAGTGTAGAGTTGCACCGACTTCTGAAACTGTTAATTTTATATTATGGTAATTATTTTACTCCTTTTAGTATTTCTTTGAAGTCGGTTTTTACTTTTTTTTAAAGTTTATTTTTTATTTAATACGTTTTAGTGTCATAATTTTAACCCCCTCCTTTGTAACCCTTCTTTTTGGCATTGACGTAGTCGGGCATAAAAAGTCCTTTCAAATGATACCTTACACGATATAATGAAAACATTCCAAAGGGGGGGAGGGGGGGGGGACACGCACCCCCTCCTCTTTTCAAGTAGTCAGTTCCCAACAACAAATATAAACAAAGCAATACTAGTAATTTGAGAATTTTGCTTTGATCCGATGAGGAGTTCCGTACCATATCTCTGAAGTTCATGGTCTAATCATAACAAAATTTAAATGGGACCAATCGGGAAGTATACCCTTTCGAACAAAAAAAGATTTTTTCAAATCGGTTCATAAATGACGGAGATATGAGGTAACATACATAAAAAATAAAAAAAATAAAAATACAACCGAATTGAGAACCTCCTCCTTTTTGAAGTCGGTTAAAAAAAACAAAAATCTTCTCTTAAGGCGATCTCTTAAGGGATTGCGTGAAAGATAATAAATGGGTAGGAAGGAAGTTAACACTGAGATGGCGGCAACGGCAGATAGAGATGTATGGAAGAAAAAGAGATGCTGTATCGACCACAAATAAATTAGGTTAAGGAGGAGGATGATGAACCCATAGCTATAAAATGCTGAACAAAAACCTTTTCAAATAGTCTATGCCTACAGGATAGGCACAACAGTGCGAAGGCGGGCTAGTCAGCACAGAGTTGAGAGAGTGGTGCATGCATTAAATCATAGATATTTTACTATTAAGGCCGCACAGTCTGAGTAGCCTAGACCCTGTGCGTAGGCGCAGGTGGATAGGGTTGACACAAAAATATACGATTTGTTTTATTGTAAACGTATTCAGAGTATTTTGGAATTTTAATTCAAGGTAAAACTGAAACTGTTCTGTGATATCAGTTAAAAAAAACAACACTTAAAAAAAAGCTATCGTAGCACATAAATTAATACTCACAGTATTAATACTCACATGAGTATTGATATCTTGATTCATGGGTCAGGCGAGTAGCTTAAGGTTGTATTACTAAAAATAGTTATAAGTTATTGTACCTATTACTAACAAATTGGATCCAAGTTATCTTAAAGTTTATTATTATTATAATAAAGCTTAACATTTATTTAAAAAAAATCAATATGGTAAAAAAAATATTTAAAAAAAGCATTCGTAAATATAAATAATTCAGCATTTTTTCCTTTTTTAATTACGTTTGCATGAGGTGCGCGGAGAACTTAATAGCCGGAGGTAAGGGGACTCGTATTACGATGGTCTAATGTGTCTAGACAGAAAATGGCTGGTTAATAAGATGTAGAATATTTTTATTATACAATTTCAATTGAAAGGAGTATGGTTAGGTCTTTCAGGGTTGCGGATTTTGTTCGAAAGAGTTACCGCGGCCCTGGAACGCAAAGGGCATTAGGAGGAACACGGATGGGTTTTAGTCAGTAAGAGTCTGACATTCCCTTCCGCTCCGCCCAGAGCACAAAAAGTAATTTGAAGATTTCAAAGCGTTCCAGAATGCTTATGTAGTTTGGTCTTGTTGAGAGAATGAGTGAACGGCTATTAACAAAAGGAATTTATAAGGCGGATGCGGATTGCGAAGTATGTGCGGTGTAACTTTGAATGATAGATTGAAGAATGATGTGATAAGACAAAGTTGCGGTTTAAAAGAAGATGTAGTGACAAAAATTCAAAGGTATACTTAGGTGGTTTGGTCATGTTGAAAGAATGCGTGCTATTAAAAAAAGGAATTCATAAAGCGGATGTCAGTTGAAACGCCAGTAGAGGACGCCCTAGAAGGACATACATTGATGTTATTGATGATGTTCTTCAAAAAGGACAGGTGCGTAGTACTTTCAACCAGAGTGCTTGATGACAAGATGTTTGACCTTGGAAGAAGCGAAAGGAGTATGTAAGGATCGTAGCATGTGGCGTTCTACAGTTTCTGCCTACTCCATGGGTGAGTTTAATGTAATTTTTTGATAATACTATTGTGGCATCTAATAATGTCACAATAGTATTGTGGCATTATTACAATATTGTGAGTGTTAGTACTCGTATTATACAGGTTCAATACTTTCAGTATTTTTAAAACTGTCTTTCGGTTTGAGTATTGTATGGCCTATATTCATGGTTCTGGCTGGTAGTAATGTTGTGCGTCGGGTCGTTGAGCTCCCTAGATAGGGTTGAGCTACACAATGGCTGATGCATGCGTGTCATCTGTTGGGACAGGTCCTCTCAAACTGCTCTGGAACTTTCCTCAAAAGGCCAGTCAAAGGGTACAGCCAATTTAATTTTTTAAACATTCTACTGTATTTTTTGTCTAATTCAGAATCATAACCATGTATTTTGAAATGGGTTTAAGCACCCACTTGAGATGTATAATATGTAGACATGCCAGATATCCCTCGGCTATAAATACGCCCTCTATATTCTCTATGTATGAATGAACGCACTGAATGGAAATCAATTTCATTTCGTGTGTGGGTGTCGCAAGAAGCTGCTGAAGGATTATGATATCAGATTGACGGACAGCCCTGATGGTATATAGCCTCTGAGAGCACACGTCAACCTAGTTCTTCGCTCGTTTTTATTAGTCGAATTTGAGCGTAGACAAACTTAGCTTAATGATACGTGTTCAGGCATATCGCGTATATATTTCGCTGTTTTCGGGATAAAAGTAGCCTATGCTCTACTTCTGGTTCCTACTTACCTCTGTACCAAGTTTTGTCAAAATTGGTTCAACGGTTTAAGGTACAAGTCCGACACGGGCTGCAGACCGCAAACTGCAACAGTAGTATCGCTTGCGGTGCGATCTGCTGCTGCGGTCTGTGGTTGCAGTTTTGCAGTCGCTGTCGGAATAGCACCTTTAAAGTGCACACCTTAAAGGCGCTATTCCGATGGCGACTTGCGGTCTGTGGTTGCAGTCTGCAGTCGCCGGTAGAATGGCAACTTTAGGCGTGAAAGCGTAACATACAGACAGATAGAGTTACTTTCGCATTTATAATATTAGTAGAGGTGGCTCGCAGCTTCGTCCGCGTGGATATCGTTTATCGCGTATTCCGTATTTTTGGGGATAATATAATTCAATCATGATTCAAAAGACACGTGGCGCCATCTATTATCATAAGAACGTTATTGTTGTGTTCCTCGGGCACAGTACTTTTTTTCGGGATGAAAGGTACCCTATGTCCGTTTCTGACAGACAGATTTACTTTCGCATTTATAATATTAGTAGGGATTAATGCAATATTTTTAATACTACACTGCCATGAAGATTTCTCCTGTAGAATTCAAGGGTGCAGTTGCAGACAAAGACAAAACAAGATATGGCGTTAATTTAAGTATTAAATTGAAAAAATACAGTTATGTCCACATTGTCCACAGTGTAACAATATTAGGAATTCTGCTTACCACCACGAACCAGTAAAGATAAGATAAGCACGAGTGTTGGTGAATGAGCGTGGGGCACATAAATCATAGTTATTTTATTATTAAGACAGCACTCAGTGGCCTAGACCGCTAGACTGCGTAGGCGCAGGTGCCTAGGGGTGACACACACCGGTTGTTTAACAGACGGATTAAATATAATTGGCTTGTAGGGTTTATAGCCTCGAGTTTAATGAATAATTGTGATTTTATGATGATGTTAGAGCGATCAACAATTTGTTTTATACTTTTAGCGTCACAAATATTAATGACTAGCTTTTGCCCGTAGCTTCGCTCGCGTTAATTTAGAATTTGACAATCACCTATTAAAACACTACTAAAGTTTCTTTATTAACCGGTGTGCTACTGTGCGTCGTCCGAGGACGACACCGCTATTGTTTATCTATTGTGTCAGAGATATAATTCAATCATGATTCGAAAGACACGTGGCCCCATCTATGAACGTTAATGTTGTTTTCCTCGGGAACAGTACTTTTTTAGGGATGAAAGGTACCCTATGTCCGTTTCTGTACACCTGACAACGTATATGCAAAATTTCAGGATGATTGGTTCAGTGGTTGAAGCGTGAAAAGATAACAAACAAACAAACTTACTTTTGCATTTATAACTAGCTGTACCCGCATGCGTTGCAATGCACTTTTTCCTACTTACTACCTACCTACTACCTACCTACTACCTACCTACTACCTACCTACTACCTACCTACTACCTACCTACTACCTACCTACCTACTACCTACCTACCTACTACCTACCTACCTACTACCTACCTACCTACTACCTACCTACTACCTACCTACTACCTACCTACTACCTACCTACTACCTACCTACTACCTACCTACTACCTACCTACTACCTACCTACTACCTACCTACTACCTACCTACTACCTACCTACTACCTACCTACTACCTACCTACTACCTACCTACTACCTACCTACTACCTACCTACTACCTACCTACTACCTACCTACTACCTACCTACTACCTACCTACTACCTACCTACTACCTACCTACTACCTACCTACTACCTACCTACTACCTACCTACTACCTACCTACTACCTACCTACTACCTACCTACTACCTACCTACTACCTACCTACTACCTACCTACTACCTACCTACTACCTACCTACTACCTACCTACTACCTACCTACTACCTACCTACTACCTACCTACTACCTACCTACTACCTACCTACTACCTACCTACTACCTACCTACTACCTACCTACTACCTACCTACTACCTACCTACTACCTACCTACTACCTACCTACTACCTACCTACTACCTACCTACTACCTACCTACTACCTACCTACTACCTACCTACTACCTACCTACTACCTACCTACTACCTACCTACTACCTACCTACTACCTACCTACTACCTACCTACTACCTACCTACTACCTACCTACTACCTACCTACTACCTACCTACTACCTACCTACTACCTACCTACTACCTACCTACTACCTACCTACTACCTACCTACTACCTACCTACTACCTACCTACTACCTACCTACTACCTACCTACTACCTACCTACTACCTACCTACTACCTACCTACCTACTACCTACCTACCTACTACCTACCTACTACCTACCTACTACCTACCTACTACCTACCTACTACCTACCTACTACCTACCTACTACCTACCTACTACCTACCTACGTTAGGAACACACCTACATTGCTTAGACAACAGTGAGTGCTTGTAATTTAATATGAACTTTATACCATAGCAATAAAGCTCAAATTGACTACGTTTTAGTTAGAAATCATTTGTATGGGAAAAAGAAAAGGGCTATTTTTAGGGTTTTTCCAGCAATAATTCTAATTTTTCTCGCCGTAAAAACCATCCTTGAACTTCAACGAACATTTTAAAAAAAGATTTGGCCAAATTGGTCCAGGCGTTGTTGAGTTATGCGCTTACCAACACATTTTGCGATTCATTTTTATATATAAGAAGATATTAGTTAGGATTAGGATGGGCAAAGATGGAAAGAGAAATAAATATTTGTTCCATGATATCAATGTTCTGAACTGCTGGATTTTTTTCGATAAGACTAAGTTTTGTCACTCTTTCTGCATGTGCATATATGTATTTGTGAGCGGGAGAGTTTTGTTGCATACTGCGTCCTAACTAGCGATCTAATTTGACGGAACTGAAACTAAATATTGTATTTGCATATTTGTATGTCATGGATCTCCACAAAGTAACGTCTGATTCCACCATTTATGATGAAACTAACAACATATAAAAATAGATTTCCTTCATGAACCCATCGTAAGTAGCAACTGCGTAACAACTGATTGTCATGGTATGGAGATATGATGTGGAGGAATGAGGAAAATGTTAAAAAAAAAGTTTTAAGTATGAATGGGAATAGCTAAGCGTTTCATACGAATATGAATTTTATGTTATACGAATAATGTTCATATTCGTACTTACTCACTACTACTACGTCACTTACTTAGCAAAGACTAAGTGCCATCAATGAATCTCGCCTTAAGAGAAGATGCAAGCCAAAGAAGGCATATACAAGGTTAGTCAGAAAGCGGGTACTAATCCGAAAGGGTATTAAATGGCCCATAATAATGAATAACTTTTGTTCTACAACTTTCCCCAAAAGTCAATAGTTTATGAGAAATAGCTGATCAAACTTTTCATAAAAATACGCTAAAATTTATCCATCCTCACATATGATCTGCTGTTTACATTTTAGGTCATATTTAGGGTCACAGATTAGAATATCCCTTTTCGGAATTCGTAACTAAAACAGGGATAAAGATTTAAACTAAGATAATAATAATTTTTCATGGATATAAAAATTATCGAATTTTGAAATTTTAACACTTGCTTTAGAACAGTCATCAGTGATACTTTACGTGGCCTGCAGATTAGTACCCCCTTTCCGACTAACCTGGTATTATCCATGTTTTTCTTTGGCTTGCATCTTCTCTTAACTCACACCGATAATTCAGCCCTCATCAAGCTGTCTCCCCCCCTATGTCCACGCCAACAACGCCCTAAGCCGAGGTCCGAGTCCCACTAGGGGTCGCCCTTAGTGCTGTTGTTGCAGGTAGTCATGATGTTAGTGTAGTACAAGTAGTTAGCTTAGGTTAAGTATTTTACTTTCCCCCGCCCCATTGGCTGGAGACTCTTCAGGTCTCGCCAATAATTGCCCGGTTACGTAGGAAGGGTCCCCTAGGACCACCTACAGCAGTCCAATAGGAAAAACAAAAAACAAAAATCTTCTCTTAAGGCGATTGGCGATCTCTTATGGGATTGCGTGAAAGATAATAAATGGGTAGGAAGGAAGTTAACACTGGCATGGCGGCAGCGGCAGATAGAGATGTATGGAAGAAAAAGAGATGCTGCGTCGACCACAAACAAAATTAGGTTAAGAGTAGGAGGATGATGCACCTATAGCTGTAAAATGCTGAACAAAAGCCTTTTCAAATAGTCAATGCTTAAAGGATAGGCACAACAGTGCGAAGGCGGGCTAGTCAGCACAGAGTTGAGAGAGTGGTGCATGCATTAAATCATAGATATTTTACTATTAAGGCCGCACAGTCTGAGTAGCCTAGACCCTGTGCGTAGGCGCAGGTGGATAGGGTTGACACAAAAATATACGATTTGTTTTATTATAAACTTATTGAGTGTAGGTATTTTGGAATTTTAATTCAAATCAAATCATTTATTTGCTTACTAAGTGTACAATTCAAGGAGAGTCTCAAGGGTGAAGCGCTGGGTCTTGTTAAAATGTTTCCCTTGCAAGGCGCTTTCTGTCAAGAGGCCTTTAAAACATTGGTTTTACGCTATCGCGATAAACGTGATCTCGCTTTTACATGTTGGAAGGAGATGCTCAACGTTGTAATAAATACAAATTCTCCTTTCGATTTTCATGAGTTGATGTTTATTTAAAAGAAACTGTTCTGTTTTAGCAGTTAAAAAACACTTTTAGTAAACCTATTAAAACTAATATTATTTTAAAACAACAATATAACAAAAAATAAACTAAAAAAAAGGATTCATAAATGTAAATTCTTCAGCATTTTTCCCGCTTTAGTACTATTAATTTTTCAAATTATGTTTCTCGTAGCAGCCCTATGCATAAAGCCCACGCACATCGTCCGGCTGACCCGCCCCTGCTCATCAAGTCGTACAGGTGGGAGATAAGTCTGTATCAATCCTAACAGCGGTACATTAAGCCATGGGTAAGGAGCCCATAAAACATGGCTATTATGAATGGGATCTATAATATTGTTAGTACCTTCATAAACGATAGTTAATTTACTACGTGTTGTAGAAGTACTATTAAATTAGTATTTTGTTGCTTCAAGGTCAGGTAGTCTAAGATATTTTCATTGATTTATAAAAAATCGTTTCTTCTTTAAAGTACCAATAACAACGAATATCTTTTGTTCTACAAGTTTTCCCAAAAATTAATAGTTTAAGAGAAATAGAAATTCAAAGTTTTTTTTTTAAAAATCGCTTGAATCTATCTATCCTTAGCTATGATCAGCTGTGTTTAAATTTTAGGTTATATTTGGGGTCACGAATTAGAAGTCCCGTTTTCTGAATTCATGGTCTGTCATAGGTATGACAGGTTAAGACACCCGGGACTTCTTCTTGATAAAGAGAGTTATATATTTTCCATTTGAAGAGAGACAACTCTTTTACGTAAAAGTTTCAGTTTTGAAGTGTCTGACCTATGCTTTATTGAGGAATATGTATTTTTTACCGACTTTAAAAAACGAGGTTGCCAGTTTGACCTGTATATGTTTCTACGTAGGTATGTTCGGGGTTGATAAAAATGTATTGAATTAGGTTACTATTCTCAAAACGAATAGTTTTGACGACACGTTCCCCCTTATTACAAATGATGGTTTAAACCAAGACTTAAAGTAAACCTAGGTTTAAAATATACTCATCACTTTCTTATGTCATATAACAAAAAGAGACGGGGCTATTTTAAAACCTAGGTTTTTCTTAGACCATCTTTTGTAATAAGGGGGTTTGATGCAGGTGGCTGAGCGATTAACTTCTGCGCTGCTGTTTCTTCTACACAGCAAAAACACTAGAAAGCTGTGAAATGAGCGCTTTTGGGGCTGTCTTATATGTAATATTGACGTTCAAAAAGAACTAAGTAATTCTAGTCTATTTTGAATAAATGAGTTTTGAAGTTGATTGTAATAAAACCTAGATATTTTACTAAATTACTTAGAAGCCACATCAGCCCAGTTAATTTAGAATCAGTCTATCAAACCTAAAATAAAACGATTAATTTTTTCTCGTGTTGATTTAAGCCGCGTTGATTGATCGTGCGCGTTATTTCGGTGCGTACGCGCAGTTGGCAGCTGAGCGTCATCAGTTTTGATCGTTGATCACCGGCTTCGCTCGAATGATATATTGCCTAGATCTGTCATTTTGATGGTAATTCTTATTTTGATCGTTAGTAAGAGAATTGGTGCTAGTCATTAGAGAGTACTGTTTTCAAATGTTTGTGTGTGTGAGTGTCAAGGTATACAAGGTTAGTCGGAAAGGGGGTACTAATCCGAAAGGGTGTTAAAGTACACGTAATAATGAATAACTTTTGTTCTACAACTTTTCCCAAAAGTCAATAGTTTAAGAGAAACAGTTGTTCAAAAATCTCAAAAAAAAAACTCTAAAATCTATCTATCCCCACTACTGATCAGCTGTGTTTACATTTTAGGTCATATTTGGGGTCATGAATTAGAAGCTCCATTTTCTGAATTTGTAACTAAAGCAGGATGAAGAATTTTTGAAAAAACTAAAATAAAAATCATTTTATTTGAAAAAATAATAATTTTCTAATTTTAACACTTGCTTTCAAACAGTCATCAGCGATACTATAAGTGGGCTCCGGATTAGTACCCCCTTTCCGACTAACCTTGTATAATCAGCTGTCTTAAGTCATAGTAAGTGCTGTGATTGGTTGTTAGTATTTTGGTCGACCAATCACATTCATGGACTTGAGACTTGACAACAGAATAAATTGATCAGCCTTTCAGAAACCGAGGATGTCTATCGTTTTGTTCGCTTCGTTTTTACGGCTGAAATAGTATACCAATTTAAATGATTTAATGTTTTTTTTTTATATTTCAGAGTTGGTCCCATAGTAAAAGTTGTTCATATTCATGAGTACTGTGATCTGTAGAAGTTTGTCCACCTATTTTGATTGGACCTTATATGTAGGTATTGTGTGTGTAAAGGCGTTAAACTGTTTATATGTAAACAGTCCGGATCCAATAAAGACACTTTATTTGACGTAATCGGAGAAATATTTAATAATCATAGCGTGGTTTGTAACACGGCGCGGGCGCACCCATCGACAATGATCATTGCTATTCATGTTGAGAAGCGGGTCAGCGCTCTGATTCAGAACATTCAAATAAGTCAGTTGTCGACTGATTCGGTTTGTTGTCTCTTTATCTCCGATTCGCGTAAGGAGAGAAAAAAAAACGAATCCTTCGAGAATAGACTTATCGAAAAGTTCTGAATTAAGAAGCATAAACTGTTAACAACAGTTTTAAATTGTTCATGAGACAGAGACAACACTACTTAAAAATTACGTGATACATTAAAAACTTCATAGTAACTTGACATCACTCTGGACAATACTCCGTTTCGTGTGACAAGGACAGAAAATGTCCCCTCCAAAAACTTCAAAAGCGTTGTATCTCCTCTATTTTGTCGTCTTTTTTTACCTTCCGTTTTCTTATAATACTTTCTTTAAAATATTACCAAATTGTTGTACATTTTTCATAGTATTCAAATATCCTATTCGTGCTAAACTAGTTAAAACATCATTCTGTGTGTCAAGTTAAAACAATTGACTGAAATACAATGACATTTTAAATATGTTTAGCACTAAATGTAATAAGCGAGTCGTCGTGCAAGAGGGCCTTATTCATCGATCGTTTGAAAATCTTGTTTTAAACGATTCTAAAAGTAATTATAAATAAATAAATATTAGCCTGTAACTGTCCCACTGCTGGGCAAAGGGCTCTTCTTATACAGAGAAGGAACGACCATTGATCACCACGTTTGCTCACCGCGGATTGGCGATTTGAGACCATTAACCCTTTGGCTCGACGAGATTTTGACATTTGTCATACCCGCTGACTCGGGGAGTTGTCGCGTCAATTAATTGAATTAAGTCACCAAATGCAGGAATTTGCACGCAAGTTTTAAGTATGAATTTAATGTGAAAAATATTTTATTTCATTAATATTGTACCTAATATGTCTAGTAAATTTCTTTAAAAATGTGCTGTTTACGTGAAGCTACGTCAACATAATGCGAAATTAGAATAAAATAGATATTTAATATACCTATATCCAAATATTAGTTGAGATAGATTAGCTCAAAAACAATAATTAACGTATCTAGTTACGTGTTGAAACGCTGAAGGGACAAGCTAAACATAGTTTCTTTTTCTTTTCATTTTCACTTTTACCATTATTCAAATACAAAAACGGATAAAAAAACACAATTCAATTCAGTAAAAATTGTACGTCGACTTAATTCGAATCTAGTGCTGACCATCAATCCAAAATTGTTAATACAATACAAATGTTGCATTCAGCCAAATCGATACTCATTCAGCCTAATCGAAACTCATTCATCCTAATCGAAAAATAATCATGAAATAAATAAAATCGCTCGAAAGTTAATTAATGACATTTATTTATTTTCGGCATAGCTACAAATAAATAAATTCACGTGAATATAAATTATTTTTCCAAAACCTAAAGTATTGGCACAGATTAAATATTAGTACACACGGCTACACATCAAGCTATACAAAACCAATTTTTGCTGACCTCGCATTGTATAGGTTTTTCATACAATCAGAAGTCAGCTTATACTGGTTTTGTATAGCTTGATGTGTAGCCGTGTGTACAAGTAGAATGAACACGAAGATATTTTAAGTATCTAATAGACATAATTAGAATGTATTACCACATTCTCTCCTTTATTACTACATGCAGTCGGTCAACGCGGTACATTGTCGTAGAGCATTCGTGCTAGGGTTTGCTGAGGAAAGCGAGCAGCAGAGAGGCGGAGCTTATGTCCTAATCTGCCATACCGCAGCTCGGGACATAAATTCCTGGGCCTTTGCTTCCTGATTTCAAATAGAAGTGATATAGTTCATAAGATAGAGGACGTACTACTATAATCAGGTTTTAATAATGTTAGAGGACCTAAGGTCGGTTCACAAAACAAACATGGCTAAGATCGATTTCTAAATCTAAGATAGCGGCTACGAAAACTTACTACTTATTCATCATGGGTGATATTTCCATGGTTTTCATGGCTCCTGTTGCAGAAAATGAGGTCAAAACATGAAAAGTTCACTAGTCGTCATGGGTGTCAATTCTGTAGTTTTCGGTGGCGCTGAGGCCGAAAATGGGGACAAAATGAAATTCCAAGATAGCGGCTACAAAAATTTGCAAATTAGTCGTCATGGGTTTCAAAATCGTGATTTTCGGGGGTGTTAATGCCGAAAATGAGATTAAAATCCAAATCCAAAATGGCGGTTACGTCATGGGTGTCAATCCCATGATTTAAGGGCTAGTAAATTTCATTTAACTAGGTAGTGAACTTTCATGACGGCTATCTTGGATTTAGGAGTAGAATTTATTTTCGGCTTCAGCACCCCCGAAATCTATGGAAATAATATAATTATGAAATAATAAGTAAATTTTCAAGGCCGCCATCTTGAATTTAAGAATAACTTATGTCTACCTACTGCTGCAAGGCTTATCCGCTGCGACCATCAGCTCGACAAAATGTTAAGGTCTAAAAAATTTTGTAAAAGTGCCAAGTAAAGATGGCTGAACTACTGTTGCCTTTGCACCCCTGTCCAAATAAAACGAGCAAAATTTCATAAGCGTTTAAAATCGATCTCGAAATAAAATCCTACTTCAAAACCCAGAGGTGCCTAGTCTGAGGTGAAACATTTAAGAGTTCGTGTAATGTTACAATTATTCGCCATTTTCACATAACAGCATGTTCATTGCTCGTTTTACGTTCTAACTTATTCGAATTCTAACTACTACATTATAAGTAAATGCTTCCGGTCAGCATCCGACTTAAGATGGTCCAAGGCCTCATCAATGTCTCGCATCGAGAATGCCAAAAGCTTTCCGCCATTAAATCTTCCCCGAAATCAAATACTCACTACGCCTATGTCAGATATACTGGGCACCCTATACCATCTACGCCTTCAAAAAATAAAGTCTATAATGTATGACCTCTTCACCCTCTTCACCTCTCTTCTGTTTTTTTTTCGCTTATTCACAACCGTCAACCATCCTGGACATGATAAAATTAATATTCTATGTAGGTACCTATGCAATTTAAAATTAGTACATGAAGGCGTAGGCGAGGTACCTAGATTTCGCACTATTAAGATCCCGTTTAACAATTTTAAACCTTATTACAAGGAACGTTTCGTAGATAATTATTATTTTACTGCCGATATTGCGTCAAATTAGAATTTATTTTTTGAATTTTGAATAAAGAATATCAGTCTACGGATGCATTGGATTCCACGGTGAAGTTTCGGTACGAATATTTATTGATGTAGCCACAGAGGATTATGATTTATGATGAATCTAAATCTATTTTATTTTATTTAAATGTACCTACTGACTTATTACGATATTTAAAAAAAAAGTATCTTTGATTGCTTGATTATAATTTTAACATAGATAGAATGTTAAATTACATCAAACATGTAAAATATTTACTATAATTAAAACAATCGATTTTTGGTGTTATTTATTTTTTATTAAATCGATTCGAACAAAATCACAACGAAATAATCGATTCACATAATCACTTTCTCACATCATTAACCATAAAAAAGTAATATGGCGGCTGATTCCGAATCCCAAATTGAGTAGTGATAACAAAGATTTCGTGATATTTTACGTACGTTTACGTTTTACGTTAAAACATGGGCTTTTTCTAGTAGTATATCGCATTTGTCTATAGATGATGGATTGTTTTTAACCACGCCTACTGTGTAATTTGTGATATTAGTGATAAATGAACAACAACAAAAGTTCAACTGGCGGGAAGCTTTTACTTTGGATATCAAAAACTTTGTTATCACTACTAAAATTACCAAAACTATGGATGATTTCCCCGAGTTAATAAATGATTTACTCATTTTGTGATGATTGGTAGTCCAGAATCCATTCTTTTTATGATTTTTAGCGTCCACCACGACTGTCATCAAATGGCGGTTATCGCATTTATACATTCAGTTTTGTAAAGGTAAATATTAAAACTCGTGCGCTAAATAGGATTGATTCAATGGTACTCAAACTTGAGCTTTTTATTTAGTTCTTATAAATTTCATCCAATAACAAGATCCGATAAGTAGATAATTAAATGTTTACATTATTAATTAGGATGTCGTATGACCTAATTCTGGGCCCCGATCGGGGTCGAAAACGAGTTTACGGTAGTTCTTGTGTTCGTCCCCTTTCGGGGCCCGCTACGGACTATACGGTTAAGGTCCAGGTTTCTTCACGTTGTTTTCCTTCACCGTATGTCAGTGGCGTCTTAGATTAACTAAGAAAGTACATAATGATATTGAAAAAGTCACATTGGTACATGCCTGGGTTTGAACCCGCAACCCGGTGCTTAACAAGCGGGTCTGTAACCTCCGGCCCAAGATGTCATCTTCTAAAAGTAATAATTATTATAATGTTCTACGAACAAAACTTTGTTGACTTTTTATACAAAATTGAAACAGCCGGAGTATATCTTATTTTTCACAATAATGTTCAGACAGTTATCACTTCAAGTGATTAGCAGAGGAACAAGCAGAGATCTAAGTGGTACTGACATGGACTGTGTCGAAACCGTTTGACTCTAAGTAGCAAACCGATAATACCGACTTTAACATCGCAATGCTGGATAAATAAGTGACAGGTTAAAAGCACTAGCTAACCCGTTCACTGCAGACTCGTTAAACTGCATGATAAGGGCTTGTTATGTCATTATTTAATTGAGATTTTTATTCTGCTAACCCTCACTATGCCAGCGGAGTGGACTAAGGCCCAGCAGTGGGACGGTAGTGGGCAAATTATTATGATTTATGCGAACGTTTGGACGTATGTGTATCACTGAATCACTCTTGATCACAAGGATTCGACTAATTCTTTTAGGTTCACTTTTAACCCCCGACGCAGAGAGAGGGGTGTTATAAGTTTAACCGCTATGTGTGTCTCTGTGTCTGTCTGTCTGTGGCACCATAGCTCATAAACGGGTAAACCGATTTAGGTGCGGTTTTTTTAATTTAAAAGCTGGTTTTCTAGCGGTGGTTCTTAGACATGTTTTATCAAAATCGGTTCGGTCATTTCAGGGTCATCAGCTGTTTTGTCATTTGCGTTGGGGGTTTTTAAAATTTTTAATTTACGTTATTCATTATCAATACACACATTATTGGGAAGATGGTGGTCGAGTCGCTTCGTAAATAAGCAAGAACTCTGCGTAACTTAGGCGAACTGCATAGACAAGCATCATCATTGTCATCATTCATCATCGTTGTCGTCCACTGCTGGACATAGGCTTCCCCAAAAGGGGGGGGGGGGGTGGCATAACCGCCACGCTCGGCAGGCGGGTTGGCGATCGCAGTATGGTTGTTAAAGTACTCAGAGAACGCTGCTGCCCATCCTCTAGTGAATCCCTGGGGTGCATAAAAAGAGCCTCCGCGAGTGACGATACTTAAGTACGTCCGGCGCACCCTGGGCAGTCAGCCCCGCTACTAACCTTGCTGACTGGCTAATCTTTTCACCACAGCATGAGCTATTTTCGTATAGCTCGTGCTGACACGAGAGAAGAAGAAGTGAATCCCTTAGCCGCCTTTTACGACACCCATGGTAAGAGATGGGGTAGTACTGTGGTGAAACTTGGTGTGGTGTTCCTCCAACCAAAGGGAGGATCCTCCAACCAAGCGGAGTCTTGTGCCTGGCGGGCTACTGCCCAACGGTTGATGTTGGGAGCTACGGCTAATAGCCGAAGTGCGGCTACACCTAGTTTTAGCCGGGTACAACTAGGTGCAGCCGGCCACATGCGGTTAAACTTAAATCTATCCTACTTATCTTCGGTTAGAACTAGGTTTAGCCTTCATCATAGCGGCTAGAACTAGGTGCAGCCGCACACCGATGGTTAAGGGTAACCCCGACACGGATAGGTTAGGTTCGAGGCCCCTTCGTGTTAGGTTACTTTAAACCCTGCAGACAGAAATAGGAGCCCCGCACAGCGGGGCTCCGTCGACTTAAGCTCCATCTAGTTCTAACCAACTGCTACTGGTTGCACCTAGTAGTACCCGGCTAAAACTAGGTGTAGCCGCACTTCGGCTATTAGCCGTAACATATATACTATCTGCGTGTTAAATCTTGATTGCGCGATGTAGGATAGTTTGCATGTGGCGAGATAGATACTCACACACACCCACAGTACTATTCTTTACGTCCAGCACCACACGGACACATAGACAGGCATACGACTTATTTAAGCAAATAGGACATGCAATAGGCTGGCAGAATAGTCCTATGTTCTTAAGGAAAACCTTCACTTAAAAGCTCTACAGAACATTTAATCAATTCGCTACAAACCCGACTCTAACTCGATAACTTTTTGCACCAAATCCAGTTTTTGCTTTAAGACAAATCGTTAAGGCCACAAAACAATCTAAATCGATTACTTCATCGTCCTACTTCGACGTTGAATCGATAAAGACTTAATCGATTCGGCACGCTCGGGTCGATCGTAGTTACGTTACGAGTAGGTTCGTGTCTAGCTAGGCATCTATTAAGGGCCTATACATACTTGTGCAGAATCCAAGCACATGTGCAAGTGATAAAATGAATATTTTGATTATTTTTACCGTTATTTTTACCGTAAAATCTTGATTAAAAACCATGTACGCTGGCACTTACGTTATTTACACGGTTCTAAAATTTATTTTCTCAATAGATCACAAAAATCTCTTACATATAAAATACTAGCTTTCGCCCGCAGCTTCGCTTGCGTGAAATTTTGAACCCGTTAAGTGACGATTTTCCATACAAACTTTCATCCCCTATTTAACTCCCTTAGGGGTTGAATTTCAAAAAATCCCTTTTTAGTGGATGCCTACGTTACAAAAGGAACCTACTGTCAAAATTTCAAGTTTCTAACCCCAGCGGTTTAGGTTGTGCGTTGATAGATCAGTCAGTCAGTCAGCTTCTCCTTTTACATGTATAGACTAACTATAAAACGTAGGCCACACCGCTAGCTAATTTAGCTTAGCTTAGCTCAAGAAGCGGCCACGTGGTTAGGTATTACACAAGGTTAGCTTGAAAGGTGGTATTAATCCGCAGGCCACTTAAATGTTCAGACTGATGTTTTAAAGCAAGTGTTAAAATTTCAAAATTCTATCATTTTCATTGCCAATCTTTTGATATTTATTTTAGTTCTTTCAAAAAATCTTCATACCTGGTTTAGCTACTCATCTGCCTCATCTGCCTAGCCTTTTCCCAACTATGTTGGGGTCGGCTTCCAGTCGAACCGGATGCAGCTGAATATCAGTATTTTACATGGAACGACTGCCTATCAGACCTCCACAACCCAGTAACTGGGTAATACGATACTCTTGGTAAGACTGGTTGTCAGACTTTCTGGCTTCTGACCAACAGTAACGACTGTCAAAGATCTACAAATGACAGCCAGGACCAACGGCTTTACGTGCTTTCCGAGGCACGGAGGAAACTCGCTATGGTAAATGGTCATCCATCCACAGACCAACCTCGGCAAGCGTGGCTTAACCCGGAAGATCGGTCTATGCGGCTGTAATTATTTAGCCACGAGCTCCTCATGGTGCCTGGTTTAGCTACTAAAATTAATAAATTAGGAAAGGTGTAGAACAAAAGTTATTAATTATAATGAGTGCTTTAACATCCTTTTGGATTAGTACCGGCTAACCTCGTATATTGCTTTTCATACTGCGGTGAAAAGACGCCACATCTTCATGAGCTAAGCTAATTTGGCTTAGCTCGCGGTGTGGTCTGCACTTTAGATAGTTAATTAAACCGACAATCCCTACTAATATTATAAAAGCGACAGTAACTCTGTCTGTTGCGCCTAAACGCCCGAAACGATAGAGTGAGGGTGTAAAAGTATTCATTCGATTCATGAGTACTCATAGTAACAGCAGCTTATTGCGAGGTACAACAGGTGTTTATTAGAGCCTATTTAATAACATAGTGGCTATTAATTTAAGCGAGAAATAATTACGAATTAATTTATAGGTATTATTGGGACGTTTACGAGCACATAAAGTTATAACCTGAGGCCTCCGTGTCATACAAATATCTATGACAGTCATTAGAGCGGTTACGCACTGCATCTGAGCCAGATCCATGAAAATACGGATGTAAAAAACTCGGACCGAATTCGGATATTGCTTTTCGCACTGCATCCGATCCGGATCCGTGAAAATACGGATGTAAAAAACTCGGACCGAATTCGGATATTGCTTACGCACTAATCCGATCTCTGATCCAAATTCAAGCAATTCAGGGGCCATCTTTGGCATATGTCCGATTTGAATCCGAGATAGTGCGAAAGCGTTCATACAAATAGTACTACGGCTACTTCGGTACGTCAATATTACTTCCGAATTGGAGACTCACGGATGACGGAGAGAAATCGGATGACAGAAGTCGGATCTAGTGCGTAAACTACCATACAATAGTTCTATCACTACTTCGAAACGTATTTTCACGGATTCGGATCGGATGCTCTTACGGATAGTCAGAAGCCCGAAAGTTTGAAAACTGGCCTAGGATATTGGCACTGTCCAGTGGGTTGTGGAGGTCTAATGGCAGTCGCTCCGTGTATAATACTGGTATTCAGCCGCATCTGCTTAGATTGAAAGCCGACCACAACATAGTTGGGAAAAGGCTAAGTAGAATTATAATCTGAGGCTGTAGGTGAGAATTGAACACAGGGTTACTTCAAATTTACCAGGGTTACTAGGTTTGACCCGTCGCCCGACCAGTAACAGGGGGTCTACTCCCTAAGCACGAAGTCCGTGGTTTCGGCCTTAGTTACGAGCGTTTCCTACTCCCTAACCTACGGACATACGATTATTTCAGGGCCCGAACTAAGAATAAATGACAACACGATTTGACAGTTGTCCCTACTACCGATATGTTTTTGCCCGTCCGAAAAGTTGAACTTGACACTGGTTTTGTTAACTCCTACGTTTCGGACTGCTTTCAGACGGGCGACTGACTTCGTTGATGGACTTAGGGAGTAGGCCCCCAGGTCCGAGAAGGCGGCGCGCTGTGTTCCGCGCGCGCCTGTCACTAGGACGTGGGGCAAGGCCCCACAGAAGGAGAGGTCCGCCAGGGGCTGGCGGACCGAGACTTGCCGGGGTCGCGGTGCATGAAGCTGCGAATCCCGCGACCCCGGCCAAGAGTCAGGAGAAGAAACACCGTCGGTTTTTAGCTGGTAAGAGTCCGGCATAACCCTTCGCCTTCCCCGGGCGAAAGGTGAGGATTTTCCGACGAAAAAAAAAGGGCTACTCGGTATCATTTTTTTTTATAAGATACCTATTCGTACCTTCTTTTTGCTACTGTATTAGTTAAGTACCTTGACATTTAATGACCTTAAGTTTAAGTATTTTTTTATTTCAATGTATTCTATCAATGATACCTAATAACCCTGTGAAGTTGCGCCAGTTAATTCGAAAAAACCCTGTATATAGAAAAAAATACCTAACCTGGAATCCGTACCTCAGTACCATACATTTTGCGCTATATACTACTAAATCCTTTGCCAGGTTTATTTACTATTAAATCTATTAACATGTCCAATAGGGTAGTAAGATCTAGGGTAAGCTGCGTTTAGAGCCAACGACGACCGTAAGCCGATCACATCCGATCGCTGCCGAGTTTAGCCGAGATTGACGTCATGATGCCAGTTACTTTAATAATGAATTACATTGAGATACTTTGTAATGACGTTTGTGGATTTAAAGTACCTATAGCGTTCGGATTATGGGAAGTCGTGCAATTGTATGGAATAATAGTGTACAGTAGGACACACCTAAGAAGTTACATCGATGTACCTGATGGAACAACCAACGGCAATCGCTAATTTTCGCGCTACTAACACTACCAACTATTGCGTTAGCGTAATGATATCTAGACTAGTCAAGAAAATATAATAACTTCATCAGTAATTATATTTTCGAGGCGTTTGGGGTCGAAACACTCGAGTCGTGGGATCCGAATGCCCAACTTCTATAGAGAGAGGTTGAAAGGCGGCTGGTCGACATTTCCCGTGACCCGAAGGCTGGTCTCTACTTTGGCCAAAGAATAAGCATTGCCATACAACGTGGCAATGCTGCCAGCCTTCTGGGCACGTTACCAGTCGACAGCGATGCGGATGAATATTTTGATGCCCTATTTTAGTTTATAGTTTTATTAGGATATACATATTTTTCTTAATTTGTATATACTTTTATTTGTAATTATGTAAATATTGTTTCTTTTATTTGTAATTATGTAAATATTGTTTGTGTAAATATAATAATTCATATTTAAATTAAAAAAAAGTACTAGTCTACTACCGATATTGACTAAAAAGTAATAAATAAGTGGAGTGCTAAAGTAGCAACAAGGTAGTTTCAATTAGGAGTCCCAACTTACGAAAATCGATTCAAATAAAACCTTCGCAGTTACAAGAAAACCAGGCACCCTTTACATTTTTACACCCACATCATCGAACATTAAAATAATTTACAAATTACATGTATCCCAACACTGACCTTTACAAGCCTTTATTATTTTTATTAAAAGACCGCAAAATCCAGTCATTACAGTAATCACTGAAATTACCAATTTTGAAAAATTGAAATTATGTACCTAGTACCTACAGCGGGTTCTTAAGTACAGGGCAGTTGACCCTGAGGTCACAGAATTAGTGCCTGCGCTGAACCTTGTGTCCTGCCCACGACCTAACGGATACCTCTTGGTAATATGATGTTGCAAAGCTGGCTTAGTGATGTGCAAGATTGCAAAATACCTATTGGGTTACTTCAAATTAACTGGCGAAATATTACAGGGTTACTCGGTAACATTAATATAACATATTCAAATAATGACATACCTAAACTTTAGTTAATTAGATAACAAGATACCTAACAAATATAAATACGAAGCGAATATAATAAAAAAATACCTTAAGGATGTTCCTTAAGGTATTTTTTTATTTGAATGTATTCTATTGTGGCTACATACACATTGAGCTTATCTTTTGCGGCTGATGTTAAGCGTTTGCATCGTGCTACATACAAATTCATCTGCGCGGCCTCATCACGCGTATTTGAAGTCGTTACGCCGAGCGTAACGACTTCCTAGTCGCCTAGGCCTTCCTAGGCCTTCCTAGGGCCTAGAAGTTTCGTGTGCGCGTATTATTCCGCAAGATGCGCTAAGTGTGTTTTGGCCCTAAATGCCCTAATGATACCTAGTAACCCTGTGAAATTTGGCCAGTTAATTCGAAGTAAAACTTTATTTTGCGGTTTGTCTTCAAAAACATTTTATTTATAATCGTCACGGATTTCCTATGATTTGCCACACACCAATCACAGCAAAGATTGACAACAGGAGCTGAAGTTTATTGGTTCGTCAGTAGCTATTACGTAGTCTTAACATTTAGGGTGGACATGTAAAACCAGAAGTTTCTTTTGAGTCTAATTTCATTTTATTGAAATGTATTCTGCGATTTACTATTTTTTTTTCATTTTCAAACTTAATCATAATCCCCCTTATTACAAAAGATGTTCTAAGAAAAACCTAGGTTTTAAAATAGTCCCGTCTCTTTTTGTTATATGACATAAGAAAGTGATGGGTATATTTTAAACCTGGGTTTACCTTAGTCTTGGTTTAAACCATCTTTTGTAATAAGGCCCAATGAGTTTTTTTTTAAAGAATATGAATTAAAACTACCACAATGTTGATTTTTCGATCAGGAATTCATTGTCGAAGTCAGTGGACAACAGTGGACTCTTATTAACATAGCATATCTTACATTGTTCTCACATTTATTTTCTTATTCACAATGTAACCAAATTTTTGTAAATATATTTGATGAAAAAGAGTAACCATGGAGTTTATTGCCTGTTCTTCTCCATAGGAATCTATACTTTGGAACGCGGCAGTAACTTCTTTTTTTTTCGACAGTTCAAAAGTGCCTGTAAATGGTGTAATTGAAATAAATGCTTTGACTTTGACTACATTAATGACGGTCATGTTTTTTCGAAAATTGATCTAATATTCATATTGTACAATTTGTCATTCTTCAGATATTATGACGTCACCTTACGTTATGCCCATCTCTAAACCCGTCTTTCGCCTTTAAAATTTATCGTTAACGCGTGTTCGTCTGACTTATTAGTGTTGGGCGTAGTATCCGAATATCCGATAGGGCGGAGATCTACGCTGATGACCGCGCGGATTTATTTTATTAATCAACAATCTCGATGAATAATTATAACGTCGTCTTTGATTTATGTTATTTTGTATGTTTTAGGTTGATGCGGATATTTCGAGGAATGGTTTTGTAATTTTGGAGCAATAATAAACATAAGAGTATTAATAGTGTTTTTAAAATATTATTAAAACCAAACGAAATAATGTCTACGTTAGTTAGGCTTGCGCAACAGTGTGTGCACAACATTTTATAATTGATCGATATACAAGGTGTAACATAAATAACGCACAACTTCTTAACACTTTGATTGCCACATCACGCGACGTCGCGTGAAGCGGCCTATTACCCTGTGGCCGGTAACGCGACGTCGCGTGATGGTCCCTTACAATAATGTTCGAGCTACAAAATAGCGGCCATAGCGTATTCGCTTCGGGTATTTGTTTTGGCCACTAGGGAAGGGAATTACCTATTTATTAGTGGGCGTGGCCTGTGGGTAGCCATCTTGCAATTGTATTTCTAAAAAAAAAATTATTTTGGCCATCTGTGTAAGTTCAATATTTTGGCTTGGCAATGAACGTGTTAAGGGATCACTGTTTACTCATCATTATGAACAACTTTAACTATGGGGCAAAACCTGAAATCGCGAAAAAAATATCAGCTGTTCCCTACATTTTGACAAGTTATGCGAACATAAATGTAGGGAACAGCCGTTTTTTTCGCGATTTCATAGTTGGTCCTTGGAATTAAGGAGATATTATTTTTAAAAGAAAAGTGTACGATAATCTGTATCTCACGATAATTCAGATAATTATTAATCCCTGAATGCTTCCTTGGTCTAGTGGTCGCAAGCGCGACTGCTGAGCGTGAGGTCTTGGGTTCGATCCCCAGGTCGGACAAAGTGTTATTGGGTTTTTCATGTGAAGTTTCTCAGTAGCAGCCTTGAGTCTGGATTTGTGCCCGGTTGATGGCAATAGGCTCGCCCTCTATTACATGTGACTTAAACATAACGGCGAAATGTGGGTGTACTAGACACCTCTGCCTAACCCTTATGGGAATACAGGCGTGATGTTATGTTAATAACCTCTCTATTTTTTTTGTTCCAATAATCCCTCAATTATTTTTGTTCCAACAATCCTTCAATTATTTTTGTTCCAATAATGCCGCAATTATTTTTGTTCCAATAATGCCTCAATTATTTTTGTAAGTACCAATAATGCCTCAATTATTTTTATTCCAATAATCCCTCAATTATTTTATTCCAATAATCCCTCAATTATTTTTATATCAATAATCCCTCAATTATTTTTGTTCCAATAATCCCTCAATTATTTTTGTTCCAATAAAACCTCTATTATTTTTGTTCCAATAATCTCTCGCTTATTTTTGTTCCAATAATCCCTCAATTCTTTTTGTTCCAATAATCCCTCAATTATTTTTGTTCCAATAATCCCTCAATTATTTTTGTTCCAATAATCCCTGTTCTTCCAGCCATCATTACCATTTCCCCAAACAAATGATGACATTACGACGTACAAGCATTATAGGGCAGTACACAATCAATTGAGAGCGGCCTGCGCATGCGCACCCACCGCGCTATAAATCAGGCAACCGGTATATTAGACTGGCTAGTATGGACGTAATTTCTGTGAAGCTATAGAAAGTCTAAGTGTAAATATGAAGGGCATAATGGTGGAGAATTATGTGTTTTCAAGCATTAAGTTAACTAGTGGGATGCTGAGTATATTTCTTCCTAGAGATAAACTGCCTTATAGTTAAACAAATTAAAAGTTATTAAGGTTACCGTTAACTGTTTTCGTTCACAAGAAACGGTTACGTTATACATTAAAATATATAATAAATTACCAGACCTAATTAAAAAAGAACTAAAGTTAAATAGGTATTTACAAATAATTTAAAACGATTACTATACCCTTTTCACCGAAAGTTGATTCCTAGCGTTTCTCTACAAACGTTAACACGCAAAGAAAAAAAAAAATTTAAAAAAATGGATAATATAGCTATTTTACGGTTTTTGATGATGTCGTTTACGTTTTTTCGATAGCAGTCTCCTTGCGGCTGCAATAAATTTACGAAATTACCGAGCTGTCAGGACTCTACTTTGGGTAAACAGAGTATTATATCCAAATGCTATTATAACATCAACGAGTATTTAATAGATAACATTTTAAAAGATATATTATAAACTAGCTTTTGCCCGCGGCTTCGCTCGCGTTAATTTTGAATTTGACAAATAACTCTTAACACACTACTAAAGTTTCTATAATAATATAATTTTATCATGATTCGAAAGACACGTGGCGCCATCTATGCATGTTATTTTTCCCCGGGAACATAACTTTTTTTCCGGATGAAAGGTACCTTATGTCCGTTTCTGTACACCTGACAACGTATACGCAAAATTTTGGGATGATCGGTTCAGTGGTTTAGGCGTGAAAAGTTATCAGACAAACTTACTTTCGAATTTAAAATATTAGTTAGGATTAGGATTTAGGATAAATAAAGTGATTATGAAAAGTCCTCTACCCCTCTCATACTTAGCTGTGCCCGACAGGGTCCACAATGATGAAACGTTTTTATAACCTACAATCTAAGTTCACATTGCGGAATGCAATAAATAATTTGAGTATTGTTGTCCTACTTGCCAGCTTTTTTATTGCTTGATTTGTAGTCAATCCGATCCGACAACAGTCGCCAGAGTGTGCGCAATGCACTGTTTCTGTAGGCGTCGCGTACGACGCGTATGTTCCCGCGCAATTAGCACTCTATTTTCATTAATTTCTCTGTAATTTTGACGTCCATGCTTCATTTAGGGATGTGCTAAGGCGGCTCCCCGACGGTGACACAAGTCGGAACGATAACACGTACGTCCAGTGTCGCTCCAACTCACGTCACCGTGTGGGATACGTTTAAAACGCTCAGTGCCGGCTGCCCGCCGCGAGGGCAGCTTCTAATCGCAATCGCGACGCCAGGTGCCTTCGTGGAAGGCTCATTTTACCGTCAAAACAAGCAACAAGACCCCCGGAAAATACAATTTTACCACGTAGTAGCGTGTCATAAAGACACGGTTTTTAACCGAATGCCAAGAACCCACCGAGGGGTCACTCTCGAATGTGTTAAGAAGAAAATCATTATAAAGCACAATTCTTTTTAATTAGGTTTTCTTAATAGAAAACTATTTACAAGTCACAATACGGTTTGGCCATAATTTTTTTATCCCATAGAATTATGGTTGGTGTTATACACTCTGCCGATCCCTTGAGAAGGCAAGCGTGATGGTAATGGTATAAAAGGACATGTTTAACCGGGTCAGACTATGTCCCCCCGTGGCGCGGTCTGTGTGGCCAGTTCGCGGAACCAACGGTGCACCTGAGTTGCGAACCAACTTGATCTGATTTTAGCATATCAACGACATAACTTAAACACATTACTTCCTTGTTACGAGTAGAAGGATGGATGGAAAATAAATACAGGCTGTAAATTCGTGTCAAATTCGTGTTCCTCCAAACTACATGATCTATTAATGGTATAGATTAACCCCGCACGGGATGTAGATTGATTAAAAATAAAAAAATAAAATATTTTTCCATTTTTTTTTATCTATACTAATATTATAAAGAGGTAGAATTTGTTTGTTTGTTTGTTTGTATGTAGGAGGTAATCTCCGAAATTACTCATCCGATTTCAAAAATTTTTTCACCAATAGGTAGCTACGTTATCCCTGAGTGCTATAGGCTATATTTTGGGATCAAAAAATTAGGGATCCGTAAATTAACGGGAGCGAAGCCGCGAGCAAAAGCTAGTCTGATATAAAATTTCGATGCCATGCATAAATGAATGAAGGCACGGCGACACAGCTGACGGGCACTACTAGCGCGATATCGCTCCACGCAGTCAGTTAACTTGGGACGCTAAAATTACTCAGATACAGAATACCATGGTTCATTTTTTGAAAACTTTTTTTTGTTGATTCTGTAAAATGCCTATGCTAAGTCAATCAGTGTCACCAGTAGTTCACGTGGTTTGAAGGAATTACACGAATTCGTTTACACCCTGTATACAAGGTTAGTCGGAAAGGGGGTACTAACTCGCAGGCCACTTAAAGTATCAATGATGACTGTTTTAATGCACATGTTAAAATTTAAAAATTCGATCTTTTTTATTTCCATGTAAAAATATTTTTATTTTAGTTTTTTCAACAATTCTTCATCCCTGCTTTAGTTACGAATTCAGAAAATGGAGCTTCTGATTCGTGACCCCAAATATGACCTAAAATGTAAACACAGCTGATCATAGCTGAGGATAAATAGATTTTAGCGTATTTTTATTTATTTATTTATTTATATACTTTTTATTATTTATTGTACATACACCAGATTAACAAAACAAGGAAAAACAATTTAAATACAAAAAATGTACAATGGGCGGTTTTATGTAGTTTTTGAACAGCTATTTCTCTTAAACTTTTGGGGAAGTGATAGAACCAAAGTTATTTATTGTTATGGGTACTTTAACACCCTTTTGGATTAGTATCGCCTTTCTGACTAACCTTGTATAACTATAATACCTATAAGAATAGCTCAGGTGAAAAGATTAGCCAGTCAGCAAGGTTGGTAGCGGGGCTGACTGCCCAGGGTGCGTCGGAAGTACTGAAGTATCTTCACTCGTGGAGGCTCTTTTAATGCCTTTTGTGATGAGTGGAGCTAATATTATTATTTAAGCAATAATTTAGGCACATTTATCGATCATGTTTTCGTTAATACACTTTAATAGATTTTTTAAAAGGTCGTGCTTTTACAACCCTATACAAATTACTGCTAGGTACCTGCAATTAAATTATGAAACCTTGCTAAGCAATTAATAAAATGACATTCACGACCTAGTACAAAAAATAAGACAACTAGAGATGGTCGAGTTGTTACCAGAAAAAAATAGGCAACCCCTCATCATCCGCAGGTATCATAAAAGGCAACTAAATAATTACCTATCGTCGACTAATGTTTGTTTCCCACGGTGCGTAATAGCGCGCACCGCGACGCACGAGCTCGCACCGACACACCATGGGAAGAGACTCGTCCGTAGTAACGCGGACGCGTGCGGAGCGGTGCGCCGTATGCACATCACACACCCTCATAATGTGGCTTACCACGATGCGTGATATTACGGATGACACCACGCGCAGCCGGTGCGCGCTACCACGCACCGTGGCAAGCCGGCTTTAGAGTGAAAACCTCGGGAATGCAATTTGGTCATTTTTATTTTATCACGACGTTTAGGTGCTATAATTATAAGGGAGCCGCTCTATGTGAAATTATTTTGTAGGCATTGTATTCGTAATTAAGCCTTTATTGGGTTTATAAAATTCGTAATAAATACAATTGACTTACTTTTGCTCGCGACTTCGTCCACGTGAAAGCCCACAGGAACCGTGCAATGACCAAATGCATTCCCAAGGTTTTCACTCTATGGCGACGCTATGTCATGAACATGGTCAGCAGCGACCACCCATCTACTAAGCGTGGTGATGATCGCATTAACTCTTTGACCGTTAATTGTAGCGGTAATTCGGGGGCCATAAAATAATAACATACAGTCATCTTAAAATATGTCAAAAATTTAACCACAGCACCAGCACAATTACGAGCATTTAAACGTTATTAAAATAAAATTGGCACGAACAAATTACGAGAAATTAATTTGCACAGTCAATTTGTTGAGAATTTGTCGATCGGCTGAGGCTCGGCGCGTCATGGCGCGTAATAAACACGAAATGTTAAACATGGCCACCATTCTGCTTAGGGCTGCTCCGTCGGAACGGGAAACGATTTTATTTTTGCTGAGCTTTTTAGCGATAACGTTTTGACGGTAAGTTTTAATTTACTAAATACTGCTAACTATTTTTCTTGCTATCCATAGACGTAAACCTACAAGGGAGTTCGTCGATGATGACATTTGGTTATTGTCATCGACGTACTAACTACTCTGAACATGCAGTGATATTTTTCACTTTCGATAAAAATTAAATATTAACTATGAATAACAAAAAAAAATACTTATAAAAATAAATAATACATGTTATGGAAAACCAGTGGATGTATAAAGCGTAGAAGCAAACTGACTATGTCAGGATCGTAGTACCTACGCGACGTTCTGCCTACCGTCATGATAAAAGAAAAAGTAGACTTAATGTGTATGTGAAAACCTTTTTAATTACATTTAAAAAGGTTTCTTTAAATTTACTGTTGACACTTCACAGGGTTACTAGGCATCATTCATCATCATTATTAACAAAACATATTTTAAAAAAAACCCTAATGTTTATACTTAAGAATGAATAAATACGTAAAGTTCACTGTATTAGTTAGACGCATTCCATTTAGCGCACCAATTTAAATCATACCAATAGGAACAGGAATATTATTGGTGCTTTTCAAATTGGTACGCTAAATAGAATGCCTCATTAGTTTGGTATATTGATATCTAAGTAACTAAAGTTCATGTATTTTTTTATGTGAATGTGTCCTAATAATGATACCCAGTAACCCTGTGAACTTTCGCCAGTTATTACGAAATAACCCTACACAACCGAACCGATACTGACAACCCTACGGTCCAGCACAGGCTGCACAGGTGGGAATTTCATACGCGTTTCACAGTTAGCTGGATCCACCGAATCGATCTAACGGAACGGTCCAACACTTTGTTTTGCCAATAATTACTTGATTTGCATTATTATGTGATACGGTGAAGGAAAGAATCGGGAGGAAAGCTGTCACCAAGACTACATTGTTCTCTCATATCTATCCTAAACCATAGTACTGTATTCACTGAAATTGATAAAGATATTCTTTTTAGGGCTGATTTTTCAATCGTCAGATAACTTTTATCTAAGGAATAAACATGACGGTTTGACATATTTCCTATACAAAAGCTGTCAAAACGTCGAACTTATTCCCCAGATAAAATTTATCTAGTGATTGAAAAATCAGCCCTTAAAAGAGTAACCATGGAGTTTCTTGCAGGCTCTTCTTCATAGGAAACGACTAATTGGAACCGTGCACCTAAATTCGACTTTTCATTAGCGCCTGTATTCGTTTATGTGAATTAAAAAGGTTTGATTGATTAATTGATAAGAGGGCTCTATAATTCCGATCCATACACGACGACAGGTCTTATGACGGATTTGTAAAATTTGCCCTTTAGCTTGCCTTTATAGTGATATAAATTAATATGATTTATTTATCCCCTTCATCAAGTTATGATTTTATCTCCCCGGGAAGTCGATGACGTAATGTGTTTAAAACCGGTCAGTCCGGTGTCCTAGTTTATTAATTTAATTAAAATCATATTTATTACACGTTTTCTAGTATGTTCAGAACGAGAAACTGTTGATCGCCATTTGTTTTTAGCTAAGCGTGTCTTTTGGCGTAGCAAGCTCAGAAACACTGGCATGCTTGATTGTTTGCATGATACATGCTCGCTTGTTTATGTACCCCATTTGATACTCTGTACTTCGTTATTTAGGTCTTTCGATGTCACTTTTGTAGATAATTAGATTTTAGATATATTGGACGTAGGTTGTCTAACCATTCGACAATATAAACTTATGTTATTTTAATTTTCAGTTTTTTGGTTGTTCGATATCTAAGTTTTCGATGTTTCGTACTTATTAGCACGAAATGTAAGACGCCAGATACTAAATGTTACAAAGACAAAAAATCAATGGGCAACATAGTCTTAGTGTCAAAATGTACAAATGTCTTAATGTATAAGAATGTGCAAATGACAAAAAATATCTCTGCACTGGATAACTAATTAAAATCTCTTCTCTATCTAATCTCTTTGAGTATAAATACTTCTTGAAAGTCCGATGTCCTTGAAAAAGATGATTGAAATGTCATTTCATTTTTGTTCTATCATAGCGGCATTTGGGCAAAATGACATTTTGGCACTAGGCAATTTGTACAATTGAACATTACAGCTTTAATGTATTCTATCATAGCGGCATTTGGGCAAAATTACATTTTGGCATTAGGCAATTTGTACATTTTGACACTAGAACTATGTTCCCCATTGATTTTTTGTCTTTGTAACATTTAGTATCCGGCGTCAAATGTAAGTGAGTTATTTTGTTAAAAAATATATAGAAAAAGATCAAGAGCGAAATTTATACGTGATAAGTATTTATTTTCTACATCGTAGCACTTTTCCGACAAACTGTACCCTAGCAGCTAATAGGCGTATAAAAAAGCGGGCGAGTTGGGACTAGGGATCGGTTGGGACGAAGCCGCCATACCAAAGCTCAACTGCGGTTGACCTTAGCAAACCTAGCCCGCGGTCAGTCACTTCAGCCATTTACTCGTATAATTATTAATTATACAAAGTTAGTCGGAAAGGAAGTACTAATCCGAAAGGGTGTTAAAGTACCCATAATAATGAATAACTTTTGTTCTACAACTTTCTCCAAAGGTCAATAGTTTAAGAGAAATAGCTGTTCAAATATTTCATAAAAAATACGCTGAAATCTGTCCATCCTCAGCTATGATCTGCTGTGTTTACATTTTAGGTCATATTTGGGGTCACGGATTTATAAGCTGTATTTTCTGAATTCGTAACTAAAGCACTGATGTAGAATTATTGAACAAACTAAAATGATAATCAATTTGCATGGAAATAAAAATGATCGAATATTGAAATTTTAACACTTGCTTTAAAACAGTCATCAGTGATACCTACTAAGTGGCACGCAGAATGTATAATATGAGGAAATACAAATTCAAACAAACATTTTCGAATAAATATGCAACTAACTCAATTCACATTACTGACCAAAAAGACGATCGATATTATCGATCAAATCATCGTAAATGTAGAATTGATAAAATGTCGACACGATAAGTCAGAAATTGAAATTATTTACCTAGAACATCAATCACATCGATTATAATCTATGAAGGCATAAATCGATTCAGTCACGCATATGCAAATATACAGAGATAATTGAAGCCATTGGGGGGCAGTTAGTCATGCCGATAACATCAGCTGTTGATTGGGTGCGCATGCGCATAACACCGAAGGATATGAAGAATTGATCTTCTAAGATAACTGCTATTTATTTGTTTGTATGTTACTAGTAAAGTTCAGATTTACTGGATCATTTTAATTGAAATGTATAATATAGAGTTTGTAGAGACGGAGAGTCGATAGGGATAAAACAAGGATACCAAAAAAGAAACGATTCTCTGTACTCTTTCGACGTAAAAAGAGAGACGTTACTTAGAGTCAAGTCTAGCGTTAGTCTTAGCCTACACACGGCTAATTAATTGTAGTTTTATACGGCGAAAAAACGTGTGTGAACAAGATGCAGTCAGTGCAACTGTATGACAACTTCCGACTTGATGTGACGCCGGATACTAAATGTTACAAAGACAAAAAGTCAATGGGCAACATAGTCCTAGTGTCAAAATGTACAAATTGCCTAGTGCCAAAATGTCATTTTGCCCAAATGCCGCTATGATAGAATACATTAAAGCTGTAATGTTCAATTGTACAAATTGCCCAGTGCCAAAATGACATTTTGCCCAAATGCCGCTATGATAGAACAAATGAAATGACATTTCAATCATCTTTTTCAAGGATACCGGACTTTCAAGAAGTATTTATACTCAAAGAGATTAGATAGAGAAGAGATTTTAATTAGATATCCAGTGCAGAGAATTATGTTGATATCAAGTAGCAGATAGGTGTATGTAGGCTCAGTCGTTAGTGATCGTACCTTCGAAGCCCAGGTTTGCGGGTTCGAATCCTGACTGTGTGACAATTGGACCACGATGCATTTTGGCACAATTGTGTTTTATCTTTTGTACATTTTGACAATCTAACAATTAGACCCTTACGCATTATATCACAATTATTTTTTGTCATTTGCACATTCATATACATTAAGACATTTGTACATTTTGACACTAGGACTATGTTGCCCATTGACTTTTTGTCTTTGTAACATTTAGTATCCGGCGTCCTTGATGTGCAGTCTACTTTCAGTTACAGCGGTTACGCACTGCATCCGATCCGAATCCGTGATAATACGTTCCGAAGTAGCCATAGAACTATTTGTATGGTAGTTTACGCACTACATCCGGCATCCGTCATCCGATTTCTATCCGTCATCCGTGAGTTTCTAATTCGGAAGAACAATTGACGGACCGAAGTAGCCTGAATTGTTTGAATTTGGATCAGAGATCGGAATAGTGTGTAAGCAACATCCGAATTCGGTCCGAGATTTTCACGGATTCGGATCGGATGCAGTGCGTAAAGCAATAGGTATCCGATTTCGGTCCGAGTTTTTTATATCCGTATTTTCACGGATTCGGATCGGATGCAGTGCGTAATCGCTCTTATGCTCACAAATATCAAACGAAATATGATTCACCAGTTAAGGCGTTACTAGCACCTCTCGTCTTAATTTTAAAAAGTATTGTACCTATACAAAGTTAGTCGGAAAAGGGGATACTAATCAGCGGGCCATTAAGGGCGCGTTCAGACGACACTCGCCCGCTAAGCGCACGACACGCGCGTCAGCACCCGCGTCTAACTCGCTTCAAAATTTGTTGTATATAATTTGAGTCTTCTGACACATTTATAGATCTCAAATTGCATTTATCGCAGTGAGCGCGGGGTTGGCATGAGGCGGGCGCTGTGTGATTTTGACGCGTGTACTTCGCGATAGCTATTCGGGCGCTGAGCGTGCGCGTATTCTTTACATCGATAAAAAGTGTACGTTAAGACAAGGGACTAACTATTAAATTCCAAAGTTTCTGAGGAGGGAGCGACTCGTAAGCGAAGAGCGCACGCGTTCGCACCGAAAAAAATCGCGCATTTGTGAACGCAGCCTTAAAGTATCACTGATGAGTTGATGACTGTCTTAAAGCAAGTGTTAAAATTTGAAAATTCGATAATTTTTATTTCCATGCAAAATGATTTTTATTTCAGACTAGCTGACCCGGCAAACGTTGTTTTGCCATATTAAATTTTTAATTTTTTTTTTTTGCAACATTTAGGGGGATGAAAAATAGATATTGGCCGATTCTCATAGATACCGGATAAGCACAAAAAATTTCATCAAAATCGGTCAAGCCGTTTCGGAGGAGTATGGCAACGAAAACTGTGACACGAGAATTTTATATATTAGATTATCTTCGTTTTTTTTATAAAAGCTTAGTTAGTACCTTCTTCGGATAGCATTTCAATAGACCTTCCGTAGACTGAGAATAGTAATATATTCGTTGATTATATTTCCTCACAACGTGATTTGATACACGTAACGCCATCTATTGAAAAGAAATGGTAAGTATACACAAATACATGCTAAGTTCTTCTAGAAAACTTAAAATTCGCATAACTTTTGATTGCGTGAACTGATTGCGATGAAACAAAAAACATATGTTACTTGGAGATAAGCACAATATTTATTAATAAAAGTCAACAACATTGGACCAGTTGTTTTTACGTGATGCTTGAACAAACAAACAGATAAACAGACAAACAGACAAAAATTCCAAAAATGTTAAAAATGGGTTCTATTGGTTAAAGTTTAACATCCCAACCAGGTTTTTTCAAAATATTTGCTATGTACAGACACGCCATGTCTACAGATTTATTATATGTATAGATTTTACGAAAATTCTTCATCCCTGCTTTAGTTACGAAATCAGAAAATGGAGCTTCTATTTGGTGACTCCAACTATGACCTAAAATGTATCGCCCAGCTGATCATAACAGGATAGATTGTAGTGTACTTTTTATGAAATTTTTGAACAGTTATAACTCTTAATCTATTGACTTTTAGGGAAAGTGGTAGAACAAAAGTTATTCATTATTATGTGTACTTTAACACCCTTTTAGATTAGTTTCTTTCTGACTAACCTTGTATATGCAAAAAAAGTCAATAAAAAAGTTTTTATATCAACGACACACGCCTACTACACGTCTGCTTACTCCTCCGTGGTATAAGGCGTGATATTAAACAACTGGATCCGACAGTCGGGTCGTCGCCCCGTCACGGACGTCAATGGATGCTGAGGTCCTGTCAGGTCCCTCATTTTTTCTCGCTTATCTTATGATCATAGGCTTTGTTGTGTAATTACACGTAGACGATGCCACAGTGTAGAAACATGAGTTGGTTAATGTTGTTTGTAATTATTTTGTGTTTAAACTTAGTGGGCCGTTATGATTTATCAATGATAAATACTTAGTAGGTTATGAAAATAGGTTTTAAGTAGTTTTGTGGGCACTGTTATTAGTAACTAGCTTTTGCCCGCGGCTTCGCTTGCATTAATTTAGAATTTGACAATCAGCTCTTAACACACTACTAAGTTTCAATAATAATATAATTCAATCATGATTCGAAAGACACGTGGCGTTATCTATTAACGTTATTGTTGTTTTCTTCGGGAACAGTACTTTTTTTGGGATGAAATAACTTTCATCCCAAAAAATGTTTGCATATACGTTACAACGTATATGCAAAATTTCAGCATGCTCGGTTTAGTGGCTTAGGCGTGAAAAGGTAACAAACAAACAAACTTACTGTCGCATTTATAATATTAATTAGGAAGTTAGGATTTGATGCTGTACCGAGTTCTTAAGGATATCAGAAATGGTAATACTTTCTATTTGAATATTTTTAGATAGCATCATTCCTAGATTATTCATGGATTTCGAAAAGGTGGCAAATAAAGTTAACTATTTGAATAAAAAAAAAATTAACAGATCTTGTTTTAAGGCCCTAAACTTCGCACGGTGCAATGCTCGAGAAATGCAAAGCTTATTTGATTAATTGGTGTGCACAGTCCAAACAAAAATAACATTCTAAAAAAAACATCCGTAACCGTTAATAAAACAATAACACAATAACATTTACAGTTTTGTAAGCGCTTCTATTGATGCGTATCATAGACCTGTCGAAACTCTGACGACCGACGAACGACCTGAGAGACAAAAAGAACACAACTGTTCTTCACAGATGACAGGCAACAAACCATGACGATACGCCTAAATACGCCATGCATTCATTTGTTTAAACGCCTCGCCTGTCATGCCTGTCATTAGGGTCACTGAATAGATGGACAGTAGGTGTGGTGAAATTAACCTGACATCAATGATAGGCGCGTCAATACAGCTTAGTGTCAGTAATTGATTGAATTTTGTACGCACTACCGCATATTCAAGTCAAATGCTCAAAATTGGTTGTACACTACTTTCAATTCTGACAAAATAACAAAGTAGTGACACGTAACAAATTGACAAACAATTCGGTATGTAAAATTTTTTTTTGGTATTAGGTATTTTTATATTTTTTTCTTAAAGATTAGGCTATTAATTTGAGTATTTTTGTTTACTACGCGGTAGTTTTTTTAAATTATTTTTTAAACTTTTGCAAGTGATCCTATTTTTTGATGTCACTGAATAGTTTTGATGTTGATTTCTTTTACAACATTTAGTTAGAGACTTAGTTTTTAGCTTTGAGGTTAAAAAGTTGATACATTGATTAAAATTAATATCAGAAACTTGTTTTTATATTGAAGACTCAAATAGATGTCAAGCGTATTCGTGTATTTATCTAATAATCTTCACCATCTTATAATTTCAAGAGCTAGAAATAGCAAAATAAGGTTTAGAAAACTAAAGTTTTGAAATGGTTTTTGAATCAGCATAATTAATTAACTTTTACTTTATATACCGAATTGTTAGTGAATCCATCAATCACTGTTGTCCCACTGTATTTTCTGGCGTATGGCGATTCGATTCCTTGAACTGACCCGCGGGTCACGGTTCAGTTCGCCAGCTGAATGGCTGCGTACAGCGCTTGTTTTGATTTACAATCGCGGCACGATTGAGCCATCAAGGACAAGGAGCGTTGTTTGGAAGAACTGTACAGTTGTTCCGGTTGGAGGGTGAGTAGAGAACCAAGTGTAGTCGCAGAATTTGTTAGTAAGAACTATAAAGTTTCTACGTTTTTAGATCGGATCGGAAATTATTTATTCTTGACAATATTATTAGAACAAATGAATACTTTGTAGTCTTTATTCTTGCTGTATGTTTAGACGTGGGAAGCAAGACGAAAATTCTCAATTCTAAGTTTAGTTTGTAAATAAATATGCTGCTGTGTGCTAGAGTTCAATCCCATCATTTTGTTAACTGTTAAAAATGTATGAATCCATTGATATCCACGATACAGTCTTGCCTAGTGTGGTTAACATAGGTAATTATTTTGTTAAAAAACCAGCTTGTAAAATTCATTCAAAATTTTTTTGTAAAGCCTTTTGAGTTGATAATAAATACATAGTTAATAATAAATTTTATGTTGTTCACATACGTTCGGGAATGATAAATGAAATAAATAGTCATCGTAAAAATAAATGATGTGCCAAATCCGAAAGAGAACCTTCGTTATAAAATAAAGGAATGGCTAGGCACTAAATTACCTACTTATGCGTTTACCAAACAGTGTTTACCTTATGTAAAATAACCGAGGGCGTTCTCTTAAACCCGTTAATCAACATCAATAGTAGATTCAAATAAAAACAAAAACATGCAAAAAAAAAAACAGAAACACAAAAATATTATTAGAATCCTTTCGGATCGGCCTGTTTACAACAAAAACAGTAACGTTTAGGTTAAATGCGATGTTGCCATGTTTTCCACATTGATAGACAAGTGCGCATATACAGTAAGCGTTACTTTTACGTATCAATTTTTTTTTTGTTTTTTTTTTTAGTGTGTTCGACCGCTATAATATTGCTGGTTAAGAACGCCTTTCGTTAGTAAACATGCTGTATATTTCTTTTCATCCACTGCATCGCGTGACAACGAGCTTTAAAATAACTGTTAAAGTAACTACGAGTTCTAAACAATGAACAAGACTAAGTTACGACAACTGAACGTTTGATCGATGAGTGGTGTCAGAACGTCGCGATATTGACCACTGATCGTATCGATGTATCATTGCCTGTGGTTATTTATCGATATGACACGCATCACACAACACTAGTTTGCTGTGTTAGAAAGTTCTTTGCGGTTATGTTTTTTTTTTTTTTTTATTTGTTACTAGTATTCATGTATTCATGGCTGGTAGAAAAATGCTATTACTCTGTAAATGATTTCTTAAATACACGCAACATTAAAATGTAAAAGTAAAGTGCAAATGAAAAATGAATTTAAGTAGATAGTATTTATACTTTCGTTTATTTTATTCATATAATAAAATTGTACAAATAAAGCTGTAGACTAAACCATAATTTGCATGCTACTGTGCTGGCGAAACGAGATGATCTCATTTTTTATTCTAAGAACCTGTAACTAACCTTGTTTCTTGCAAATAAATCTTTCTTTCTTTCTTTCTTTCTAGGTCTGCGTTTGGCCGCCATCTCGCCTGATGTTAAGCGATGATGCGGTCTACGATGGAGCACGCTTGCCCAGAAGAAACCGATTCACTCGTGACTTGAAGACACCCAATTAATTGTTAATTCTTTTGTCAAATAGATTGAATAAGACCGGTCTTTACCAAAGTTTGGGATATTGGGTGGCCCTAAAACTTATAGGACGACAATCTCAGCAACACGTCGGCCGGGCCGTGAATGCTTTTTTTTCTTCGTGTAAGGGAGACTCCCTAAGCACGAAGTCCGTAGTTTCGGCCTTAGTTACGAGCGTTTCCTACTTACACCGACGGACATGCGATTATTTCAGGGCCCGAACTAAGAATGAATGACAACACGATTTGACAGTTGTCCCTACTACCGATGTGTTTTTACCCGTCCGAAAAGTTGAACTTGACACTAGTTTTGTTCACTCCTACGTTTCGGGCTACTTTCGGACGGGCGACTAACTTTGTTGACGGACTTAGGGAGTAGGCCCCCAGGCTGTATCTCATGAACCGTGATAGTTAGACAGTTGAAATTTTCACTGACTATGTATTTCTGTTGCCGCTATAACAACAAATACTAAAAAATAGAATAAAATAAATATTTAAGGGGCTCCCATACAACAGACATGATGTTTTTGCCGTTTTTATAGATAATGGTACGGAAACCTTCGTGCGCGAGCCCGACTCGCACTTGGCCGGTTTTTTTCTTCATGTAAGGCACGGTGGTTCCCGAACTTTAACTTATTTTAATAGATGGATCCCGGTCCATTCAACTTTAGGAACTACTGAATTAGACAATTCTTTATAGATGATAGAAAGCTACCCATTTATAGGCTATACTTATGAAACTCTTACACAGTTTGCTATGATCACATATTTCTATGTGTGTTCTGCCTAGCCTATTCCCAGCTATGTTGACATCAGCTCTGAGTCTAACCAGATGCCACTGAACACCAAAATTTCCACGGAGCGACTGCCAACAGATCTCCGGAACCCAGTCTGGGCAATGACGATATCCTAAGGTTAGACCAGTTGTCAGACTTTCGGGCTTTTGACTACACAAAACGACTGTCATAGTATTCCTATGATGACTATTTTTTCGTGCATTCACCACTGATTTATATATAAGCATCATTTTTAAATTTCCTTTATTCATGTTTAAACACATTCCATAACATTTTTAAATATTCAAATATAAAAATAAAAACATTTTAAAATATAAAAAATAGTATCCCACCGGCATCGGGAACAGGGTCCAAGCTGCCGGCAGTCAGGGCCCCAGACAAAGGAACCTCCTCACTATGCGTCAAGGAGTACTGCTTTCTGTATCAAGCCCTTGATCCAGCCGTCCAACGAGAGCCTCTTAAGGTGTTGATCGAGGCTCTTGTAAGCATCATTTATTATTACAATACGTTTGAATTAATAGGTACTCGGTTTATCGATAGCTAAAGTGTTATTATACCGTACGCGAGCAGCACTAGCGCACTGAATGATTTAATGACTTTATTGGTTCATAAATAAATATTTAATTCATTGATTGGCATGAGTACACATTATGTAGTCAGTGAATGGAATTCAAACCATGTGTGTTCGGAATATATTAAGTTAAAACACGCAGCCTTGTATAATTATCTTCAAGTTCTTAACGGTTGCTATAGTAACACACACACAAGACCTGTATGTGGAGTAGCTAACTTCCTGGTCATCTAAGGGTCACAAGTTCGATCCTAGCAGGGAACGTATAATTATGTCAAAATAAAATAAATTTTTATTTCACATAATTCACTACAAGCGCTTATGAAATATGAAAAGTCTAATTTAGGTGCACGGTTCCAATTAGTCGCTTTCTATGGAGAAGATTTGCTCATCATTACATAAACATTTTTGATATTATTGTGCTGGGCTAGTAAGCCTAAAGAGAGCAAGACTTTAGTTTCTTGTGTATCTGCCAAACAAGAGGACATTCACCAGAACATATCCATATAAGACAGATTCATAAAAAACCAGAGGCCCATTTGATGAAATTACTCTGCAAGTCTGCACTCCATATTTTGTAAGCTTTGCTTAATGTAAACTAAGCCCTGTGGCCTGAGTTCAGCGGGGTCCAGCACTCGTACCTTTCTCGATAGTAAAGACAGACGTGTGAACAGGATTATTATATATCTTATTTTTAACCCTATTTTGAGGGAAGTTCCGACGTGTTTTAATTACAAATGTTCATGACTACCAACAAATAAATGTTTTTAAACTTTCGCGATTTGTACACATTATAAAAATACAGATTCGGGTCACGTCGGGATAAAAAAGGTATTTAATGCCTTTTTAAGTTTTTACGCGACTAGACCCGAATCTGTGTTTTTATAATACCATCATCATCTGCCTAGCCTTTTCCCAACTATGTTGGGGTCGGCTTCCAGTCGAACCGGATGCAGCTGAATATTAGTATTTTACATGGAGCGACTGCCTATCAGACCTCCACAACCCAGTTACAGTACAAGATTTTATGTTTTATAATTACTTTTTTCACTTTGCAAGCCTGTTGGAACTCGTTACATATAGCAATAAACAGTGTACGATACATTTCATTGGGGTTGTCAATTTGTGGCTCTAATGAAAACAATTGTGTTTCTAGATTTTTACTAAATTTTTCTAGACTCTTTTTTGTCAATGTCCTACATTGTATTATTTTGGGACCTTCGACTGCTTTATAGTATAACTTAACAATCTGACATTTATGGTCGGAACGAATGCCGCTAATCAGACGCTTTTCTATTAATTTAAAATTAGTCATAATATTATCTATGCATGTAGCTGAGGTGGGTGTCACTCTAGTCGGCTCAAAGAACTTATGTTTCAAGTTGAATGATTTAAATAAAGATAAAAGGTTTTGTTTATCTGTGGTATTTACTAGAATGTCAATATTGAAATCGCCACATACTAATAACTTTTTATTTATTTTTATTTTCCTAAGGGCATCCTCCATTGTTAAAAGAAAATGGGAGGTATTAGAGGAGGGAGGCCTATAAACACACAAAATCACATACTCCTCCGTTTCTGCACACGCGAGCTCGCAAACTCGTTCAACAGAGAGATTGCGAATATCTAGTCGCTCTTTACACTTCAGGTGATCTTTAACCATAATTAAGGTTCCTCCACCTTCCGCTGACGCTCTCTGGAACGAACTGGCTATTTTAAATTTATCTATATTAAATAACATCTTATCTGCCTTTAGCCAAGTTTCTGTGAGGCATAGAATGTCTACATTATATTTTTCAACAAATACACTTCTCATCAAAAAAATCGAAACACTTCCGAAATTATCTTTGTGGCGACAATTAAACAAAAAACAAACATTCATTCATTATAGAAAAAACGTAATTTAGTAGCTGGAAGTTTGGCCTTTACAATGGTGTGTGAAACTTCCAAAAATTTGTTTTTTTTTTTCATTTTTTATCCTTTAAATGAATGGAACATTGTTTTGAGATAAACGTGTGTTTAGAGTTGGAGTACATTTGTCGTGCAAAAAACGCAAAATAACGCATTACTTTAAAATTTTCTGTTTGTAATTTGTTGATTAGGCTCTGTGACGTCTGATAAAAAGTTTTTTTTATAACACACATGCATACTTCACCCGCAGCAGCCGCCCAAGTAGTGGCATTGCTGGATTCTGGGACTAGTCAGCGTGTTGTGTCTGCAAGATTGCATCTAAGCCACTTGTCTGTTCAAAGAGTGTACCAACGCTATCAGGAGACTGGTTTATTTACGCGCCATCCAGGATCTGGTAGGAATCGGGTCACTTTTGAGTGAGACGGCCGATTTATTGCAACCGTTTGTTTGCAAAATCGACGGCTTCGCGGTTTTCAACTGCAGCAGCAGCTCTTTGTTGTTCGAAGGGTGACTGTAAGTAGCTCTACGATTTGAAGAAGATTGAAGGAACGTAGACTGGTACCACACAAGCCAGCTAATGGGCCGAAATTAACAACAGACCATCGAAGAGCGCGCCTTAACTTTGCACTTGTGCACTTAAATTGTTCAAACCTACAAATGAGCAAGGTTCTCTTTTCTGACGAGAGTAAAATTATGGAACATCAACATAAGGAATTCTAAACCTTATGCTACCTACTATTAAATGGCATTTAGTATTTATTTAAAAAAAAAAAAACATGTTTTTCTAATAATCCATTCAAAACAAAAACTTGCGAGGTGTTTCGATTTTTTTTGGTGAGCTCTTCGATGGTCTGTTGTTAATTTCAGCCCATTAGCTGGCTTGTGTCGTACCAGTTTACGTTCCTTCAACCTTCTTCAAATCGTAGAGCCACTTACAGTCACCCTTCGAACAACAAGGAGCTGCTGCTGCAGTTGAAAAGCGCGAAGCCGTCGATTTTGCAAACAAACGGTTGCAATAAATCGGCCGTCTCACTCAAAAGTGACCCGATTCCTACCAGATCCTGGATGGCGCGTAAATAAACCAGTCTCCCGATAGCGTTGGTACACTCTTTGAACAGACAAGTGGCTTAGATGCAATCTTGCAGCCACAACACGCTGACTAGTCCCAGAATCCAGCAATGCCACTACTTGGGCGGCTGCTGCGGGTGAAGTATGCAAGTGTGTTATAAAAAAAACATTTTAACAGACGTCACAGAGCCTAATCAACAAATTACAAACAGAAAATTTTAAAGTAATGCGTTATTTTGCGTTTTTTGCACGACAAATGTACTCCAACTCTAAACACACGTTTATCTCAAAACAATGTTCCATTCATTTAAAGGATAAAAAATTAAAAAAAAAAAAAAATTGGAAGTTTCGTACACCATTGTAAAGGCCAAACTTCCAGCTACTAAATTATGTTTTTTCTATAATGAATTAATGCTTGTTTTTTGTTTAATTGTCGCCACAAAGATAATTTCGGAAGTGTTTCGATTTTTTTGATGAGAAGTGTAGTTCTACATCTAAGATTTTGCCAGAGAAGCGATTTATATTTTGATGTGACAAAATTAAACAATGGCTATGCTTCTCTGTTGTCGAACTGGCTAGTTTAAAATATTCTGGCTAACAACCTTGTTATTAGTACTATTACTAAATTGAGTGGTAGTGAATGGTAACTTCGTCATACTACTTATGACTGTGTTAAAATTAAATACTAACAACATAGCAATATGTTGCCTAAGTTTCTTAGGGAGATAAACAGAATCCCTGTTCAGTTGAAGTTTACCAATAAAAGCATTGGTGTCAAAAAATATAAACTTGTCACTATGGTGACTTACTAAAAAGTGCATATGCATATTTAGCGCGTGAACATAATTATTTTGTCTGTCTGACAAATGATCGAGATAGGGAAATGCACATAATGTTATTTTATTACAGTCTAGATTTAACATTGAGGTAACACTGTCCGTGATGTCTTTTTTCCTAACATTTAAACTATTGCCTATGAGTAAAGTTATATTAGTATTGCGATTAAATATATTTGACATTAGTGATGTTGTGATTTGCCTATAAGATGACCCAGGCATACAGTGATTTTGTGAAGAGTGATCCAGGCTGTTGCTTAACAATTCTCCAAAACCTTTGCCTATGTTATCTGAATACATTACAGATTGCCAGCAAACATTAGGCCTACTTGAATTATTATTACTACATATGTTTATTGTATGAGAAGTATTTAGAGTTAAGTTGTTACAAATATTCCCAGACTGAGAGGGGTCCTCCAAAATCGCAGGTGGGGAGCTATTACAGCGTGAATTGCTCGTACACCTACATACATTGTTGTTAGTCAATGAGTTCACTCTGTCTGCATTATGTTTACACATCTCAACTAAATGGTTTGCAGCAAGTATATGTTCCTCAATTTGTTTTTGTGAGGTCATATATTTATTGTAAATAGAGCTGAGCGACTCTTCTAGGATTTTAATCTCAGATTGTAAACGCTGAGTGTCAATTTCATAAATGTTTTTGCTGTCTTCCATTTTAATTTGATAATTATTAAGCTTATTTATTAAAGTAACACGTTCTTTCCTTAATTCAATATTTTTGCAGAAGTGCTTTTGTTTCCTTTTTAAGTTTAGACATTTCTTAATAATTTTATTAATTCTAACATATTTTTTAATTTTATTGTGACTGGACTTATTTATACATTTTTGATTCAATAAGGAATCATGATCAGTAAGATCAATGGTCACTAAGGGATGAGCCGACATAAGGTCAGAGCTCGGACAAACTAGTTCACTAAATAAGTTTTGGGTTGCAACAGACTGTATACATTCTTTTTCCTTCTGTAAGCTTTTTATCTCTAGATTTGCACAAACTAATTCATCTTCTAGGTCCCTAACTTTACACAATGCCTCCTCATATAAATCACTACATTGGCTAAAACCATCCGTCACCGCCTGAAGTTTGTCCCGTTCGTCAATAACGTCCAGGTACTGCTGATGTAAGTCTGCTAGCTCCCTTTTTAAGCTTGTGTTCTTGTCAACAATTAACTTCACCTCCTCCTCACTTTCCTCTCTCTCCTGTAGGAGCTGTTGACATTGGTTGTGGGAGGTTTTCAGTTGTTTGAGGGCCGCATTTAACTTATGCTCCATGTCTAGGGCAGTAGCCTTACGGGTCAGCATAGGCATGTTGTGAGGACTGGTTACTGAAAGTAGAGATATAGAAAGGTGAGAACAATTCTAGTAGAGAAAACAGATGAAAAAGGGAAAGAAAATAAAATGAGAAGGGTTTGAAAATAACTATGTAGGTATATCAGTTAATAATATGGGGGCTTATTATGGAAAAGAAAACTAAATGAAAACTATTCTGAAATCATAAACTATTGTTGAGGGTACCTAGGTCGTCAACTAATAATTATTATGCTATTAATTAGTTCTTAGTGGAAAGCAATATCAAATCTAGTTTCACAGAACAGTATGAATTGATATTCACCACACCTCTAGGTAGTATCACCTATGTAATCGAAAAAGAAGTCTTTGTTAAATGTTTTTTTATAAACTTCGATTTCCACCTACTTGTCAAAAAAGTGAGTGATGAAAATTAATAAATTGTGCCTGTATCGTGAATAATACCTGTATGTACTTAACAGGCTTGTGTTACAGGACCTAAATCAACAGTGGTGGACATAAATAGTAAACAATACTCCCCTGTTTTCATCCAAAGTTCGATCAGCTGTTCATAGGTTACCGGCTACGGTGAGTAACCAAACACTGTGTTACACTGCTGATGATCGAGGGAAAACGATAGTCCTGGTGATTTATAATGTCCTGATAGGTTTTATCATAAAATTACACTATATTAACACATAAGTACAATTTTCTTAATTTTTAAAATACGAAGCTAATCCACAACCCAGTAACTGGGTAATACGATACTCTTGGTAAGACTGGTTGTCAGACTTTCTGGCTTCTGACCAACAGTAACGACTGTCAAAGATCTACAAATGACAGCCGGGACCAACGGCTTTACGTGCTTTCCGAGGCACGGAGGAAACTCGCTATGGTAAATGGTCACCCATCCACAGACCAATCTCGGCAAGCGTGGCTTAACCCGGAAGATCGGTCTATGCGGCTGTAATTATTTAGCCACGAGCTCCTCCGCCTTTTATAATACCAACAAATAATAATAAAAAAACTAAAATAACAAAAAAAAAAAACTGAATGCTGGAATGTCAAATTTTGGAAAAATCTCAAAAAAATATAAAAATTGACTTAACTCCTAAACCAAACTTTAGTTAGGGAAAGTAAGGTCTAATAATTAGCAAATGACCTCCACTATATGCGAATTTGCTATGGCGGGTCCAGATCCAGTCACCCTGTATAATTAAAAGTTTTAGAAACTTTTAAAATATAGTGTTATGAACAATTGTCTTTCATTGCCGGACACGTAGTGGAGTGACGATAAACATTAGCAGGACTGAGATTGATTCAGTAGGTACGGAGTGCAGACTTGCAGAGTAGTTTCATCAAATGGGCCTCAGGTATTTTGCAGTTTATGTTTAGGTTCAGATGCCAGCAAATAAAGCTACTACAATCTGTGAAATTTCTTTAATAGATTTTCATTTTTATCACAAAAGCATTAGGTTCAAGGTTGATTGGGAAAATTTTGAAGTTTCGGGTAACTTGATGTGCTGGCGTTTGTACAAAGGATTATAACACGACATTCTTTCCGCTTACCACCATTTGAAGGTATCGAATGATAATGTTGAAGACCAAACATCACGGTATGTAACCGACCCAGATAAACAAAGATCGCACATTCCAAAAGCACACCTTCGTCAGTTCCGATTGAGACAATAGAATAGTGATGGGACGCATCGATAAATCGGTCCCGTTGAGTGATTCGGCCGTCCGCTGGCCGGTTGCACCGGTTCGGCCGCATAGTACCGCCCCCGTTCCGTAATCGTACGATAACCAGCTTGGCAATGGTCGCGGGAATTGATACTACTTTGTATCGGTTATCGGATAAAAAGTCGTATTGTATTTTAAAATTGAGTAATTGTTCTTTTATTGTACAATCGAAGACTTGTTATACAATTATTTGGTTTTTTTTTGTGTTAAGTTTATCCTGCAGAAACTATTTATACATATAATACAAACTTCTATACAGTGATGTTGCAAGGCGGCTAGTCGACACTTCCCGTGACCCGAAGTCTGGCCTCTATTTTAGTCAAAGGATTAATATTGCCATACAACGTGGCAATGCTACCAGACTTCTCGGCACGTTACCAGTCGACAGCGACGCTGAGGAACATTTTGATCCCCTATTTTAGTTTATAGTTTTATTAGGATATATTTTATTTGTAATTATGTAAATATTGTTTGAGCTTAGTTGTGTGTTCTGTTGTTGAACATTGCTAATATATAATTTTGTAAATATTATTCATTGTAAAATTATTAAGTACCTAAGTATATCATAATTAATACTTATGAATAAAACATTAATATAATATAATAAAAGAGCTTTTTAATGATAGAGTCCGTAACAAATATTGTACTAACAAATTTTATCAATTTATCTTTAAGTTTTTTTTACAAGTGCTGTGCACTTCTGTAAGTGACAAATTCACCATGTCGAAAAATTTATATATTTTATTCTTGTGTGTTTTAGTGAATAAGTCGTTGAAGTGCCATAAAAAAAATATGTGTTGAAAATTAATACATATCTATTAGATTTTTTCCATTGATTAGACTATTTATTTTACGAGTAAAAATCTAATAACCTGTCTTATTTTGCTACGCTCGCCTTTTCCTACACGATAATATAGCTTAATGATATGTATCGCACCTCTGTTTAACGGGGTTTTAAGGACAGATTTGTGATATCAATCAGGAACTCCCACTGAACCCAGAATTGTTGGCATCCCTATTCCCGGATTGATAAATGCGTTAGCCTGATTGAGACTTATTCGTTATTACAGCGTTATCGGATTGCGGTAACATGATGACAATATTATGCAAGGTGCCATCAGCGAGATTATCTGATGTAGAAATAATATAGTCCTTCATATGATTGCAGGTTTCCTAATGTTATTAACTGTCTGATGTATTGGCGTTTTACTGAATAAAGTGTCGTGGTTGCCCGGAGGTATACGGACACGCCTCTTAAACACCAGGTTGCTTGTTGAAAACCTGGCATTTAGCAATGATTTTTTCAATATCATTATGTATTTTCTAAGTGTATCTAGTCAGGAAACCTGGTCTTAAGGTCTGAAGTCGCAGACAGCAAGCGTGATAATCAGTGATCGGAAAAAGGTGAGCTAATTTACCTAAACTTCAAAGAACAGAGACAAAAACTGGAGACTTCCTTACGACAACATTTTTTATTCGGGAGAATTTTCTCGGAGATTGTCTTTCATTTGTTTTCAAAAAATAAAAGACAATCTCCTTTTTTGAAAACAATAAACAATCTCTTTTTAAAAACAATGAAAAACGTGTCATCTCGTTTTGTGACAATTTTGGGAAACAAAAATAGGAAACGAATTAAATTGTTTTCTGTACTATTAACATTAATATTAAATGTACTTTAGTGATTTCCCGAAACCCGGAATAATGTTCACGAAAAAAAATGTTGTCGTAAGGAAGTCTCCAGTTTTTGTCTCTGTTCTTTGAAGGTTAGGTTAATTAGCTCATCTTCTTCCGATCACTGGTGATAATCGATGCTTGTTTCTTTTCTGTACAAAGAAAGAAGAAGAGGCCTTTGCGTCCTGCAGTGGGACAATTAGATATTGGTATTATTTTTAAAACATTTAAAAGTTTACGTCTTAATCTTTTTACAATTAAACAATATAGAAACAGGATTCCCTTCCTATCCCCTCTTTATTCCATACCTGTAGACTTCAAAGGTGTATTGTTAGTATATATTTGCATGTAGCCCCACGATTGATTGGCTCATTCGGATGATTGATCGTCCCGCGTTGGTACAACACTATACCTGTATATTAAGTGGGGTGGATGTACCGATTGTCGGTAAGGAAGTTGCTTTTAAAGTACCTTATTTATTAATAGGTATTTGTATACTAAATATCGACATATTTTTTTCAATAAAGAACATAATTATAAACCCTAGAAAAATGTTTTTATGTAGGATGAAAAATCAATTCCTTTTCGTCAAGCAGTCGTCGGATTTTAGATGTTTTATCAGGTTTTTCTTTGTTTTATATAAACTAATGTGTACTAACTAAATGAAACTAAAAAAAAAAACAGACGCATCCGTTAAGCAATTATAGCAAAATTAATACAAGTATACAATTTTACTATAGAATTACTGTTAAGGACATTCCATTAACTAAGAGTTAATAAAACTTATATTGTTTAATTTCTACCTGTTTGCGTATAGCATAGTTTAATTAAAGGAGGCAGTAAATGCTACGCTGTATTTTGTTAATTGGATGGAAGATTGGTATTGCTTTTAATTTTAAAAGTAAGATTATTTACTACTGTGCGAGCAGTTTTAGTGGTATGTCGAATTAGTGAGTAAAGCTCATAGTTATACATCGTGGAAAAAATATTGTAAATTATTTTTTCTAACTACGCTATAAGTAGTTAAAGTCAAATATTTTTAATTTCAAGTAGACTAGATCACTTGTGCTTTCAAAAGGTCAACACTAGGTGCTCGGTTCCAAGTAGTAGGTTCTTTGGAGAAGAGCCAGCAAGAAACTAGATAGACACTCTTTAAAAAAAAATGGTTTGACAATTTTCATTGTAGTAATGTAAGAATAATGGAGATTAATATACATGCAGTTAATAACATAAAAGTAATGAAAAAGTTAGCCTTTTAAAACGATTGCCATAGCAGTTACGAGCTGACCAGTCCCAACAGACAGCACCCGTTCACGAGTATGACGCATACATCGGCGTCGCTCAGCTCAACCATGTTGCAGGGAACTCAACGACCCGATGCACAATGCCACCATCAGCAGGACATTTTAGTGAGCATGACAGACTCATACCGATATACTTTAATAATGATGCGTTTTGTTTCGACGAGCAATCCTTGTTCAACATTTGCAAAAACAAATGTTGTTACTTGTTAACGATCAACTTATAAAGTTTGTTTGAGAAATTTTTCTTTTCTGTTTCTATTTTCAAAAATCGTAGGGTTGAAACGCCTCAGAATGATTCCTCAGCCAGTTAAAAACAACTGGTTGAATGTGCTGACGAATGTTTTGCCCCAAGCCAACAATGTTATCAGATTATAACCTTTTTCATGTTTTATCAACAATTGCCGGTCCAAATTCCAAAGAGCATGTAGGCAAGCACACGATGGGCCAAACTTAGTAAAAAATGGAGCCTAGCAATGGGCTGTGGCAACCCTAGACAGCGGAACTAATTGAGAATCCTCTTAAAACCATAGTAGTTTTGAGCAAGTTGCAATCACGAAAATAATTATGGAAGTTAGGTACTTAGTAAATTAAATTAACAATAAACCTTTTATATACTTTCTGCTTAAGGAACTTAGATAAATCAAACAAAAAATAAATAAAAAAAGGTTTATTGCAGAAACTTGTACAACTTTTACAGTAAATCTTACATATGGACCTCCTTTTAAGTATAATATATACATGTGCTAGGAGAAATCAAATGAAATAACAAATACAATATTAAATAATACATACAATTTAAAAAAAGTTCTAACTTAAAATTCTGGAACCGATAACAATGCACTTCACCCTACCCAACGTTAACAGTATTCTATAACGACTGTTATTATTCAATTGTTAAACGAAATATGCATCTCGATGCAGATCATAAACCAGAGGCTGATCATCAAAATTATAAGGAAATTCTTCATTATTTATCCTTGAAATAACTATTACCCCGATTATGTTGAGCATCAACTAAACTAAGACAAAATATGTCTATCTTTTACTGGTAGATAAAACAGGAAAAAAGATGGAAGAAAATTAGAAAGAAATAATATTTATTTTATACTCGCAAAGGCGGTTTTTTTAAAAAAAAAACTTTGCCCCTATCTTAGATTTCTCTTGTATCGTGGCTGCGTTTACAGACACAAACGCCCAGACTCGAAACAACCATCTGTAGGCCATACAAATTTGTATTCCGTGTGGAATTCGAACCCACGACCCGTAGCGCAGAAGCCAATCGCTTAGCCACTGCACCAAACGTGTCGTCAGTGAAAGAAATAGAATTAAAAAAAAAAACAATCTTCTCGAGAGCAAAAAAAGGCTTCGACCTCAGAAAAATATTGAGACAGATAAAAAAACACATCAGACAACACTTTGTACGCTATAGTTCTGATTAACTTATCTTTTATTAAGTGTTGTGTGTACATAAATTATTAAAATCTAGGGGGTGCATGAAAAGAGCCTCCACGAGTGACGATACTTGAGTACGTCTGGCGCACCCTGGGCAGTCAGCCTCGTTACCATCCTTGCTGACTGGCTAATCTTTTCACCACGGCATGACCTATTCTCGTATAGCTCGTGCTGACACGGTAGAACAAGAAGAAGATTAAAATCTAAAAATACAGTGAATGGGCACAGCATAATACTATGGTGTGGCAACATTGAAACTAATTTTCCCAACATGCAACACCGACAGAACTGAATTTCAATATAGTAAATACAAGTACTGCCTCGCTGGTCTAGCGGTCGCAAGCGCGGCTGCTGAGCGTGAAGTCCTGGGTTCGATCCCCAGGTCGGACAAAGTGTTATTGGGTTTTCCGTGTTGAATTTCTCAGTAGCAGCCCGGAGTATAGATTTGTGCCTGGTTGATGGCAATAGACTCGCCCCCATGGGACTTAAAATATAACGGCGAAATGTGGGTGTGCTATACCTACATTTCTGCCCAAACTAAAGATGTTTAAATACATGCTCCATTTAAGGTACCAATAACACGATGGCATCAACAGATTTATCTCAGCTCGGCCCAACAAACAGAGAAGCTATTAAGCTGTTATCAGCTATTTCATGAATGGATTTGGCAACGGTACTAAGGCGGGTCGTTGACCCCGCGCCGCGCGATAACCTGCGCGTGCGCCGACTTGAATGAAACTTCCTTAGATTGTGTCTGGATGGTTAAAAGGAGGTTTAAAATATTCTACCATCCGAATAAGAAAAGTGAGCTTGTACGGATAGGTGGAATTTTGGATAAGATACTAAAATTATCTATACTAATATTATAAAGAGGTAGAATTTGTTTATTTGTTTGTTTGTTTGTTTGTATGTAGGAGGTAATCTCCGAAACTACTCATCCGATTTCAAAAATTCTTTCACCAATAGGAAGCTACGTTATCCCTGAGTGCTATAGGCTATATTTTAGTGTTAAAAAAAAAATTATTTTTATTATAAATTAACGCGAGCGAAGCCGCAGGCAAAAGCTAGTGTAAAATATAAATAAAAAGAAAAGTCCTGACTGACTGACTGACTCATCAACGCCCAGTGCAAACCCTCGGACCCAGAAAGCTGAAATTTTGCACAGAGGTTCCCTTTATAATGTAGATAAGGAATAAGGAAGGATTTTTCTAAATTCAACCCCTAAGGGAGCTAAATAGGGAATTAAAGTTTGTATGGAAAATCATTCGGTTAAAAATTTCACGCAAGCGAAGCTGCGGGCAAAAGCTAGTGTAAAATACTAGAGACAAGCGTTTTTTTTATAAAAAAAACTATCCTATGTACTTCTCCTGGTTCCAGACTATCTCTGTACCAAATTTCATCAAAATCGTTTCAGTAGTTTAATCGTGATACGGTAACAGACAAACAGTTTCTTTCGCATTTACTTATAATATTAGTAAAGGAAGTAAGGATTTTTCAACAACAAGCTGCTTTAAGTATGAGTGAAGACCAATTCGTTTCATAGTTAACTGAATAGCAACCGCGCGATCTGCTAAGTCAAGCTACCCAAGCAACGGTCACTTCGATGATTGGTAAACATTCTTTACACAGCTAAAAATCAGTGTCGTCTATCGTTTGGCTAATATTCACACTAATAACTCATTCAAATTAACGATCCACGATTTCATTAAATAATTTGAAGAATTATTATTCGTAATGTAAATAGCATCAAAGACCTAGGCATTATTCATGACAGTAAGCTTATATTCGATCAGCATATTGATAATATTGTAAAAAAAGCATCTAAATCCTTAGGTTTCATAATAAGATCCACAACATGTTTCAGTTCGTTAAAACCAGTCAAAATTCTTTATTGTTCTTACGTACGCAGCCATCTCGAATATGCATCGCAAGTATGGAACCCGCAATATGAGGTGTATAAGTCTCGTATAGAGACCATCCAAAGAAAATTCCTAAGGTATCTGGATTTCAAAACACAGCAATGTTCGAATGATTACGCCCATCGATGCAAAAGATTTCACTTCCTACCACTCGAATATAGACGCCAGATAAACGATATTACTTTTCTTTTAAATATTGCTAACAGTTCTATTGATAGCCCTGAGCTTCTTGCTAAAATAGCTCTGCGTACTAATTTATTAGGATTTAGACAGCGGCCATTACTACATGTACCTTTCGCGACGACCAATTACAGAAAAAATGCCTATTTTTTGCGTAGCGCAGTTAGTTTTAATAGTGTTCCATCTCACTTAGATATTGACCTGTTTAGGACCAGCTCAAATGCAGTAAGACGCATGTTTAATAAAGACTATTTCGACGATGACCGCAGCTAGCAAGCACTATGATTTAGATTTATAAAATATTTTAGTCATTCATTTATTCAATTAGTCTTATTTTCTTCTCTTTCTTGTTTTTCTTTTCTTTTTTGTGTAACTTTAGGTACTTAGTTATATATATGTGGAAGCTTTTAATTAGCAATCGATTTTAAAATATTGTACCCTATTTATTGTACCCTATTAGTCTGTAAGCTTTCCTCAAAATAAATAAATAAATAATTCTGGTGGAAGCATAAAAACAAAAAGTTCGCGTCCCGATAGATGTGATAATATCATTTAAGTCAGAGTTTGGTTAAAACATGAAAAGAAATCATAACTCGAAAACTACAAAAAATCGGGGAATGATTCGTGAGTGATTCATGGGGGTGATTCGGATACCTCAAGAGCGGTTACGCACTGCATTCGATCCGGATCCGTGAAAATACGGATATAAAAAACTCGGACCGAATTCGGATATTGCTTTTCGCACTGTAGCTGATCCGAATTCGTGACAATACGGATCTAGAGTTTAAAAAACTCGGACAGAATTCGGATATTGCTTACGCACTAATCCGATCTCTGATCCAAGCAATTCAGGGGGCCATCTTTGGCATGTCCGATTTGAATCCGAAGTAATGCGAAAGCTTTCATACAAACAGTACTACGGCTATTTCGGTCCGTCAATATTTCTTCCGAATTGGAGATTCACGGATGATGGAGAGAAATCGGATGAAGGAAGTCGGATCTAGTGCGTAAACTATCATAAAAATAGTTCTGTGACTACTTCGGAACGTATTTTCACGGATTTGGATCGGATGCAGTGCGTAACCGCTCTAAGGGTGCTCTACCTCTGAATTTCCGTTTGACACTACTTTTTGGGACATCCGGTATAGAAGAACATGTCCTGACTGACTGACTGACATACCAACGCACTACCCAAACCCTTGAGTCTAGAAACTCAACATTTTGGCACAGCAGCGCCGGCACAGATAATAATATAATATCCGATACATAGATTTTATGCGCAGTTTTTTGCTAATGCAATGGTTACATTCGATTCGGAACTGGTTTGCGATTGTTTTATTGACCTTAGCCTTTTTTGTTGGTTCTGTCGACCTTAGGCGAGGTAACGTGTATATCATAGATGTACAGGTCAAAGACATCAGGCTTGATACTTCTTCAAAACTTCAACTTCAAAACTCATTTATTCAAAATAGATTAGAATTGCTTAGTTATTTTTGAACGTCAATATCTATATCTCAATATTAATATACATAAAAAGAAAAGTCCTGACTGACTGATTGACTGACTCATCAACGCCCAGCCCAAACCATTGGACCTAGAAAGCTGAAACTTTGCACAGAAGTTCTTTTTATAATGTAGGCAAGGATTAAGGAAGGATTTTTCGAAATTCAACCCCTAAGGGGTTAAATAGGAGATGAAAGTTTGTATGAAAAATCGTCACTTAACGGGTTCAAAATTTCACGTAAGCGAAGCTGCGGGCAAAAGCTAGTTACATATAAGATAGCCCCCAAAAGCGCTCACTTCACTGCTTACTAGTATTTTTGCTGTGAAGAAGAAACGGTGCAACAAACTCCCCAGCAACACATATCTGTCTGTCAAGTGAATAAATTAATTCAGTGTATATACAGCAAAAGGTAAGATAAAAATGCAAAATGACTGATTTTTCTGTGATATCTTGTTAGAATGGCACACATACCTCACACACTGACCAAGTTCTCCAAGCTGAGTTACTCAACTACCTACTAATAACTACGGGTCCAACCGTGTTTAATTCACACCCTCAGAGTATAGGTGTAGAATGTTAAAGTTTCCGGAAGAAATGGCCTTATGTAATTAAGATGAAAACCACATCAAAATTCATTGAGTACTTTAGAAGAAGTAAGTTGCCAAACATTCAGACGCGAAAAGCGACTTAAATTTAAACTATTTAGAGACTAGAAATAGAGATTAATATCTTAAAAAAGTCAATTTTAATTAACACTTACGGTAGTTAAATATATTGATTAGTGACTTTTTGAGCTAATAAGTTAATTAGATAGCATTTTCGTGTCGAGTTTGATAAAATCTGGGTTTAAAAACGATGTTTTGGCTACTATAATGCTATGATAAAGAAGACCACACAACGTCAATTAAAACAATAATTTCATTATCTGTCACGATAAGTAAAATAATAGGTACCTACCTAATTTCTTCGCAAAAAAAAAACAAGTTCTAAGAATTGAATGTCTCGTGATAAGAGGAGACGTTTGACCGGAAGTCTTGACCTCCTTGCTAAAGGTCGGACCAGTTGGACCAACGATGTGGTCCGGCTGCACCGCGATCCAATTACATTCAGATTCTCATGAAATTGGAGCGATCGGTACTGACGGCGAAAGGCGGAGAAATTTTTGGACAATGAAGCTACTTCTCGGAAAGGTATGTTAGAGGTAGCTGCGAAATACTTTCAAAAGTATAAACTGTACAACCACATGCTTTAAGTTACAGTAAAAAATATCTAACTACAGATTAATAACAATTATAATATAGGTATGCACAAAAAAATCATGTAAAAATATAATTTTATCAGAGGATTCAAAAAAAAGGAAAGACTCAAACTGTCACTCTTAATTGCCCAACGAGAATACATTTAGTTGCTGGCCGGTTGGAAGAGTTGACTCTAAAGGGGCTTTCGTTACAGACTCTGTATCCTTCAAACCGCGTCATCTACTGGTGATGGGATTTTTTCAGATACAATACAACAAAAGAAGAATTCAAAAACAAAACATGGTATTGTACTTGAGTCAATTTAGCGCCCCGAGTGAACTGACTGTGCGAAGCGATATCGCGCTAGTCGTGCCCGCCAGCTATGTAGTTGAGCTTTCATTAATTTATACATGGCATTGAAATGTCACACAACCTTATTTTGTAGCAAAATGTTTTGTTGCTTATTTCTTTATTGTAATCTTATTAAGTGATTTAGAAACGCCCACTTTGTTTATTTTTATTTTTAATCATCCTAAATCTTTTCGGGGTTAATCTATGTATACTAGTAACGTTTATGTAGTAGTATGTACGTTTATTTTGTACGTAGTATGTTTATTACTACACAGTTACGGTGGACTTATTTTCGTAAAAGTAAAACTAGAGAAGCACTATAGCTGGTGTTTTGTTTTGGAACGTCTTTAGTATCCTGAAAATTATACAAATATATCGTGCAGAAAGGTCAGGAGTTAGGTGCGTAAATATGAGTGCATGATATGCATGGATGTGGTACAAGCAAAAAGATCGTGTAAGGATCGAAGCGTCGCGTTCAGAAGTTTTGCGTACTCCTATAGAGCCCTATCAGCCCATTACTTTCTCAATGCTGGGCACAGCCCTCCTCTCAGAATGAGTAGGATCCAGGTTTTAATTTACCACGCGGGCTGAAACAGAAATATTTATTCGCAGGAGATATGGTATACATAGTAGATGTTACAAAAATGTATAAGTAGAGCTTAACACATCTCACCTGTACAAGGTATGCGAAATTGAATTACTTACTAGGTAAGTAGGTGCTTAGTGAGTTTACAGTTATTAATATATTTTTTAGTTAAAAAAATCACTTAATGTATGAAAACAATTTTCTATCAGCCATTGTCTTAACTTTTTTTTAAAGGGAGTTCTTTTATTGATCGTGGGATATCGTTGAAGACTTTAATAGACATCATTAGGCTGTTTTTTTGATGAAATGTGCTTCTACATGTATCTATTTTTAACTTAGTAGGATCCCATGGTGCTGTTTGGTGGACTACACACCATCGCCAACTTTTGGGAGCCCCCTCAGGTGTACAGGTTTTCGTACGAGGTTTCCCTTAACTTTTAACGTAAGTTAATCAAATTCTGATCGGATGAATTCGAAAAGTCAGAGGTACGGTCAGGAGACATTCGTTCAAACGCTAGGCTAACACTACTAATAGAGGAATAGCAAGTTATGTCTATCTTATCAGTGCTATGAACAATTTGCTTCTGACTAATTATGTACGAATGAATGACCGAATGAAATGATTGATCCACATCCGTTGACCTACATGAGCGTAACCAGAATGTAGTGATAAAAATAATTAATAAGTGACTGCTTCGTTGGTCTAGCGGTCACAAGCGCAACTGCTGACCGTGAGGTCCGGGATTCGATCCCCAGGTTGGGCAAAGTTTTATTGGGTTTTTCCGTATGGAATTTCTTAGTGGCAGCCCGGAGTCTGGATTTGTGCCTGGTTGATGGCAATAGGCTCGCCCCCTATTACATGGGACTTAAACATAACGGCGAAATGGGGATAAACTATACACCTCTGCCAACCCTTCGGGGAATAAGGCGTGATGTTATTACGTTAAGTAATCTGGAAAGTTTTTTCTGTTAGAAACAAGGCTTATCAATATAAAATAAAGTTAAAGATTGGCTTCATGTAAACAATTATTGGTATATTATTAAACACCTTTATTATTTCAGATAGATGCAGTGAAGAAGACGGATGAAAGAAGATTGCATGTAGCAGAGATGAAAATTTTGAGGTGGATGTGTGGAGTGTCTAGAATGAATAAAGTTTGAAATGAGTATATTAGAGGAAGTTTGAAAGTGGCGTCTGTGACTGAAAAGTTGAAACGGAAGCGATTATATTGGTAAGGGCATGTGATGAGGAGGGACGAAAAACATGTGACTAAGAGAGAGAGGGGAAGGGGAGACCAAAGAAAAGATGGATAGATTGTGTGAGAGATGATATGATTGAACAGGGACTAACTTGGGATAAAGCCAGGCAATGAAGATTTCAGATGGATGCAACGATCGACATTCGGCTTTGTAATTGCTTTGATCACGAATACTAGCTCGATTCCTGGGGCTTTAAAAAAACATTTCCTATGTGAAGTCATTGAGTATTTCTCTCAGAAGCCTAGCCTAGTCATAGCCCGAGTTACATTGTTCTCAGACCAGTGAACCTGCTATTCTCTGGCTTCTTCTTCTATCGTGTCGGCACGAGTATAAAGGAATAGCTCATGCCGTGGTGAAAAGATTAGCCAGTCAGCAAGGTTGGTAGCGGAGCTGACTGCCCAGGGTGCGCCGGACGTACTGAAGTATCGTCACTCGTGGAGGCTCTTTTGCACCCTTTCTCTGGCTAAACAACTGTTTACATCAAAATCTAGTACATTCTTTAAGGGGAGGTGCATTAAAACAGCCTCCACGAGTGACGATACTTAAGCACACCCGGCGTACCCTGGGCAGTCGGCCTTACTACTTTGCTGACTGGCAAATCTTTTCATCACGGCATGAGCTATTCTTATTAAGCTCTTGCTGACACGAGAGAAGAAGACCAAAGAATTAATACTGGGGAACACACGCCTGAGTACAAAGATAATTAACCGCTGCCGATCCTAGATCAGAAGTGTGACGTGGATATGAACATGGCAATCTTTACTAAACTCTCCCCGAAAGGAGACGGGCTGGAATATAAAACCTCCTCACCGAACGTTGGGAATAGGTTGAAGCGTAATGTTCAACAAAACCCAGCACGCTTGGTGGTAGGATCTATTCGGTCCGTCTGGCTAGCTACCACCCTCACATTAAAGTCCGGCGCCAAGCAGTTTACTGTGTTCCATCGGGTGTGTGTAAGAGCCATAGGGATATAGGGGAAACCCTCTATGTATCTGTTACTTGGATTCGTGTGCTCCATCTTAGACCCTGTCTGCGACGAGGGTCAAAGGTGACTGAGTCAAAAAATTAAAAAAACTCTCTAAACCACGTACCATATTTCAGTCCAAGCCACGTCCTATGGAAGGGTTGGTAGCGTCTCGCAGCAGGTGGGGGTCTTGGCTTTCGATACAGGGGTCCACAAGCGGGGGTGCAGCACAGGTGGAAGTATCTCTTATCGCGTATCTTCTCAGCAGCTTTGAGCCGCTCGCGAGCTAGTCTTCCCGCACATCGGCGCGGGCTGGAGGCCGCTAGAGCCGAAGCCACGACGGCCATAGCCGTGAGGAGGAACCACCAACGCATTACTACAGCATCCTTTCATTTGCTATCCATAATTTTTGTGGACCATCTGTACTCACATGTTAATTCGTTCACTTTTCAAAACTGTCGCACTTTTTTATTCTCACTTATTTATAACGTGACTTATCTCAGGGAACTTAGCACTGTTCAACACTGATTAAAATTTAAAACAATCTTACAGAACTCTCCAAACGAAACTGCGATAACCATTAGAAATAGAACATAAACGTTAAACAATTTATGCAAAACTGATTAGGTTTAGTTTTAACACTTAGGTAGAACTTATTTTGCGGACCGTCAACTAACGCAACGCGCCATTTTAGAGCCCTCAATTAAATCGAAATTTCGATGTCCCAATTTTTTAAACACAGTGTTTGTAAGTAACAATGAATGAACGTAACCGCGTGTTATTGTTCGAAGATGGAACGACACGGTTGGTAGTATAAACGCGTGCGTGCACACCGGCGGTGACACGGCGACTGGCAGACCGAGTTGTTTCCGAGGACTACGCACCACGCTGTCCTGGGCAGCTAAAATTTCGCTTTTGACCGAACTATGAAAGCTCTGGTGAGCTTTATGTACTTCGGTTTTGGACTCTGAAGATAATAGGTTCAGGGTCTTAGTTTCCTTAGGAATTCTACAAGGAACATGAGTTTTGCCTGTCGTAAGCAGGCAGGAGAAAGATACGTAAGAAATTAATAATTGATGAAAAACGCAAACAGCAGTTCTTTCCCTCCAGAGAATCTTAGTTGTGAATTAAAGTTTTTTTTTTTTTTTTTAATTTACTACGTATGTCTTTGACCTTTTCTTTCAAGGTTACCACGTTACTTCGGAATCGTTGTGGCTATTTATCCTAAGCAGTGTTAATTTTTTTTCTTCATTCTATTCGGAACGAAAAACTTCTAACAGGTCCAATTTACGTCAAAGAGTCGAAACATGAGTAGAACATCAAGTGAAGAACATAAGATACGCCGATAAAACGACTTATCAGTCACTAAAGGAATATTGCCAGAACCACCATGGTTGGCAAATGGATTGTCGATCTTATGTGCTCTTAAACAACACAGCTTCTTCCTTGACAAAGTTCTGGCCTAGGACTTTTATCAAGACAAATGTAGGACGTCTACTTCCCATGGACGCGCAGGCTTAAACTCTAGCACCAAGACAATTGAGGAGCTGTTGAAGAACTGCTCAGATAATTTTATATTACGACGTTAATTTAACAGGGCAACCTAAAAACTGAACGATACAAAAAATATTTTTTGACGAAGTCTAATATCGTTAACGGTGCCTTTTATCTTATATTGATGCCTACATCCTTACTAATATTATAAAAGCGAATGTAACTCTGTCTGTCTGTTTGTTACTTATTCAAGACTAATCTACTGAACCGATTTTGATTGTCTGGAACCCTGAAAAGGACATAGGCTACTTTTATTCCAAAAAACGCGGAATACGCGATAGACGACTCTACCTACTAATAAATACGCCGAACGATGAGTTCCGTTAAATTTTTTATTTAAGCGTAAAATCTGTACCCGCCTGTATGTAAAGTATTAGATCCTTTTTATCTTGGCCGCCCGGAACATAGACTATCCAAAATTTCGTACATGTTTACTCAGAAAGGATACAGTGTCTGTGAAAATGATCAAATAAACTTAGCTTTAAAAAAGGCTGATCCTAAGATGGTGTTCAGAAAATGTTAATTAAACGCCATTTTGTTCCTAAAAATCTATTGCACAACTATCTGCTTAAAGATCATGGCGGCCAAGACATTTCGGCTTTACTGTATATCATCATCATTCTCCTGCCCTAATCCCAACTTATTTGGAGTCGACGCAGCATGTATTTTTCTTCCATAAATCTCTATTAGCCGTCACCTCAGTAATCACCCTCATTCTAGTTATATCATCTTTTACATTATTCATCAATCGTTTCTTTGGTCCTCCTCTAATTTTATAACCATTCACATTCATACTCAAAGCTTCCCTCACGACATGTTACTGTATATGGACTTAAAAAAACGTGTTGCATCAATAGGAGCATCAAACGCTAATCAGATCGCCTGACACAAAAGCGTCATCTTATCGGCTTCTACGCCGGCACGCGAGTCCACTAATTAGACCGCGTTCTGATCTAGAGATTGCCGCGGTGATAAGCGATGATAAAAACGCGCGGGTGGTCGGCCGGTCCATGCCCCGCATCCATCACGACTGATAGCTGGGTAGTGGGTAGGACAGGGTGACGTAGACTAGAAACGTACATTCGTTTTTTTAGGGAAGCAGTTAGTGGAAAATCTTTACCAATCTTGTATACTAGGTTAGTCGGAAGGGGGGTACTAATCCGAAAGAGTGTTAAGCTTAAAACGCACTACACTACTACAGCCACATTTCGCCGTTATATTTTACGTCCCATGTAATAGGGGGCGAGCCTATTGCCATCGACCGAGCACAAATCCAGACTCCGGGCTGCTACTGAGAAAATCCATACGGAAATACCCAATAACACTTTGCCTGACCTGGGGATCGAACCCAGGGCTTCACGCTCAGCAGTCGCGCTTGCGACCGCTAGACCAGCGATTTCATAAAAAAATATGCTAATATCTATCTATCCTCAGCTATTATCAGCTGTGTTTACATTTTAGGTCATATTTGTGGTCACAAAATAGAAGCTCCATTTTCTGATTTCGTAACTAAAGCGGAGATAAAGATGTAATAATATAATTTTGGATGGATATAAAAATGATCGTATTAAGAAATTTTAAAACTTGCTTTTAAACAGTCATCAGAGATACTTTAAGTAGCCTGTAGGCACAGTAGACATATAAGCTAAAGCAGTACTTCAACTACCTACAATCGTCCGATTTGACACACTCACACAGACACGCACTGCAACAAGACAAATAAGGTATTTTCGGGATGCAGTTCCATACAAAAACAAAAAACTACTCAGTATACAGAGCGTGTCTGTGTGAGTGTTTCAATTCTTGAGATTATAGTAAGTTGGGGTACTGCTTTAGCTTATATGTCTACTGTGCTGTAGGGTTTCCGACTAACCTTCTAGATACCATTACGTATGTTTTAGAAACGGAGATACTGTTTGGTCTCTCTACAAGGTCCGGAAAAGGGGGTACTAATCCGCGGGCCAATTAAGTATCACTGATGAATGTTTTAAAGCAAGCGTTAAAATTTCTTTTTTTTTATATCGTCTTCCCTGCTTTAGTTACGAATTCAGAAAATGGAGCCTCTAACCCGCCACACCAAATATGACGTAACATAAACACAGCTGATCATAGCTGAGGATAGATCGATTTTAGTGTATTTTTTATGAAATGTTTGAACAACTAGGTACAATCCGCGAGGCCTAAGCTGAGCTTTGTATTTGTGTGAGTGCACATAGAATCGATTGTCAAAAAGCAGTATAAACCGGTTTAAACCAAGAAAAGGACGCGTCTGCATTCATTCTCACACAAATGCAAAGATCAGCTTAGGCCTCGCGGACTTTATTTCTCTGACTTTTGAGGAAAATCGTAGAACAAAAGTTATTCATTGTTATGGGTACTTACTTTAAAGCCATTTCGGATTACCCCCTTTCCAACTAACGTTGTATACTATCCCCAATTACCGACATAGTAAATCAAGGTGTAAGAGAGTGTCTTTTTTTAATTTAGTGCGATTGAAGCCCAGAGCCCAGCAAGCTGATCTCAACAAAGATTCCAAAGTGTTGATTTGATAGCTAGAATTCTGTGGCCACCATACAAGAAAATAAGCGTAAAGATATGCAAGTAAGTGAAAGGTACGAGGGCTAACCGAGAGTAACCTATCACGATTAAACAGGACATGTTAGAAAGTGCTATTGAGAAGTTTTAAATAACATGCTCCAGGGACTTTAGAAACAAGAGTTCATTTAGAAGGACTAGAGCTGCTTAAAAAAGAGTCCAGGGAAGTACTACCACCGTACCTATTTCTGCCGCTAAGTAGCATTCCTGCGTTCTTGGTTGATGCCGGTGAAATTACAAGCACATGAGGCTTTCATCTTTGTCTCTAGAGTTGGCAACGCATCAGCATTAGGCTGTTTTTCCACCAGAGATGTGCTATGCAACGTTGCTATGGATGCGTTTGATATCCACAAATCATATTCATTGGTCCACATAGCATAGCACTGGTGGAAACTGATTCAACTAAGCTACGTTTTTTATATGGAAGGATGCGTGCTGTGGATGCGTGTTATGGATGGTCGCGACTGGTGTAGCTATGTGCAGAGCAATGTACCTACAGTAGGCGCACGTTTGTCACCGAAAGTAGGCTCGAGCTGCGCATCTTCCTCGCACAGCTACCTTGCGGCGGCGCATTTTCATAGGACATCTTACTCGCTCCGCTACATAGCATCAGTGGAAACGGTCACATAATTTCGTAACTTAGCTTTCACATTCTCGCAGCATTGCTGCATAGCACATCTCTGGTGTAAAGGCACCCTTACTCTTGGTGTTCAGGTGTACATAGGCGGCAGTAACAACATACCATCAGGTGTTCCGTTGGCTTATTTGCCAAGCTATAACATAAAAAAGGCAGAAAGGAAGTATCGTATATGAAATAAGAAGTAAGGGCGTGGCCCATCAGGACAAACAACTAGTAGCTGATAAAAGGGGCTGTTAGTTGTTAGGACCCTTGTGGATGGCCTAAAAGCAGGCCAAGAGGTTTTCAGAAGGTCTACTTGTCCAAAGCCACGTTCGACGACACGTTTGGTGCAGTGGCTAAGCGATTGGCTTCTGCGCTACGGGTCGTGGGTTCGATTCCCACACGGCCAAAAATTTGTGTGGCCTACAGATGGTTGTTTCGGGTCTGGGCGTTTGTTTGTGAGATTTGTGTCTGTAAACGCACCCACGATACAAGAGAAATCTAAGTGTGGGGCAACGTTATAAAAAAAAAAAAAAAACTACCACACCTAAGAGGCCAGCCATAAATTGCGTCACACGTTTTTGGAACGCGGCGAACGGTTACCTCCCTTTCCGCTTCTGCTTCAGTAAGGTCATGTACAACAAACTACTATTATGTGTCATCAATGAACTACATATTAATAGGATCCTATTCTATGTATTGTGTATTCCGAGAATTAAGTGAATTAACAGAATTGACTGTGTGCTCATTATTCCGGTTTTAGGAACAAAGTTATGAATCATAATTTATACAAGGTTAGTCGAAAAGAGGGTACTAATTCGAAAGGGTGTTAAAGTACCCATGATAATGAAAACTTTTGTTCTACAACTTTCCCCAAAAGTCAATAGTTTAAGACAAACAGACGAAAAAATCTCAAAAAAAAAATACGGTATATCCTGTCTATCCTCAGTTATGATCAGCTGTGTATACATTTTAGGTCATATTTGGGATCACGAATTAGAAGCACCATTTTCTGAATTCGTATCTAAAGGAGGAATGAGGAATTTTTTTTAAAAACTAAAATAAAAAAACATTTTTATGGAAATACAAATTATCGAATTGGTGGGGTGACAGGACGGAATGGAAGAAGAAAACGTGTTGCGCCGACCCCAAGTAACATGGGATAAGGGCAGGAAGATGAAGAAGACAAATTACCGAATTTTGAAATTTTAACACTTGATTTAAAACAGTCATCAGTGATACTTTAAGTGGCTTGCGGATGAGTACCCCCTTTCCGACTAACCTTGTATAAGGATGGTTTAAATTAAACAAGAAGGTAGTTTTTTTTCATGTAATACGTTGGCAAACAAGCCGAAGGCCCACCTGGGGCCTAATTCTCCTAAAATAAATTTTGATAAATCACAACCGAACCAATGCCGAACCGTTCATTCAGACAGTTCTCAATTTCAAAAGCTATCAAATTCTTTGACACAAAAAACAAAATCAATCATTTTGAAAGTTTTCGAAAATAAAAACTGACTGACGGTTGTGGTTCGATTGCGTTTGGCAACAATTTATTTTAGAAGAATTAGGCCCCTGATGGTAAGTGGTTACCTTCGCCTATGCAGGGTGTTAACGAATTCGTGTAATTCCTTCAAATCACATGATCTATTAATGGTATAGATTAACCCCGTCCGGGATTTAGATTGAATAAAAATAAACTTTTTTTTTCCCAATAAAAAATTTTATGTGATAGAAAATTTCGATGCCGTGCTTAAATTTTATTAATGAAGGCACAGTGACACAGCTGACGGGCACGACTAGCGCAATATCGCTCCACACAGTAAGTTAACTTGGGACGCTAAAATTATTCTCTTATATTAATAGTTTTTTGTAAACTTTTTATTTGTTCATTCTGAGAAAAACCTATGCAGGGTCAATCAGTGTCGCCAGTAGATAACGCGGTTTGAAGGAATTACACGAATTCGTTTACACCCTGTATACACCTATAACACCAAGAAGATTGCTGACACGTTGCCAACCTTAGAGACAAAGTTGTAAAGTCTCATGTGCCTGTAATTTCACCGGCACCCATTCAAACCGAAACATGCTGCTTAGCGGCAGAAATAGGTATGCAGCTAGGCAGCTACTAAGTTGAAAAATTCCTGATACTGCTTCCTTAAACTCTCAATCACCGTAATTATCAGTGATCGGAAAAAGGTGAGTTAATTTACCTAAACTTCAAAGAACAGAGACAAAAACTGGAGACTTCCTTACGACAACATTTTTTTTCGTGAAAATTATTTCTGGTTTCGGGACATCACTAAAGTACATTTAATATTAATGACAATAGTACAGAAAACAATTAAATTCGTTTCCTATTTTTGTTTCCCAAAATTGTCACAAAACCAGATGACACATTTTTCATTTTTTTTTTAAAAGAGATTGTTTATTGTTTTCAAAAAAGGAGATTGTCTTTTATTTTTTGAAAACAAATGAAAGTAATCTGATGATGAGTACGAAAAGCGACTTGAGGACAAGGATCGAGATATCAAACGTTTAACATTATCAGTTGCCGAACTACAAAGCTACATCGGAGTACAAGAACAATACCACATGCGTAACGAATTGGAAATAATCGGACTACCTGAACAACAGAGTGAGAATTTGACTCATATGATTTTGGTTACATCAAAGAAACTAGGAATTGAGCTAGAAGAAACAGATATTGATCAGGTACAGAGAGTCGGGTCCAAGCGCACGGATACTCCTTCCTCACTCCCGTCATCAAGACCTGTTGTTGTAAAACTACTCCGTAAAGCGAAACGTGACGAGCTGCTATCAGCGGCGAAGTCAAGGCGAGACCTTACCTCAACAGACATCGTCAGCGGAACATCAGCTACTCTATATTTTAATGAACGTCTCTCCAACTCTAACAGGAAGTTATTCGGTGAAGCAAGAAAACGAGCTAATCAGTACAACTATCGATTCTGCTGGGTACGTAATGGTTGTATTTATGCAAGGAAAGCAGCTAACACCAAAGAGAAGAAGTTTCGCGCACTGGTCATACGCTCACGTGAAGATATCGACAAACTCATCGGTCCTGAAGAAACCGAGTCAGATAGTCAGAATGTTTTGTTTGGTACTCCTATTAGCTCTAACTAAAAACACAAGATGTCCTCCCATCAGTAAGTCAATAATATATCCTCCTATATATTACGTAAATTCTTGTATTCGCTTCCCTATACATTATGTTAATTTTTGTGCTCGATTCACGAAGAAAAATAATTTTTATAACAATTTTCAGCATATTTCTAATTTAAAAAACAAAACAAACAGGAAAATTTATCTAACACCTTCGCAACTTCAAATACATAAGTCCAGCTTCCTCTACGTAGTGGCAAACATGATTCAATTATTTAACTCACCAATAGTGTGTCAATTTAACAATTATAATGAATACCACGGAACTTTTGGATAACATTGACAATTCACTTAATGTAATGTGCCACAAAGTAGAAGTTGCTGAGCGATGTAATAACATCATTTGTAAATACAATCTTAAAATACTTACATATAACATAAGAAGCCTACGACGTAATTTAGATAGCTTTCTAGTCACATTCAAAAGATTAAATATTAAATTCGATTTAATAATACTTACTGAATGTTGGTTAAGTGACGAGGTAGCGTTAGGTCAAATAGACGAATACACATCATTCGCGTCAACTAAACACATTAACCAAGCAAGTGGTGTGGTAGTATACGTCAAAAACTGCTGGTCTCCTATAGTATGTGAGCCTGAGTTACTCGACGCTGATTGCCTACAAATCCATATTCCTAATTTAATAACAATTCTAGGTATATACCGTTCCCCTTCTTTTAAGAACTTAGAAAATTTTACTAGCTCACTTGAAACGATTGCTACGACTATGACCAATAGCCCATGTTACGTAATAGCTGGAGACATAAACATAAACATTCAACATCCCGAGTCTTGCTCCGAGTATGTATGTCTGATGGCACAACTAGGGTTTAGAGCAGCTGTAGACAAGCCAACCCGAAACGAAGCTTGTCTTGATCACATCTTTGTTAAAACCAGAGGCAAAATAGAGTCCATCGTATGTTCCTCAGCGGTTACTGATCATGATCTGGTCATGGTCGGAATAAGTACAAAAGCCCCTAAAATGCCGCGTTCGAGACAAACCCAAGTGAAAGTCGACTTTGAAGCGATTAAATCTGAGTTACAGGAGACCGACTGGTTGGTGGTGACTGAAAAGTCATGTCCGAATGCCGCTGCTCTTGCATTTATGTCCAGCCTGTCTTCTATAATAGTACGTCATTCAAAACTTTTAAAAACAAGTCGTTCCAACTACACCCTAAAACCTTGGATGACTCCAGGATTGATAAGATGCTCGGCACATAGAGACAGACTGCACATAGAGGCACGAAAAAATCCGGAAGACCCTATAAAAACCCTTATATACAAGCGATATAGAAACTTCTATCAGGATCTCTTACGTAAATTAAGGACTCAATATGATAGAGAAGAACTGGAAAACAACAAAGATCATCCTAACAAATTATGGAATACAATCAAACGTATTATTAACCAAGTCCCCGCCAAAAACAAGTTGCACAATCTTTGCAAAATCAAAGACAATGAAATCGATTCTCTAGACTACTGTAATGAATTCTTTTCTAACGTGGGACAACGCCTTGCTGACCAAATATTAAATCGCTTGAACGAAACTCAGGACTCTTTAGCTTCCAAAATTAATATACCTGCTTCTCCCTTAAACTCCTTCTTTCTACATCCTACAAGCACAGCTGATGTCGAAATTCTCATCCTTCAACTCAAAGATGGCAGTGCCCCAGGCTTGGATGGAGTCAGTAATCGACTAGTTAAACACATTAAAAACTTTATCGTGGAACCATTAACATACATTTTCAATTTAAGTTTATCTTCTGGGATCTTTCCTGACATCTGGAAAATTGCGGCTGTGTCGCCTATTCACAAGGGGGGTACCACTGATGATCCCAATAACTTCAGACCTATCTCTCTTCTTAGTACATTCTCCAAAATGCTTGAAAAAATTACGAACAACCAACTCATTCGCTATTTAGAATCAAACGAGATTTTATCAAATCAGCAATTTGGTTTTCGTCAGGGTAGGTCCACTGAGCATGCTGTAAGTCTTCTGACGAGTATAATTACGAGTCACCTCGACAAAGGATCATCATGCATAGGTGTTTTCCTGGATCTGGCGAAAGCGTTCGACACTGTGTCAATTCCGATTCTTTTGAGAAAGCTGGAAGTTATTGGGATTCGGGGAATTTGCCTTGAATGGTTCCGCAGTTATCTTTTTGGCAGAAAACAGTGCATAAAGACGAATTCCTTCACTAGTAACGCCCACGACATTGCTTTTGGAATACCGCAGGGCAGTATTTTGGGACCCACGCTCTTCCTAGTGTATCTGAACGACCTGTCTTCAAAACAATTAGAAAACGCAGATATTATTAATTACGCAGACGACACAGTCATAATATTTCATGAACGAACGTGGGATAGAGTTCTATCTAAATCACAAGCTGGTCTCCGTAGTGTAGTGGAATGGCTTAACAATAATTTATTAACATTAAACACATCTAAGACCAACTTTATTTGTTTTCACAAGACTGCGACAACGGCTCCTCCACCTGACCTAAAGTTAGTGGTGCATACGTGTAGCTCAACACTCAACTCTTTACATACAATTTGCACATGTAAGAAAATAAACAAAGTGAACCACACAAAGTACTTAGGGGTCATCATAGACGAAAAACTTAACTTTAGCAAGCATATTGCGGCTACATCTGCAAGGGTAAGAAAGATAATTCATGTGATGAAACAGCTAAGAGATGTAGCACCAATAGGCTTGCTGAAGACAGTTTATCTCACATTATGCCAGTCAGTTTTGTCATACTGTATCCTGGCCTGGGGTGGCACTGCTCCTACTCACCTAATTGATTTAGAGAGATCTCAGCGCGCGGTTCTCAAGACAATGATCAAAAAACCACTACGATTTCCAACCGTTCTCCTTTTCGAAGAAACACAATTACTTAGTGTAAGGAGATTGTACATCCTAAAAATTGCTCTTTTAACTCATAAGGAAGTACTCAACTCTGACGACTACGAGGATATGGCTGGGAAGCGTATTTTCAAGCTCCCTCTTCCACCCATCAAAACAACATTTGCAAAAAGATTCTGCGCCTATATGAAACCATTGATACTTAACAACATAAATAAAATATGTAGCCTTAGAAACCTATCAGTTCGTGAAGCGAAAGCAAAAATACTTAAAGAATTATTAACTTGGACTTACGATAAAACGGAGGATTTTTTGAGACACTTACTGTAAACCATTTGATCTCATAGTTTATTAACTAATTTCTAAGAATAAATATTATAACATTATTATTAAGCACATTTTAAGCCCATACTTATGATACCTATATATATTATACCTTGTAATTGTAATAGTGATATTTGTTAAACAAAATAGTTTTTTATTTTATTTATTTCATTTTAATATTTAAATTGTTAATAATTGTGGAAAACTTGAATAAAGTTTCCTGCGGGACAGGCCTAGCCTAGTGCAGGAAATCTTTGCTAATATTATCAACATGCTCTCAACTATAGTAATAAATTAAATATTACAACCCTAGTTTTAACCCTGTAAAAGAACATGTAAAACATCTGACAATAAAGAATTTATTATTATTATTATTATTATTATTATTATAATCTCCGAGAAAATTCTCCCCAAAAAAAATGTTGTCGTAAGGAAGTCTCCAGTTTTTGTCTCTGTTCTTTGAAGTTTAGGTAAATTAGCTCACCCTTATCCGATCACTGGTAATTATAGACACAATAGATAAGACAATTAAGTGTCGTCCTGGGACGACGGCCGGTACGCAACCGGTTAAAACATAACAAACATGTTTTAATTATACTATGCTCATGAAACCAAAAGTTCATACAATGAGCAGTATATCAAATAGACAAACAGGCGTGCGCAGGATTCATGGGGCCCCCGATTAGATTACATGCGCACGCGCCGCGCCGCTCCCAATCTGCGCCATTGTGAAGTTGATAGCTCGTAATGAATGGCTCTTATTGAGGGAACTATTTTGTTTTGCTTATAATTGGGATCAAGAACTTTTAGCCTTAACTTTCATGACTGCGTTATATTAACTTAAATCTTTCAAGTTGCATGATAATAATTACTACTACACTCGGTTCACCCAGAGATGAGTCCTGACAGCTCGGTCATTTCGTAAATTGTACCCGTAAGGAGACTGCTATCGAAATAACGTAAACGACATCATCAAAAACTGTGAAATAGCTATATTATCCATGCTTTGTTCTTTAAAAATATTTGATAGATATTCTTTATATGGTGTTGTAGAGAAACGTCACTAATCATATTACGGTGAAAAGGGTATAAACGGGAATTATAGGCATACTCGAAGTTTCCTGAGGAGCGGGTTGAAAGTAATACTTTTCAGCCCTAGGGAGAATCGTTTTCAACTGACAGCTGTCAAATTATTTAAAAAAAAACTAGTTCTATTTTCACATTTCTATTGAACCATGTTCCAACTTTCTATACAGCCACTCAATTAAAGCGCGATGTAAAATTGTAATACCATAAAGTTATGTATTAATTGAATAATTATATTTTTTTTAACGACTTTATTATAATTTAGTTTCAACTATTTCTTTAAAATAACATAGATTTGGGCAAAATATTTACCATTTTTTCAATGATGAAAATGAAAAATAATGGCTGAATAGCTGGCCGGACACAGAAAAAAAAACAAAATAGGTGGGAAAGCGGCAATCCGATCACTCATTTTTTCTTTAGTTATATCATGTTTTTATTTTTTTTTCCTTGTATTCGTAATGAAAAGCACAGTGTTTACCTCGGGTTAAAGACTTATTTAGTCCCTCGTACTATTGGCACTGTCTCGGGACTAAATAAGTTACTTTCACCCCTAGGGTAACAATGTACTATTGTTGATATTTCTAAGTTTATATGGCGGTCTTTGGCGCGCATTTTGATGGTGTATGTAAACTCAGAACACTTCTTTCGTGAATTTTTTACTAGACTCTTGGTCGATGAGTTTCTACTTTCTACGTCATGTAGTTAATACAATAAACGCTTTAAGCTGTCCTGTATAACAAAACAACAGTACGTACACTGTAAATCTTATTAAACCATACATCCGTGCAACAGAGATCTAAATCTATTTCGCACATCGAAATGTATTCGGGCAACGCGGCGGGCAGACAGAGTGACACGGTCGCATGCCTAGATGTCTTCTCAATACAAAGATATTTATATTATGCTGGTATCTAATGCCCGCACTCCAAATCCGTAATGAATCAATAACTTTTTTTAAGTAATAATGTTGTCAAACAATCCGACGACTCACTTGGGGCCCAATTCTCCTAAAATAAATTGTTGCCAAACGCAATCGAACCACAACCGTCAGTCAGTTTTTGTTTTCGAAAACTTTCAAAATGATTGATTTTGTTTTTTGTGTCAAACAATTTGATAGCTTTTGAAATTGAGAACTGTCTGAATGAACGGTTCGGCCTTGGTTCGGTTGTGATTTATCAAGATTTATTTTAGGAGAATTAGGCCCCTGGGTAGTAAGTGGTTTATCCCCGCCTATACAAGGTTAGTCGGAAAGAGGGTACTAATCCGAAAGGGTGTTAAAGTACCCAAAATATTGAATAACTTTTCTCCTACAACTTTCTCCAAAAGTCAATAATTTGAGAGACATAGCTCTTCAAAGATTTCATAAAAAACACGCTAAAATCTATCTATGCACAGCTAGTATCAGCTGTGTTTACATTTTAGGTCATATTTGGGGAACGGATTAGAAAGTCCATTTTCTGAATTCGTAACTTAAGCAAGAATGAAGAATTTCTGAAAAAACATTTTTTTCTTGCGTGGTACTAAATATTATCGAATTTTGAAATTTTAACACTTGCTTTAAAACCGTCATCAGTGATACTTTAAGTGGCATGCGGATTAGTACCCCTTTTCCGACTAACCTTGTATACACCTACAACACCAAGAGGATTGCTGACGCGTTACCAACATTAGAGACAAAGTTGAAGTCACATGTGCCTGTAATTTCACCGACACCCATACCTTTCAAAGCTGCAGGGCAATTGTGTAACGTAACCAAAATCGATCATGACAGTTGATACGTCAAAAACAATATTCATTGCGTGGTACACAGTTATAGAGAAGTCGGATTGTTACTTAATTTATAAGATGTTAAAAAATCAACTCTAAGAATTTTGTGGGGTTACTCGGTATCGGAAATCGAACCACTTTTGTTATACAACTTTTTGAAACTCGCCAATTTTTTTTATGCCTGTCCATACAAATCAATTAAAATATTTTTTTTGGTTTGTATGGATAGTTATAAAAAAAATACGCGAATGTTGAAAAGTTGTAGAACAGATGTTGTTCAATTTTCGATACCGAGTAACCGCATAAAATTCTTAGAGTTGATTTTTTAACACCTCGTACACGTTGCTATGAAAATTGTTGACATGTCAAAATTAAAGCCATAGCGATTACAAGTGTGTTGTGCAATTAGAATTCTGAACACAGCAATGCTGCAAAACTGACATAAAAAAAAACTATTCCTCATATCAGTAAACAGCCGCTGCTCATCATTATCTGATATTGCCATAATCACCACGGTGATCGTAGTATGTTGTCATAAAGAACTGCCATCCATCCTCTTACGATAATCCCTTAGTCGTATTCGGCGACCAATTTTATTGGTCCTTGTTGATACCCTTGCCCGGGGAAGGCGAAGGGTTACGGACTCTCACCGGCTAAAAAACCACGTTGTTCCTTCTCCTGACCCTTGGCCGGAGAACCCCTGGCGGACCTCACCTAATCTTCTGCGACACGCAATTAAAGAGGGGATGGTCTATTCCTTAATGCGAACCAATGAAGCCCAATTCTCGTAAATTAAACGTTTTTAATGTTGTCTAACAAGTGTAACTCATTAATCTTCCCGTTCATAGAACGTACCGTATTCTCGGAACGGTGTCTATTTGAGATGCGTACGCGGCGACGGCGACGGGGCAGACAGATTGACGCCCGAACCGAGTGCCTTTCTTGAAACTGTGCACAGCATATTATTGGTATGACTCAGTCATGAGCTGAGTATTGTCAGGGCTATGGCTACTGCTGGAGCATCTGGACTAGTGCCCCAGGGGATAGGCTTACTTCAAATTAACTGGCAAAACTTCACATGGTTAGAAATTAACTACAATAATATGGCACGTCTCTCCAACACTGTCTTCAATGTGTGTGTGCATAGCCAACGTTTCACCATGTTTGTTTGATATTTAGTAGATTCATTACTCGACTCGTGCATAATTACAGCGATTACGCACTGCATCTGATCCGAATCGGTGAAAATACGGATATAAAAAACTCGGACCGAATTCGGATATTGCTTTACGCACTGCATCCGATCCGAATCCGTGAAAATACCGATCTAGAGTAAAAATCTCGGACCGAATTCGGATGTTGCTTACGCACTATTCCGATCTCTGATTCAAATTCAAACAATTCGTCCGTCAATTGTTCTTCCGAATTAGAAACTCACGGATGACGGATAGAAATCGGTTGACGGATGCCGGATGTAGTACGTAAACTACCATACAAATAGTTCTACGGTTACTTCGGAACGTATTTTCACGGATTCGGATATAAAAAACTCGGACCGAATTCGGATATTGCTTTACGCACTGCATCCGATCCGAATCCGTGAAAATACCGATCTAGAGTAAAAATCTCGGACCGAATTCGGATGTTGCTTACGCACTATTCCGATCTCTGATTCAAATTCAAACAATTCGTCCGTCAATTGTTCTTCCGAATTAGAAACTCACGGATGACGGATAGAAATCGGATGACGGATGCCGGATGTAGTGCGTAAACTACCATACAAATAGTTCTATGGCTGCTTCGGTCCGTCAATTGTTCTTCCGAATTAGAAACTCACGGATGACGGATAGAAATCGGATGATGGATGCCGGATGTAGTGCGTAAACTACCATACAAATAGTTCTATGGGTACTTCGGAACGTATTTTCACGGATTCGGATCGGATGCAGTGCGTAACCGCTGTTAAAGTGACCGCTCAACAAGGCACACGTGTGTCATTCATATAAGCCTCCAAACGGTACCATACTGTTAATTAGCGACGTCAAATCTGTTGAGCGACTGATCCATGTTTTTGTTTAAGTTTGGCCTACAGTTGCAGAATCCACATCACACACGTTAAGCCTTGTCGCTTCAATTCCTTCCAAACCCTCCAGAATCGAGTGTTGCGCAGAGCCGCGGCTGCCCCGTGGTTCATGCGTAACGTCCAACTCCATCTCGATCTAAAAATGCCAACCATCAGGCAATACCTCAAACGCATTTCCAAGCGTTACTTCGACAATGCCCCCCGCCATCCGAACCCCCTAGTCGCCGCAGCGGCCGACTACAGTCCCTCTCTCATAAGTAAAGTTCGCCGTCCCAGGCACACACTTTTAGAACCCGACGACGAAATAACCCTCCTCCAGGAGGCGAGTAAATCGACCAGCACACTACACAACGTCCGCCGCCGTCCGGCATACCGTCCTCGCCGACGAGGCCCGTCGCGACGTCCCACCGCCGCCGGTCACGATCCACCGAGCTCTCCCGTCGTAGAGCCGGTCGTCTCTTCAGACTCCGCAGTCACACCGATAATTCAGCCCTCATCAAGCTGTCTCCCCCCCCCTATGTCCACGCCAGCAACGCCCTAAGCCGAGGTCCGAGTCCCACTAGGGGTCGCCCTTAGTGCTGTTGTTGCAGGTAGTCATGATGTTAGTGTAGTACAAGTAGTTAGCTTAGGTTAAGTATTTTACTTCCCCCCCATTGGCTGGAGACCCTTCAGGTCTCGCCAATAACTGCCCGGTTACGTAGAAACCGTCCCCTAGGACGACCTACAGCAGTCCAATAGAAAAAAAAAAAAAAAAAAACAGAATCCACACATCTGCGTTGAACGAATGACGCGTTGTTAATGTTCTTTCAATTTTGTTAGTGGATTGGGCTCTCTGCACTTGGTTCCCTAAAGTTTACATCGCGGCATCGCGTGCAGAGGAGCTAGTCTTCATCCAACAGCATCAGGTAGGTGCCTCAAGTTAAGCTTCTTTTAAAGGAACATAAATCATCGCGTATACTTAAACTATACACCAACCGCTATCACGAATTCGCAGAATCGGATCTATTCCCGATGCGTCCGCGCAGGCAAAAAGGCGACGCAAGCTATTAATTGCGCGGGCGACAACACCGACAGACCGACAGACAGGGTGACGCGACGCTCGCATACTTTTGTGTACTTTATTATGCGTGTATGTACCTACTTATATAAATGTCCATAGATAACATTACAGATTAAGACTTTATACATTGGTCGTCCAGTGTCTGCAGTCATACGCATCGCTTATTGAACACAGAATGCAAAAGAGAATAGAGGGGATATCTCACGATGTCCACTTAGGTTTCCGCTATAATAAAAAACCGGCCAAGTGCGTAGAGTTCCGTATTTGCACAATAATACGGACTAAGAAGAGGGCTTAGTAATTTTTCAATAGAATTCTTACGAATTTTTTACTTTTCCAAGTACATTTTCTAAGTAGGTCGACTATTATTCGTAAAATTTGTAAAGCCTACTTTGCTGTGATATTTTTCCTTTTAACTTCGTTGTATAATGTTATACTACTACCGCGATTCACAAATCCGAAACTAGCCGTTTAGCTGGCAGGGGGGCACTTGATTCTAACAAAAATTTGCACTTTAAAGCTTTTAAGCATTTCAGAAACGGAACCCTTAATTGCAAAATTGTTTTCACAAACCCGCAATATTTTTCAAAGACCTATTCATCGACACCCCACACCATGGGATGGACGAGAAAAAAAAGCATCCCCACTTTACGTGTAACTCCAGCATGGCAAAACAATTTTTTTTCATGAAATTATTTTATCTCTTTGTCGGCGTGATTAATATGTATATCCATGCCAAATTATAGCTTTCTAGTACTAAGAGTCTCTGAGCTAAGCTGCGGACGGACGGACAGACGGACTGACATGGCGAAACTAAATATAAGGGTTTCTTGTTGACTACAGGACCCTAAAAAGAGCATTGCATTATGACTAATGACCTGGTGAAGGTCGCGGGAATCTGCTGGGTGCGAGAAGCCCCCCGATTCAGCAACTTTTCGATAAACAGTTGTCGACCGATTCAGTTTGACTCGTTCCGTCTACGATTCTCGTAACGATGGAAACAGAAATATGTTACCGAGCGATCAACATAATCGCATCGTTCCGAATCAGGGGATAGGACCGGTTGATGTGGCGATGCTTGGGGGAGGTCTATGTCCAGCAGTGGACGTCTTTCGGCTGAATGATGATGATCATTGCATTATGTGTGCACGCACCCGCGCAACGCAGGGAGACGAACGTTTCGTCTGAGCATTAAAGTCATCCCTCGTCACGAAAGGCATAAAGTACCCCATGAAGCCAGAAACCCAAAAACCCACGCCACCAATTTAGTAAAAAGAGGATGTGCGGCGGCATATTTGTGTGTGTGTGTGTGTGTGTGTGTGTGTGTGTGTGTGTATGTGTGTGGGTTTGTGTGTATGTGTGTGTGTGTGTGTGTGTATTTATATGGTAATTTACCCTCACAATCGGAGGAGAGTTTTTGGAAGCAGTGGATCTGAATGGTCTGATATGATGATAATAATGACTTGACCCATCTACAATTAAACTTGTTGGCGGCTTATCACGCCTTATATATCTATAATAGCTACGAGTACCGCAAGTTTATGTAAAAGTTGCATAAGTGGCTGCGCGTACAACCAATGTTTATTTGACACGTCATCAAAGGCAAGCTGCGCACGCGCAGGCCTGCATACGGTGTACGAAGATCAATGGGAGTTTCTGTAATCCTGTTATGAAATTGGGACATGTAAATATTACTAGATACTATAACAATTTTGAGTTATTTTTCTGGTACCCAGAAAATTAATAATTATGGTTTCAAGGAGTTTAAGGAACATCACAAGTTTTTGGAGATCCCCAGCAACGAGGGTCACAACTATGGAGGATCCAAGGAGCATCCACGTAGATAATAATAGAATAATATTACCTAAGCCCACGACGCCGTCCGCGAGGAAGTTGGAAACCAAAATCGTGTCGCAATAACTAAAAAAAACTTCTTGATAACTTTAAATTCTAATATCTTTTGACTAGGCAAACAAATTACGATGAAACAAAAACTAAATGTTACTCCGAGATACACACAATATCCCAATATTATAAATGCGAAAGTAAGTTTGTTTGTTTGTTACCTTTTCACGCCTAAACCACTGAGGAATTATTTATGTTAGTTGCAATAACCCGATAGTTGCAATTACAAGACTCCACCTTAGTCGAATTAGCCCTCAGGCCACAAAATTTTCTTTTGGGTAGGGGTAGGATAGGACTAGACTAGGGGATAGGACTTTTTCTACACTGATTTTAGCAATTATTTTAGTCTTTGTATCAAAATCGCTGTGGGTCTTTTGAAGTTCGCCCACCGGAGTTACTCCCTTCGCTTATTCGGCATCGAGCGATTGAAAATAAACAGTATAACCCTTTGTACACTGGCGGACAGTTTTATAGTATTACTTTATTAATATGAAGTTGGTATTTTCTTGAAAAGTGAGGTGTGCTGGTAAGTAGTATTGGTCACCGTAATTTACACTTTAAACTCCTTACCAAATTGTTCTCATTATTGTAGGTATAAATATGAAAATTACTTCTAGACTGCCTCGTTGGTCTAGCGGTCGCAAGCACGACTGCTGAACGTGAAGTCCCGGGTTCGATCCACAGGTCGAGCAATGTGTTATTGGGTTTTTCAGTAGGCCAGAGTCTATATTTGTGCCCGGTTGATGGCAATAGGCTCGCCCCTTAATACATGGGACTTATAACGGCGAACTGAGGGTGTACTATACACCTCTGCCCAATCTTTTGGGGAATACAAGCGTGATGTTGTATTTATGAAAATCACTACATCACACTAAAATTCTTTGATATTTGCAATATGTTTAAGAGGAACAAAGCCTTGACGCATTGATGGCATGCATTTGTGGAATTGTTTCTCAAATCATGCCTCACCTTACTGGTCCTGCTCATAAAGCCCTAACACCTGCACCTTGAGCGACCTATGTACTGTCACTAATAACCAGGGAGCGGAATCTTATGGCAAAACAATTGAAAGGTGATAGAGACGGCCTATTATTTTTTATCGAGTATTCAAGCTATCGAATTTTTTAACAGCTTAGAGAATACAGACGGACGGCGAGACATATTACGCATTTTTAGAAACCTAAAATAATAGATCAACACGAAATCTCAAATTGAAATAGTAGTAGTGCCATGGCCAACCCGCCTGCCAAGCGTGACGATTTATGGAAACCCCCCCCCCCCCCTACCCCCCACCCCATGCCACTATGTTCAGCAGTGGACGTCTTTCGCCTGAATGATGATGATGATGATTTTCATATCAATTCACACACATTCACAACAATTAAAAAAATCTGTCCGCCCGAATCTCTTGGCAAAACATTATACAAGTGCCTTCCATCAGAATGTGTTTCTTTAATTCTGTCCTACAGTGTAAAGCTTATTTATATCCTACGATATGTACCTATGCTGAGCGTTGGATATAGTTCGTGGTCTGTTTATTGGCGCACCAACACCACTGGTTAGGGCTGCACACTTTATTGCACGCCAGTGCACCGATGATTCATGTTGTGTAAACTACGCCTAGTTTTGGTGCTTTCATGTCAGGACTGATTTATGGATGAACATTTTAATGAATTACTTAAAGAAAATAAATAAATAGGTTTTTAAATTACTCCGTACAATTCAGTGCGATGCTATAATCGTTCTGACGCGTGGCGCTCCGACTTGCATCACCGTGGGCGAACCGCGTTTCATGTATTGCTAGAATTACCATGCCTGATAAGTAGATCAGTCATCATCATCTGCCTAGCCTTTTCCCAACTATGTTGGGGTCGGCTTCCAGTCAAACCGGATGCAGCTGAATATCAGTATTTTACATGGAGCGACTGCCTATCAGACCTCCACAACCCAGTAACTGGGTAATACGATACTCTTGGTAAGACTGGTTGTCAGACTTTCTGGCTTCTGACCAACAGTAACGACTGTCAAAGATCTACAAATGACAGCCGGGACCAACGGCTTTACGTGCTTTCCGAGGCACGGAGGAAACACGCTAAGGTAAATGGTCACCCATCCACAGGCCAACCTCGGCAAGCGTGGCTTAACCCGGAAGATCGGTCTATGCGGCTGTAATTATTTAGCTACGAGCTCCTCCGCCTGATAAGTGGATCAGTATAGTATGTTATACTGAATGTAAGGGACAGTCGTTATACATGTACAGCAATGTGATTCTCCAGTAGAAACATACGTTGGAGCTGCAGTGCTGTGACGCGAACTCGTCTACGAACACAGCGCTGCAGCAGCGACGCGGTACGTACGTACGAATGTAAGTGCGACGTGTACGAATTAAGAAAAAGTGGTTTAATTTAATAATAAAAAAAAAACTTTACGGTATTGCAAGTACGTAAAAAAATGCCCCATACCTACTCCGTAAACGTCCACTACTCCCAATCAGCGGTCAAAACGAAAAAGGTCTCTATTTAAATTAATATTGTAAAAAATTAAAACCTTTAATAAAGAACTGTAATGTGCTAAAAATAGTTCCAAGATTAGCACCAGTTTTAAAAGACTTCAAGGTCATAAATATGGTTAAAAGCATTAAATGATGCGCCGCCAAACACAGAGCCCGTCAATTTTGAGTAATCAAAACAAATGGGCCGTTTACATCGTGACGACATAATTTACGGGCCACATCATTTCCTTTTATAGGGTTGCCGCATCTTTAACCCTTAAGGCAAAGGCCTTGACCACAAACTTTTTTTAAAGATGTCGCTAAAGCCTCCGTTTCATAATTTTATTTTTAAACTTACCGTTTTTTTTCATTTCAATTTTCTTTAGCAATTTTAGAAATTTTCTTTAATCAAGAAAGAAAAGTAAAAGGAAAAACGTAAGTAAACAATTTTCTTTTTCTTTTTTATAAAAAAAAATCAATTTGTGTGTTATTTACTTTTCCTAAAACATAATGCCTTATACAGGATGTTAACGAATTCGTGTAATTCCTTTAAACCGCGTAATCTACTGGTGACATAAATTAACCCTAAATAGGTATTTCTGAAATCCAACTGAAAAAAGATATTGAAAAAAAAACTTGGTTTTCTATTTCTGAGTCATTTTAGAGCCTCGAGTTCGCCAGCCGTGTCGCCGTGCTTTCATTAATTTATGCGTGGCATCGAAATGTTCACACAAATAAAAAAAAAATTGCAAGAAATAATTTTCGTTTTTTTACTGATTCCTTATTATGTGGTTTAGATACGACCAATTACCGCTGCCCCATGAAAAAAAAAGATTTTTTATTTTTAATCAATCTATTTCCCGTGCGGGGCCATTGTACACCAGTAGTAGATCATGTGGTTTTAAGGAATTACACGAATTTGTTAACACCCTGTATAGTGTTAATAAGTAGGGAATGTTGGAGAGGATATTATGGAAATTGAAGAAAATGCCTAAAGCACTAAGTCCGCCTCTATAAAAAAATTGTGCAAAAGTAAAAATAAATAAATAAATATTACTTTATTCAGGATACGCACAGGATTATTACAGGAGAAATACGACAAAAAAAAAAACAACATTTTAAAAATCTGTTCGAGTCTAAAATGCCTCTTTTTTAACGTGTAGTAATAGTGCTTGCGGTCAGAGGTTATTTCAAAATAGGCACAACATCTAAAGCAGCGTGTTTGACAGCCCTACCCGTTAAGATAATGGTACAATACTATATCATGTTGCGATGCATACATCGCCAGTTTAAGTTATATAAATTAAAAATCACCAAAGTAAACGCTCAGTGTATGCGGTGCAATTCTGTGCAATCTACAAATAGCTGGAGGTGGCGCGATCAATGCGGTGGGTCTGGTTGTGGTTCTCAAACTTTTGTTTGAGTTAAATAAACTTAAGAAAAGTAAAACTAACTCAAATAGCCCTTGAAATATGGAGATGGAAAACTCTTTCACAATGTGCTTTGTTACTAAATTACTACTTACTACTACTACTAGGCTACTTCTTAAATTAAAAAAAGTTTCTGAATAGGTGTAAACCCTAAAAAAAAATATACGATTATTCAAATAAATAATTTGTAACTATAAATAAAGTCCAATAAATAAATCGTGATTTTCAAATCCCGGGATTAAAACGTCATTATAATTATTCCGGGATTTTAGAGGAGGTATTATCCACTCTATGTTACTTCCTTCCTCGAAATTTAGGTAAATAAACTCTACCTATTCCGATCTCTGGTCTCTCTCCGATCATATTTAATAAAACACTCACACTACGTCACACTTGCCACAGACCTACTAACATAACCTCTATAAAAGACGAATAAATTATAAAATGTTGAGAGCCGCTGTTCTAAGGGCATGTACGGAGCAGTTTTCAAATTACGCAAATTGTAGTGCATGTAGTACAAGTTTATAGTCTGCTCCTAGCCTTAGGTTACGTGGACTAAGTGCGTGACCTGATAGCTTTGTGGTATAAACGTGCTGTACGTAGCATTATCTTCTGACAAAAATATTATGCAGCATGACTTAACATCTGAAGACCATGAACTCTGCTGCTCATCATTCTGTACAACTTTTACTATGGGAGAAACTCAGAATTCGTGAAAAATCATCTGTTCCATACACTTTATTAAGCAACATTGATTATTTTTAGTGATGTTCCGACTACTCGACAAAGCCGACTATTCGGCCACTTTTGTAGTCGGCGAATTTCGGCAAAGAGCGCCGACTATCCGGCTTCATAGTTTGTATGTGTATTTCTCACTAAAATGTATACCTACAACCTTATTTTTACTTTATACGAAAACCGAGACACCCCAACAAGATTTTCATCAGAACTGCCTGAATATGTGTTTTTGTTTTAGTAAATCTCCAAGTTATACCTTAGTTTATGTCGCGTTAAGTTCCCTAAAAAAAGTGTGAAATGCCTGAGATGTGCTATGCAGGGGTTTTCTATTACACGAAAACTGACTGAGAGGACCGTCTCAAGCCTCAAGGTGTCTATTCCCGTCAACTGTAATGGGTAGAAACCTACTGAAACAAAATATAAATTTACGAAAAAAAAAAAATGGTGTAAAAATATGTTGTCAATCGATTCTCCTAGTGATTCTGAACAAATTAGTTTCAGGTTTAGTATATACTTAAACTAAGCTTGTATAAGAGGAATTATTACGTTAAATAATAACCTTAATTGATAATAATGCGAAGTAAACAAAACATGTTCTGACACGCTCGCAGGCGGCGGTTGCGACTTGCACGCGAATAAGCTGTAAACGAAGCGTCACGGAAATTGTCGAATACTCCCGAAACCATGATCGGCTTGGCCGACTAGTCGGACTCTTAACAACCGACTAATCGGCTAGTCGGCCAAAGTCATAGTCGGCACATCTCTAATTATTTTGTATGGAACAGCCGATTTTTTCATCAATTTAGAGATTGTCCTATAGTAAGTTGTACAGATGATGAAGAGAGTTCATGGTTTTCGGATATGAAGCTACCAGTCATGCTGTTTATATTAATCATATTTTTAAACGTAAGAAAAATCTTGTTTTTTGGGTTCGTTTACATTTACATACACATTCAGACCTGGAACAATTATCTGTAGGCGAAACAAACATTGGTTGCGCGTGGATATCGAACCCAAAGAAACGGGTCTTTGTGTTCTAATATTTCACCTTGACAGCAAAGAACTTGCTCTATTTTAGGAGTAAAAACAATTTTAATAATTGTTATAGGTACTATTAGAAACGTCCGTACCTGATGTAGATACGAAATTATACATAAGAATCAGTAAGAAACATAATAATTCACACAAATCTATAAGAAAAAAAAAAACTGATAAATACACTAAACATAAAATAGCGCCATCTATCAATAGAAACATAAACTACAAAGTGACTCACCCATGCAGCCCGTAGCGGTGAGCCCGTAGTGTTCGTCCAGGCAGCTGTCACAAGATGGCGGCGCCGCGCCCGCCGCGCATGCGCACTCGCCCGTCACAGCGTCGCACGTAGCGTTCAGCGACGCAGTGCCGCAACGACAAGCCGGACACCCGGCAGATACACCTATGGATTAACGTCAAATTTAACTTTTTTGTCGTAGTAAAAGCGTAATTTTATTTAGGTAAGTAGGTAGGTAGGTATTCTAAAATTAATTCAATATAAGTTCATATTATTGCAACTAACACAATAAATAATAAACTTTCAGCTTTAAAAACAAGTAATAAAACATTTTTTGTTGCAATGGAAATTCAACTATGTTTGATAGATAGAATTAAGGTAGGTATCAATTCACCCGATAATTCTCAATTTAAAATTGCTGATTGCAGGTATTTGTGAATATTTACAGACGCCAGCTGTCACATCAAGCTACCCGAAACTGTCAAATTTTCCCAATCAACCTTGAACCTAATGCTTTTGCGATAAAGATGAAAATCTATTAAAGTTTGACAGATTGTAGTAGCTTGATGTGCTGGCGTCTGTACTATGATCTGAAAAATGCATGGTTTTCCATGTTCAACCCCGTCAGTTTTTGAGTGATATAATGTGGTGAGTGATGTATTACCTCCGTGTCCGGTGCGGCACGTGCTGCAGGCGCGGCCGGCCCACCCCGCGCGGCACGCGCACTGCCCCGAGCGCGCGTCGCACGCCACCGACAGCGCGCCCGCGCCGCACGAGCACTCCACGCACCCGCCCGCACTGCTCGCACTGCCCGCACTGCTCGCACTGCCCGCACTACCCACACTACTCCCACCGCCCGCACTGCTCGCAGCCTCGCCAAACCAGTACCCTTCCTGCACACAAAACAACACAAAAAAATTGACAACTTCATTCATTTTTATGGAAAGATCACTCATGACAAAAATTAATAATGCCAATACCTATTCTATTCATAAAAAAATTGCAAATGTATTCAAATAAAGTTTTCCTGTAGCTCCTGTTATCGGTAGCGGGTAGCACTGGGCAATGTTGACAAGAGAGGGTAGTCGTCGATATGGATCGGCCCACCCGAGGTTATAAAGGCGGTGGTCATTCGACGAAGCGAGAGCATTCCGTGTTGAACAGCTGAAGAAGTCTGACCTTTTATATCTGATTAGCTTGTCCTTATTTTATGATCTTGTAATAATTGTGTAAAGTAATATATTGTGATCTAGTTTATGTTACTAATACTAACTCAATTACAAGTACTCTCAGTGGTGGAGAGTCTATGTTGGTTTTATTTACTGTGTTTACCTTGCTCGCAATCCTGACATACCGATATTAGCTATAACTGTAATGATAGAATCACTCCTGAACGATTATGTTGTTGTGTCTTTTAAATCAGAAGTGGAACAAGAAAAAACCAGTCCACATTATGATTGTATACCCACATGTAAATTATTTGCTTTGTAAAAATCCCCTGTAGACGGACTGACAAAAACTTGATTATTCGATTGATACATAAATTGATATTACAATGGTGAGAAATGTGAGAATGAGAAAATGTGATAAATCCGGTGAGTCACAACCATTTTATTATGTGTGAAGGAAATATAATATGAGAGGTTATTTATTCGTGTAAAATAAATATTAAATGATATCTTTGCTTATTCATGTAAAATAAAAGAGATGTTATCTGTATTTATTCGTGTAAAATAAATGAGATGATATCTGTGTTTATTCGTATAAAATAAATATGATGGTATCTGTATTTATTCGTGGAAAATAAATACGGCATCTGTATTTATTCGTGTAGGAAAATACATTGCAAGTCGTATTAGAGTTTGTGGTGAGATGCAACCAGGGTTGATCTTTGGCACCGCCCGGTTTGGCCAGCCGGGGTTGGCCAAAGGCTTCGCCTGGGGAAAGCTGAAACTTTAACATGACGAAGCAATTTTTATAGGGCTGGAACCAAGGCGGGATATGCCATGATATGGCTAGATCCAAGGCGGGTGATGCCATGTTGATAAAGCAGGATCCCAGGCGGGTGATGCCAAATGAGTTGGCTAAATCCAAGGCGGGTGATGCTATTAATTGATAAATGAAAATGCAGTGAAAATGAGATTCTGTTTTGAATTAATGTTTTGAAAAAGTTTTGAAAATATTGATATTTGTTTTGATTGGTTTTGTTATAATTCTTGTTGTAGAATGGTACAAAATAGTTTATTGAAATTAAAAAGTAGTTTGTTATTATTACTTATGGTTTAAAATGTATTTTTTGTAGACGAAAACAGGAAATTGTATTTATTATTGATGATAATTACTATGATGACTTCCGTTAAAGATTAATTTGTCAAATTTATTTTAAATAAAAAATAATTTGACTTATTTTCGTTAAGGGAGTGTATAATAATGTATTGTATTGTTGTAAAAAGGTTGTACTATTAGCGCAATATAGAAATGTTATGTTTACAACATCATGTCAGTTTTGTAATATGAGTTTGGGAATAATTGAGATAATATTTTAAGTGTTTATAATTATGTAGGTACTATGATACTGTGAATAATGATTATAAGATATTTAACCATGAAACATTTAGGATGTTTGTTTTATGATTTCGTGAAGAATTGAGATATTTAAGAATGTAGGATTTTGTGAATAATAATGAGATATTGAATCGTGAATTATTTTAAGGGTGTACTATGAGTTTATGAATAATGAGATATTTAATCTTGAAATATTTTAAGTGTTTAACGTACTATGAGTTTGAAGTGTTTATATGCTGGTACAATGAATTGTGAATAATTGAGATAGGTCAATCATGGAATATTTTAAGTGCTATTGTACTATGAGTTTGTAAATTATTGAGATATTATGTTCTGATTTTGTGAATAATTATGAGATTTTTACGAATGAAATATTTTAAGTGTTTATGTATTATGGCTTTGTGAATCGTTGAGATATTTAACCAAGAAATATTTTAAGTGTTTATGTATTATGAATTTGTGAAAAACTATAATGAGATATTTAGCCCTGAAAAATATTGTAAATGTATTTAAATGATTTTATGAATTTGTGTATGATGAGATTATTTGATGTTTAACCAAAGTGGAACTGTCTAATAGGCATCTGAGATAGTATTTTATTGTGAAAATGTTGGAAATCTAATGTGTGTATGTTTGTAAGATTTTGATACGAGAAGTTATGAACGAATATAGAACTAGGTTGATACTGAATGAATATCAACTAGTTCAAGCCACGGGTGATGAGCTTGTTGGCCGTCGATGGGATAACAAGCTCTAATCGATTCAAACATTCTTTGGATGCTCTTCATTTTACTTTGGTCAAAGACATGAGTAACATGACGAGGTCAAAGATGAGTGATCAGGTGTGGCCGAGATGTGTACTGTATTATTTGTTTCTGTTTAAGGTCCGAAGGTGTCACTGAAGTTAGGCCTTGATGCACAATCTTGACGATGGGGTTGATGGTGCGTCAACCACCAACCACCAACACACGAGGACGTGTGTTTTGCAGGAGGGCCGTGTTATCGGTAGCGGGTAGCACTGGGCAATGTTGACAAGAGAGGGTAGTCGTCGATATGGATCGGCCCACCCGAGGTTATAAAGGCGGTGGTCATTCGACGAAGCGAGAGCATTCCGTGTTGAACAGCTGAAGAAGTCTGACCTTTTATATCTGATTAGCTTGTCCTTATTTTATGATCTTGTAATAATTGTGTAAAGTAATATATTGTGATCTAGTTTATGTTACTAATACTAACCCAAATACAAGTACTCTCAGTGGTGGAGAGTCTATGTTGGTTTTATTTACTGTGTTTACCTTGCTCGCAATCCTGTCATACCGATATTAGCTATAACTGTAATGATAGAATCACCCCTGAACGATTATGTTGTTGTGTCATTTACACCATAGAGTCCCAATTAAATAAATCACTTTTTTACTGATTCAAAGGGCATAATATCATGCCCCGCCTGCCCTGTTACCTGTACGCCACAAGAACTAATGGACGCTACGGACAGTGCTAAACTCATTGCTGAGTTCTGGGCCGACACGGTGTAGATTGTCATCGACACGCTAAGAAGAAGACTGACTCAAAGAAGACCATAAATGCATTTGTTCTTACATTTTTTCTCACTTCTTTTGTGTCACTATTGATTATATTTTAAACCTTATACACTAAAGAGAATCCTAGTCTTCATCTGCATAGTCCATTCCTAAAGTTGGGGTAGACTTTCAGTCTAACCAAAACTGTCTAAATATCAGCGTTTTGCAGTAAATGACTTTCATCTGACCTCCGCCACCAACTCAGACCCCTTATTACAAAAGATGATCTAAGAAAAACCTAGGTTTTAATATAGCCCCATCTCTCTTTGTTGTATGACATAAGAGATGGGTGTATTTTAAACCTAGGTTTACCTTAGTCTTGATTTAAACCATCTTTTGTAATAAGGCCCAGAGACTATATGTTATTTGGGACCCCTAACATCGTACTTGACATTCGGATTTGTTAACTGTAGATAGTGCTAGGCAATGTTATTAAAGACATACAGTTTACACGAATGTAAATAAAAAAATACGTAAATGAAAGAAAATAATCCTAATTAATTTCTGAGACCTTATTAAATCTTTTCCAGACATAATTATGGCTCACTGGCTTTGGAAGTTAGTCTGGTCAGGATTGAGTCAAGTCAGCCTTTTTTTCTATTGGACGGCCAGAAGCACGAAAAAGCGCCATCGGTTCATGGTTGATATACCAAAAACCCGAACGAAGCGCTTTGATTCCACTTTCATTGTGAAAACCGCCGAACAGTGGAATGCGCTGCCTGAGTGGGTGTTCCCCGACAGCTACAATCTGGGTGTCTTCAAGTCACGAGTGAATCGGTTTCTTCTGAGCAAGCGTGCTCCATCGTAGACCGCATCATCGCTTAACATCAGGCGAGATGGCGGTCAAACGCAGGCCTAGAATCAAATCCTACCTTGCACAGGTCGCAGCGCGCCCCCTCGGTGTGCGGGGGGCACGTGAGGCACCGCCCCGTCGTGGGGTGGCACGGCGACCCGCCGCACGCACACGCGCGGCACGACCTGCCGGACTGCGTGGGAGAACCCCAGTAGCCGAAGTCACAGCTGCAAATATATCGATATTTATTAAGAAAATCTGAGAATTGGATTGAAAAGTAAAGTGAAGCATAGTTGTCCAATCCTGACAATAGAACAAATTAAAGGTAGTCTGGGGCACAATTCTCCTAAAAGAAATCTTAATAAATTGAAACCGAACCAAGGCCGAACCGTTCATTCAGACAGTTTTCGTTTTCAAAAGCTGTCAAATTGTTTGACGCAACAATTTTGCTAGCCGAATTGGCTTGGGCCCCTGTTGAATTGAATGTGTTTCTGTGCCATCCTGTTAAAATTTTAAAATACGAAGGTTTCTGATCAATATTTTTAATAGTGCTTATATTATACAAAACTGTCTACACGTTTGAGATTTTACGAACAAAATCTGCAGGAAAGGAAAAAAAGCCTTTTTTAAAACCTGTATGTATGTGGTGGCGCTAATTAGCCCAATCGCCAAGGTCGCAAAAAAAACCTTGCAAAATGTCGGTCAATCCTGAATTTTGGATATGTGTCATGTTTAGGTGTTCTTATGAAAAATTCAAGTTTTCTACCTTGAGTGAACTCGGCGCGCTCCGCCATCTTGGATGGGTTTTATGCCAAAAAATTGCGAACCAATATTGTAGATAATTAAATACTCTACAATTCCTGCCTTGAGTATTTTTTTCTATAGCTAATAGTTTACGACTCATTGCGCTTTAGGCGCTTTCTTATTGCGTCAGCCCCCAAATTCAGCCACCCTACACCACTTTTTATTTACGCTCGGAAGAAGAAACTCAAACTTAAGTCTTTCGAGTCTCTCTCGAGTTTCAAGATTATGATAACTTACTTCTCACAATGATCGCCTGTGTATCCGTCGGGGCACTGTGTGCACACAAACTCGTCCCCCTCCGCGCTGGCTAAGGCGCAGTTTGGACTGAAGTTGTTGCTCGCTTCGTACAGGGGACAGGCGCAAGGCTTGCACGCACCCTAAAAGTAAAAATATAATTCACGACCTCAGGCAAACAAAAGGCTGGGGGTCTGTTTGTCTAGTGGCTCTCTAGCCCTGGGTGTCGACTCAGGCCCAAACCAAACAGGCTCGTGTTTGGCTTGGTGCTTAGAGCAACGCTGCGTGTTAAGCGATATACCCTACCGAACCGGCACACGGTTTACTATCGCAATGGCCACACTGAGGCTTGGAGCTGCGCTGCATCGACTATTAGAGCCATTACGCACTGTCGGCTGGTCGCCGGAAACTTGGTCGACGGCGACTGTGACTTTCAATAGTTTAGGTGTTTACGCACTTGGTCGCCGGTCGACCGGGCAACTATGCTTATGTTTTGATCGCCGAGAGAACAAGTCTCCGGCGAGCAGTCGACAGTGCGTAAGAGCCATTAGTCACATGGTGAGTCTCCGTGAGTAATCGAGAGCGAACTGACTAAACAGCGTAACAAGTTGGAGGATTGCTCCAACTTCTGGCACGCACAGTAGGTCAACTTGCGGTATACATTTAATTCAATATTAGTGCTTACCCCAGTTATAAAAGTTTTTAATTTAAATACATTTAAGGTACTATTACTGCAGAATATTTAAACGTGAATACCTGGACAGGATTTCCGTAATGTCCGGGGAGGCACCGTTCGCAGTGAGGTCCCGTAGTGTTGTGCTGACATGGTCCACAAGGTCCGTCCACTGTAGAAGATAGTGCAATCTTTAATACTGCATTGCTATAACTAATTCTCAGAAAAAAAAACAGTCATTTGCGAATCAGACTCACCGAGAGTTCCATAAAAGAAAATATTGGAAAATAAAAATCTACATGATGTATATTCGCCTTGTATGATCACGTCATTTCAGGTCGTTTGGCTTCGCAACTTTGATACAGTTGTGTGCCTCACTCACCTGTGTCACAAGCGGCGTGCTGGTTGCAGGCGCAGGCCACGCACTCGAAGCGCGGCGTGGCGCTGGCAGCGTGCTGCACGCGCGCGTGCGTCCAGGCGCAGCGCTGGCAGTGCGCGCCCGTGTGCCCGCGCGGGCACGTGCAGCGCTCGCGAGCCGCGCCTAGCTCGCAACCTTGATACAGTTGTGTGCCTCACTCACCTGTGTCACAAGCGGCGTGCTGGTTGCAGGCGCAGGCCACGCACTCGAAGCGCGGCGTGGCGCTGGCAGCGTGCTGCACGCGCGCGTGCGTCCAGGCGCAGCGCTGGCAGTGCGCGCCCGTGTGCCCGCGCGGGCACGTGCAGCGCTCGCGAGCCGCGCCTAGCTCGCAACCTTGATACAGTTGTGTGCCTCACTCACCTGTGTCACAAGCGGCGTGCTGGTTGCAGGCGCAGGCCACGCACTCGAAGCGCGGCGTGGCGCTGGCAGCGTGCTGCACGCGCGCGTGCGTCCAGGCGCAGCGCTGGCAGTGCGCGCCCGTGTGCCCGCGCGGGCACGTGCAGCGCTCGCGAGCCGCGCCTAGCTCGCAACCTTGATACAGTTGTGTGCCTCACTCACCTGTGTCACAAGCGGCGTGCTGGTTGCAGGCGCAGGCCACGCACTCGAAGCGCGGCGTGGCGCTGGCAGCGTGCTGCACGCGCGCGTGCGTCCAGGCGCAGCGCTGGCAGTGCGCGCCCGTGTGCCCGCGCGGGCACGTGCAGCGCTCGCGAGCCGCGCCTAGCTCGCAACCTTGATACAGTTGTGTGCCTCACTCACCTGTGTCACAAGCGGCGTGCTGGTTGCAGGCGCAGGCCACGCACTCGAAGCGCGGCGTGGCGCTGGCAGCGTGCTGCACGCGCGCGTGCGTCCAGGCGCAGCGCTGGCAGTGCGCGCCCGTGTGCCCGCGCGGGCACGTGCAGCGCTCGCGAGCCGCGCCTAGCTCGCAACCTTGATACAGTTGTGTGCCTCACTCACCTGTGTCACAAGCGGCGTGCTGGTTGCAGGCGCAGGCCACGCACTCGAAGCGCGGCGTGGCGCTGGCAGCGTGCTGCACGCGCGCGTGCGTCCAGGCGCAGCGCTGGCAGTGCGCGCCCGTGTGCCCGCGCGGGCACGTGCAGCGCTCGCGAGCCGCGCCTAGCTCGCAACCTTGATACAGTTGTGTGCCTCACTCACCTGTGTCACAAGCGGCGTGCTGGTTGCAGGCGCAGGCCACGCACTCGAAGCGCGGCGTGGCGCTGGCAGCGTGCTGCACGCGCGCGTGCGTCCAGGCGCAGCGCTGGCAGTGCGCGCCCGTGTGCCCGCGCGGGCACGTGCAGCGCTCGCGAGCCGCGCCTAGCTCGCAACCTTGATACAGTTGTGTGCCTCACTCACCTGTGTCACAAGCGGCGTGCTGGTTGCAGGCGCAGGCCACGCACTCGAAGCGCGGCGTGGCGCTGGCAGCGTGCTGCACGCGCGCGTGCGTCCAGGCGCAGCGCTGGCAGTGCGCGCCCGTGTGCCCGCGCGGGCACGTGCAGCGCTCGCGAGCCGCGCCTAGCTCGCAACCTTGATACAGTTGTGTGCCTCACTCACCTGTGTCACAAGCGGCGTGCTGGTTGCAGGCGCAGGCCACGCACTCGAAGCGCGGCGTGGCGCTGGCAGCGTGCTGCACGCGCGCGTGCGTCCAGGCGCAGCGCTGGCAGTGCGCGCCCGTGTGCCCGCGCGGGCACGTGCAGCGCTCGCGAGCCGCGCCTAGCTCGCAACCTTGATACAGTTGTGTGCCTCACTCACCTGTGTCACAAGCGGCGTGCTGGTTGCAGGCGCAGGCCACGCACTCGAAGCGCGGCGTGGCGCTGGCAGCGTGCTGCACGCGCGCGTGCGTCCAGGCGCAGCGCTGGCAGTGCGCGCCCGTGTGCCCGCGCGGGCACGTGCAGCGCTCGCGAGCCGCGCCTAGCTCGCAACCTTGATACAGTTGTGTGCCTCACTCACCTGTGTCACAAGCGGCGTGCTGGTTGCAGGCGCAGGCCACGCACTCGAAGCGCGGCGTGGCGCTGGCAGCGTGCTGCACGCGCGCGTGCGTCCAGGCGCAGCGCTGGCAGTGCGCGCCCGTGTGCCCGCGCGGGCACGTGCAGCGCTCGCGAGCCGCGCCTAGCTCGCAACCTTGATACAGTTGTGTGCCTCACTCACCTGTGTCACAAGCGGCGTGCTGGTTGCAGGCGCAGGCCACGCACTCGAAGCGCGGCGTGGCGCTGGCAGCGTGCTGCACGCGCGCGTGCGTCCAGGCGCAGCGCTGGCAGTGCGCGCCCGTGTGCCCGCGCGGGCACGTGCAGCGCTCGCGAGCCGCGCCTAGCTCGCAACCTTGATACAGTTGTGTGCCTCACTCACCTGTGTCACAAGCGGCGTGCTGGTTGCAGGCGCAGGCCACGCACTCGAAGCGCGGCGTGGCGCTGGCAGCGTGCTGCACGCGCGCGTGCGTCCAGGCGCAGCGTTGGCAGTGCGCGCCCGTGTGCCCGCGCGGGCACGTGCAGCGCTCGCGAGCCGCGCCATCTGATCCGCGCACGCCCACTCCCTCCAGTCGGACCTAGCCCGATGTCACAGGAAAATCAACTTAGAAGATCGACAACAATGTCTGATTGAGGCACGGAGGGTTCTCAATCGTTAACGTTGTTGGAGCGACTATAATCGCAACAATAAACACGACAACCGCAGTTAAAAGTCTTCAGGAATTTTCGCGAACGTAATGATGTAAGTGACCCGTGTTTCGCACGTCGTCGTATATTTGTTGCTACCACTAACAAGCAGTTCAAAAATACACAAGGATCAATCCCCGACCGCACCTCTGATTTTTCGAGTTCATGTGCGGATCATAATTTGGTTATCACTTGCGTTAACGGTGAAGGAAAACATCATCGTAATCTGCACCTGAGAGGGCTCCAAAAAGTTATTAGATGGGTGTGTGTAGCCGCCAACCGGCAACAAGCCAGCGTGGTGGACTAATGCTTAAGCGTCTCATTCTGAGAAGAGGCCCGTGACCAGCAGTGGGACAGTAATAAGCTGATTATGCTATGCTTTATTCTAAATCCTAACGCGGAACGTACCACGTGAGCTTCCACTGAGAATCTGATGACCATTCGTCACATTAGCTATTTCGTCGCTATCCCTATTAGGTCACATTCACTAATACGTCACCTTGTGCATCTGGTCAGTTTTTTTAACTCGTTTCATGCTCTATTTCGACTCATTCCCAACTCGTCCGAAGCATATGTACAATGTACAGTCAGCGTTAAAATATCTGGACGAACAGACTGTTCACGAAGATGTCAACACCTAAAAAATTTTACTTTACTTCAATTGATTACTGTGTTTTAACTATTACAAGCGAAATCAAAAAAGGCGGAAGTAAAATTACTGAACTGAATATATTTTTTAAATTTAAATAGTCAAGAGCCAGCCAGAGTAGCCAGCGTATCCGGGTATCCAACGATTTTATACTACCCGGTTTCCCGCTGAATATGGGCTTCTATCCGGCCGGATAAGGGATATGTAAATGTAGGTATGTGGGAAGGGTGACCGAAATAAAAGCTCGAAATCTTCGTAAATTCTTTTATCTGAATAATTAAAATACCGTGGGTTTCTGTTAACGCCATTCTTGCATCTCTTCTTCTCAAACACCTCTCTCTTTTACTCAAAGCTGCGTTCATCTATCAGCTAACTACTACATTAGGTTGCGTTCAGAAATATCATTAAAAATAATGCTACATGTATTTGTTTTAAAAGTCAATTAGTGGCAAATTGAATCAAGGATGTATAAAACAAGTTCTGCAGCTTTGCTGGTAAAAACGAGTACGCTTCTCCTTACAGATAAAATAACAATGGTAAATTCATTGCTGAGACTTAAAATAAGCGTCTAATGATAAGAGGTATTACAAAAGGCTAACTTTTTTCTAGATATTCACGCAGCTTTAACATTTCTGAGCAAAGTCTCTGACATTTTAAAGATTTACCTACTGATATTCCCGATAATTCCAATAATTTTTACTTCTTGCCCATGCTTCTTTAATTTTGCACCACTTTGGGTGTTGGCCTTAAAATTAATTTGTTTTTTTTTACCAACTATATTTACTTAAGTACTTGCTTTAATGTTTTATTTCGATTGATGAATTATTGTTCATGAAAGAAATATCATAATATAAGGCAGCAAAACTTGGCGTATATTAGATAAAGTGATGTAAGTATGGAAGCTCGCCATTGTTTTTTCTGTTTATAGTAAGGCAAAACTTCAAACTAGAATATTTATAATTCGAGACTTTATTTAATAGTAAACCTTAAGACAAATCTGTTCACGAATTCAAACTCTATACTTTTACACATTTACAAACATTGTTTCAATAGCAGCCGCAAAAGATTATTTCAACAAAAGTTTGTTTGGGAGTTTGTTATTGTTCTATGATTCAGAACATAAATTAACAAATTAACCAAAAATTACCGCTTCGTCGCTCACGCACGCACCGTGGTGAAACAGGTTGTGACTTGTACCGCCTGAAATGCACCGATCTTTTACTAGATATCCGGCGGCGAGATATACGGCGGTCCGGCCGATAGCATTACCGCTTATTTGATATTCGGCCAAATTATTATTCGTTTCATCTCTAACGCGGCGTCCTACGTAGGCGGTTCAAAGCGAACGCGATTGTGAAGTGATCCGATGCGGTGATACGCGAATTCAATGCGATGCGGTGCGAAGCAGTGGCTTTGTCCTACGAGCTCGCGAATCGCCCGCCGCATGCCGCCGCCTTTCAGTAGCAGTTCACGCGAAAATATCAAGCCAATTGACCGCGTTCGCTTCGCTTCGCGCCGCGCCGCACCGCGCTCCACGTGCGTTTGGTCACGTAGGCCACTTCATTAGGTATCGACTGATTGTTGTTTTCGCGTCGCGCCGCGCCGTTTTGCATTCGCTTCTAGATCGCTCACGTAGGACGCCGCGTTAGACATGTTATACTATACAACCATTATACGAACTTTGCTTTTTGTCGTTTCTGCCTAGTAACAAAAAGACGAAACAAGTTACCCACCTCATCCTGATCAAAATGGTAGTGCGCCTTGAGCATGATCCCCTTAACATCTCTGAGCACGTCCATGAGCTGCCCGCGCGTGGCCCGCGCGGCGTCGCCGTGCAGGCTCCACGCGCCCTCCAGCAGCTGCACCGACAGCGTCAGCGCGCCCGGCGACTCGTGCGTCGTGTTGGCCGACGACAGCATCGTGCCGTCTGGTAACGTTAACACATTCATCATTATCATCATCGGACCATCCAATGAGAGCTTTTGTTACACTAATTTTTGCTACAGAAAATATGTACAGACGCCAGCACATCAAACTACCCGAAACTGTCAAATTTTTCCAATCAACCTTGAACCTAATTCTTTTGCGATAAAGATGAAAATCTCTTGAGAGATTGTAGTGGCTTTATGTGCTAGAGTCTATACTTTAAAAGAGACTTTGACCCCTCAGTTTGTTTCGGCCTTTCTTCTCAGAGATAGTCAGATAGGAAACGCCAACGACATCTAGCTTTAAAAAAACCAAACCAACATGTAAAAGAGATTTTTAAATATCTAATTTGCAGAATACATAATTTCATTTCAGCCCCTTAGATCACATACTGAGAGATAATTGGCCGATTAAATTTTTATATGGCAAAATGAGTTCGCCCGTGCAGGCACTCCCATTTCACTCATACCAATAAGGAATCCAGTAACCATTAGCTGAAAAGTTTGCAGTCTGCGGACTACCTAAACATCTACTGCATCATGCCTCATTAAAACAAGAGACCAATGCTCCTAAAATAAATCTTGATAAATTGGAACCAAACCAAGGCCGAACCGTTCATTCGGAATATTCCGATCTGTCCCCTTCGGGGGACCAATCAGGAATAAAAAAATCGATCTGTTCCCCTGTCACCAAGACTAACGGACAAATCGAAAGAATTATTTCTGGTCTGTCCCCTGCTGTTCTTTAGGCTTTCTATAGAAATAAAAAGTTTCGATCTGTTCCCCTGTTACCGACGAGGGGACAGATCGGAATATTCCGTTCATTCAGACAGTTTTCATTTTCAAAAGCTGTCAAATTGTTTGACACAAAAAACAAAACCAATCACTTTGACAGTTTTCATAAACAAATACTGACTGACGGTTGTGGTTCGTTTGCGTTTGGCAACAATTTTGTTAGTGGAATTGGCCCGCTGTTGGAACGGGGATGGCCTTTTCTGTGTCGAGCATCGCACTGAGCCATTTCAACAAGATTTAGTTGCTTACCTGTACCAATAAGTATGACATCAGGGCCCCAAGTGGGGTTCCCTCCCGTGTCTCCCCTGATGATCCCCCAGTACAGAGTCGCTCGGACTTCGCCCCCGTACGCAGACAGCTGGTCACCGTTGAAAGAGCTCGTCATCCAGTAGAAATACTCCCACCCTTCTACCTGAAACATTGTTTATTTATTTATTTTATTTTTATTTTATTTCCTTAGGTCTACCAACAGATGTTACAGATAAACATTAACATAAAACAATGAATAGTGATCTTAGTACTACTGCACACCTAATTATAGGTAAACACCACATGCATCATTTTTTGCAAACTGACAACTTACTTAAAACGAAAAAAAAACTTCAAATAGACGTAATCAGAAAAAAACAATAAAAAAATGCTTAAATTTAGTTGTGGAGACTATAGTGTTATATGTATTTGTCATAAATGGCTGATGTTGGCTTTTCTAATAAATGTCGCGAGACTGTCTGCGTGGATGTCGTTGAGGTCACTGTATCTATTTACTAATTTACATAACCGCGGAACAGGCGAACTTGTGCCAAATTTAGTTCGTCGAAAAGGTGGAGTCAACGGAGTAATGGGCCTTCGCGGTGTCCTGCGTGGGACCCTAAAAGAGAATTTTCGTAAAAGTTGCGGACAATCAATTTTATTCCTTAGCAATTTATAAACGAATCTAAGATCTAGGATATCTCTACGGTTTTCAAGGTTCTTCATTTTAAAAAACGCTAACTTCTCGCGATACGACATTATTTTCACCTTTCTACCGAATAAGAACCCGAGATTATTCAAGAATCTTTTTTGGACACGCTCTATTCTTAACGAATGGATAGCATAGTGAGGTCGCCAAGCTGTACTGCAGTATTCCAGGATGCTACGAACCAGGCTGCAGTAAAGCATAATTTTTATTTGCGACGTTTGGAACAGTTTGCTATTACGAATCACAAATCCCAATGTTCGTAGTCCTTTTTTAATGATATTGTCGACATGCGGCACAAATGTCAACTTGCTGTCCAAGATGACACCCAGATCCTTGATACAGTTTACTTCAGCTAGTAACGTTCCATTAATGCTATACGACGTTTGTATGTTGTGTAGTTTCCGGCTGAATTTGATGTGGATACACTTTTCACAATTCAACAAGATATTGTTTCGAGAGCACCACATCGCTAACCTGTCTATGTCATGCTGCATTAACTTAGCATCAAGTTCGGACGTAACCGCTTTAACAATTTTCATATCATCCGCAAAGAGGAATGGAATAGTATTATGAAAACAGTCAGTAACATCGTTTATGAAGACGTTGAACAGAATCGGACCCAGATGTGAGCCCTGTGGAACACCTGATGCGATCTTGTGATGAGCTGAGTGAAAACCATTGACGACAACATAGAACTCTCGGTTGTTTAAGTAGGATTGGAACCAGTCAAGCAGTGGTCCGTGAAGGCCATACATTAAAAGCTTCTCCACTAGTAGTTTGTGGGAGACTCTGTCGAATGCCTTACTAAAATCCGTATACACAGCGTCTACCTGAACACCTTTGTCCATGGACTCAGATAATGTCTCAATGTAAGAGACGAGATTTGTACAGGTCGATCGAGATTTGTTAGTGTTAATTACAGCCTGTTATGGTGAAAAATATATTAAAAAAAAAAAAAAAAATAACAAACATTAAAACTGCTATCACTACCTATCATGCTTACATTGAATCATTAATACGCTACGGGTTCATAATGTGGGGCAATAGTACCGACAAAAATAGAGTATTTGTTGCGCAAAAAAAGTGTATTCGTGCTATATATGGGCTTCAACCTGACGAATCTTGCAAGCCAATATTTAAAGAACTTGGTTTGTTACCGCTACCCTCTCTCTATATTTATGAAGTATGCATGTTTGTGAAGAAGCATAAATACTTATTTAAAAAGGCAGATGATGTATGTCCTCGAAACCGGCGAGATCCTCACAGGCTTATATTAAATGAATTACCAAGACTGACTAAATATAATAAAAGCTGTTTAGCCATGTGTGTTCGGATATATAATAAAATACCAAGTGATTTGAAAACTTTAGATTTTAGACTGTTTAACCTTCCGTGCACCACGTGGGGTTTAATAAACCCCAGCGAAACAAAAATCGTCGTATCTTCGTAATCGGCTGCGCGAATTTCACGAAACATCGAGTAGCTGGAGTTGCGATGTTGCCGGGTCGTATAGTAACAGTGATTTAGCAGTAGCGTCGCAGGCGCAGCGGACGGTCGCACGCAAATTGTGGCAGGGTGTCACAAACCCCACGTAGTTCGGCACGTCGTCTAAAAGGTAAGCAGTTTGACATGCAAAATATACCTATTTCTATATAAATATTTATTTATTCTGTTTTTTTAATTACTTTAATCGTTTGTGTATTTGTTTCCAGGTCTCATAATGACTCGACGTATAGATCAACATGATTTATTATCGGCACTTATGGATGATAGTGATGGCGACACAGATGAGCTATATTTACCTGGAAGTGAAGGCGATTCGGATCATTTGAGTACTCAATCTGAAAGTGACATCGACGTGACGTGTAACAAGATGTTCGGAATGCGATAGAAGAAAAGATCGAAAGACCAAGTATGGTTGCGAGTAATGCGAAGTACCTATACTATGCTTAGAGCACGCATATTTTTTTTTGTAAAAATTGTGCAGATTTGAACCAACTGGGATCTCATGAAGAGTAATTATGTTTCGTTATTTTTATTTTATTATTGTTTCTTATCTCATTAGGCCCTGAAATAAAGGGCAATAAGAAGTTTTTAGTTATTTTTTTTTATAGAAGGCTAAACCAAAGCAGGTGGTCTCCTCTTAGTTATTAAAAAAGTTCTATTTTTGTTACAATGCCTATAGATATTTAAAATGTTTATTTTACTTAACAAATTTATTTTATTTCTATCTCCTAATAGTCCAAAAACAATATAAATATGTATAAAATAAACTTTAAAGAGATATTCTCTATATATAGATAGAATGATGTTGGGGTATAGGAAACCCCACATAGTGCAGGACGCAACTTTTACCCACGTGGTTTACGGAAGGTTAAAAATAAATTACACAAATGGTTAAGCACTAATAACTTTTATAGCATAAAAGAATTTATTGACGGGAAACACTTTGTAATGTAACCAATAATTTGCATGCTATGATATTAGCAAAACATGTATGCTCTATAATTGAATTTGAACAACTTTATATACCATGTTTAATGCAAATAAATATTATTATTATCCAATTCGTGTATTTCCTTAAAACCATGATCTAACTGGTGTAGGTTGACCCCGAACGGGTTTTTTTTTCTTGCTCCCGGCTACGTGGTCGTGTCAAATTAACCTTGTAAGAAATAAAAAACCCGGCCAAGTGCGAGTCGGACTCGCGCACGAAGGGTTCCGTACCATTATCTTTGAAAACGGCAAAAAAATCACGTTTGTTGTATGGGAGCCTCCTTAAATATTTATTTTATTCTGTTTTTTAGTATTTGTTGGTATAGCGGCAACAGAAATACATCATCTGTGAAAATTTTAACTGTTTAACTATCACGGTTCATGAGATGCAGCCTGGTGACAGACGGCCAGACGGACAGACGGACAGCGGAGCCTTAGTAATAGGGTCCCGTTTTACCCTTTGGGTACGGAACCCTAAAAAAAGGATTTTATGTAGCAAATAATAAAAAATCGTTGCCTCGTATAAATGAATGAATGCACGGTAACACAGCAGGGCGCCAATTCCACTAACAGAAACTTTTATCAATTGCAATTGAATCGTTCATTCAGACAGTTTTCGTTTACAAAAACTGACTGAATGAACGATTCAGTTGCTATTGATAAAAGTTTCTATTAGTAGAATTAGCCTCCTGGCGGGCACGACTAGCGCGATATCGCTCTTTACGAGTACAATCAGTTAACTCGGAGCTCTAAAATGACTCGGGAACAAAAAACTTTTTTTTTTCTCTAGTATATCACGCGGTTTATAGGAATTACACGAATCAGTTTACATCCCGTAGGTATGTACGTTGAAGTACATGGGTCTTAGACGGCTACAGTAGCCAAATTGCAATAATCAAACTTAGGAATCGGATAAGTGATCGTATGTAAGGAGAAAGCAGTTGCTAACAAGCACAATTAGCATAATCAGTCCATTGCTGTCCCACTACTGGACAAGAGCCTCTTCTCAGTATGTAAGGGGTCTGGCCCACAGTCCTCAACACTGGCCTGGTACGCGTTGGTGGACTACACACAGCATCTAGAACTTTCTGGAGCCGTTTCAGGTTCCCTCGCGAAGTTTTCCTTCACTTTTAACGCAAGTAATAAGGGGCCATCCTTTAATTACGTCACACGTGAAGGGGGGGAGGGGGTAAACGAAGTGTGACATCATGTGACAAGGGGTGATAGGGGTCCTAAATTTCGTGACGTCACATTTAAAAATGTAATAATTTCGGAACTGCTGTTTTCATTTCATAATTTCTAGATGTAAAGTTGCAAAAAATGTGACGTCACACTAGGGAGGGGGGAGTCTCACAAATGTGACCAGCTGTGACAAGGACGGGGGGGAGGGGTTAAAAAAATCATGAAATTCGTGTGACGTAATTAATTGATAGCCCTCTTAATCAAATTCTGATCCGCACGTTCGGAAAGTCAGAGTTGAGGGCTGGGTTCGATTTCAGCCCTTTCTGCATGTAAGCCAAGCGTTCAATCGCTACATTTTAATAAATATTTTTTCTTTCTCTTTCTAGGTTATCACTGCTTTTATTTATTTTTCACCTCATAACTAATAACGAATGGTTTCCCATGCTCGTCGACAGAGGGCTCCAGCGTCTCATTTCCTTGAGAGTCTGTGATCTGCCATGCTTCTCCAACAGGCAATATGACCTGCAAAGAGAATTAAAATATCAACTGATTTCGGTTTGTTACATATTCTACTATTTCAAAAAAACGTTGCTTCACACTAGGAATTTAAAGACACAAATCTTCAAATGCACACATTCAGATTTGAATAACAAATAATACAAATATTAGCTTGTCACTGTCCCACTGCTGGGCAAATGCCTCTTCTCATACAGAGAAGGGACGAGCATTGATCACCACGCTTTACCTACTCACTGCGGTTTGGCGATTTGAGACCATTAAATCCAGGTTTCCTCACGATGTTTTCCTTCACCGTATGTCAGTGGCATCTTAGATTAACTAAGAAAGTACATATGACATTGAAAAAGCCACATTGGTACATGCCTGGGTTTGAACCCGCAACCCGGTGATTAACAAGCAGATCTGTAATCAGCTACCACGGCATTTTTTATATTGAATGATTCGAATAAAATATGTTAAATATCTGTAGTTCATAAAATGATTTGTTACGCGCGGGTTTGAAGCCAATCGCTCAGTCACCTCGCCAGAACAACACACAAATAACGTGATTACGTTTGCAACTTGCAATAATTATACAAATATCTTTGAAATTCATAGTGGTATTGTTTGCAAAGACAATTTGATTATAGAGCGTTGTCCTTATTGGCGAGAGATCGTGCGATGTACGTCAAAAAAATTTTGCTTGTGCATTCTCAACTAAAGGACTCATTTGGACAAACTATCACTAATCACCATCAATTATCAACATCACCCATCACCATGACCAGTCAACATCAATAAAGATAAAATCATGTGTTTACTAACATCTCTGGGAGGTTCCAACTCCTCGGCGGTGGCGAGGGAGCAGGTGTCGGTGATGTGTGAGCAGTAGCAAGGTCTGCACCCAGCTGCTAGCTCCGCGCTCAGACCGAAGTGGCCCGGCGCGCACGTGTCGCATCTCTCTCCCACCACGTTATACTGAAAACAATACCGAAAAAAAAATGGTTTTACTAATAATAAGTACATTCTTGTATTTGGGACAACAAAGGAACTATTTTTGTTTGTACACACCTTAGATACTACTTACAACTTACACTAGGATTAGTAACAAAATCAAGAAATACAGACAAGTTAGTGAGTCATGTAGTTACGGGGCATTTCATGCGGACAATGATTCCGCATGAGATGCCTCAGCACAGGAGCTCTCGGGTCCTCAGCCACGACTTTTTGCCCACATTTTTCTCTTGTATCGTTGGTTCCTTTACAAACCCACATGCATAAATTGCTTCAATCCACGAAGACGCAACCCACTCCGTTTTGTTTTTGGTAGCCCCGTGATGCGTATGCACACATGTAACTATTGTGTGGTGATAGAACTAACACAATAGCAATTTATGATGCACACTTTTGCACTGAAGCATTTAAACAAATAGTGGAGTGCGTCTTCGTTGAGAACTATCTGTAAACCCGTAACATTATCCACACCAAGTATCCGCTACTTCAAGACTTACTAAATCTTGAAGTAGCGAATGCCTAACGAGATCCTGGACATAAAAATATCGAATAATCGTACAAACGCGAAACTCGCGCTCCAAACCCGTTCAAGGTCATAATAATAGCCTGCCGTCTGTTAAATTCTGCGCGGGATCAATCTACACCAGTAGTGGTTTGAAGGAATTACACGAATTTGTTCACACCTAGTATAACCCTTTCCAGGAACACAGGCTTGAGTTCTAAATTTAAACTTACTTTACATTCGCAGACGTCATCACAGATCCTCGCAGGGTCCACGATGCCCCTGGGGTCACACTTGCAGGCCGGCGTGACAGGCGTCTGACAGTTGGGGAACACAGCTGATGGATCCTCGCAGGAGTCACACAGGTGCCCAACAAAACCGGGGAAGCAGTTGCAAGTAATCCGGCGGTGTTTCTTTTCCCATTTGCAAGAGCCTGCAAGTATTGAAAGTGTAAGTCAGGGTCAAAGCGGTTGTCTTGATTTTTATATTCGTATCAACACACTATTTCATACATTGTGTTCTTTGATTATTTACAATTGTGTTATAAAAATACCCCTAAAGCTGAAAGGGGGTGAAAAGGTCCTTTGTGAAGAGTCTATTGGCAATATTTCAAAACAGTACCTAGCAGGACCCAAAAAAAAAATTGGATAAGTGGATAATACATTAATATTATCACTGAAACGCAACCCTGAAAACATAAAACTAAAGAAGAGACTATCCAGAAAGTTATTTAACTACATTCTTACCTAATTTCCTCTGAGAGGTAAATGACAACAAGGTACTTATTACTTCTATGCAACAACCATACTACTTGATTAATATTTTCTTTTTCATAGGAAATTTAGAAAAAGTGGCCAGTCAAGACACGAGTATCTATGAAACCATTTCGTGAAATAGAGTTTCAGCCACGAATAGACTACCAAATGGTGTCAAAGTTGTTATTTCATCGATCTATTATCCTATCGCAGTTAATTGCCAGGCTAGATCTTTTCCTAATTGCGTCATATAAATACGTCCTTGGCTTTCCGCGGGCAGACCACCCCGTGTTATTAGGGGACCAAAATTATAACGCGTGACCGGAAAAAAAGACCTTCCTTTATTAGGCGATGCATTAACCTACCATCAGAGCCTTGAGGATCGCAGTCACAAGGCATACAGGGTCCATCAGGCAGAGCGTTGTAATACCCGAACAGGCATCGATCACATAGGGGACCCGCTCGATTCTCCTGAAACGAAATTAAATATAAGCCTTGTTATGTCTAGCGGGTCCAAATTGCCACGACGAATGAAAGATGGTCTAAGAATAACCCAGGTTTTAAAATAGCCCCGTCACTTTTTGTTATATTATGTTATAAAGTGTTGGGTATATTTTAAACCGGGGTTTACCTTAGTCTTGGTTTAAACCATCTTTTGTAATAAGGGGGAATGTGTTAAGAGTAGTAGAGCTCCTTGTGAAAGAGTTCGCCCGGGGAAACACTCCCGTAAACCGAGGATACTTTGATTCGTTTTTGAGCTTCATGTATTTTTATCTTATTTATTTTTTACTAGCTTTCGCCCGCAGCTTCGCTTGCGTGAAATTTTGAACCCGTTAAGTGACGATTTTCCATACAAACTTTCATCCCCTGTTTAACTCCCTTAGGGGTTGAATTTCGAAAAATCCCTTCTTAGTGGATGCCTACGTTACAAAAGGAACCTACTGTCAAAATTTCAAGTTTCTAACCCCAGCGGTTTAGGCTGTGCGTTGATAGATCAGTCAGTCAGTCAGTCAGCTTCTCCTTTTATATGTATAGATTTTAGGTGCTACATCAAAAATCTTTTAAATAAACTGAATTAACAGATATATAAAACCAAATAAGCTAAATAAAAAAATAACAGAGCATTGTTTTCGAGAAAAAAAGGAGAAATGTTCCTTATCAAACTTGGACCGTAGAGCTTCTACTTTGATGATCTCTGTTCTATCATTGAGTTTCAAAGTAGCCCCAATCGAGAAATTTAAAAATCGTTTTTAAGATTCCGTACCCAAAGGGTAAAACAGGACCTATTACTAAGGCTCCGCTGTCCGTCTGTCCGTCTGTCTGTCCGTCTGTCACCAGGCTGTATCTCATGAACCGTGATAGTTAGACAGTTGAAATTTTCACAGATGATGTATTTCTGTTGCCGCTATAACAACAAATACTAAAAAACAGAATAAAATAATTATTTAAGGGAGCTCCCATACAACAAACGTGATTTTTTTGCTCGTTTTTGCTCGATATTGATAACGGCAACAGTTAGACGTTTGAAATATTCACAGAATATTTAGTTATATATTCACTTTAAAAAAGAAGACGGATGAAAAAAGATTGCATGTAGCGGAGATGAGAATGTTGAGATGGATGTGTGGAGTGACCAGAATGGATAAAGTCAGGAATGAGTATATTAGAGGAAGTTTGAAAGTAGCGCCATTGACAGAAAAGTTGAAAGGGAACCGTTTGTCTTGGTATGGGCATGTGAAGAGGAGAGATGAACGATGAATGTGGCGAAAAGAGTTATGAATATAAATGTGGATGGATGGAGAGGAAGAGGGAGACCAAAGAAAAGATGGATGGATTGTGTGAAGAATGATAATATGAAAGAGAAGGGTGTCAGTGATATCATGTGATAGGACGGAATGGAAGAAGAAAACGTGTTGCGCCGACCCCAAGTAACATGGGATAAGGGCAGGAAGAAGATTCACTTTAAAAATAAATAATTAAATTAAAATAAAACATGTATTTAAGGGGGGCTCCCATACAACAGACATGATTTTTTTGCCGTCTTTATGGATAATGGTACGGAACCCTTCGTGCGCGAGTCCGACTCGCACTTGGCCGGTTTTTTTACATAATTAGGGGTGTAGTTTAATATTTTTATCTTTGCCAAGTAACATCACAGATACCTCTATACCGAATGGGAAAATAGGAAAACTGACAATATTATCTACACAAGTAAATTAAAATGCATAAGTTCCACTTCCACCGAGATATGACCAAATGCAATATTTTTTGTAACTATTAATGTCACCTAGTGGTGGTTAACACCCTAAAACGTATAACGCCAAAATATAACAGACTATGTGTACATAGCGTATAGTGTTTGCTATAGCGGCTCTGACTTCGCGCTATATTATAACGCCTCAACCTACTCAACGAATAAGTATAAACGCGCATAGCGGGGCCAGAACGAGATAGCAAGATAGCGTAGCGACTAGCAACAGCGCGTAAGGGAATGAACTTCATTCAATGAAGTATTATTATATTCTTTAGTGTACAGCGCGTTGCGAGATAACATATACCGCGCATCATCAAGTCCGTTTAGCGTGTTGTTAAATAAAATTATAGCGTCTCCGCGTTCAGACTGCGCCTGAGTTTTGTAACACCGCGTTATTATGATAGCGTATAAAATAACAGACTATATGAATATATTTTATAGTTTATAACACGTCTACAGTTTATAGCGGATTTGAACATCACTAATGTCACCCCTGTATTTGAAAGTAACCTCGGTTTACCGGTACCTATTTTTACCGCTAAGCAGCATTGCTCTATTCCGGTTTGAACGGTATGGGTGCCGGTGAAATTACAGGCACATGAGACCTTCCAACTTTGTGTCTAAGGTTGGCAACGCATCAACAATTCTCTTGGTGTTGTAGGTGCAGGTGGTGGTGTTGTAGGTGTGACCTAGCTTTCGGAACTTTCAGCCGGTGACCTATTGTAAATGTAATATACAAACCGTGCAGTTAACACAGAGTATGGCGCCGGTATCGTCGTAGGAGCACGCCCCGCGCTCCCCGCACTCGCACCCCGCGCCCTCCCCCCCGCACGGGCGCGCGGGGGACCACGCCGCGCCCGAGCAGCAGCGCTGGCAGTGAGCGCCGCAAGTGTCGTGGACACACGAACATTTCGCACCCTGGAACATGTAGGTACATCAATATTATCGAAAGCATTTTAATAACAGCAGCCTATTATTGTCTCACTGCAGTCTGTCTTCTGTCAGTGCTGTCTTCTCATAGAGAGAAGGACGCTTGCTGATTGTGTGTTGGAGTTTTTAGACAATTAATTTCAACTTCCTCACGTTGCTCTCACCGTAAGTTAGAGGTGCCTTAGACTTGAAAGCACAATATGACATGGTTTTGTAAACTTTCAGGCCACCACAAGATGCCTGAACATTTAAAGGCTCCTACACACAATGCCGCCGGCTTTGCCGCCGGCTTATTGCCGCGCGGGTGTAAGTCAATAGGCGTTATAACCGGCGGCCTGGTTAAATACCCGACGGCAAGCCACGGCGGCAATGCCGCCAGCATTGTGTGTAGGGACCTTATTTTTTTAAATATGTATATTTTTACTTTTATTTAATTGGCAATTGGGGCTCATAGTTACCCCTCAATTCATAATGATCATACCTGAGCATCTACTGCGCATTTGGTGGCATGTCCGTGGCACAGACATCGCGCGGCGATGGTGAGCGCACGCACCGTGTAGTACTGGTGCCGCGGAGGAGACGCGTGAGCTGCGCGGAATGAGATGCGCACGCGACGTGCAGTTACTCCTTCGCCGATTCCAACGTGCATCTGTGAGTTGAAATTATACGACGTGTATTAGTTATAACAGAATTAGTATTGGTTCTAGCATTGCTACTGCATTTAAAATTTAGTCTAATTGCCTTGACATAAGTCCTAATTTCCTCTATCTAGATTCTAGACGGACTGAGTTGCAGAAAGCAAAAATCACAGAAATCGATTAAACAGTCAACAGTTCGGCCAAATCAAGCATATAAGACTGAACGGATTCTGATCAAAATTGGCACACAGGATCTGGATTACTGCTTATCCGGGTTCAGTAGTTCTCCTAAGATGCGAGTAAAAGAGAGAGCAACAACAAGTAAAGTTATTTTGTAAATATAAATTATTTGTGGTAATATGCAGTTGCTAAAAAAATATTAAAAGTAAATCTTAGCTAGGAATCATTCTACAGTTCGGACAACGTAATAAGTCCGATTCGACGTTTGCATAAAAGCACAAAATAAATGTGTACAGAAGTTGCACGCCTTCGATCTTAAAGAAAGTCGCCTTTTTATTTATCTGAACATAGCGCATCCATGACAAAATGAAACTAAACGCCACGCATTGTAGTAATTATTAATTACTAGTGTTGACATTACTCCTAGTATTTTGACAGATGTCAAATCGGACCTATTAGATTGTCACCAGTCACCAGTATAGGGTCTGATGTTCTATAGCCGCGTTTGCAATCGGTAACCACCGACGACCTACCCTTGAAATCAAAAAGTGTGTGTACATACCTCTCCATTCTCCAGCGGTCTTGGACTAGCAAACTGTGTAGAACAAGCCGGTTTATCGGCTCTATTCATTCTCTTAGCTGCCCTGGCCTTCCGTCTTCGTCTCTCAGGCCTGAGGTCCCACAGCTTGCGGCAGTGATCCCTGTCTCCGAACGCTCTGACCATCCTCCAGTCTTCACCATCTTCAGATGAAGACACCTCCAGGGACCAGGCCAGTGGACGTGGTGATGGTCCCGACTTGATAATCACGTGAAGCAGTTCCATTTTCTGTAATTTGAAATTGGTTTCTATGAATAAATGGTCTGCTGCAATAGACTCCTCAGCAGTACCTCCTGGACATAAGAATAACCAGCCCATTAGTGTCCCACTGCTGGGAACCGGCCTCTTCTCAGAATATGAAGGGTTCAGGCTTCAATCCACCACGCTGACCTGGGGCCTAATTCTCCTAAAATAAATCTTGATAAATCACAACCGAACCATTGCCGAACCGTTCATTCAGACAGTTCTCAATTTCAAAAGCTATCAAATTGTTTGACACAAAAAACAAAATCAATCATTTTGAAAGTTTACGAAAACAAAAACTGACTGACGGTTGTGGTTCGATTGCGTTTGGCAACAATTTATTTTAGGAGAATTGGGCCCCTGGTGTGGGTTAACTAGGGTCAAACCCAAATTTCAAAAACTAGGATTTGAAGTTGAAAAACCAGGACAATTCAATTTAAAAACAGGACGCAGTAATAGAGTGGCAACAGTTAAATTAATACGTAGTGAAAATAGATTAAATAAAATTCAAGTAGTAATAATAATCATATTTTTGGCTGGCTTTTTGTTATGGCTGGCTGGAGTGGAACCCCAAGAGTGCCCGCAGGATTCTCAACTCTGTCTTGCCTTTATCGGCCGGCCAGAGGGGGGCCGCCAGAGCTATTTGCTCGGGGGTGGAAGTGTGTGAGATGGAAGTAAAGGTGTAATAGCGGGGAAACCCACTCCGGGTCTCTTAGACCCGCGACGGCGAAACCGGGGCCACACCTCTCTACACCCCTAGCCGCTCACACGTCTGTTGCCCCCTTCGCCTATGTACTGGCGGCTTTTCAGGGGGCCCAGCTAGTGAGCTGGCGAGTCACCGTCTGCCAATACTTCAATTTTAAATGTTGAAAGGCAGACGCCGTTTTCTTCCGGCAATAGAAGTTATCAGTCCACCTAACACCCCTTCCCATAGACCAGATATTTTTCACCACATTTTACAATAGTCTTGCACCCACCTGGGACGGTCCATGACTGTACTCCAATAGTGCAGCCGTGGATAGTCCCGGGTTGGTGCCCCACCCCATTTTAGATTAAAGCTCTCAAAGGGGCCTCTGCGCGTTGGACCTGTGTCCCCGTGTATGCCTTGTAATGTAACAGACGGCCCTAGGATCTCCTGAGAGCACGTCTGCCACACCAGTTGTAAAGAATGTGTAGAGCATTCTATACCTAGTAGTGTACTTAACAATAATAAGATGCTTATAGAATAAGAGGCAGGACTGCGTCACGTCCCTTGGAGTAGTCAGCGAGTTCCTTCTTGTCGTTACGGCGTCCGTCGATGGCCCACACAGCCATCTGATAGAAACCGGCGGCAGCAAACAGACCGGCTGTAGCATTTAGTCATAGTCATTAGTAGACGTAGACGACAGCCGGTCCGATCGCCGATCTCGTATGTGTAGCAGGAGACGAAGTGAAAAGAAGGGGTCACCCTCGGGCACCGGAACGCATCTCACCCCGGTACCACGGGAGCGCAGGTTCCCGGATAGGTGGTGGAGGCTCAGGCCGTCCAGCCCCCCGGAGTCCCATGTAAAGGCAGGTGTTGCTTAGAGCAGTGTATAGGGAATGGTTGATGTGATGGCATACCACATATAATTAAACGGTCACTCACACGGATTTAAATTTATAATATTTATATCAATATAATATAATAAACAGTAAATCATAGTATCAAAAATCGCCATGGTGTAAAACAAATCAAAGTCCAGTCTAATTTAAATTCAATTCCTATCTGTCATTCATAAAAAAGTATAAAATATAAAAATGGCCAGTAGGTGAAAATGACGATGATCATGAAGGTGATACTACATTACCCCAAAAACCCGGAAAAAAAAAATTTTTACTTAGAAAAACAATTTTTTTCAATCTGTAAATTTTGAGGTTAGGAATATATTACCTTGACACCTGCATTCATCATTCTATCAAACAATCAAGCACTCACACTAACAGAGGGAGGGGATATGGCTCACGACTACTTTGAGATCAATGGCACATACTCCACAAGGATATATTTGAGATAATGAAGGCTTATTTTTAGGGTGTCATAACCCGCACCACTTAGAAAACCCAAAGAAAGATTAAAGCTAATGAAGGCTTATTTTTAGGGTGTCATTACCCGCACCGCATAGAAGAGAATAGATAAAAGATAAATAATAGATAATGAAGGCTTATTTTTAGGGTGTCATTACCCGCACCGCATAGAAGAGAATAGATAAGAGATAATGAGGGCTTATTTTTAGGGTGTCATTACCCGCACCGCTTAGAAGAGAATATAGGACACCTCAGGGGAGTTAGGTAGGTCTCCTAGCCTGGGTAGATCCTAATATCCCAAGGGTGTGTATCACCCTTAAGATTAAGATAAAAAAAAGGATCCCAAGGGTGTGTAGCACCCTTAAGACTAAAGTAATAGTCAAGGTAGAAAAGGAAGGAAAGATAGTAAAGAGAAAGAAAAAAAAGGATGGGGATGACAGCCACGTGATGTAAAAAAAAAGCCAAATAGTTCCCAATAATGAAATGAAATGATTACAGTACAGTATTATAAAAAAAACAATATAGAAAAACAGAATATACAATTTAAAAACATAACGAATTAATAAAGAATACAAATGACAGATAGGAAGTACAAATGGTACAGATTATGGTGCTGCATTCCTGTTTGTGAGCAAGTAAGGTGAATAGAAAGTTATCAAAAAAAAATTGTAAGTAAACAGTAAAAAGTATGCAAACCCAAGTTTAAAAATAACTTCTTCTAACTCGTTTCATCGTGAAGTGATGAATGTAGTACTATTCAATGTTAGTATTAGTAGGAGTGTAGTAGTGTAGTGTAGTTAGTAATTACTAGTAGTGTAGTTAGTAATTACTAGTAGTAGTAGAGTAGTTAGTAATTACTAGTAGTAGTAGAGTAGTTAGTAATTACTAGTAGTAGTAGTGTAGTTAGTAATTACTAGTAGTAGTAGAGTAGTTAGTAATTACTAGTAGTAGTAAGAGTATGAAGAGTGTACTACGTTCGAGTAATGTTTGAAGTATATTGTAAGTACAATGAGTCGAAAAATAGTTCGAAAAATATTCGTACGTGCAAGTAAGTTTTTAGAATTAAAAAAAAATCTTTAAGAAGGTTTAATTCCAACTTAAAAGATCAAAAGAGTTCGCAATTAACCATAAAGTTGTCAAACTCAAAAGAAAAATAAATACGTCGATATAACATGACAAATTTATGTTGACGTATTGTATGTCAATATAATTAAATAATATTGAATTATTTTATAGGAAAATAATTCAGTATTTTATTTCCGTAAAACTTTAAGTTAGACGTACGAATCGTAAGTATGAACGACATTATGTAGGTAAGATGTGTTCTACATAGAAATAAAACCACACAAATATTCCTAATAGTGAGTAGCGATAACGATCAATGACGTATTATAAATAGACACGTCATGCATCAACATCACGGCACTCAAAATCAGCGTAAATACTATCGGTAGCTGGATAGCTACATAAACGTACGAAAAAGGAAAGAAAATTAAATGTCACATAAGGAATTCCTGTTGTTAGAGAGAGATAAATATGTATCTTAGGTTACGTCATTATTTTTTGGTGCATGCTCATTGGTCGAGCGCGTACAAAGAGGCATGTGGGGAAAAATTGACACTCAATTTTCTCGTGTTGATATACCTAGGTAGGTAAGTAGTAGATTTTTGGGTAAAATAATATTATTCTCTACCGTTAAAATTATGAATGCAGTATTTAGCAACAGTAATTATAGTTATTTAATTAATAAAACAAAATGTAATATAAACATAAAAATCTTTATCTACGAGTATATAATCAAAGTAATCAAGTAAGAATCTCATACGTATGTTAAATGTCTGTGATGACCTCTTGCTGAGATAGGTACGATTCGAGTATTGGTCTATTATATTGATCATTAGGTTTAATAAAACATATTATTATATTCAAATAATATAATTAATCGAAATAAAAACAATGTAGGTTTTATAAACACTGATGCAAAGTTGCCGATTTTCCTCGCTAGCCGCCATTATGCTGCATCGAAAAAAATTAAATTAAATAAATATTTTTTCTTGATATTTACGCATGAAATGACACTTTTTTATCTTTTACAGTTGCAGTATAATTATTACATTTTCTATACACACAGGACGGCATTTTTTTTCGCTAATAGAGAAAGTTATTACACACAAGTTATTTCAATTTCACGTACAGCCGCGACAACGGTTGCTACGCGACTAAATGGATGTCAGGCAATTACCTTGCATTCATCTAGCCACTACAGAGCGCGGGCAACGTATCTATAGTAGTTTATATTATCATTGATAACGATAGAAGAATTTATTTTTATAAGAATATTGCGGTAGACGCAATTAACTAAGCTAGCTAAGGTACAACTTGGGTTTACTACAACCAACCAACAAGGTAGAAAGCGTAATCATCTACTGCAAAAATATTAAAAGACACCTTACATATTCCCGTTTAATTATGCAAGATAAAACGTAGAACGTAGGGTACGGAGGCTCACCAGAATGCAACACAATATCTCTGAAACATGGACGTACAAAAAAGATCGGACGGAACTCCCGCTAAGACAAAACTGTGTCCCGTAATGGCGGCGACTATCTAAGTGTGAATGAATTTAGGGTTGTCATGTTAGCCAAATTTACCCATTTATATCATTTTATTTTAAGACAAATACAGGTTGGCAGACAAATTTCTTGGAAATGTAGGCAGAATTATACCGTGCCATTTGAAAGGGTTAATGGTAAGAACCAAATCTCCCTATGAAAATATCTGCCAAATAAATGCCATGTTAGCTTAGATTGTTAATTTACCTTTTGAGGTACTGCATATGTAGGTAACAACACACCGGAGTCCTCCTTTAGTTGTATATACATCTCGTTAGCTTCAAAATGTAGACTGCAAATGACACTGTATTTGTTTGGAATTCAATCGTTTTCACCGTTACAATTTCTCATTTTTTTAATCCAATAATTTCTCCATACTTCATTTTCTTTAGGAAATCTAGTAAAAAAATATATAAATAAAATACCTAGTAATAAATAAATTGAATTGAACAAAAAACTATAAATTTCCCATAATTAGGGTAATTTGCACACGTGAATATTGACAACACTGGCCTTGTGACGGATTCTTTTCTTCTGGTGAATACATTGATTTTATTGTATACAATTGGGAATTAAGTGATTGAATTATTCATTGACCTATGAAACGTGATTCCTGGATTTTTTTTCTTCCGATCACTACGGTTTTTACACCATTTCACCACACAAAACATGCTATATTTTAATTTTTTTTTGCCGCTTTTCGTCCCGACTCTGTTGACGTTTATGCGTGTAATGACTGACATTTTGTGAATGTGTGCGTGCCAGCCTGTACGTACAGCAAACTGACTGACTCTGAGTGACACAGTTTTTTGTTAGCGAAAATTTGTCCGATCTTTTTTGTACGTCCATGCTCTGAAATGACAAATAAATGTTAACAGAGGGTTAGGAGAGAGGGAAAAGATTAAAAATAGAGTACAAATAGAGATAACAGAGGCCGAATGGATATCCAAAACTATACAATTCGTAGCTGAATTATTTTAGAATTTAGAGGAAAGGGAGGGGTTCAGACAAAGTTGGGCGCCAAACTGTAATGTAACAGACGGCCCTAGGATCTCCTGAGAGCACGTCTGCCACACCAGTTGTAAAGAATGTGTAGAGCATTCTATACCTAGTAGTGTACTTAACAATAATAAGATGCTTATAGAATAAGAGGCAGGACTGCGTCACGTCCCTTGGAGTAGTCAGCGAGTTCCTTCTTGTCGTTACGGCGTCCGTCGATGGCCCACACAGCCATCTGATAGAAACCGGCGGCAGCAAACAGACCGGCTGTAGCATTTAGTCATAGTCATTAGTAGACGTAGACGACAGCCGGTCCGATCGCCGATCTCGTATGTGTAGCAGGAGACGAAGTGAAAAGAAGGGGTCACCCTCGGGCACCGGAACGCATCTCACCCCGGTACCACGGGAGCGCAGGTTCCCGGATAGGTGGTGGAGGCTCAGGCCGTCCAGCCCCCCGGAGTCCCATGTAAAGGCAGGTGTTGCTTAGAGCAGTGTATAGGGAATGGTTGATGTGATGGCATACCACATATAATTAAACGGTCACTCACACGGATTTAAATTTATAATATTTATATCAATATAATATAATAAACAGTAAATCATAGTATCAAAAATCGCCATGGTGTAAAACAAATCAAAGTCCAGTCTAATTTAAATTCAATTCCTATCTGTCATTCATAAAAAAGTATAAAATATAAAAATGGCCAGTAGGTGAAAATGACGATGATCATGAAGGTGATACTACAGCCTTCCAAAGGACCGGACATCTTCCGCACGGAAGATGAGCCGTGATGTCCAAAGAGATACAAATAATCATATTTTTTAATAAAAGTATTTGAATAAAATTATACGTGATGGAAACGCGAATTTTAAAATATATGACCTTCTCAGGATGCTTTAAAAATCCAGGACGCTGCTTAAAAACTATCCAGGACATCCCAGGACACTACAAAAACCAGGACATGTCCTGGAAAACAGGACGGTTGGTAAATCTGGGGTTAACGGACTACACACGCCATTGAGAGCTTTAGTGGAGGTATGCAGATTTCCTCACGATGTTTTCCTTTACCGTTAACGCAAATGATCTTTGCATGGTGGACATCCCACCCAAACGTACAAAGCGTTTTGCGAACACATTCATTGTTCGCACAGCCAAGGAGTGGAATTCTCTGCCGGAGTCTGTGTTTCCTGATAGTTACAACCTTGGGGTCATTAAGTCAAGATTGAATAGGTTACTTCTAGGCAAGCGTGCTTCACTATCGACCACATCATCGCTTACTATCAGGCGAGATAGTGGTCAAACGGGAGACTATCGCTAAATAAAAAAAATAAAAAATGAAAATCAAATTCTGATCCGCATATGAATTTGTGAAGTCAGAATTCCGGACCGGGATCGAACAAAGAAGGCATGCGTTCAACCACTAGGCTATCACAACTTATATAATTAGCCATGACAGTGAAAAAATATAATAATAGATAAGGTCAGATAGTGCGTTGTAGATAGGATAATGTAATCAAATTATTAGTGAGGCAAATCACATTTTTGTAAAGGAAGTACTAATCTTTTTCATTGACGGTGTACTAGTTAAGACCCTAGACGAGAATGGCGGTGTCATATGCATAGGTGAAGACGTTAGTGAGATGTTAAGATGAGACATTGCAGAGATTTCAATTGGTTCAATTTCGGTCGAACCGGTCGATGTTATTGTGTCGACGTCAACTGTCGCTGAAAACCAGCTCTGTGCATATGTTACAGCAAAATGCTGAGCGATGACCGATTTAATTGGATGTGACGCATATCTCCCCAATTTTAATGTTAATTTTGTTGCATTTTTTTGTTTGTTAGACGTCACGTCAACACGCGAATAAAATTATTGGCCTTCTATCTTCTTCCTAGATCATTCATATAAACCTGGAAGAGAGTGGGGCCCAAGACACTCCCTTGCAGGACACCGTAGGCGACTGTATCGTCGTTACTCATGTATTACGCGTGTAAGCTATTATTTTAATAAAATATGTGTAAACATCTATGTTTTAGTCTAAATGTCATGCGATAGGTATTCCCCTAATCTAATCTCTCACATTGTGGATATCTATTAGATAACTCATACATATACCCTCATGAATGACGTTTGTACCTTACTTTCAATAGCACCCATTTGCGTACGTACACATAATACACCTATGCGATAAATAGGTATAAGGTCTATCTATTCATACACGAACAGGTGGTCAAGAAGCCAAAGGAGAAAAAAAAAATTTTTGATGAGTAATTTATTTTACGTAATTATTATAATAATTGTAATTATGCTTGAGACATTTTGCATAAATTTGAAAAAAAAATTGCCCTCTTCATTGACAATAAATACTACGTAGAACTAGCGTAATGGATGTTGAAAAGAGTAATGAGCCAGTATTTGATAAGTGTATCAAGTAACTTTAAATTATTTAATTTAAAAAAATATACTTAGTTTTTCTTTTTTTTAATTTATATGGCTTCTTTACCACTGGCGCGGCGGCGCCTACATGTTTTGATTAGCAAAGATAGGTTCCTGCAAATCACGTCTCTTCGTCTAAATTATTGACGTTATGAAATTATTATTTTTTGTTCTACCTACCGCACCGTCTATAGTGTTGTATTCCGTCTCTCGAATCGGCGGTCACACCTATTTTACATTTGTTACAATTTTAAAACAATATTACACAAGTTATTGTAATTATCTTCGGGTTTTATTTTCACAAAAATGTAAAACTCAAGTGTCTCACCACAAGCAGACAACCACCTATAGATGTATCCCTTAAAATATTTCGTTTATGAATAGATATACCTTATACATATACGGGGTGGCGATTACGATACTACAATAAATGATACCACGTGTTTTATGATGTGTTCTAGTACCGTACACAAAAAATCAGTTGTCTACTTCCAAGCACATTTTTTGTCGCATGATTTTTCAATTTCACTTATTCATGTAGATGAAGGGACGTTGAAGTGGAAACTTATGTTAACTAATCTATTCTACACGTGCAAATTAAGATAATTTTGGTTTAAACGGGTCATAGATTTACATAAATTCGCGTTGAGATCTTGATATTCGTAAAATTTGGCGATTATAGCAAACCCCTCCTTTTGGGGGAGGCCTATGTCCAACAGTGGGCGTATTTCGTCTGAGTGATGATGATGATGTTAAATCAATATACAGTACGCGCCAATCTATTTGGTTACTACTGCGCAGCCATTCGCCCGATATAAAGCGGTCAACATTTATTTATTTTCATCAGAATTCTTCGCAAAATATAAGCAACATTGAACAATCCTTTTTTTGTATTATAACTTTCGTGAGATACATTCATAATTATGATTAGTTACGGTTTACTCACATTTTTCGGGATTGCCCGACTAGATTCGGACCGAAATGGAGCCCTTAATCATGAGCTGATCACGCGGCGAGGTCGCGAATCGAACTCGTTAATTCCTTGGGTCGTTTCGGAAACGAGTCGGGAAATCTCGAGAAATGCATGTAACTAAACATAAATATTGAACGATCCAACAAAAACAAATGAAATACCCAAGATTTAACGCGTTCAGTGCCCGTCGTGCCCCTGTGGAGGACTAATTTTAAGTGTATGTTTTTCTTGGAAAATACACCGTCATGAAACAAGGAAACACTTATTTTACCACTTAAAGCGTATTTTTCGCGGTTTTTAACCTAATGCCAGGAATCCTCTTCGAGGGTTCACTCTTAACGCAAACGTAACGGCGAGGAACCTCCTGGAAGGTCCACTAACCATATGCATGGCGGCATGGCGTATAAGCTCAATGAAAAGTGTGGTGGACTCGAATGTGTTAAGCGATTTAAAATTGTTCAATATGACAACTTTTAGGACTTTGGTTATGTTTAGGCTGATGATAGTGTTGAATTTAATAGCCAGCATCAGTGACCAGACGCTCAGGGTCATTGGTAGGATGCACCGCTACTAACTCATTAAACCTTCCAAGGTTCAGAGCCCTATACGGCTTTCCTTCAAGGAAAATACTGCTATTAGCAGCATTTTTGATGACATCCATGGCAACAAACATTAAAGCGCACAAAAACAGTGCGACGGCGGGATGGTTGCGCCTGCGCACCTCATTAGTACGGCCATACAAGGCGACTGCGACTGCTACCGGTTGCGTCATTGTGCAATTAACGAGACATTTTTCTAATTAGCCTTTATGGCATCCAGGTATAATACAGAGGTCTTTTATAGACCTGTTCGACCTTTTTGGATAACAAGTTTAGAAATACTTCGCTTTTATTCTTAGTTGCACCCTGTATAGGGTTACCAGACGTCTGGATTTGTCCTGTCATGTCAGGATTTTTGGATTACTGGTTAGGATTCTGGTCGGGCTTTGAAAATATCAAGATTTTTGATTATTTCATGAATAATAATATACAAGGTTAGTCGGAAAGGGGGTACTAATCCGAAGGCCACTTATACTCGTAGTATCACTGATGAATATTTTATAGCATGTGTTAAAATTTCAAACTTCGATAATTTTTATTTCCATGAAAAATTAATTTTATTTTAGTTTTAACAAAAATTGTTGATCCCTGCTTTAGTTACGAATTCAGAAAATGGAGCTTCTAATCCATGACCCTAAATTTGACCTAAAATCATAAAACAGCTGATCATAACTGAGGATAGATAGATTTTAGCGTATTTGTTATGAAATGGTTGAACAGCTATTTCTCTTAAACTATTGAGTTTTGGGGAAAGTTATAGAACAAAAGTTGTTCATTATTATGGATATTCTAACACTCTTTCGGATTAGTACCCCCTTTCGGACTAACCTTGTATAAATAGCACACAAATCAAATACAAACCATGCAATATCAGGACATATTTATAGAAATCAGTCTTTCTGTCAGAACTGTTCAGTTTTTACCCGACTACGGCGAAGCCAAAAGGAAGGGTAATAATTTTGGCATTCTATGTATCTATGTTTGTACTAACTGTGCACGTGACTTTGTCCGCGTGTAAGTCGGAAAACAATACTGTGTCGAAACTACTAAACAATGATTTGTTCACTATTTTTTAAATCTAATCACATTTATTTCCAACTAGCTGCATCCGGCATGCGTTGCAATGCACTTTTTCCTATTTACTACCTACCTACTACCACAGTCTACCTATATCTTACTCCTTGCAGTCGGTCAACGTAGAACATTGTCGCAGAGCAATCGAGCGGGGGGTTGCGGGGTGAAGGAGCGGAGGTTATGTCCCGAGTAGCCATACTGCATACTCGGGACATAACCTCTCCGCCCCTACATAATTTTGACATTTCATAGGACCTGTCAAATGTATGGGCGTTGACCCACTGTATGTAGTAAGTAGGTACACTGTGCTACTACTTACCTTCAGAAACAAAATTAAAATAGTAACAGAAAGTTAAAACCATTTTCATGCATGCGGTAAATAAATGAAGAATATGGACATAATGAGATAATTTCGTTTTTTTTTACATACTTATCAAAATTTTCTTTCATAAGTTCCTTCTCCTGACAATTTAGCGAAATCGGTCCAGCCGCTCACGCGTGATTCCGTGACCAAGGGAAATAGGGATTCATTTTATATACACAGGTATATGTGAAAGTAAAAACTGACGGACGGTTCTGGCGACCTACTCCCTAAGTCCGTCAACGAAGTTAATCGCCCGTCCGAAAGTAGCCCGAAACGTAGGAGTGAACAAAACAAGTGTCAAGTTCAAGTATCGGACGGGCAAAAACACAATGGTAGTAGGGACAGCTGTCAAATCGTGTTGTCATTCATTCTTAGTTCGGGCCCCGAAATAATCGTATGTCCGTAGGTGATAGGGAGTAGGAAATGCTCGTAACTAAGGCCGAAACTACGGACTTCGTGCTTAGGGAGTAGACCCCCTGGTTCGTTTGCGTTTGGCAACAATTTTGTTAGTCGATTTAGCTCACTTATTTTTATATAACAATAATAATAATCATTTTATTTTCAGGCAACTGAGGCCCATAGAAAAAAAAAATACACAAAATACTATTATATAATAATAAACTAATACATATTAAAAAAAACCTTATGAACTAAACACGTAATGTTGTCGGTGGCGTCGTGTTTCGCTGCGTGGTGTCGCGTAACCGACCTCGGAAACGTCGCGTCGATATACGACACCCTTCGGCCAAAAGTCCTCTTTCAAGAAGGTCTGTAGCTGGTGGATTGGAACCCGTACCACGAACGACTTAAAGTTGGTGTTGTGGCGCGATTCCAACTTTTCAACCCTCAGAGTCCAGTTGGTCTTCACTCTTAAATACTCCACGACTTCCTCGATCTTCGTGGAGTGATGCAGACGCGAAATGTACAGCTGCGTCGTAGGCATAGCAGGACGCAGCAGCATGTTAGGTCCACGGGAAGAGCGGTTCTTCTTCTTTTCCACTTTAGTAAAACCCTCTTCATAAACTTGGCCCGTTTTTGGTAAGGAGCTACGGACCGCTATTTTTGAATTAGGCGTCCATGCATACTTCGTTAGTAACTAATCGTAAGAGTACATGACCTATTTCTGTTTGTTTGCTCAAACGATCTGCGTTGAGATAACAGACTGATAAAATGCTTCTCTTTAGATAATTTTAAAAGATTTTTTGTTTTTCTTAGATTACATACACGCGTGATTAATGTAAAGAACTATGATATAGATCAGCATCGTAATTCCACAACACACTCGTAATCGCAATAGCTTTGATTTTGACACGTGAACAATTTCTATAGCAACGTATGTTGTATTGACAATCCGACTTCTCCGTAAGAGCGATCCGAATCCGTGAAAATACGGATATAAAAACTCGGACCGAATTCGGATATTGCTTTACGCACTGCCTCCGATCCGAATTCGTGAAAATACCGATCTAGAGTAAAAATCTCGGACCGAATTCGGATATCGCTTACACACTTATCCGATCTCTGATCCAAATTCAAACAATTCAGGGGACATCTTTGGCATATCCATTTGGCGTCCGATTTGAATCCGAGGTAATGCGAAAGCGTTCATACAAACATTACTACGGCTACTTCGGTCCGTCAATATTTCTTCCGAATTGGAGACTCACGGATGACGGATAGAAATCGGATGACGGATGACGGATGTAGTGCGTAAACTACCATACAAATAGTTCTATGGCTACTTCGGAACGTATTTTCACGGATTCGGATCGGATGCAGTGCGTAACCGCTGTAAGGGGGCTATTAATTACTCTATCATGTACAAGGTGTAACATAAATAAGTGTACAACCTCTTAAGGGGTCATTGTACTCATCATTATGAACAACTTTTACTAAGGGACCAAACAAGAAATCGCGAAAAAAAAATCTGCTGTCCCCTACATTTTGACGAGTTATGCGAACATTAATGTAGGGAACAGCTGATTTTTTTTCGCGATTTCTCTTTTTTTCCCATTGTAAAAGTTGTTCATAATGATGAGTACAGTGACCCCTTGAAGTTATTGCATTATTTATGTTACACCTTGTATATAATAAAAAAAAAACATATAAGCCCAAGCGTTCTACTCCGTTCACCCAATTTATACCCAATTTTTTTCCAGAAGCTAAAAAAAGTCACCCAGTATAATTCCTATAAGAAAACGTAAAATTTTTTTTCTGGCCCACTTTAATTTTTGACAACGAATTGAATGATGTCCTTTCTTATAATGTGCGGACAGGCTAAATAGTACCAGCATTTCTCCTCTGAAGTATTACCGGCATTACCTACCCTATGTTACCGTTCTTTCTATCTTCAATACTGCCGCCGTTTATTCTCTTAATACGAGCTGCCACTTGATACCACCGTACCACGTAATTGATAACAGGTGCGAAATGAAACCTTAATAAAATGGAAAAACAGTAATAAAATTATCCAATAAAAAATATCGGAACACACCTGGCTATCTGATAACATATCGCAAACGATAACAAACTACGTTCAGTCACTCGTTAAATGCGCACGTAAGCGCTCGTACACGCGAGAATGTCGAAAAACGCTACATCCATCGCTCGTCAGGATACGGACCTCAGTGACGTGAAAGTGGAGGTGGTCAGACATAAGGAGAGACGGAAAACACCCACCGCGGCTGGTTACGATGGAGGCAAGAGGGGTGTGCCGACGGTGTCGAACCGAGCTAATAACTTTGTGTATGTTAATAGCGCATATGTCGGAAGCCTAAACAGTGTCAACGAAGCGAGGATACACGAGCCACCGACGAGGTTTGTACTCAATCAATGAAATTAACCTATCATACCTCCGGTTTCTGAATTGAGCATTCCAGGATCATCATCTGCCTAGCCTTTTCCCAACTATGTTGGGGTCGGCTTCCAGTCGAACCGGATGCAGCTGAATATCAGTATTTTACATAGAGCGACTGCCTATCAGACCTCCACAACCCAGTAACTGGGTAATACAATACTCTTGGTAAGACTGGTTGTCAGACTTTCTGGCTTCTAACCAACAGTAACGACTGTCAAAGATCTACAAATGACAGCCGGGACCAACGGCTTTACGTGCTTTCCGAGGCACGGAGGAAACTCGCTATGGTAAATGGTCACCCATCCACAGACCAACCTCGGCAAGCGTGGCTTAACCCGGAAGATCGGTCTATGCGGCTGTAATTATTTAGCCACGAGCTCCTCCTCCTGAATTGAGCATTCCAGGATAAGCATTACTTAAGTTAAAGGACCTTGAGTCATTTTGGTCCAATCCCCCAACAGTGATTAAACCTGTGCCATATGAAAGCCATTGGGGTACCGTTTATTTCATACTATGGCGGTTATGTCAAAATCGAGCGCGAACATGATGTTTGGGTACATTATCAAAACTGGGAATGTTGTCCTACCGGTTGTCTAGAAGGTATTTTTTGATTATTTTTAGCAACGATACTGTCTGTTTTTTTTACAGTAATATATACTCCTTACTCTCCTTAAAGGAGACCTGTGGCAGCAGTGGGACGTATATGGGTTGTTGATGATGATTATGACCCATTAACTGGCAAAAAATGAATTAATATCTCTATCACATCGTCACTTATTACTATCAGGTGGGATTGTGTTCAAATGCTTGTAAATTTTTAACAAATAAAATGTACCAAAATATCCTGTTCGCGCTCGATTTTGACTTAACCGCGATATAATAAAATAAATCGTACCCCAATAGCTTTCATATGGCATAGGTTTTATAACTGATGTGGGGATTGGACCAAGTCCCATACATTTTTGCCCATGGTCCTTTGAGTACGGAGTTGTCAAAAAATTGACAGATTTCTAAGCATTTTTTTGACAACTCCGTACTCAAATACTACTTAAGTATTGCTTATCCTGAATTCTCAATGCAGAAACCGGAGCTTAGTCCAACGCTGGTCATTTTTCTTTGATTACGTTACATCACCCTGTCACGCTTAGCGGGTTAAGGGTGGCTTGAGGAGTCAACCCTTAACGAGCATGTGCACATAAAATCAGAATCTAGCAAGAATCAGTTTAGCAGGAGTGTAGGTACTTACTGAATAATAAGGAAAACACTTTTAACCATACATTATATATTTTACAATTGCTTTTCAGCTACTGTAAATGATAAAGTTAACCAAATTCCGTACTCATTGGCTTTCCTATTTACCTCTCCTACTGTTTTCTCTGCATCACCCAAAGGTCGAGTGGCAGAAAATGCGTAAGGCTAAGTCCGCCTATGTACAAATTTCGTGCAAAAGTATAAATAAATAAATGGCTCTGCATTATACCAGATGCTTCTGAATACCGGTATAATTTCACGGTGGCCTATGGCCCTGAACCTATAGTACCCGTCCCCTTCAACCAACTACGCAGGCGGCTCCAGGAGTTTACTCACACACAGGCACAGAGCTGGTGGACTTCAGCCCCAGGCTGCAGGCAATCCAAGGAGGCCATGCCACTCATGGATAGCAGACTAACAAGGCGCCTGCTGCGCCTGGACAGGAGCAGCCTGCGAATGGTGACTGGAACGATAACCGTACACTGCTCACTAAACAAACACTTCCACACGATAGGCATAACGGACAGCCCTCTGTGCAGAGCATGTATGGGGGCCGAAGTGACGGTCGCACACGTGCTCCTGGAATACACAGGGGTCACCCAAATACGAGAAACAACCCTTGGCGCACCGAAATCACTCGCAAATGTTCTGAGCGGACTGAGAGCCCTAATCTGCTTCTGGAAGGAGGTGGGCTAGTTGGAATGATGGCCGCCATGGCCCACGTACAATGGTCCACTTAAAGGACTAAGTGCGGAAACCACATCTCCTAACATAGAACCGGTATAATATAGTCATTGAGTACGGATTTCTGTTAAACCATTTGCAGTAGCTGAAAAGGCGTCTCTAATTCATCTTCTTTTTTATCTCCGTGCCTCAGAGAGCTCGTTAAGACGTCGGTGCCGAGTGTTATACGAGTACGAATACATATGACAGTCATTACGTCGTTACAGAAGCCCGAAAGTCACCACCGGTCTAACCTTAGGATATCTGCATTGCCCAGTAACTGGGTTGCGGAGATCTGATGGCAGTTGCTCCGTGTAAAATACGAATATTCAGCCGTATTTGATTAGACTGGAAGATGACCCCGACATAGTCGGGAGAAGGCTGAGGAAAACAATTCATCTTCTTTTTCTCTTTCGTTTACTTTATTATTTGAAACAATTATCAAATGCATTGGTCGTATGCACGGCTACAGATCAAGCTACACACATCCAGTATAAGCTGATCTCGCATTGTATAGGATTTCTTTACAGTAAGAGGTCAGTGTAAACTGGAAAATATAGCTTGATGTGTAGCCGTGTGTACTATAATGATGGGTCCTATGTATAAGGGCTAAAGTGGAATTTTTGTCATTACCAATGTGAACCTACATACATCTACAGTTATAAGGTCCAAATTGGAAATGACTAAAATGCCACTTTGGCCCTTATACATAGGACCCATCGATATTTTGTTGGTGGGCTATACATAGATTTCAAAATGTACCTATTTTTTGGTATGTCTACACCAGTGCGCTTTCATGTTCATCTTGCGCTTTCAACTTTGGATTCCTCTTGCGTCAAGCGCATGCAATAATGATTGCCATAAGACGCATGCAGCTTATTGTCTACACCGGTGCGCCTCGGTCAGTCGTCAGTCGACATACAATAGACGGATTAGCGTGCGCTAGGGGCATGCGCTGACGTCGAACTAGTATTAAGGCATGCGATATTGCATGCGCTATGGCGCTTCACGCATGCCTTAGACGAAGACGCAAGATGAACATGATAGCGCACTGGTGTAGATATAGCTTTTAATTAACCATGTAAATATATTTATCTGAAAGACATGTACTAATATCTAACAAAATCTTGTAGGTAATGACATAATATTTATTTTATCAATGACGAATTAAGCCGATTAAATAAAACTAATTTGGCAGTTGACTGATTATCTTCGTACACAAAAGTGTAACAAATATTATTAATTGAAACATGTTTGTTGAAATCCTAATCAAAGATTAAATTTCGTATTTAAAAAAACGTCATAATGATACCGATTATGTTGATAACAAACTAATCTTAATTTAGTCTATTGCCATCCTTTTCACTCTAATAAAATAAAAAAGAGACGGACGTAAATAAGAGCTGTCAAATTTAGTTGAACTATTCCATACTTTAAACAAACATAAAAACACTGTGAAGATCAAGGACTAATTTGACATCTCTAACTTAGTTCTTATCTATCACCGTCCTGGTGTCGCACTTTTTTTTTTTTTAAACGTTGCCCCACACTAAGGTTTCTCTTGTATCGTGGGTGCGTTTACATACACAAATCTCACAAACAAACGCCCAGACCCGGAACAACCACCTGTAGGCCATACAAATTTTTGTTCCGTGTGGGAATCGAACCCACGACCCGTAGCGCAGAAGCCAATCGCTTAGCCACTGCACCAAACGTGTCAACGTATCTGTTAGTAAAAGATAGCAACTCTCTAATTTTATTAGAGTTAGATTATCGGCACCATTGGCCCTTAAAGATCTTGCTGACCAGGGAGCCAATTCACTAACAAAATTGTTTTAGTAAACAAAAACTGACTGACGATTGTGGTTCGTTTGCGTTTGGCAACAATTTTGTTAGTTGAATTCTCTCAAAATAAATCTTGATAAATCGCAACCGAAACAAGATGTGAAAACTGTCTAAATGAACGGTTCAGTTCATTTAGACAGTTTTCACATTTTGACAGCTGTCAAATTGATTGACACAAAAAACAAAACCAATAATTTTAACAGTTTTCGTAAATAAAAACTGACTGATGTTTGACTGAATTGGTGTTAGTCATTTCAGTTTCTTATTTTTCACCCCTACTTATGAGTGCAATCGATATTTCGTGGTATCAGAATTAGGTATGACTAAACCGTATTTATCTTATCGACTACAGAGATAATACCTGCAAATATTATATAAAAACACTGGGTGACTAATGTTTGATTATTTTTGTAATCTAGAATAGCTATCGTGATCTAGAAAAGATGTTGTTTTTCCAAGAGTCTAAATGTCAATTGAAATTAATCCCTCAGACATACCACTGCAAACACACAGACTTCGAAATAGATTTAGGGTAGTTCTTCAGGGACAAAATTTTCGATTTCTATGGGTATATTTTTGTAACCAACTAACAAAACGGCATGTAATTTTTTATTAGTACAGTTTATCTTTATCCCTTACTGGGACAAATTATATTTTTTAAATAATTGCTGTCTAGGTACAAAATAAAAATATTTGAAGTTTGTTCTTCTGATTCATATAGCGCGTCCGTTTGCCATTTTCCGGAACAAAATGGTATATGTCGCATTTTCCCTTTGATACATCAATTTAAATTATAGTTATATCGAAAGGAAAGGAATTGTCCTCTTACAAAAAAAATGTGTATTAGTTATAACTACGTTAGTGTGTTTATAAATAAATAAATAAGAAGTGTCCGGCGTATAATACTGATTAATGTGGCGTAAGCTGCGCTTGACCGTACTTGGTCGGGTAATAATAATGAGGGTCTGGCTTCCCGCGCGGGGGGAAGCCAGTCCTGCAACGGACGAGCTAGAAGGCGGATGTACAGCTGGTTGGCTTAGATCCCGATGTTACGAAGGTAAATGTCTGATTCATCTGTGTTTGGTTCAGGTGGCATTATGATTACAAGCCTACTTTATAAAATTTATTTTATTGTTTTAAAACTTCTATCTGTGTTTCGTGTGATGCTTTTGGGTTATAGATTCGTCTAGAAAAATTACAAAAATTAAGTCTGTATGTATGATGAGTTATGCATGATTGTAGGCAAAATCCTGATTCATCTGTGCCTGATTCTTATGGTCAAAACCCCATATGAATCATACCATAGAAGACATTAATAAACAACAGAGTGGTGTAGACGTCAAATCTGCGAATAAAATAAAGGTGACATCGAAGAAAGGTACATGCAGCTCTTTGATCAAACGTAGCCAAATATCTGCTACCGAAATTCAGACTGGAAAAGATTCGGATACAGCCCAACAAGACCTCGACTTTCCCGATGACGACAGCTTTTGGATAGAGACTTCGTCAATCGATGAAAAACTTGTAGGTAACTCCAAAATTCACCAGAGATATCCCATCGACTCTTCATTAGAAAAGACATGAAGACCTTTTTACATTCGTTTCTAAATATTTTTGTACGTCTATACCTCGTTGGATAGCTGATTAAATAAGGATGTTTGTCTTGCATTTTGTTCACTTACTGTCACAGTAAATTTTTGAGATAAACATTATTGTTTATAGTGTACTTCGACGATTTTCTAATACACTTAATTAACTTTTAATGATTACTTTCAATTGAATGGTCATTAAGAACAGTTAAATACGTAGAAAGCTTTGTAAAAGTGTCAGCGACAAGCTAATATCAATAATCAAAGCCAGTCAATTCGATATTTTAGAGATAAATAGTGTTTAAGAAGGAATTCTGGGTATTATTCAAAATAATACAAATATTTCAATATTTTGAAATTCATTGACTTTCGGTAGAACATATGGGGGGTTAAATGTGTTGCATTTTAGCCCCCCCAATAACGTAGTGCAAGGAATACGTCAAATTACCAGTAAACCTGTATACTGGAGTTTCAAAAATGTTTTACAGGAGTTATTGTTGAATCCATCAGATTTTTTCCGTAATATATCACTGATAATTGTTTTCACAAAAACACATTATTGTTGTTGTTAAAATATGATTTTTTTCTTAATACAGAGCCCATCTATGTAAAGTTTTTCATTTTTATTTCTGTTTCTGATTCATCTATAACAAATTCTGATTCATCTGGACACAAAATAATCGAACGTCGATATCTTGAAAACTACTTTATAAAAACGAGTCCCTCATTCAAATACATGTTATTTGGCATACCTATTTTCATATGAACATGTGTTACAGAGCTGAAAGTGAAATTTAATTTTGGCCATTATGGATCAGTCGAAGAATCAAATTTCGAAGAACTACCCTTTAGGGCTCTTTCAATTTAGACGTTTCGTGTCGGACCGCTGCGGTGCCGAAGCGGTGCGTTTGTCGTATTGCGCACGGACGGTCGCTTGTTTTCATACAAAGCGCGCGGTACGGCAACAGTGCGGGCGGCGTCGGTACCGCGAACGCTCGACAACAGGACGGCAACGTCGCGAACTCCACGTGTTCTTTTCGCTGTTGAATAGTGCGGTGAATAGACGTGAGAGCTAATTTCATCGAATTTTCATTTATTTTTTTGCTTAAAATGGATGATATAAACGTGGAAGAATTTATAAGTGAAATTGAAATACGTCCTACTTTAAGGAACTCCAAAAGCGACAAATACAGTAATTGCACGGAAATAAAATCGTTTTTTGCCGCTGGATTTTACTTTTATCTAATTCAAGTAATTCGTGGAAACATTCTACATTCTTAGGTAATTAAAAAAAATGCTTGGATCTTGTTTTAACCTAGGGTAAAGATTATGGAAATCACCAAAATTACATGTTAACGAAAACATCGGTGATGCTCTTTTACGGGGGCGTCGTTTTTGTTTCTGTTTGATGTTTTTCAACAAGAGTACTAACAGTAATGTTTCTTCGTCCCAAGGCCAACTTCTGTCAAATATATTTAAAACATCACGAGCATACAAAATTACAAACGCACGGCAGTCAGATACGCTTTCAATTTAGACGTTTCGTGCCGGACTGCAACCGTACTGCAGCGGACCGGCAGCGGGTTATAACCAGCGGCACGGTAAACGTGCGGCAGCGGTCCGACACGAAACGTCTAAATTGAAAGAGCCCTTATACCGAAGCAGCACTCCGCGGCTTAGGTATGAAAACAGAGTGAACAACAAAAAAATCTAAATCAAAAGTATTTATTTCACATAAACCATTAAAGGCACTTAAGAAAAGTCGAATTTAGATGCACTGTTCCAATTAGTCGTTTCCTATGGAGAAGAGCCGGCAAGAAACTCCATGGTTACTCTTTTAAATCCATATCTTTAACAATTTGAGTGGGTACAGTTATGATTTAGAATAGTTATGAGCGAGCAATGTAGATTTCAAGTGCAGTAATCACACAATTTTTTCATGAAACATGGTCACAAATTAAATAAGTACCCAGGCATCTAGCAAGTCTACAAGGTTCTCATATTTACAAAAGGTAAAAGGACGCTAACCTACATAAAACAACTGACATGGTTAATTGTCCGAAAGAAAAAACCGAACTAAAGTAATCCGAAAAAATTCAATAAGTCATTTTAAAAGGTGCACAGTGTGGTAGGTATACGCAAATAATAAAATTGCGAAAAGATTTTTCAGCGGCACCCTATATTTTCTTCAAATGCAGCATTGCTTGGTGGCAAAAATAGGTAAGGTTGGATTCACCAGACGAAATATTTTAAGAGGAGCTCTACTTATCTATTCTATAGCTCTACTATTAAATATCGGATAAGATATCGGTCAGGATAGATACACACATCAAAAGTGTCTAGGGATCAACATATATTTTTGCAATAACTTTTCTCCTGATTGATATTAATTAAAATTTTCTTTAAGGATTCATCAAATAAAGTGTTTTCGTTTGTCACAGTAACGATAAACCAAGTCACCTTTGCATTAATAAAGAAATTTGCCATTTTCCTAATAAAGGGATTTTTGACATTTGAACCACTAACACAAAAGTTCGAAAAAAAGACTGAAATAACAGTTTTCTTTAAAATTTTATTGGGTAACTTAAACAATTAATAATCCGTGTTTCTACCGCGAACACTAACAACACAAGAACATCGGTTTGGCATACTCAAAATGAGTTCATCCAAATCACGCTGTGGAATGGCCGCCCATGTTCGTTGCAACAACAAAAAAAGGTCTTCTTGCGACTGGATACCCTCCATATTCGGCAGAGCTCTTCTCTGTAGCATATCCCATGCATGCTCAATCGGGTTCAAGTCTGGCGACTGAGCAGGCCAGGGCAGGACATTGATGTTAGCTGCGGCGAGAGTCTGTCTTACAACTCTTGCGGTGTGCGGTCGTGCATTATCATGCATTAACTGAAATAAGGGACCGATTTGCGCTTGTAGAGGAACGATGACGTCTGATACAATCGTCTCAGCATAAATTTGAGCGTTGAGGTTGCCTCTGATCCAAATCAACTCAGTTCTTCCGCCGATCCAAATACCCGCCCATACCATGATGGTTCCACCACTATAAGGATGGACTTCCTGGCAGGATTTTAATCGCTGTTGGCGTCCAGGGGTTCTCCAGTGTCGTATACGTCTTGTATCCGGTCTCATACCAAAACGAGACTCATCAGAAAAGCACACGAAACGCCATTGTTCTTCTGCCCAATTTCTGTGTCCAAGAGCCCATTGATATCGAATCCTACGATTGTGCACTGCTATAGGTGGTACCCGTAGCGGTCTTCGGGAATGAAGGTTCACTTCATGCAAGCGGTTTCTGACTGTTTGGTCGCTAATTAAGTTCCCTGAAGAGTGATGAAGCCTCACGGCTAACATCATGGCGGTTATTGTTGGAGCTCTTCGAGTTAAGATTTGAATGTATCGGTCTTGTCTCCGTGTGGTGCAGCGATACCGTCCTCCATGGCGCTCAGCCACGGTACCAGTGCTTCGGTAACGTGTCCAAAGTCGACTGATAACACTCTGACTTGTATTCAGAGCTAAAGCCACAGTACGTTGCCGGGAACCAGCTTCTATCATTCCCACGGCTCTGAGCATTTCTTCCCTGCTTAAATGACGTCGCCGCTCCATAGTAACGTTGGTTTTAATCAGTAGTAGGGAAACAGTAGCACTAATAATGTCTTCAATGCGTTGTATGTTTTTATAGGGAAAATATTGACAGCTGATTTTCATCTTTTACTCGAATTTGATTCACAGTTCCTGATTCAAATTATGAAATGCACCAAAAAGGATCCATATAAATTTATAAAATCATAAATTTATTACAAAGCCACATCTCAATCTCAAGAAATCCGCATAAAAATGCTTGATCCCTAGACACTTTTGATGTGTGTATGTATGTTAACTGTAATATTTATCTATTGATTCGAAGACAATAGGACACGGGTGGATGTACTGCATGCTTATGATTATCAGGCTTTGCAATACGATTGCTTGATAAGATTGCTACTTTCCTTGCCCCGCCCACACTAGTAGCACTAGCCTGTTGTTGTTCTACTTATCCTTTTCCAACCCTAAGGGTGCCTTTCCACCAGAGATGTGCTATGTAGCTATGCTGCGAGAATGTAAAAGCTAAGCTACGAAACTATGTGACCGTTTCCACTGATACTAAGCTATGTAGCTGTGCGAGGAAGATGCGCATCTCGAGCTATGCGACGTATCGACAATAGGGAAGGCACGGGGAGCGGTGGGCATAGCTACACCACTCGCGACCATCCATAGCACGCATCCATAGCTCGTATCCATAGCACGCATCCACAGCACGCATCCTTCCATATAAAAAACGTAGGTTAGTTGAATCAGTTTCCACCAGTGCTATGCTATGTGGACGAATGAATAAGTATGATTGGTGGATATCAAACGTATCCATAGCAACGTTGCATAGCACATCTCTGGTGGAAAAGCAGCTTTATTGGGGTCAGCTTCCAATCTAACCGGTAACAGTCTGAATACCAGCATTTTACACGGACCGACTGCCATCACACCTCCGCTACTCAGACTGAGCCATGCCGATATCCTAAGGTTAGACCGGTTGTCAGACTTTCGGGCTTCTGACTACCCGTAACGTACTCTCCGAAGCACTGATAGTAATGTGACACGGACAACGTGAACTTGTCGGCGCTGCTTCGCCACACAGTATTGAGACTACCTGCGCCGACTAACTGCGCGGACCAGCACTGACAAGCGCTTTCTAGTGTATACGCACTAACACAGTAAACTGCTTGGCTTGGCTTGACTTTAGATGTGAGGGTGGTAGCTAGCCAGGCGGACCGTATAGATCCTACCACCAAGCGTGCTGAGTTTTGTTGAATCTTACAACACGCGTTTATTCCCAGCGTTCGGTGAGGAAGTTTTATATTGTAGCTCGTCTTATACGGGATACAACTTAAGCACGATGGAACTGCACAATTTGATTCCGCTTGGCCCTTTCCATCATCGGACTACCAGACGTATGGCAATGCTCCATCGGTACATGGTGGACATCCCACTCATACGTACAAAGCGTTTTGCGAAAACATTCAATGTTCGCACAGCTAAGGAGTGGAATTCCCTGCGAAGTCTGTGTATCCTGATAGTTACAACCTTGGGGTCTTTAAGTCAAGAGTGAATAGGTTACTTCTAGGCAAGCGTGCTTCACCGTCGACTACTTCATCGCTTACCATCAGGCGAGATAGTGGTCAAACGCGAGCCTATCGCTAAATAAAAAAAGCAGGGATGAAATGTATCTGGTATCATGACATTTTAGAATAAGTTCTATAACTATATGGAGATTACATCCACTCTATGGTCAAGAGTATGGGTAGTATCTCAACATCTCTCCATAGTATAAAACAAAGCTTCCCGCCGTCTGTACGCTCAGATCTTTTAAACTACGCAACGGATTTCGATGCGGTTTCCATCTTAATTTAGGTAATTTCTTCCAGAAGGTTCTGAGCTATAAAACGTACCCGAGCGACGCCGGGGCGGGTCACTAGTCAGGTTATAGGCTTAAGTTCTTAAACCCTAACCTCCGGTTTCTGAATTGAAAATTCTGCGGTAAGCAGTACTTAAGTAACATTTGAGTACGGAGTTGTAAAAAAAACGGATTTTAAAGCATTTTTTGACAACTCCGTACTCAAATACTGCTTAAGTATTGCTTATCCCGAATTCTTAATTCAGAAACCGGAGGTAAGTCGCCTAAATTAGGCCCTGACTATCCTCCGGTTTCTGAATTGAGAATTCTAGGATAAGCATTGTCAAAAAAATGACAGTTTTTAAAGCACTTTTTTGACAACTCCGTACTCAAATACTGCTTAAGTATTACTTATGTCGAATTCTCAATTCAAAAATCGGAGGTATATCATTAACCCATCTATTAATCTTTAACTGTCAATTAACCACAGAAAAATCTATTTTCCAGTGTTTACCGCGAGCAATACTGGGCCTGCTCCAAATGGTCGTTCGCGAAGAAAGTCCTGGCCATCGTAGCAGGAGTCGTCATGGGAGCGGCTATCGGCTTGGCTGTCACCTTGGCCATAAAAGGAGGGAAAGCCGAAGATGTCATTGGAGGCATCTTCAGACAGGCGTCTTCAGCTCCAGACTAGTGAAGAAGAAATAAGTTCTTCCTTGAGCATGGGGCTCTGTGGTACATTATGAAGGTGTGGCAAGTAATGGAATTTGGACTATTGAAGAAACGAAATATATGTGAAGTCCTTCGTCGTAGTTTAAAACTATTTTTTTGTTTTGTGAAGGAGAGTTTTATGAGCTAAGTCTGTACAGTAATTATGTAGTATCATTCTTTTTTGAGAACTGATTATGTATATTAGTTTGTGCGTATAAGGGAGAATTCACACGTAACACAACCACAGCACATTGCAGCGACAAAAAGTGCAGCAGTGGCTACGATTTAATATTAGTAAAGCTTCCGGCGTGCTCGATAGATGGCGTTGGCGTTGAAATAGAAGTCGCTATGGTTTCGTTACCGCGATCAGAATATGCAAATAGTTTTTATAAGTACACAGTGATTTTAATTACTATCTTACTAGTGTGCCTTCAGGAGATCCTCTCCCAACTACCATCACGTCGGGTAGCTATTTAACAAGCAGTGGTTACGTGTGATTAGTGTCGCTACACTTTTGTCGACAAAATGTGGTCGTTGTTGTTGTGATTGTGGTACGTGTGAAGCAAGCCTAATCTAATGCTTTGGTTTTTTTCGAGAAAAGTCAAAGATTATTAGAATGGTAATAATTTAGTTTGTAATTAACTTACAAGCCCGCTTTAAACTTCGATGTATCGTCAGTGATATCGTGAGATTGATCGTGGGAACATCTGAGAGACAAACGTCCTGCCCAAACTATGGCAGGTTGGAAAAAAACTAGTGGCTATTTCACCAATCTATCCATAATGTAGTACCGTAACTATTGACCAGATAAGCTAAATGGGCTTGCCAACCGTCCCGCGAGAGCCGGGACGTCCCGTTTCTAGAACTTTAGAAGATGCGTCCCGCGAAAGACGTGTGCGACGTGTTCTATCGGGTTAGGTATTAACGGGCCCGCTAAAAAATTTGTCCGCGGGCCAGTTAATAACTTTTCAAAATAGTAGGTATCAAATGGTCCAAATTGGTTTCTATTACTGGGCCAGTTAATAACTTTTCAAAATAGTAGGTATCAAGTGGTCCAAACTGGTTTTTATTATTGGTCCAGTTAATAACTTTTCAAAGTAGTGGGTATTAAATGGTCCAAATTGTTTTTTTTATTATTGGGTCAGTTTATACTTTTGGAAATACATCAGGGTTTTCTCGTCCTGCCGTCATGATCTGTTAAATAACACACGGTTTAGTCATAATTATTGCGGTTTAGCCCTATAATTTGGCCAGGTGTTTTAATAGGACCTTCTAATATTAAAGGGAGTGGCGTAAATAGTGGTCCAATGTTAAGGGGTCGACACACCGTATTTTACTCTATACACCACATTATGAAGCATATTTTAATAAAGATCTAACAAAAAAAGAAAAAATAATCTTTTATTTTACTAAGGGGGATATTACACTACCTATCATTATATCTCTGAGTCATTCTCAGGATACTCAGGATCATAGATATATGACTCATAGATATATTTAATAAAGATATATGAATCATTTCTCCTTGCAAAGATATGACTCTAGAGGTCAAATAAGACATATGAACCTATTTATGATCCTAGATATATGATAGTGTGATAGCCACCTAAAACTGCCGAATAAATGTGCAGATAGAAACAAAAAACAAAATAAAAAAATAACGTCATTTGTTGAAATTACAGTAGAATTCTCAATATCGGTTATTAAAAATAGTAAAAAAAAGTTGGACCTGTGGTAAAAAATGCTTCAAATTGTGTTATGTGATAGCTGAATATAAGGTGTGTCGACCCCTTAACGTTGGACCACTATTTATACCACACCTGTATACAAGATTAGTCGGAAAGGGGGAACTAATCTGAAAGGGTACACATAATAATGAATAACTTTTGTTCTACAACTATACCCAAAAGTGAATCGTTTAAGAGAAATAGCTGTTAAAAGTATACATAAAATACGCTCTATCTTGAGCTATGATCAGCTGTTTATATTTTAGATCATATTTGGGGTTACGGATTAGAAGGTCCATTTTCTTATTTCATAACCACAGAAGGGTTTTTTTTATGTTTTATTTATTTACTAAGGTTCACCCACAGCACATATATAGGGTGACTGGTAATTAGTGACCGATACTTTAACACATGATTGTACTCATAATAACAAACAACTTTCCCAAAAAAACATCATTTGTAAAAAAAAAAAACATGTTACGAGCCGCGTCCATTTCGTAACGGTTTACTAATAAATAAATGAAAAAAATAAAATGAAAATAATGTTTATTTGGGAAAGTTGTTTGTTATCACGAGTACAATCATGTGTTAAAGTATCGGTCACTAATTCTTAACGATCACACACATCTTAACGAGCGGTGAGCTGTGTGACAACCTTAACTAAAATTTAATAAAAATTATCCAATTTTGAAATTGTAACACTTGCTTTTAAACCGTGATCACTGATACTTTAAGTGGCCTGTGTATTAGTACCCCCTTTCCGACTAACCTTGTATAAGCCATTCGATTTTGAAAAGGACTCCTTATCGTACAACTTCGACGTCACGATATCTTGACGATAGATTGGAAGGCGTATGGTGGGCTTTATAGTGATAATTATTTAGTCATTATCAATAACAGTCAGATAAAGTTACAATTAATGGTAGTTATTATTGCTTATAATCACAACGCTTGGCGAAGGAAGGTGAAGGATGATGGTGCGTGCCACTAGCAAGTTTTGTGGACACAAACGCAGCAAGTCGACGTTTGCTAGTTTTACGAGCTAAGCGAGCACTTGCTGCAATAACTTGGGCAATAAAACTTGCTAGAGGAATAGAGAATATGCATGTAATTCAAAACTCTTTCATTATTTAGATATACATTGTTTATGAGTCAAGACACAAATTGCATTTTTTTTTACATTTTTTAACTCATTATTTATTTTACAATTCATTGTTTTATGTTACGTTTTTTTCGTGGAACGGAACGCAATCTCGAAAGGCGTCGTCTTCGAAAATGCCGGAAGTGACATAAAAATCCAGATGAATAAATCTTTAAATAATCTTTTCTTAGCAAACTGATTTCTCACTGAGGTTAAGTTAGTAAGTGAGATTTTTGCTTGAATAAAGCACAAGAAATAATTTAATTTATATGATTTGTGGCTAAAAAAGAGGTGTAAACAAAGCAGTATCTTGGATTATGACGTCACATTATGACCGCGACAATAAAGGACGTTTGAACTGTAGAAGAAAATAGTTGAACTTTAATAATTGTTTTGAGCAAGAAATAATAGTAACATTTGACTTTTAATACTTTTAATGGGTTTAATTAATGTGGGATTTAGGCAAGAAATAAAACGTTTAAACTTCCACGTGCGAGTTAATTTATTTTAAAACACAAGAGAACATTTCAATACGGAGCTACTACTACATCTTATTTCGAATCCCCAGATAACTTATCCTAAAACAGTATATAAAACTAATTGTAAGGCGCAGCATTTACGTCGTCTTGTTTAATGTAAAGAATGCCATTCACTCCTACATTAATGTGCTTCATTGATTAAGAGAAAAAAAAAGTTACATGCATACCTATTCCCTATTGCCGTTTTAAACAATAATCCTTAAAATCGTTTTTCACGGCTCACGTAACCAAAGAATGTGGTGACGGTTCCAAGTGCCAACCTACTTCTCGACTGGACTTAGCATATCCAAGTGCGTATAAACATAGAAAGCGGGTTGCCGGCGCCGATCTGCCAGCGCTTGTCAGAGCTGGTCCGCGCAGTTAGTCGGCGCAGGTAGTCTCTATACTGTGTGGCGAACCAGCGCCGACAAGCTCCGAACGTCGCCAACAAGTTCCGACCTGCTCCGATCAGCGCTGGTTGGCCGTCATTTGTATTTGCAAGGGAAAAAGGCGAATTTTTGTTACAAAATGCCAGCCCCTGCTTCTACCCACCTCCTTTATGTAGCGATTACCTGCACGGACCAGTACCGATAAGCGCTGGTAGGTCGGCGCTTGTTACCTGGGGCCTAATTCTCCTAAAATAAATCTTGAAAAATCACAACCGAACCAAGGCCGAACCGTTCATTCAGACAGTTCTCAATTTCAAAAGCTGAGAAAGTTCAGTGAGACAGTTCTCAATTTCAAAAGCTGTCTTATTGTTTGACACAAAAAACAATCAATCATTTTGAAAATTTTCGAAAACAAAAACTGACTGACGGTTGTGGTTCGATGGCGTTTGGCAACAATTTATTTTAGGAGAATTAGGCTCCTGCTTCCTTTATGTATACGCCCTAATGTTAAGTTCGCAGGGCGCGGGCGTAATGTAGCCTAAACCCGAGTAGCGCCCTTCCACCCAATTTGCTATAAGATAACAATAATGTCATAAAATAGCCTCGATCAACACTTCGTGAGGCTCGCGTTGCGGCTGGATCAAGGGCTTAATTCAAACAGCACGCAAAGAGAGAAGGTTCTTTTCTCTGGAGCCCTGACTGCCGGCAGCTTGGACCCTGTTCCCGATGCCGGTGGGCAACTATTTTTTATACAGGTTGAAATTCTAACACTCGACAAACCGAAATGGGAAATTGTACTCATCACTATGAACAACTTTTACTATGAGACCAAACCGGAAATAGCGAAAAATCAGCTGTACCCTACATTTTGACGAGTTATGCGAACATAAATGTAGGGAACAGCAGATTTTTTTTCGCGATTTCCGGTTTTGTCTCATAGTAAAAGTTGTTCATAGTGATGAGTGCTATCGCCCATTTCGGTTTGTTGAGTGTATACAATTTCAACCTGTATTTTTTTTATGTATTTTGTTTTTTTTTTGTTATTGGTTTATGAATGGTATTGTTTTTTTTTTTTGCATTGTATAGACGGATATAATGTCATAATTTTGTGTTTACAATGAATAACCGGATATAATAGGTCATAATTACATTATCGTATGTTGAATTCAGTAAGTGTGAGGTGGTCGTGGACGACATGCTTCATAGTAATCCTTTGAATACAAATCACGCGGGCCCGTCGACAATGCGACACGCTACTGCCCCGCGTTTGATGTGACGAACGAATAAGATTGTCGTAGAAGCATGTATACTTTTATATAAATAATTTTTATCACGATTTAAAAGCAACTATGAAGTTAATACTGCGATGATATACGTAATAAAGGGGAATGTCAAAACTTCATCTACCTATACAGAGCGTTCACCGAAAGAAGTTCGTCGGCGCGCCGAAGGAACTTCTTTGTATGATACGGTATCGAGTAAAAGTATCGATACCTCAGTGGTATAGTTTCATCACTAGTTGCTCAGGCCAACATTTCTTTGTATTTGCTTCGTGAATGAAAAGTCAGTAGTGCCAACATAGGGCAGAGTGACTTTCGGTGAACGCGCTGTAAAACAAAAACCTATTTCTGGCGCAAACAAAACAAATACGTTTATTTTACTAATAAGTAATAAAGTTATCCTTATGATGCGCTTTGATCCCAAAGATATGGAATTAGTACTGTACCGTCCGCGAGGCTTAAGCTGAACTTCGCATTTGTGTAAGAATGAATGCAGACGCGTCCTTTGCTTGGTTTAAACCGGTTTATACTGCTTTTTGGCAATCGATTCTATGTGCACTCACACAAATGCGAAGCTCAGCTTACGCCTCGCCAGTTGTGCCACATACGTGTGACAAAAATCTTTAATTGCGAAAATGTTTCAACGTAAGGTACGCCTCTCTCGAAAACAAATTGTTAAGCGCAAAATCCACTAGCAAGTTTTATTGCGCAAGTTGACTTGCGCAAGTGAATTTCAAACTGTGGACGCACCTGCAGCAAGTCTACTTTTACGAACTAAGCGAGCAATGGAGTGCAATAACTTGCGCAGTAAGACTTGTTAGTGGCTACGATAGTTTTATAAACATTCTGTAAGGCTGTGTACATTTTATAAATAAATAATTTTCAAACATGTTAATTTATTCATTAATTATGACTTCGAGGTAAGAAGGAAAGTATTGCAGCGTATACACCTAGCCAACGAACGCTAATGAAGGGGCTCGATACCGCTAAAAATCAAATAGGTGAAATACCTACACCAAATAAACGTTCGTTGGCTAGTGCCTTTTATATCCTTTTTATATCGTGGGAAAATCCTCATGGATATTCGCCCGGGGATGGCAAAGGATTATGCCGAACTCTTACCGGCTAAAAACCCATGCCCCTTATTACAAAAGATGGTTTAAACCAAGACTAAGGTAAATCCAGGTTTAAAATATACCCATCACTTTCTTATGTCATATAACAAAAAGAGACGGTGCTACTCTAAAACCAGGGTTTTTCTTACACCATCTTTTGTAATAAGGGGGATAGTGTTTCTTCTCCTGACCTTTGGCCGGGGCGCGGGATGCGCAGCTGCATGCACCGCGACCCCGGCAGGCCTGTGGACCTATCCTTCTATGGGCTCTTGCCCCACGTCCTCCTGAGAGGCGCGCGCGGAACAAGGAGTGCCGCCTTCTCGGGCCTGTTACTGGTCGGGCGACGGGTCACCTAACCTGCCGCCCGCAGGCCACACACTACGGTGGCCGGAAATAATCACGCACCCTCCGGCGCCCGTTGCGTCTGGCGTGGCAAAGGAGAGTGGCAGCCGCCTCTCTCTCCTTCTCCGCTCCCTACTTGATCGCTATCACATCCTCGCAAAAGGAGGCGACGACTTTCCACGCACCTCTCGCTCCCAGCCATGGATAGAACCACGGCCGACAACGAGAGGTGACCACCGACTAGTTCACGGCGTTGCGTCGTCCACCCAGGGCACGCCTGCAGCGTGTGCAGCGCCGTGACCTCGGGGCAGTCGACGCAGTGGTGACATCCGGGCGTCTGCTCCCGGCCTAGTACGCTGTTTGCCTACCTACTTTACATGTCTTCATCATTAAACTAATAAGTTCGTCAACGTTGTCCACTGCTGAACAAGACCTATTGCCATAATCACCGAAATTGGCAGACGGAATGGTGATCGTAAGTTTATTTTTGTTAGTAAAGAAGAGAACGCTGTTTCACATCCTCTCCGCTAGGCGGCCATACAAAGGCAGCTTGAAGCAGTCATGACTGACCGCTTCAAGCTGCTACTGCATATCGAACTACAATATTTTATTCATTGTCATAAACTAGACCGCTCGAGCAGTCACGATCGCAATGAGCAGTCAGCAGAACGTCAAGGCGATCCAAGTTGTAGTTTAATATAATCCTTATGGAGTATGTGCCATTGATCTCAAAAGTAGTCGTGAGCCATATCTTCTCCCTCTTCAGTACTCTTACAATCAAACTACAACTTGGATTATGCTTTCTACCTTGTTGGTTGGTAGTAGTAAACCCAAGTTGTCATTTGCCTTTGATCTCAAAAGTAGTCGTGAGCCATATTTTCTCCCTCTTCAGTACTCTTACAACATTAAACTACAACTTGGATGAGGGCATATACGGGCTGCTCGAGCAGTTAGCCAGTGATCAAAATACACGGACCGCTCCTGCAGTTATGGTCAACAGCTTGGCTGCCATTGATAACTGCTGCTGTAGCAGTCAGTTTCAACTGCTAGATCAGTCACAATTTAATCAATAGCAACATGGTATTTTGAGGAAGAAGCACCACTACTGTTGCTTTTGCTCAGGCGTCGACGACGGCGGCGTAGAAATAGAAAATTGTGGCTTCATCCAATATTGGAATTACGTAACCATCATGGAGAATTTCATCACTTGTTTTTGGAACTTAGATGTGATGAAAAAAAAGTTTTTATTGTTTTGGTATGTCCATATCTTCGTTTGATGAATTGTATAATATACTTAAGGAATAAATAACTGCGTGAGAGCAGTCGACAGCTCGAGAAGTCAGTGTATGCCTGGCAACTGCTGGACCGCACGATGAAATTTCACCATGCTGCTGGCCGCCCGGAGCAGTCGCAACTGCTCGAGCGGTTCCATGTATGTGTGTAAATAGAAGACTGCAATCGCAGCTTGAAGCAATCGATCCTGACTGCTTCAAGCTGCTCGTGTATGGCCGGCCTGAGTGCTCTCGAGTTTCCGAGCTGTCATCTGCTCTGCAGGCGTAGCATACGTTAGGGAACTAAGTTCAAATAAGTAGATCATTGTCTAGTAGATCAAAAATAAATGTGAGTTTTTATCGCATACAGCTGAGTTCTACAGTTCCTGATACATTTTAAATAGTTTTGGCGTTTTTACCTTAAAAAAAAACAATTGACAAAATGATCTGCCAACTTCCCGCAGCAGATAATTTTGTAGCAGATCAGAAATAGGAGTAAGTTCTTCTCGCATGCGAATGAGTTCTACAGTTTCTGATAGTTTTCAGGAATAGTTCTGTACTTACGTTCGGATACCAGCAGATCATGTCAGAACGTTTGAAAAATCGAAAATTTACATTTTCATTGTTTCACACATTTCTTAAGCGGTTGGAACTCTTAGTTTTTCACAGATCCGTATCAGAACTGCAATCAAGGACGATGCCACCGTAGACATGGGTTTCGCTGTCGGAAGAATAGACAAATTGACAAAACAAATGGCACTATGTCATTTTGTCTATCAGTCGAAAAAACCCTAGTCTACAGTGGTCATGAAACGCCTGCTGGTGCAGTGATTCCCTCAGCCCGTCGCATCTGTTTATTTTGTTGGCGTCTACCATGAATCAAGTTATCGTTCAATGTTGACGATGTTTGTGATAGTGCCGCGCTAATCAGTGCAATAAAATCGCAAGACTTTTGGAACTGGAGCAGTTGAAACCGACTCGAGTGGTTGGCAAAATGCTCTGGATCTTTCCTCAAAAGGCCAGTCCAGGCTCTGCATTGTCCTCACACAAATTGTTGCTACAGAAAATATGTCTGGACTTTAAAAGAGACTTTGACCCCTGAGTTTGTTTCGGCCTTTTTTCTCAGAGGTAGTCAGATAGGAAACGCCAACGAGATCTAGCTTTAAAAAAACAAACGGACATGTAAAAGTGGTTTTTAAATATCCAATTTGCAGAATAATAATTTCATTTCATTTCGTTGTAAACAACTGCTCGAGCGGTTGAAAACTACTGCTCGAGCAGTTGACAATGACTGCTCGAGCAGTCCAATCGGTCCATGTACGTTAATCAACAATTAACTACTAGAGCTGCCCGTGTATGGCCGCCCTTAGAATAAATTTCTAAAGGCTGAAGATTGAAATTATTTTGCATACATAACTACACAATTGTGCGAAAATGTTCGATTTTATTTTATTACTTATTTATACAAAGTAGGGATAGCATATTTTGCCCTTATTACAAAAGACGGTCTTAGAAAAACCCGGGTTTTAAAAAAAACCCCGCCTCTTTTTGTGAAGTAGGTATATGACGAAAGTCATACGTACATTTTGAATCTGGGTTTACCTTAGTTTTGGTTTACTCTACCGTTTTGTAATAAGGGGGGATGACATTAAATTATTCCACGTATTATGTGATTGTGTTCTAGGACCGTAGGTACCTACGCAAAAGGTTATCTGTTATTTTCAAGCATGTTTTTATTCCATGACTCCCTCTAGGTGAAGGGATGTCGAGTGGAAACAAATGTATTTTATACACGTGTACTGAAGATCTGTTTGGTTTGAAGACGTCACAAATTTTCATAATATTGTGTAGAGATATTGATATGTGTAAAATAATTAAATCGTAAGAAAATTCCAATAACAATAGTATTATTTTTTTAAATTTTGCCCCTCACTCGTATTTCTCTTGTATCACAAATGCCCAGACCCGGAACAACTATCTGTAAGCCATACAAATATTTGTTCCCTGCGGGAATCGAACCCACGACCCGTAGCGCAGAAGCCAATTGCTCAACCACTGCACCAAACTAAGCACCAAACCTGTCTTCAAACGAAATTCTATTAAATGTACCTACTTGATTGATTTGTTGTGTACGGCGAAAACAATAAAAAATCGTGGAACAAACATGGGGTGATTCTAAAGCGTGAATTACACAGAAAAGACAAGGCATAAAGCGGGTTGTAGACCGAAAACTAAGCTATTCCGAAGCTATGCCAAGCCAGCTTAGCTAAGATAAACTAAAAATATATCCCGTGCACACCAAAAACTAAGCGAAAGCTCAGTCAGTATTCTTTTCCATACAACATCATTTTTATTTAAGTTGTGATAGTAATTCGACTCTGTCTTCCATAGTATAGGAAATTGTTTAACAACTTCAATAAATTGCTCCATATTCGGTACAAAACGACCGAGCATAACACAAGACACTGGACAGTACTGGCGAAGGAAGTGCGAAGGGATGCAGGGAAAGCGGGAGGGGCTTGGTTTAGCTCGCGTAGCTGTGCATCGGCATACACAACTAACTTAGCTGCGTATATTTTAGTTAGCTCACATAGCTTAGTTTGCAGTTTGCACACAAGTATGAAAAACTGCGTCAGCTATGCGAGCTAAGCTAAACTAACTTAGCTTAGCTCTTGGTCTGCAACTCGTATAAGGTGCGGCGCAGGCGCATCGCTTTCATACGTTTTGTCGTGCCGCTTGAAATCTTTTTCGCAAAAAATGTATGAAAGCGACGCGCCTGCGCCGTATCTGCACCTTATGCCTTTTCTGTGTACCTAATTCACGCTTAAGGATGCTCTACCTCTGGACTTCCTTTTGACACTACTTTTTGGGACAGCCTGTATAATACAATTCATATTTGTTTTGGAAAATCATCATCTGCCTAGCCTTTTCCCAACTATGTTGGGGTCGGCTTCCAGTCGAACCGGATGCAGCTGAATATCAGTATTTTACATGGAGCGACTGCCTATTAGACCTCCACAACCCAGTAACTGGGTAATACGATACTCCTGGTAAGACTGGTTGTCAGACTTTCTGGCTTCTGACCAACAGTAACGACTGTCAAAGATCTACAAATGACAGCCGGGACCAACGGCTTTACATGCTTTCCGAGCCACGGAGGAAACTCGCTATGGTAAATGGTCACCCATCCACAGACCAACCTCGGCAAGCGTGGCTTAACCCGGAAGATTGGTCTATGCGGCTGTAATTATTTAGCCACGAGCTCCTCATATTTGTTTTGGAAAATGTAGAAATTAAACCCGGTTATTTAGACGGCGGAATTTTATAATAACTAATCTAAATCATATCTTGGAAAATGTAAATATGGATCTCGAACAGATAAATACAAATCCCCAACTGACGGCGTTTATAAACATCTGTGATAACGATTGATAACAAAAGGCTTAGCGAACACTTTGTTGTGGAAATTCTAAAGTACATATTATTAGCCTTTATTGAATATCAGAAGACGCTTGCGTTGCGGACTATATTGGAAAGAGTTACCGCAGCCCTGGGGTCCTACTCCCTATGCCCGTCCGAAAGTAGCCCGAAACGTAGGAGACGTAGCAGTGAACAAAACAAGACGTGTCAAGATCAACTTTTCGGACGGGCAAAAACACATCCCACCAAAAACATTAAATGTAAAAAATGCCAAGTCTCTATATGCAATCTTTCCACCGTAAAAAGTTTTAAGATCTCATAGAAGCCAAGTCCAATTCAATTTATTTTGTAGTTAGTTATCTATCTAGTGACTGTATTAATAGTTTTATTTCTATTATAATTATAGTGACTTGGCAATGAGCACAAATTAAAAGCTGCTTGCTGTGTGGAATTATGTGCGACTGTTATTGACGAATTGATATCTATGAGTACTATGATTACATTAATTGTTATGCTGATGTGTGATTTATGGTATGCAGACGTGATTTTACGGCCAATGAGTAGTTATGGTCACCATCAACTCCGTGCGTCAATACATATTTAAGAAAACCTAAGTTTATTTGATAAGAACATCACAATAATTATTATCTATAAGTAGGTAGTAGGTACCTATGTTTAATGGTCAAATCAAAAGAACTTAACTAACCCTGTGATATTAAACATTACGCGTGCGTTATGCGTTACTTTCACCTCCTCCAAATGTATTTGTTTCTTCTTGTGCTCATTGCCAAGTCACTATATTTATAATAGAAATAAAACTATTAATACAGTCACTAGATAGATAACTAACTACAAAATAAATTGAATTGGACTTGGCTTCTATGAGATCTTAAAACTTTTTACGGTGGAAAGATTGCATATAGAGACTTGGCATTTTTTACATTTAATGTTTTTGGTGGGATCTCATTTATTTTTTGTAGGTGGGTCTCTTTCTTTTCTTTTTGGGTGACATAATAATGTCTTGTTCATCAACTGCTGCTTTGCTTAGAGCCTATTCTCTGTCTCTACCTCTTTTGTTTTTATAACTAACTAACAAACTAAATATACAACAAACTATTTATGTATTAAATTAGTATTTTTAATAACTAACTATTTAAGTAACTAATAACTAGCTGATTCGGATATTCATAAATTTCGTTTCGCCGAATATAAATTTACGTTATTATATTTTTTTAGTTTCTAAGTGGTTTTTTTCATAGATAGATGGCGCTATCATACGAATTCCGCATGTGGACACGACACCCATGACGCATATCTTGTAAAATTTTACAGCCGCCATCTTGGATTTTGACTTCGACCTCATTTTCGTCATCAGCACCCTCGAAAACCTCGGACACGACATTAATGACGCATATCTTGTAAAATATTACAGCCGCCATCTTGTATTTTGACTTCGACCTCATTTTCGTCATCAGCACCCCCGAAAACCATGGACACGACATCCATGATGCATATCTTGTAAAATTTCGCAGCCGCCATCTTGGATTTTGACTTCGACCTCATTTTCGTCATCAGCGTCCCCGAAAACCATGGACACGACACCCATGACGCATATCTTGTAAAATTTCACAGCCACCATCTTGGATTTTGACGTTGACCTCATTTTCGTCATCAGTACCCCCGAAAACCATGGACACGACATCCATAATGCATATCTTGTAAAATTTCGCAGCCGCCATCTTGGATTTTGACTTCGATCTCATTTTCGTCATCAGTGCCCCCGAAAACCATGGACACGACATCCATGATGCATATCTTGTAAAATTTCGCAGCCGCCATCTTGTATTTTGACTTCGACCTCATTTTCGTCATCAGCGCCCCCGAAAACCATGGACACGACACCCATGACGCATATCTTGAAAATTTCACAGCCGCCATCTTGGATTTTGACGTTGACCTCATTTTCGTTATTAGCCCCCCCGAAAACCATGGACACGACACCCATGACGCATATCTTGTAAAATTTCACAGCCGCCATCTTGGATTTTGACGTTGACCTCATTTTTGTCATCAGCGTCCCCGAAAACCATGGACACGACACCCATGACGCATATACTGTAAAATTTCACAGCCGCCATCTTGGATTTTGACGTTGACCTCATTTTCGTCATCAGCTCCCCCGAAAACTACGGACACGACACCCATGACGCATATTTTGTAAAATTTCACAGTCGCCATCTTGGATTTTGACTTTGACCTCATTTTTGGCATCAGCACCCCGGAAAACCATGGGAACGACACCCATGACGCATATTTTGTAAAATTTCACAGCCGCCATCTTGGATTTTGATTTTGACCGCCCCCGCCCTCTGGAGGGAAAACTTGTGAGATATTAAAACTTTAAACAATTTAAATTAGCCTTTATGAATGTTATCTAGATACAGTAATAAATGGGTTCATATAGTTACATACTTAGTATACACCTCTGTCCTGCCCTTCGGAGAATACAGGCGTGATGGTATGGAATCTCATTTCTCAGATTTTGCCCTAAATAAATAACAATTTATAAAATAATCTACACCAATTCAATATTTTTTGTACGTAAACAAAGAACAAAGTTAACAATGCAGTCGAATACAGTCGAAATTCATACACCATGTTCCTGGCAAAATGGCAAATATAAAATTGTTTTCTATAATTAACAATTTTTTTATGTTTTTATAATTTTTCCTTTATATGTGCCTAATAATCTATCTTGATGCCAAATTTCAAGGTTCTAGGCCTGCTAGAAGTATCTTAGAATTTTGATGATCGGTCAGTCAGTGAGTCAGTGAGTCAGTGAGTCAGTGTGTCAGTGAGTCAGTGAGTGACAAAATGATGTAACTTTGATCGATGATAACTCGTAAACTATAAGTTCAAATATGATGTAATTTGGAAGTTTAGCTAGTTATAATGATTACTCTTGGTTACCGAAAGTTCAAACTGCTAGCTTTGTCCACAGCGAAGATATAGGGGGGGTGAAAGGGCCGCGAATGGCTTCGAGAAAAGATGGTACGGCCGTGCCCGCTTTGCTCGAGACTTGGCGGGGCACTGCCGTGCCCCCAGATACATCGGTGTTCGGGAATTTTAGGGACTCTTCAAGGAAACTCCAAAAATGCTAATTACTAGTCAATCGTGTATTGTCTCGATTGCGAACAAAAATGGAAGCAGGTATGAACATGCAAATATGTACTTATAAACTAATTAGATGCTAATTACGTGCACTGTTGATTTGCTCATTATAATCGAGCAGGCGTTGGGCTCGAACATCGGTAGTAGGGACAACTGTCAAATCGTGTTGTCATTCATTCTTCATTCGGGCCCCGAAATAATCGTATGTCCATAGGTGATGGGGAGTAGGAAAGGCTCGTAACTGAGTCCGAAACCTTTTTTTGACGATATGTTTGGTGCAGTGGCTAAGCGATTGGCTACTGCGCTACGGGTCGTGGGTTCGATTCCCACACGGAACAAAAATTTGTATGGCCTACAAATGGTTGTTTCGGGTCTGAGCGATTGTTTGTGAGATTTGTGTCTGTAAACGCACCCACGATACAAGAGAAATCTTAGTGTGGGGCAAAGTTTTTAAATGAAAAAAAAAAATAAAAAAAAATAAGAAAACTTTTCGGACGGGCAAGAACACATCGGTAGTAGGGACAACTGTCAAATCGTGTTGTCATTCATTCTTAATTCGGGCCCCGAAATAATCGTATGTCCATAGGTGATAGGGAGTAGGAAACGCTCGTAACTAAGTCCGAAACCACGGACTTCGTGCTTAGTGAGTAGACCCCCTGGAACGCAAAGGGCATTAGGAGGAACACGGATGGGTTTTAGTCAGTAAGAGTCTGACACTCCCTTCCGCTCTGCCGAGAGCATAAGAAGTCATTCGATGACGAAATAAACTTAAAAAAAAGAGTTCTCTTGCGGCATTGCCCGGGTGTATATCGTTTATCGCGTATTCCGTATTTTTCGGGATAAATGATTCAATCATGATTCGAAAGACACGTGGCGCCATCTATTATCATTAGAACTTTATACAGGGTGTAAACGAAATCGTGTAATTCCTTCAAACCGCGGGATCTACTGGTGACACAGATTAACCCTGCACAGGTTTTTTTTCAGAATCAACAAAAAACAGTTTTCAAAAAATGAACCATGGTATTCTGTATCTGAGTAATTTTAGCGTCCCGAGTTAACTGACTGCGTGGAGCTATATCGCGCTAGTCGTGCCCGTCAGCTGTGTCGCCGTGCCTTCACTCATTCATGCATGGCATCGAAATTTTCTATCAGATAAAATATCAATTTGGAGAAAAAATAAGTTTTGTTTTATTTTTAATAAATCTAAATCCCGTGCGGCTTTAATCTATACCGTTAATAGATCATGTGGTTTGAAGGAATTACACGAATTCGTTTACACCCTGTAGTTGTGTTCCTCGGAAACAGTACTTTTTTGGAATATTCCGATCTGTCCCCCAGATCTGTCTCTTTCGGGGGACAATCAGGAATAAAAAAACGATCTGTTCCCCTGTCACCAAGACGAACGAACAGATCGAACGAATTATTTCTGGTTTGTCCCCTGCTGTTCTTTAAAACAGAAATAAAAAGTTTCGATCTGTCCCCCTGTTAATACCGACGAGGGGACAGATCAGGGGGACAGATCGGAATATTCCCTTTTTTCGGGATGAAAGGTACCCTATGTCCGTTTCTGTACATCTGACAACGTATATGCAAAGTTTCAGGATGATCGGTTCAGTGTTATAGGCGTGAAAAGGTAACAAACAAACTTACTTTTGCATTTATAATATTAGTTAGGATTAGTAAGGATCAAGCACAAACAGGGGCGGATTTGATACGTTGGCTGCCCTAGGCCTATGAAATATTGCCGCCCCCTACTCACTATAAATCACGAATTTAAATTTAATTAAATGAAGTATATAACGAGGGTAGTTCACCCATTAGGGGTACCTCGTCATCAGAGTCCAAGTTCGACATGGTGTAGGTAGGAAATAATAGTCTCAACCTTATTGATCGAAAGTCTCAACACTGTTTATAGTCCTCTATTTATTCAATCTCGATAGCAAAATAATAAAATCTCAAATGATCAAACCGATGGAAACTGATTAAAGTACGGAAACGCGGTAAGTTCGGTGCAGGCTGGCAAAACGACCTCTCGCCCTCGTGTCTCACTCCAAAGTAACTTCACTCAAATCAAATGCATCCAATGTCAAAAAGAATGACAGCTGACAGCTGACAGCTGGCTGACAACCGTCAAACAAGACATGCCACGCCCCGCACCGACCTCACCCAAGCACACTGCTTGACGTTTCCGACAAACGATAATAGATGGCGTTGTACTACATTAACAATAATCAATAGTGATTCTAATAATTGCGCCTCTGTGTCGATTCTGCGACATATAGAAAAAAAATACGAAGGCTAGTGGCAGCGACAATACCAGATAACCCAGTACTGTAGTTTGTAGTAAGGCAAACTATTAAGCAAAGATCCAGTTCGATGGGCCAATCTTTTAATAATTGCAATCGCCATACGTGTAATTTTTTTTGCGAGATGCTATGTATACATTTTTGAATTTTTACAGTCGAGTTCTTACATTTGAGTTGAATTTATTGAGTTTGAGTTGGCGGAGAGGTCACAGTAGGCGCGAATATTAAAAAAAAACCCACCAAAGAAGAAGCATCAAAAGTCACCCACGTCCTACAACAAGAAACAAAACAAACCAAAAAATGTGAAATAGGCAGAAATTTAAAAAATAGTTTTAATGAATTATTGTATGTCAAATGTTAGAAATAGCAAAAAAAAACATATCTTTCGTATGCAAATCATTATTTCGATGACCTTGTGTTATCTGGAGTTATACTACAGCTGGGAGCCTGTGCGTTATTTAGTATTTCATTTCTGGAATAATAGTAACTACGTAGAAATAATATTTCATTAATATTTTGGAACCCAACGGAACTTCTGCGTTCATTATAATTTATATTATTTGGATCGGATTTTGTCCATAGAAATTCACCAGAAATTGATTCAACAGGAATAGAAGTCGCAGGAATACAAAAATATTTTTGAGACATTTTGTACAATTCAGAAAATAAAGTACTTTTAAATTTTTCCCAAAACTGGTAAGGATTATCACTTCGCGTAATGTAAGGTAGTCCAACATGGAGTGTCTTCTCAAAGACAGGACGCGTATAAAGTATTTCGTTCATTAGTAATCTATCTTTTACTTTATCACTGAACCAGCTCAACAGACTTCCTGTATCAAGCGCAATTACTTGCTCTTCAAATGGTGTGTAAGAAGAAGTTGTAGGAACCAGATTCTGTTGATCGCTTGAATGTATATTTATTTCTTTCAGCATATCTTGCTGGACCGACTTTGCTTCTTCTTCTATTGTGAAACCTTCAGTTTTAAATCTAGGATCCAAAAACGTTGCCTTTGCTGCAATCTTACGGGATTCCTTTTCGTTATATTCGAAATATTTGTCTATTGCGTCCTCAAGTTTCTTCTTAAAAACTTTTGCACCGTGAGTAGATGCAGAGCATTTTATCAAAGTAGATTTTACACAGTAAATGAGAGGAATAATATGATATAATGTTAGATATTGTTTACTGGATAAAACGTTTGTCAGTTCTTCTAATGGTTCTAAAATGCAAACGCATTCACTGAGTTCTGTCCAATCTTCCTCAGTAAATTCAGTAAATATACCAGTGTTTTGTAACGTAATGTTTTCACATGCATCTCGTATCATAACATACTTGAAATGCCAAGAAAAACGTTTACCTTTTTGTTTTCTATGTTTCGATGTGTCTGGATCATATTTATTTTCAAACTTCTCTAAAATTGCACATTTTTCTTTAATTGAATTAAAGGCATCTAGAATAGCCTCGTTCATTGTAGAAGCTACACAATACATATACGGTTTCCGCAAGTGGTTTTTTACTGCTTGTGATATCAAAATATTACTTTTGTCAATAGTAAAACACACTACTTTACTTTGGATGCCCCATTCGTCTTCCAATTCCTTTTTTATCACATAAGCAATATTTTTGGATGTCTTCTTTTTTAATTCTATTGTGAACAAAGTCCTAGATACCAATTTACATTGATGGACAAAGTGTATTGTCAAAGTCATCATTTCACGACCACGTTTTAGATCTGTGACTACCAATTTCCACATGTCTATTATGACCGCTATATGTTGGATTAACTTCAACGTTGTTATTAATTCTGATCTCGCTTTATTGTATTGTGCAGGAATAAGTTCGTTTGTTAACGTTGTCATAGATGGCAAGGTATGATTAGGAATTAAGCATTTAATATATTGATTATAGAAATTATTTTCAAGTATTTCAGATTGTTCCAATCCTATACAAAACAGTTTTACCAATGTGTTTGTGTCCATATTGTTGTATTTTTTTGTCGTCGACGAATTCGCTTGTGTCAGCTTTTGGTTTTTAGAAGGTGTTGGACCAATATCTTCATCATCTTCTTCAGCCATAGTATCTCTTGAAAAATAGCTGTCAGCGGTTACCCTTAGGTAATTTTGAAGTGTTGAAGTTTTATTTTTAGCGTCACCACAACGTAAATGTTTTTGTAACTGTTATTGCACAACAATAATATTTCACTAATCACCACAAATATGCAATCCATCAGTTACGTCTATTGCTGTAAAGACTGCATTCAGTATGAGCAAACCTGAAACTTTTTCATATCGTTATCATTGCTAACTGATAATCGCATAATTTGCAGTAAAGTTATACGTTTGGACGATAAGACACATAATTTTTTTCCTGATTATTTAAATGTGACGGCTCCATGTAAAATAGACTGTGCATATAATAACATAATCACAATTGTCCACACTCCCTTACAAAAGACCAGACAAGAGATCATTAAAAAAATTGACGACCACCTATGTTCGCGCCGTATTGTTCGCAGTAAAATGTATAGTTGCTACCTCCATGGGCACATGTACGAATCATTGAGCTAGGCCGATGACTTCGCCTTTAAGTGTCCAGGACGAAGAAAACAACGCTCTCTTTTCAAATAATTTAAAGTCAACTGTCACTAGAACTTTTCTCCGCTTTATGTCTGCTTGACGCGCTGTCAGCTCTCGCATCGTTTTTTCTTGTACTCCGCTACTGAGTCTCAGAATTGCCAGTGATTCAGTTATTACCGCTCGCGAGTGCAAAATATACATCGGGAGGCGCGCCTTTTCTGTCGCGTAATTCGCTGTGCTCGTGCAAAGAACTTTGTGTAAAGACTTTCGCCATCAAGAAAAGCTGCCGTCTGCAGCATAAAAGGGCGTTGCGAGTTGGCTGGTTTGCTGGTAAGTGCATGTGCTTGCTATTATAAGGCTTCTATAGCATTTACTGCGAACACGGCCCTTCTCCTTCGCATCCGCGCCGCATTATATATTTTCCGTCCGCTTGCTCCAGCAACCTAAATGATAAATGCCACTAAAAGTAGAAATTACGCTGCACAGGGGCATGGGCCATGTCAACTACGAACAGGAGTTTACACTGGTGATGAATACCTATTATCTAACCGTATGTTATATTTGTAACTCAGATTATGTAGCCAACATAGGTTCCACCAGGTTAATTTGGTAATCTGCGCCTGTACTGTACGGTACAACAATTACGTGAGTGAGTGGTTGCTATTATTATTTCTGTAGGAGCTTTGACGTTTTTTTTTTTTTAAACGTTGCCCCACACTAAGATTTCTCTTGTATCGTGGGTGCGTTTACAGACACAAATCTCACAAACAAACGCCCAGACCCGAAACAACCATCTGTAGGCCATACAAATTTTTGTTCCGTGTGGGAATCGAACCCACGACCCGTGGCGCAGAAGCCAATCGCTTAGCCACTGCACCAAACGTGTCGTCATTTCACGTTTCTTCCCGATCGCCGATCCGAGCAGTCTGACCGTGCCGGGTAAAGCCTCAAATACTTTAGTGAAACTGATCTGCGACACTGATGGAGGAAACGAAGGTACAACCGTACCAATCACGTTGGTGTGTCTAAACAAAGGGCGGCGCGGCGTTAGCTAAAAGAGAAATTAAATAATGATAAGAATACTAAATGCATTAACACTATCTTGTCGTTTAATGCACGACCACGAAACACCATGATTACGGTGGTATTTATGGGGTTTTAAACGAGGCAAGCAGTAAATGACGGTCGATTTATTTATGGTTTTATTGTAAGCCGGTACCACCGTACCGTTTAGTGTCGTTTGCAACCATCGAGTGCCTATTGTTAAACAATTATCAAACTTACTGTGTCAATTGTTTTTATTTTGTTGTTTAAATTGATTAGGTACAATTTTTCATTCATAAAAAATCCTAACTCCGTTTCACAAAAAAAGTTAGCTTTTTCAAAGACACGATGATATCAATGGTCATCAATAACCTGCTATTAGGGCACTAACATGATAAAGCCCACAAAAGGGTGCGCCTGCGCCTGCATCGTTTATTGACCGCTTATCTGCTGGTGAGCGATAAATTGCACGAAGCGATGAGCCCGCGCCGGGTAGGAGCCATATATTTATATAGATATGGATAGCTATGGATGCTGGATATATCCCGTTCACATCGATAATTCAGCCATCATCGATCTGTCTACGCCACCCCCACCCCCCAACCCCACGCCAGCAAGTACTTTACTTCCCCATCATTTGCTAGAGACCCTTCAGGCACAGTAGACATATAAGCTAAAGCAGTTCCTCAACTTACTATAATCTCAAGAATTGAAACACTCACACAGACACGCTCTGTATACTGAGTAGTTTTTGGTTTTGGTATGGAACTGCATCCCGAAAATACTTTATTTGTCTTGTTGCAGTGCGTGTCTGTGTGAGTGTGTCAAATCGGACGATTGTAGGTAGTTGAGGTACTGCTTTAGCTTATATGTCTACTGTGCTTCAGGCCTCGCCAATAACTGGCCGGTCACGTAGAAAGTACGCAAGGACCATCTACAGAAGTAGAATACAAAAAAAGATTTACAGGGTGTATACGAATTCGTGTACCTAATTCCTTAAAACCACATGATCTGATGTAGATTGCCCCAGCACGGGAATTAGCTTGGTTAAAAATCAACATAAAACTTTTTGTTTCATGCCGTAGCACAGTGTCCGCCGTAGAACAAGCCAGGTGGACAAGTCATTATCAAATTCCCGGAAATAGGTACTTTCTACCTGTAACCAACACCCCTGATTCCAATAATTGTTTACGTCTAACATTCCATAGTGATGAGTTGTCGTTTATCAAAGTAAGCTAATGAACGAAATGCAATTAAAGAAATAGGTCAGTTGCATTTTCGCGACACTTGCACTGACATCTAATTCTAATGGTGGCAGTTCTTAATTTTTTGGAAAGTTTTAATGATGGATTTTACTTCTGACGGTATGTATTATATTTTTTTCTTATTAGAATCTTTTAATGTGCCATAAACATTCATAAAGTAGACTATCTATGAATACACAAAAAAAAACCTTAGAATAAGTACTAAAGCAAAAAAACAGTGTTTTTCTTTGTTTTCAAACTTATCAGGCTTGGAAAAGACATGTATCCTCTTGTATCCACTCTGAATTTTTGATATGTTTTGGCTGCATGGCTATAGATAATTATGACATATATTTTATGTAGCACACTTGAGTAGTTACAACAATATTTTTTTCTTTTTTTTCTTGAAAGCTTTACTCTATTAGTAAAATAGAGTTTTTCTAAGAGTGGCTTAAACACGAAAAATACGAAATGAATTTATTTTGCCTAAGTTTGATTTCTCTGACATCATTGAAGAATGTCAAAGGGAAATTAAGATGAAATTAGCCGGCATTGCTTCGAAAATTGCTACCAAATGGGTGTCTTCGGGAATGTCAAAAAAGCGTTTCCTTAATAAGAATAAGTTGTGGCTGGAAGGCGAGAAGATAGAATTCTGCATGCGATCGACTCAACCGCAACCTTCTACCTCATCCGCTGACCTTTCTCGACCCGGAAGACCTAAAAAAGTATTCGAAGATTCGTCTTTTAAAACTAACAAACGTAGAGTTGAAGATCTAGTTCAGTCGGGGAGTATTGGGGAATTAATGACTGTTGTAGAGGTAGCTGCACGGTCAACTGGACATAAAAACGTTGCCAGAGTTATAAAGGACATTGGCGAATATCCAGTTTCTGCAAGTGCATGCCTTCAACAAGCAAGTGTTGTGCAAAGTAACAGACCGCTACTACATGCCTGCTACTGCGCATAAATTGCTTTTTCACAGTACAGAGGTAATTAAGTCAGCAATAGTTCCAATAGGGCAGCTTTCAGAGGAAGCCCAAGAAGCGAGAAACAAAGATTGCCGGAGGTTTAGAGAGCACAACACCAGAACGTGCTGTCGTCTTGCCACGAATAGAGACTTGCTGAATACGAAAAAAAAGTCTAATAAATTGTGAGCGGAGGTCTTAAAGCTCATCGTAACTCCCACCTTAGAGCCTCGACTCCAACTCCAACTAAGACCTCCACAAATTCAGGAAGACTATCTTCTATCGGAATCATCGGATTCTGAATCCGATGATTCTGATATTGAAAATTAGTTTTAATGCAAATAGATACCTCTAGTGTTACATTTATAATTTTGGAAACGGTCCACAGTCCAGACCGTGTTTTCCGTTTTTTTTTTTGTGTATAATGTGCGACCGGGCTTAGGCCCCTTGTTCACACACGTTTTTTCGCCGTAAAAACCTACGGTTAATTAGCCGTGTGTAGGCACGGTCGTCAGTGTTGTATGGGCTACTATGGAAGTTTGTTAACGAATACGGCGGCCCAACAGCACGGCTGCGCCGCCGTATGCACCGTGGCTACTCCTCTTTTGCGCACGGTTTGATTTACATTAGTGTTTTATGACAGTCTTTGGGAGTTTGTTAACGGCACCGGACGTTTTCGCGACGGGCAATTATTGCATGACAGCTTTCCAACGCATGATTTTGTGTTACAAAATGGATATAAATCAGTTTCGGCTGGTGGCTTGTCGTGTCGTGTACAAGCTCACACGATTTTTCTACGGCGCAGCTAATACGCCGTACGGTTAAGAAACCGTGCCGTGAACAAGAAGAGGTCTAACCATCAGGTTGGGAATAGCAATGAATGCAAAGGAGAGTATTTCAGCTCATTTCGTTATTGTTTTGATTAATTTTATATGGAGACTAATTAATTGATCAACGAAATAGTTTTTCTAATAAGAACGAATCCTCGTAGGTGATAGGGAGTAGGAAACGCTCGTAACTAAGGCCGAAACCACGGACTTCGTGCTGAGGGAGTCCCCCTGAGGTGCCTGTATTTACGATTGCCGAGAATAAAATTTGATAAATGAACTGTCGTCATCGGTGTCAATTCCATGATTTTCGGGTGTGCTGATGCCGAAAATGAGGTCAAAAACCAAATCAAAGATGTTGGCCGCGAAATTTTTTGTCATGGGTGTCAATTCCGTGGTTTTCGGAGGAGCTGATGCCAGAAATGAAATCAAAATCAGTCTAATTTGGCGGCTATGAAAACTTGCTAATTAGTCTTCATGGGTGTCAATTATATGATTTTCAGGGGTGCTGATACCGAAAATTGACTTGAAAAAAAGGCCATTAAAAAAAAATCTAATAACTGACGGTAGGTAGGTAGGTACATACTATTGAAGTAACACGCTGCGCGATGAAAAATAGTCAACATTTCTATTAGTTTTAACTAAAATAAGAGTCAGGTCCACTCTCACTCAATGAACTTTAACTAAAAATTAATTATCTACAATAATCCCTTAACTACGGTAGAGTCTTTAACGCACAATAGAGTTAGTGGTCTAACAAAGGACCCATATAATGGTAGAGATCTGTATCTTCATGTTTATCGCAGAGCCGTCCGCGTAATGGAGCTACGGGGCGCCCTAGTATAAATCATTGCGTGCGATGACCATGAATTTATCGCGGACGGGATACGTTTTACCCGACTACGGCGAAGCCAAAAGGAAGGGTAATGATTTTGGCAGTCTATATATGTAACGAGGGTAGTTCACTCATTGGGGGTACCTCGTCATCAGAGTCCAAGTTCGATTTGGTGTAGGCAGGAAATAATAGTCACAACACTGATTATAGTCCTCTATTTATTCACTCTCGATAACAAAATAATAAAATCTCTAATGATCAAACCGATGGAAATAGATTAAAGTACGGAAACGCGGTAAGTTCGGTGCAGGCTGGCAAAACGACCTCTCGCCCTCGTGTCTCACTCCAAAGTGACTTCACTCAAATCAAATGCATCCAATGTCAAAAAGAATGACAGCTGACAGCCGACAGCTGACAGCCGACAGCCAACAGCTGACAGCTTGCTGGCAACCGTCAAACAAGACATGCCACGCCCCGCACCGACCTCACCCAAGCACACTGCTTGACGTTTCCGACAAACGATAATAGATGGCATCCTACTACATTAACAATAATCAATAGTCATTCTAATAGTTGTGCTTCTGTGTTGATTCTGCGACATAAATGTATACAAGGTTAGTCGGAAAGGGGGTACTAATCCGAAAGGGTGTTAAAGTACCCATAATAATGAACAACTTTTGTTCTACAACTTTCCCCAAAAGTCAATAGTTTAAGAGAAATAGCTGTTCAAAAATTACATAATAAATATGCTAAAATCTATCCATCCTCAGCTATGATCAGCTGTGTTTACATTTTTGGTCATATTTGGAGTCACGAATTAGAAGCTCTATTTTCTGAATTCGTAACTAAAGTACGGACGAAGAATTTTTGAAAAAACTAAAAAAAGATTATTTTAAATGGAAATAAAAATCATCGAATTTTGAAGTTTTAACACTTGCTTTAAAACAGTCATCAGCAGTGATCGAAAAAAGGTGAGCTAACGTGTGGTATAATATTAAGTTAGTCCATAGAAGGTTTTATTCTAATTTGTTTATTTTTACGTTGACCTGTTGAACGATAGTTTTGTTGAAATAGCAACACTTTAGAGGTCTGTCAATCAACCGCGACAATTGAAGGCGTGTTTTTTCTGTCAAAGCAAACTAAATAAAGAAATATAAGAAATATCAAGTTCCAAATCATTTCACGCGCTAGTATCCCACAACTTTTGGGGTACCTAAACTTCAAGGAACAGAGACAAAAAGTGGAGACTTCCTTACGACAACATTTTTTTCGGGAAAATTATTCCGGATTTCGGGACAACACTAAAGTACATTTAAATATTAATGTTATTAATTCAGAAAACAATTGAATTCGTTTCCTGTTTTTGTTTCCCAAAATTGTCACAAAACCAGATGACACGTTTTTCATTGTTTTGAAAAGATATTATTTATTATCTTCAAAAAAGGAGATTGTCTTTTATTTTTTGAAAACAAATGAAAGAAAATATCCGAGAAAACTCTCCCGAAAAAAAAATGTTGTCGTAAGGAAGTCTCCAGTTTTCGTCTCTGTTCTTTGAAGTTTAGGTAAATTAGCTCACCCTTTTCCGATCTCTGGTCATCAGTGATACTTTAAGTGGCCCGCGGATTAGTATCCCCTTTCCGACTAAGCTTGTAGGTATGTTCCACCGTAGCGCCTAAACTACTAAACCGATTTTAATGAATGAGGTGTCAATGGATTCGGAGACCACGTCAAACCGTCGGTCCCGGTTGTCATACGAATACACACGCGTCATCCTACGTGAGCGATCTACAAGCGACGCGAAGAGGCGCGGCGCGACGCGAAAACAACAAACAGTCGATACCTATTGAAGTTGCCTACGTGACCAAACGCACGTGGAGTGCGGTGCGGCGCGGCGCGGCGCGAACCGAACGTTGTCAGTTGGCTTGATATTTTCACGCGAACTGGATGCGGTGCCGTACAGTGCTACTGAATGACGGCGGTCCGCGAGCTAGTAGGACAAAGCCGCCGCTTCGCACTGCATCGCGTGTCACCGCATCGCATCGCTTCGCAATTCGCGTCGCTTTAAACCGCCTACGTAAGACGTCGCGTTAGTGACAGTTGTTACGGGTAATCAGAAGCCCGAAAGTCTGTCAACTGGTCTAACCATAAGGCGTATACGTAAAGGACGTAGGTAACCAGCGCCGACCTACCAGCGCTTATCGGTAATCCGTGTAGGTAACCGTTACATAAAAGAAGCGGGTAGAAGCAGGGAATGGCATTTTTAAACAAAAAAAAAATACTGGCCAAGTGCGAATCGGACTCGCGCACGATAGGTTCCGTACCCTTATCTATAAAAACGGCAAAAAAATCACGTTTGTATTATGGGAGCCCCTTAAATATTTATTTTATTCTGTTTTTAGTATTTGTTGTTATAGCGGCAACAGAAATACATCATCTGTGAAAATTTCAACTGTTTAACTATCACGGTTCATGAGATACAGCCTGGTGACAGACGGACAGATGGACAGCGGAGCCTTAGTAATAGGGTCCCGTTTTACCTTTTGGGTACGGAACCCTAAAAACACCTTGTTCCAAAAACAAATTCGCGCAAATACAGCAACAAATAACGGCTTACCAGCGCTGATCAGAGCAGGTCGGAACTTATCAGCGAAGATCGGGGCTTGTCGGCGCTGGTTGGCCACACAGTATAGAGACTACAGTATGTCACGCTTTAGCGGGTTAAGGGTGGCTTGAGGAGTCAACCCTTAACGAGCAGGTGCACATAAAATCAGAATATAAGAATATTAAGGAAAACACTTTTAACCATACAAGAATATATTTTAATAATAGTTACAAAATTAGACTAGTTTACAGGGCGTGGTTCTATGAATACGATACGAGAAGTCCAGGGTCTTCAGGTGTAATAAGGTAGTACTTAACTAGGAGGCTGCTGAGGCGCGAGAGAGGACGAAGTGCAGCGTGCCGGCCCTTTTATAGGCGCACCCCGCTAGTCGCCACCGCTGCACCGTCACACCTGCGCCGACTAACTGCGCGGACCAGCACCGACAAGCGCTGGCAGATCGACGCCGGCAACCCAATTTGTACGTGTATGCGCACTTAGGATATCGGCATTGCCCAGTAACTGGGTTTCAGAGGTCTGCTGGCAGTCGCTCCGTATAAAATACTGGTATTAAGCCGCATCTGGGGGTCTACTCCCTAAGCACGAAGTCCGTGGTTTTGGCCTTAGTTACGAGCGTTTCCTACTCCCTATCACCTACGGACTTAAGATTATTTCGGGGCCCGAACTAAGAATGAATGACAACAAGATTTGAATAATAGCAACCACTCACTCACGTAATTGTTGTAGGTACCGTACAGTACAGGCGCAGATTACCAAATTACCCTGGTGGAACCTATGTTGACTACATAATCTGAGTTACAAATAGAAAATATAGTTAGATAATATTCATCACCAGCATAAACTCCTGTTCTTAGTTGACATAGCTGCAAGAGGATATAAATGCCGTAGTGGAGTGGAGAGAGGTGAATCGCTTGTACTTCAATGTATCTAATAAGGCTTTAGGCTTAAAACGCACTAGCGGCCAGCCGCAATACGGCCAGCCGCTTGCGGCTGGCCGCACATCGATTTTTACATGAAACCGCATGATCTCAACGCACTGGCGCACGGCGGCTGGCTGCAAATCAGTGCGTTGAGATCATGCAGTTTCATGTAAAAATGGATGTGCGGCCAACCGCAAGCGGCACATCGACCTTGAAATTACTTTTATTAATACACTACCACCATCTTCTGACAAACAGAGTGGACAATCCAACCACGCTGGAGCGGGTGGGCTTAAGAGGTGTACCGATTCGGTTTTTAATAGGAGGTGAAGGCGTTGAGGGTCCTCGTCGACGGAGGAAACTGTTCGCGGTGCCTCCGGGCGTGTGCACACGTCGAGCTGCTGCTGCAACCACTGCCCGAGCAGTCACACTGCTGAATTCATTGCTCACTCAGCATGCTGATCTCGATATCTTTCATGATAAGCCATACCAATTTTGTAAATATAGCAATAGCATGTATCTATGTTTATAAAACCCGTTCAACGTGACCGCGGCGGCGACGCCGCTCGTGCGGCCCCCCCCCCCCCTCCCCACCTAGCAGTGCATCGTCGACTGTGACTAGCGACACACGACATTTCTCACATCTACTCTGTATATAATAATCATTGTTAATTTAATAAAACGAAGTATATTTTGGAACTTGGATTATTCATTCACTTATCAAGAAATAATAACAATCTATGCTTAAGTAAGTTTTATATTGACATTCGCGCTCCGACGCTCGCTGAGGACGGACGTGCCGCAACTCGCGCTGCGTACTTTCTCGACGTGCTCGCTCACGAATATCGCTACGCCCCGCCGTATTGTTCTCCACTTCACGACTATAAGTTCAAAAGCTGCCTTTTTCAAGGCGGTGGCTGAACGCCTATTTCTTTGTCAAAAGCGCGTGCCCCTTCAGGGAAAATCCACAGTTTCGTGGTCCTCGGCTGATACTTTGCAGTGTCAACGAAACCGAGCGGGTGTTGACCCAATACACCAGCTGCGCCCCTTCAGGGCAAGGCGAAAATTGGAAGGAGCTAGTACCACCGGCCTTGGGGGGTCTCCTAGTCGACGCTAGCTCTAACCCCGTTCTCTCCCATCTAGCACTCTCTAGTATTGCACCTCACAAGAGACTTAGGAACCTGTTCGCACAATAAGACTGGCGACGGGATTACAAGCTTAGGGCTCACCAATAGGCACTCTACCTCCCTGTCTATACCCGACAGGGAGGGTTTTCACACACCCCCGGGCTCATCCACCCGGGGAATCGCGTTATTTAAATTAAATTGTTAGGACTTATAGGCCGTTACTAAAAATAGTCGCGTACTTGTGCGCGCCGCGTTTTTATTAAGTCTAATTCCCATTTTTTACACACGGCTCAGGCATCTTTTCCAAGATGTCTGACGCTGTGTTGTTAGCATTCTTCCGGGAACTTTTAAAGGACCCCGAATTTCTCGCTAAATATGGCGCTCGTATTCCTAGTAGTGGGCCCATAAGGCACACTACTAATCCGTTATCGCCCACCTGCGATAACAACTTTGATTATTTCGGCGAAGGAGAGCCATTGTTCGACGAGAACAATGGCATTCCGAGCCTTCTATCGCTTCCGCCTTTCTCTCCCGGTCCATTGTCTCCGCAAACAATGGAAATTCCGCACCTGCACTCCGCAGCTGCGCGTTCTGAGAACTTTCGCACCCCTTCCCCGTCCCTCCGACATGCTCCAGAGATGACGTCATCAATGGACACGTCAGAGCCCCTAGTACCCGATTCCGATATTGAGTCCGAATCCTATTCGTCGGCTTCCTCTTCCTCAGAAGGCTACACTACCGTAGTCGGAAAGGGGAAAAAGCGTGCCCGCAAAAATAAGGCGGCCTCCTCCAGCCAAGTCCCGGCCAAAACCCCCAAGACAACCGTTGCGACCCCCGCATCGGTTGCCTCCCATAGTCCCGTCCCGACTACCTCCCCGCAGGCCAGTCGTCCTTCCTCCCCTCGCCCCGTCACCGGGTCGGAAACCTCGGCTCCGAAGAAAGAGCCCTCTCCTCCGCCTCTGTACATTCAGGACAAGGCGAAGTGGACCGATGTGTCCAAGATGTGTGTTGATCGCAAGATCAACTACCTTAGCGCCCGCACCACCCAACAGGGTATCAAAGTCTTAGTCCCCACCTCGAAGGACTTCCGCGATCTCACGCGCATGCTAAGGGAAAAAAGTGTGTCATTCCACACCTTTGCCCTTCCCGATGAGCGACTTATCAGAGTCGTTATCCGCGGCATCCCCAAGGAGATTGACTCCGACGCCATCCTGAGCGACCTTAAGTCGCAAAACATCCCCGCCTTGGAAGTCCACCGCATGCACCGCGGCCGCGGTGGCACCCCCTCCGACATGGTCCTCGCAGTATGCGAGCCTTCAGACGAGTCTAAGGCCGTCTATAACATTAAGACCTTATGCCACCTGTCTGGCATAAGCGTCGAGCGCCCCAACAAGTCCGGTCCCCCTGGTCAATGTCACCGTTGCCAGCTTTATGGCCACTCGCAGCGTAACTGCTATGCGAAACCCAGGTGAGTCAAGTGCCTGGGCGACCACGGCACTAGCGACTGCGAACGCCCAAAAGATAGGTCCCTATGCCTTGAGCCCCCCAGTTGCGTTTTATGCGGCGAGTCTGGTCACCCGGCGAATTATCGCGGGTGCGCCAAAGCGCCAAAACAGCGCAACCCTAAGCTGGCTAAACGCTCAGCCGCCCGTCACCAAAGAGAGAGTCCCTCCACGGCTCCCCCTCTTTCTTCCAACTCCCCGCCCGCCTCAGTCCCCAAAGGCCGTCCCCATGGAACGCGCTGAACCATCAGCAGGCGTTCCCCGCCTTAAGGCCCACTACCCAGTTGCCCCAGCAACAGCAACAAACCACAAGACCCCCAATCTCGGCTTTCCCCGCCCTGATGAGCTCCACTATCCCCGCTCCCACTATAGTGCCAGCTGCTTCACAGGCTGCACGTAGTTCCCCAACATCACAGACTGCCCCCGCACCCACCCTCGCACCCGCCCCCGCACTCGCTCCCAGGCCAGCGCCGACAGCGGTTGCTCCCTCCACTTCCCCTCTCGTCCACTAAAGTGCTCCTTAGGGACACGATCCCCAGCCTCATCCAAACCCTCTCCTCCTGCAATACGCAGTGGGCGAAAAACATAGTCTCCGCTTGGAACGCCTCTCAAGGCGATCCAATCGCTCGCATCAATGTCCTCTGCGGACTAGATGACATAGTCATTTTCCTCATCCAATAAATTTCAATGGATACAGAAAGCTGTAGAATTAAGCCCCGATCCCTTAAATTAGGCTTCTTCAACGCTAACAGCGTTAACGGTCAACGAGATGAGATCGCAATCTTTTTGCGTGATCATCAAATTGACATCTTCTTAGTACAGGAAACGTTTCTCAAGCCCCACAACAGGAACCCTGGAATTGCAAACTATAAATTAGTTCGCAACGACAGGACCCGTAGTAGGGGCGGTGGTACTCTCATCTACTACAAACGTTCCCTGTACTGCACTCCCTTAGACCCTCCTCCTGGTCTCCAATTCCTGGAAACTTCCATATGCAGACTAGGCATGACAAGACACCAGCCGATCACAATCGTCTCGGTGTATAATCCTCCCTCCAGTAATAAGATCCAACTCCGGAGCGATCTTAAAGCCCTCTTTGACCTCGGTGGAGGTTCCGTTATCATAGCGGGCGACCTCAATGCCAAACATCTCTCGTGGAGCTGCAACTCCAACAACCACGCGGGTCGTAACCTCGAAGAGTTGAGCCCGGAGCTCGAATTCGACGTTATCGCCCCGATGTGTCCCACTCACTCCCCCCATAACCCTGACCATCAGCCCGATGTCCTTGACATAGCGCTTCTAAAGAACGTAAACCTCGGTCTACGCTCTATAGAGACGCATGAAGAGCTAGACTCCGATCACCGCCCCGTAGTCCTTCACCTAGGTCCCCGGGGTGGTCCCCCGGATCCTGGTCAACCCGCCCCGACCAAAACTGTCACGGACTGGGGAAAACTAGAGGAGCGCCTCAAGTCTTCCTCGTCCGTTCACTTAGATTCCATCCCCGACGATATCGTTACGATCGCCGACACGCTGGGCGCGATCGACTCCCTTACCAGTCACGTACAGTCCGTGGTGAACGAGTGTTCACGGCAGGTTCCAGCGGTGGATGAACACCGCTGGAAGCTGCCGGACGATGTGCGTGAACTGCTGACGGAGAAGAACGCATCCATCCGTGCCTAAGACTATTTTCCCTGCGAAGCTAACCGCGCCCATATGCGTTCTCTACAGCGTGCTGTAAAGAAACGTGTACGGAAGGTTCGGGAAGCCCACTGGGACAAGATGTTGAGCGACTTAGAGCCATCCCATCTGGCCTTCTGGCAATTACAACGAAATTTAAAATCCGATTGTGTAGCTTCAACTCCCCCTCTCAATCGTCCGAATCAAAGGCCGGCCTTTGAAGACGACGAAAAGTCCGAATGTCTAGCCGACAGTCTAGAAGCCCAATGTACTCCCAGCACCCAACCCGCAGACCCGGTCCATCTTTCCAAGGTGGATCGCGAGGTCGAACGTAAGGCCACCCTCCCTCCCGATGAAGACCCCGACGACCCCTTACCCCCCATCACCGTAGACGAGGTCCACACGATAGTGAGGAAGCTCAAACCTAGGAAAGCCCCCGGCTCAGACGGTATCACCAATAAGGTGATCAAACACTTTTCCGCCCCGCTCATAGTCCTCATGACCGCCATCTTCAATGGTGCTCTGAGTAATAACATCTTTCCGCAAGCTTGGAAACAAGCCACCGTTATCGGTATCCCCAAACCCGGCAAACCCAAGAGTGAGCCCACTAGTTACCGCCCCATCAGTCTTCTCAATGTATTTGGGAAAATCTATGAGCGTCTCATTTATATCCGTTTAAAGGATTTCGCTGACTCCCGTAAACTCATCCCGGATGAACAGTTCGGTTTTCGAACCCAGCACTGTTGCATTCGACAATTGCACCGCATAGTCGAACACATTAGCTCCCGTTTTATGCGCTCGTACAAAACGGGCATGCTCTTCTTCGACGTAGCGAAAGCCTTCGACAAGGTCTGGCACAACGGTTTATTATACAAACTGTACCAATTCAACGTGCCGGACCGTCTCGTGCTCATCATTCGAGACTTTCTGTCGGATCGCTCCTTCCGCTATCGCCTAGAAGGCACCCTCTCGTCCCCTCACCCCATCCGCGCCGGAGTCCCTCAGGGCTCCGTGCTATCGCCCCTTCTGTTCACGCTGTACACCAGCGACATTCCCAAACGTGGCTTGGCCAAGTTGGCTCTCTTCGCCGACGACACGGCTATCTACTATTCCGGTAGGAGTCTCGATAGCATCTCTCGAACCCTTCAAACCGCAGCCAACGCCCTCGGGGTCTGGTTCCGGAAATGGAGAATAGAGGTGAATCCCGAAAAGAGCGCAGCCGTTCTTTTCGAGAGACACGGTGATTCCCACACCCACATCCGTCCCGTCCTAATGTTCGGCAAACAGATCCCTTGGGAGATGAAAGCCAAATACCTGGGGGTTATCCTAGACCACCATCTGAGTTTCCGAGACCACATCAAAGCGGTGCGCGCTCGCGCCGCTTTCGCTGTCGGTCGCCTCCACCCCATCCTTAGAGCACGCAGTAAATTGTCACTTAGAAATAAGCTGAGAATCTACGTGACGTGCATCCGCCCCATCTTGACGTACGCTAGCGTCGTCTTCGCACACGTTAAGCCTTGTCGTTTCAAATCCTTCCAAACCCTCCAGAATCGAGTGTTGCGCAGAGCCGCGGCTGCCCCGTGGTTCATGCGTAACGTCCAACTCCATCTCGATCTAAAAATGCCAACCATCAGGCAATACCTCAAACGCATCTCCAAGCGTTACTTCAACACTGCCCCCCTCCATCCGAACCCCCTAGTCGCCGCAGCGGCCGACTACAGTCCCTCTCTCATAAGTAAAGTTCGCCGTCCCAGGCACACACTTTTAGAATCCGATGACGAAATAACCCTCCTCCAGGAGGCGAGTAAATCGACCAGCACAATACACAACGTCCGCCGCCGTCCGGCATACCGTCCTCGCCGACGAGGCCCGTCGCGACGTCCCACCGCCGCCGGTCACGATCCACCGAGCTCTCCCGTCGTAGAGCCGGTCGTCTCTTCAGACTCCGCAGTCACACCGATAATTCAGCCCTCATCAAGCTGTCTCCCCCCCCCCCCCCCCTATGTCCACGCCAGCAACGCCCTAAGCCGAGGTCCGAGTCCCACTAGGGGTCGCCCTTAGTGCTGTTGTTGCAGGTAGTCATGATGTTAGTGTAGTACAAGTAGTTAGCTTAGGTTAAGTATTTTACTTCCCCCCCATTGGCTGGAGACCCTTCAGGTCTCGCCAATAACTGCCCGGTTACGTAGAAATCGTCCCCTAGGACGACCTACAGCAGTCAAATAGAAAAAAAAAAAAAAGTTTTATATTGTCTACGTTAAAGTTAGTTACAGTTGTTAAAATTTTATAATTGTTTGTATTACTTAATTAAGTATTACGTTAAAATGAAAGTGATTTGGACTGTTCACCCATGCCCCTGTACAGCATAGTTTATACTTTTTAGTGGCATTTGTGATTTAGGTGGTCGTCAATTTTCTTAATGATCTCTCTGTCCGGTTGATATAATCAAAAAAAAAATGTGTCTTATCGTCCAAATATTGAACTTTACTGCAAATTATGTGATTATCAGTTAGCAATGATAACGATATGAGAATGTTTCAGGTTTGCTCATACTGAATGTAGTCTTTACAATAGTAGACGTAATTGATAGACTGTATATTTGTGGTGATTAGTGAAATATTATTGTGTAATAACAGTTATAAAACATTCACACTGTGGTGACGCTAATAATAAAACTTCAACACCTCAACATTATCTACGGGCAACCGCTGACAGCTATTTGTCAAGAGATATTATGGCTGAACAAGATAATGAAGATATTGGTCTAACACCTTCTAAAAACCTAAATCTGACACAAGCGAATTCGTCGACGACAAAAAAATACGACAATATGGACACAAACACACTGGTAAAACTGTTTTGTATAGGATTGGAAAAATCTGAAATACTTGAAAATTATTTCTATAATCAATATATTAAACAGGCTCTTAGCGCGCACCAAGAGACTGATTCAAAGAGTCCAAAATGCTTGTGCACGTTTCTGCTTTCATGTACCACCAAGAAGTCACATTACACCTTTTCTTAATAAAAATAACATTTTAAAAATGAAATCACGTCGGAAAATGCACCTAGCTTGTCTTCTTTTTGGCGTTATAAATAATAAGTGTCCGTCATACCTGCACTCTAAATTATCGTGGGTAAATAGTCACCGGCAGCGTGAGGGTAGACGTTGTGCTCAGCAACTGGCCATACCGCATCACAGAACTGCAGCCTTTCGGGGAAGCTTCCGGTATGCAGCTTCCAAATGTTGGAACAATATTCCTCCACCAATTAGGGACCTGAGAAATATAAACACATTTAGAATTAGACTAAAATTATTTATTCTTGCCTCTCAAATTGAATATAATGTAATTAATGTTGACAAATCTTTTATTTAATTAATTTAATTTAATTTTTATTATTTATTGCTAATGAAATGTTTAATTTTTAATTTAATCTGATATAACTCACCTGTTAGATGTGCATTATTTTGTAATAAATAATAATTCATTCCCCAGCATTGCGGATATAATTAATTTTAAAAATTTATTAATTTTATTTACTTCACATAATTTAGGATTACACATTTTTGGATATTGGAATCGTAGTAGTTTAAAAAGCGATATTATCGAGCCTGTGGTCAAGCCGAAAATGAAATAGAATGACAATATAATGACAACGCCTCATCTCAACAGGAAGTGCGCACCGCCGCCTGCTATTGGTCAATTAATATTGCCAGATTTTGATTGGCTGTCAAATATAAAGCACTTTTTTATCTATCTTTTTTTCTATAATATTTTTATAGTTTATTCACAGTACCTATATTTATGCATTATTTATCGACACATTTTAAAAACACCATCCACATAAACAAATAATAAAATATAAATATTTAAAATTACCTTCGTCCGTGTGTCACTGCAGGGGTACCAACTGAAAATCAGCGCTGGGTGTTTGACGCCCAGCATATGCTGAGTTGGTGACCCTTTCGGCATGGGCATGCTCGACAGCATAAAATATGTGTGTTTCTTTTATGTTTTTTTTTGTTTTTATTCTTTGATGTTTATGCTGTTATTTGTGTCCTTGGCTGAATAAATTTGTTTTCTTTCTTTCTTTCTTTCTAAATGCTTAATTCCTAATCATACCTTGCCATCTATGACAACGTTAACAAACGAACTTATTCCTGCACAATACAATAAAGCGAGATCAGAATTAATTAAAACGTTGAAGTTAATCCAACATATAGCGGTCACAATAGACATGTGGAACTTGGGAGTCACAGATCTAAAGCGTGGTCGTGAAATGATGACTTTGACAATACACTTTGTTCATCAATGTAAATTGGTATCTAGGACTTTGTTCACAATAGAATTAAAAAAGGAAACATCCAAATATATTGCTGATGTGATAAAAAAATACTTGGAAGACGAATGCAATGGGGCATCATAGGTAAAATAGTGTGTTTTACTATTAACAGAAGTAAGAGTTTGACAAAAGCAGTAAACTACTTGCAAAAACCGTATATGTATTGTGTAGCTTCTACAATGAACGAGGCTATTCTAGTTGCCTTCAATTCAATTAAAGAAAAATGTGAAATTTTAGAGAAGTTTTTGGATACATACGATCCAGACGCAATGAAACAGAAAAAAAAAGGTACACTTTTTTCTTGGCATTTGAAGTATGTTATGATACAAGATGCATGTGAAAACATCACGTTACAAAACATCGGTACATTTACTAAGGAAGATTGGAAAGAACTCAGTGAATTCGTTTGCATTTTAAAGCCATTAGAAGATTTGACAAACATTTTGGCTAGTGAGCAATATCTAACCTTATCATATATTATTCCTCTTATTGACGGTGTACAATTAGAGATAAAAGAATGCTCTGTATCTACGAATGGTGCAATTTTTTTTAAGAAAAAACTCACGGATGCAATAGATTACTATTTCGAAGATTACAAAAAGGAATTCCATAAGTTTGCAGCAAAGGCTACGTTTTTGGATCCCCGATTTAAAACGAAAGGTTTCACGTTAGAAGAAACAGCAAAGTCTGTGCAGCATGATCTGCTGAATGAATTAAATATACATTCAAACGGTCAACAGAATTTGTTTCAACCGTCAGAAAAGCAAGGAACTGCGATTGATACTGGAAATCTATTAAGCCGGTTCGATGAAAAAGTAAAAGATAAGCTACTAATTAACAAACAAATTATCACACGTTCTCACCAGGAGATGTCTGTCTATCTTACATTACCTTACATTAAGCGAAGTGATAATCCTTACCAGTTTTGGGAAAACAATAAAAGTACTTTATTTTGCGATTTATACAAAATGTCTCAAAAATATTTATGTATTCCTGCGACTAAGCTTCCTGTTGAATCAATTTATGGTGAATTTCAATGCACAAAATCCGATCCAAATTATATAAATTATTATGAACGCAGAAATTCATTGGAGTTCGAAAAAATTCATGAAATATTATTTCTACGTAGTTATTATTATTATTCCAAAAATGAAACACAAAGTACTGCACAGGCTCCAGCAGCAGTACCTACAAGTACAACCGCAGGTGATACAATATCATCGAAGTAATGAATATTAACAATTATATTAATTTCGTTGCATTTCGATAACTAATTATCATTGTATTCACAATAGCATTTAAATTCAATTACTATTGTTTGTTTTATTGTTATAAAAGCGATGTGCGCATAAAAATGAACACGTAATTAAGTCAAAATTTTGTACGCCATAAATGGCAAAACATGTAGCTCCTTCCTCAAATTTAACACCATGCACTTGTATTATTTACTCATAGTTTTACAAAATAAATACATCTTTATCTTTAATGATTGATAGAAATGTATGAAAAAGAGTTTTGCTATTTCTAACAGAACGAATCTTTTGGTTCTTGTACGAGACAGGATCGATTGGCGTCAAAAATATCTGTGACAAATTGCACTTTTCTCGCTGACAATCCCTGTCAACGTCATTAAAATAAAAAATACAAAAAAAAAACATGTTAAAATATATCAATAAACAAAAACATTATAAACGTTAGTTATATAAGCATAGACAAAGTAATTAAAAAACAAAAAAATAAATAAAAAAAACTTACCAATGTCGCCAATGCCACATCCAGTACCTAGTATCAACATTTTGTAGTACTATGCATCTGTGGTCGCCGGTTTCGACAATTTGTCGTTGATAATATTTTGAGCTTACCCACTCAGTTTTTATAATTATAATTTCTTGTGTTATTTTATTTAATTTTTGTACACTCGTAGTTAACCTTCATTTTAGTTTGTAAATAGTTTTCTCAGTAAGTGAATTATGTAATTTTTTATGAGAAAATAAAGTTCTTAAACCATAAAATTCGTACAGCCTCCATACATTGTAAATTATTATAAATTCTAAAATTTTTACATCCTCCATACATATGCGAGCCTTCAGACGAGTCTAAGACCGTCTATAATATTAAGACCTTGTGCCACCTGTCTGGCATAAGCGTCGAGCGCCCCAATAAGTCCGGTCCGCCTGGTCAATGTCACCGTTGCCAGCTTTATGGCCATTCACAGCGTAATTGTTACGCGAAACCCAGGTGCGTCAAGTGCCTGGGCGACCACGGCACTAGCGACTGTGAACGTCCTAAAGATAGGTCCCTATGTCTCGAGCCTCCCAGCTGCGTTTTATGCGGCGAGTCTGGTCACCCGGCGAATTATCGCGGGTGTGCCAAAGCGCCAAAACAGCGCAACCCCAAGCTGGCTAAACGTTCAGCCGCCCGTCACGAAAGAGAGAGTCCCTCCACGGCTCCCCCCCCTCTCTCATCCCAACCCCCCGCCCGACTCAGTCCCCAAAGGCCGTCCCCATGGAATGCGCTGAACCATCAGCAGGCGTTCCCCGCCTTAAGGCCCACTACCCAGTTGCCCCAGCAACAGCAACCAACCACAAGACCCCCAATCCCGGCTATCCCCGCCCTGATGAGCTCCACCATCCCCGCTCCCACTATAGTGCTAGCTGCTTCACAGCCTGCACGTAGTCCCACAACATCACAGGCTCCTAAAGAACGTAAACCTCGGTCTACGCTCTATAGAGACGCATGAAGAGCTAGACTCCGATCACCGCCCCGTAGTCCTTCACCTAGATCCCCGGGGTGGTCCCCCGGATCCTGGTCAACCCGCCCCGACCAAAACTGTCACGGACTGGGGAAAACTAGAGGAGCGCCTCAAGTCTTCCTCATCCGTTCACTTAGATTCCATCCCCGACGATATCGTTACGATTGCCGATACGCTGGGCGCGATCGACTCCCTTACCAGTCACGTACAGTCCGTGGTGAACGAGTGTTCACGGCAAGTTCCAGCGGTGGACGAACACCGCTGGAAGCTGCCGGACGATGTGCGTGAACTGCTGACGGAGAAGAACGCATCCATCCGTGCCTATGACACTTTTCCCTGCGAAGCTAACCGCGCCCATATGCGTTCTCTACAGCGTGCTGTAAAGAAACGTGTACGGGAGGTTCGGGATGCCCGCTGGGACAAGATGTTGAGCGACTTAGAGCCATCCCATCTGGCCTTCTGGCAATTGCAACGTAATCTGAAATCCGATTGTGTAGCTTCAACTCCCCCTCTCAATCGTCCGAACCAAAGGCCGGCCTTTGAAGATGACGAAAAGTCCGAATGTCTAGCCGACAGTCTAGAAGCCCAATGTACTCCCAGCACCCAACCCGCAGACCCGGTCCATCTTTCCAAGGTGGATCGCGAGGTCGAACGTAGGGCCTCCCTCCCTCCCGATGAAGACCCCGACGATCCCTTACCCCCCATCACCGTAGACGAGGTCCACACGATAGTGAGGAATCTCAAACCTAGGAAAGCCCCCGGCTCTGACGGTATCACCAATAAGGTGATCAAACACTTTTCCGCCCCGCTCATAGTTCTCATGGCCGCCATCTTCAATGGCGCTCTGAGTAATAACATCTTTCCGCAAGCTTGGAAACAAGCCACCGTTATCGGTATCCCCAAACCCGGCAAACCCAAGAGTGAGCCCACTAGTTATCGCCCCATTAGTCTTCTCAATGTAATTGGGAAAATCTATGAGCGTCTCATTTATATCCGTTTAAAGGATTTTGCTGACTCCCGTAAACTCATCCCCGACGAACAGTTCGGTTTTCGAACCCAGCACTGTTGCATTCGACAATTGCACCGCATTGTCGAACACATTAGCTCCCGTTTTATGCGCTCGTACAAAACGGGCATGCTCTTCTTCGACGTAGCGAAAGCCTTCGACAAGGTCTGGCACAACGGTTTATTATACAAACTGTACCAATTCAACGTGCCGGACCGTCTCGTGCTCATCATTCGAGACTTTCTGTCGGATCGCTCCTTCCGCTATCGCCTAGAAGGCACCCTCTCGTCCCCTCACCCCATTCGCGCAGGAGTCCCTCAGGGCTCCGTGCTATCGCCCCTTCTGTTCACGCTGTACACCAGCGACATTCCCAAACGTGGCTTGGCCAAGTTGGCTCTCTTCGCCGACGACACGGCTATCTACTATTCCGGTAGGAGTCTCGATAACATCTCTCGAACCCTTCAAACCGCAGCCGACGCCCTCGGGGTCTGGTTCCGGAAATGGAGAATAGAGGTGAATCCCGAAAAGAGCGCAGCCGTTCTTTTCGAGAGACACGGTGATTCCCACACCCACATCCGTCCCGTCCTCATGTTCGGCAAACAGATCCCTTGGGAGATGAAAGCCAAATACCTGGGGGTTATCCTCGACCACCATCTGAGTTTCCGAGACCACATCAAAGCGGTGCGCGCTCGCGCCGCTTTCGCTGTCGGTCGCCTCCACCCCATCCTTAGAACGCGCAGTAAATTGTCACTTAGAAATAAGCTGAGAATCTACGTGACGTGCATCCGCCCCATCTTGACTTACGCTAGCGTCGTGTTCGCACACGTTAAGCCTTGTCGCTTTAAATCCTTCCAAACCCTCCAGAATCGAGTGTTGCGCAGAGCCGCGGCTGCCCCGTGGTTCATGCGTAACGTCCAACTCCATCTCGATCTAAAAATGCCAACCATCAGGCAATACCTCAAACGCATTTCCAAGCGTTACTTCGACTCTGCCCCCCGCCATCCGAACCCCCTAGTCGCCGCAGCGGCCGACTACAGTCCCTCTCTCATAAGTAAAGTTCGCCGTCCCAGGCACACACTTTTAGAACCCGATGACGAAATTACCCTCCTCCAGGAGGCGAGTAAATCGACCAGCACACTACACAATAAACGCCGCCGCCCGGCATACCGTCCTCGCCGACGAGGCCCGTCGCGACGCCCCACCGCCGCCGGTCACGATCCACCGAGCTCTCCCGTCGTAGAGCCGGTCGTCTCTTCAGACTCCGCAGTCACCCCGATAATTCAGCCCTCATCAAGCTGTCTCCCCCCCCCCCTATGTCCACGCCAGCAACGCCCTAAGCCGAGGTCCGAGTCCCACTAGGGGTCGCCCTTAGTGCTGTTGTTGCAGGTAGTCATGATGTTAGTGTAGTACAAGTAGTTAGCTTAGGTTAAGTATTTTACTTCCCCCCATTGGCTGGAGACCCTTCAGGTCTCGCCAATAACTGCCCGGTTACGTAGAAACCGTCCCCTAGGACGACCTACTGCAGTCCAATAGAAAAAAAAAAAAAAAAAAATCCTCCATACATTCAAGATCTCGCTCTCTCCTCTATAACAGTAATTCGGTGAAACAACACGTCTCTCATTAAATATGATAAATACACAATGATTCCAATGTGTTATAATTTTAATTAATTATGTTATTATATCACGTTTTTGTGTATAGAAAGAAACAAACAATTATATGACGGGTTCCCTACGTTAGATCGAAACACTATTCTGCGAAAATGGTTACATCTGTGACTTTACATCGATGCCTTGATAATGCGACGCCTTGTTTCTTCGGTGTTTCTTTCATCGAAGCTTTATTTGTTCGACGTAACGTTACTTCGAAAATTTTACTTCGAATACTATATCTGCGATTATATGTTAAACCGATAATATGATAAGATATGTAAGTAATGGCTACACTATAAAAATGCGTTATTTAAGTACAGGGAGACAAGACGAGAGACGTTATATTATACTTTAAGGGTCTGACTTTTTGTTTCTTTGTCTCAAAATGTCTCTCACATTTTTATACAATTTTCTCTACGAATTTTAGTGAAAATTATTTTACTATAATGCTGATCGAGACGACATTATTTGATTATTAATAGATTGTATTAAAACATGTTGTCTATTGATTCTCATCGCAATATTCGGTGTAACGCATTTCGCAGAATTTGTTTCCTAAATATTTTCGAAGTAACGTTACATCGAACAGTCAAACTTCGAAGAAACGTTACATCGAACAAACAAACTTCGAAGAATCGAGGTTTCGAAGTAAGGTATTCGATATATAGAATCATCGAACAAAAAAGGTGTCGCAGAAACAAGGCGTCGCATTATCAAAGCTTCGATGTCTAGTCACCGATGTAACAATTTTCGCAGAATAGTGTTTCGATCTAACATAGGGAACCCTTATAATGACAGACAGCTGTGTTACTGGGGAGTTTGTTGCGCCGTTTCTGCTTCCCAGCTAGGAAGCGGTGAAGGGTGGGCATGTTTGAGGGCTGTCTTTTGATAATTTTAGTCCATTTTAGAATAAGCGAGTTTTTGAGCTTAAGTTTAAAATCTTTCATTGTGTATAATAAACGTTATATTAGTATTTCAAGTGTTTTCATTAAGCCAATCGCAACCTAACTGAGCGCATGATCCAGTACTACAAAATTGAGATCTGCTTTGATATTCTTAGCACAGTCTTATTTTTATGATCTTCAGGGGTGCTGGTGCTTATGCCGAAAATAAGGCTGCCCAAGTTAGATTTAATCTACCAATTTCTATCCCTACTACTCTTCTTCTAATTATAAGCAAAATTCATATTATATTGTGCGAGAGAGCAATGATTTTAATAAACTTTGTAAGGAGCTCTCATTTGACCCATCTGTCATTCATAGTGGCACGGCAACAAGGGTGCTAACCTTAAGTTTCCCAGTTAATTGTAACGTGTACTTGGTTTTATTTTGAGACTATACTGTTGAATCAAGTGTTTCCTAAGTTTTTGTTTTAATGACTGTTTTGATTTGTGAAAACCTGTAGTTGCTTTATGTCACTAACCATAATTACTCTTTAAATTTTTGTAGCTGTTGGTTTTCATAAGAAAAACATGAATAAATAAAAAAGTCAAAAATGGTGTTAACAAATAAATTTCAATTGCATCTTGGATTGAGGAATCGACATTACTTTTAGCATCAGCAGCTTCGAAAACTATGGAAATAATACTGGTGAATCGTGACGAGTCATAGCTGCAATCTTAGATTTGGGTTTTGACCAAATTTTTGGCATCAGCACCCTCGAAAACCATGGAATTGATACCCAGGCCATGACAACTAATCAGTTCTTAACAGACATCTTGATTTCCGAAATCAAACTTATTCTCACGTTATAATTATTATTTTGACATATGCTTCAAAAAATAACATTTCTGACCTGTCAAATGCATGGGCGTTAAACATTGAGTTGAACCACAGTAAGTACATAGTTCCAATCACGGGCGGGATATGAGTAAAATTAGAAGTGGCTAATAAAAACCCCTGGGCGTGCAACGGTGGGTTGTACACGATGGCCCAGGTCTGCGTCACCTACGCCTAGGGTTGCCAACTCTTTGTCGGTAAAAAATAGTAGTTCTAAAATGATTACCCACAAAAATATAGTAGATGACGAAAGGATGAAAAAAAATATAGTAGGTTCCAGAATAAAAGAAAGGTTTCTTAAAAGTTTTTTTTTTTTATAAATTAACTTCAATAGTAGGTAGTTACCAAAACACATAAGTACTCGAGAGCGCGAAAATCAAAATTGCCAATCTGTCAAAGTCAACGTAACTGTCAACTTGACATACCAGAATAGTTCAGAAATAGATATTGACGTTTCGTTTTACACTTACACATTTTGAAACGAATATTATTGCTTTGAGTTTGATGCCTTTAAAATATAGTAGTTTCGCCTACTATATACTTTTTTCAGAAATATAGTAGGCGGGCCTCTAATATAGTAGGATACTATATTATATAGTAGGGTTGGCAACCCTACCTACGCCTGTCCCCGCCACCTTTCTATCGAACCGAGGACTTCACGCTTGGCAACCGAACTTACGACAATTAGACGATGAAGCGGTGGAACAGGTATTAGTCATCATGCAGAAAATATTTTTATAATCATTATTAAGTTGGCGATCGATATTATCTTATCAGTGATAATGTTCCATCCAATTGAAATACTTTTCGGCAAATAATTATGTGATTGATATCAGTCAGCAATGATAACAATAAGGTGAAGTTGCAAGTTTACTTATCTACCTTTATACCGAACGTTGTCTTCACAACAATATTCGTTATAGCATATAAAATTTGTGAAATTGTTAATATTGTCGTGCAATAGCAATTATTAAAACATCCACATTGTGGTGACGGACACAATACATATACTAAACAAACGCTATCATATACTAAAATTTTAATACAATATAGCGAGATCTGAATTAATAACAACCTTGAAGTCAGTCCAACATATAGCCACATATAGCGGTCACAATAGACATGTGGAAATGGGAAAATATGCGAAATCATGGCAGTGATATAATGACTTTGACAATACACTTACATCAAGGTAAATTCGTATCTCGGATTTTATTCACAAGCTGGTCATTGCTACCATTTATGTCAGCATCCGAAAAAATTGCCACTACGATAAAATGGAAGATGAAACACAAATAGGGGATCCTAAATAAAGTGGAGTGTTTTACTATTGATAAAAGTAATACATCGTTAGTAAAAGCTGTAGAAAAACACTTGCAATAACCGTAATTGTGTAGCTTCTACAATGAACGTGACTATACTAGACGCCTTTAAGTCAATTCATGAATTTTTTAGAAAAGAAGCATACTGAAATTGATCGAGACACATTGAAATATAGGAAACAAAAGTATGATCTATTTTCTTGGCATATCAAGTATGTTATGATACGAGATGCATGTGAAAACATTACGTTACAAAACACCTGTACATTTACTGATTACTGAGGAAGATTGGACAGAACTCAGTGAATGCGTTTGTATTTTAGAACCATTAGAAGAACTGACAAACATTTTATACAGTGAGCAATATCTAACCATATATCATAGTATTCCTCTAATTTTCTGTGTAAAATCTACTTTACTAAAATGCTCTGCATCTACTCACGGTGCGAAAGTTTTTAAGCAAAAACTTGTGGATGCAATAGATAAATATTTCGAATATAACGAAAAGGAATCCCATGAGTTTGCAGCAAAGGCTACGTTTTTGGATCCTAGATTTAAAACTGAAGGTTTCTCAATAGAAGAAACAGTAAAGTCGGTGCCGCAAAATGTGCTGAAAGAATTAAATAGCGGTCAACAGAATTTGTTTCAACCATCAGAAAAGCAAGTAACTGCGATTGATACTGGAAATCTATTGAGCTGGTTCGACGAAAAAGTAAAAGATAAGTTAAGTACTTAATTACCGCACATCCTTCCTACTAAAATAAACCGTAGATATAAGCGTGTCGCTTGAAACTTTTAATTTTTTATTACATTCAGAAAAAAATGGAAATGAATTAACCAGTATTAAATTTTCATAGCACGAATAGTCGGAATAAACTTTAGAATAAAGCTTATCGATATTGTAAGGTAAAATTAAATTTTCAGGAATCGACGTATGTTATTTTAATTACGTATTCAGTAAACAAAACTATATGATATGTCATATAGTCAGAAAACTTATGATCTATATGTTACGGTTAAAAGCCGAATGGCGGTTACACCTAGGTTTAGCCGGGTACAACTAGGTGCAACCAGTAGCAGTTGGTTAGAACTAGGTGGAGCTTAAGTCGACGGAGCCCCGCCGTGCGGGGCTCCTATTTCTGTCTGCAGGGTTTAAAGTAACCTAACACGAAGGGGATGACGGGGGCTTCGTTCGCTCGCTTCGCTCGCTCACTCTAGCCCCCGTCATCCCCTTCGAACCTAACCTATCCGTGTCGGGGTTACCCTTAACCATCGGTGTGCGGCTGCACCTAGTTCTAGCCGCTATGATGAAGGCTAAACCTAGTTCTAACCGAAGATAAGTAGGATAGATTTAAGTTTAACCGCATGTGGCCGGCTGCACCTAGTTGTACCCAGCTAAAACTAGGTGTAGCCGCACTTAGGCTATTAGCCGTAACATATACATATAATAAAATCGTAACGAAGCAAAAACTGTACATTCAATATTATTGGACAAAAATGATTGTTACGTGTATTAAAAACGATGCAGATGCCAAAAATACAATTTTTAGAACTTCTGTCTGTTTGTATGTCGAAGCTTCACGCCAATACTACTGAACAGATTTAGTTCTTTGGCAAAGATGTCCGTTAAAGAGCGGGGCGGGATACAGAGTACAAATTATTACGCTATTGAGAGTGGGTGATGAGCTTATTGGAAATAAATGTGATTAGATTTAGAAAAATGATTACAAATACATTCTTCAGTTGCTGCGCCACAATGTTGTTTTTTGACTTCCACGTGGACGAAGTCGCGGGCACAGCTAGTAATTAATAACTATATTTAGTTACTGATAACCGCAACGAAAAATGTGCCATCATCAGCCATAATGATGTGACGGTGCAGCGGTGGCAACTAGCGGGGTGCGCCTGTATAAGGGCCGGCACGCTGCACTTGGTCCTCTCTCGCGCCTCAGCAGCCGCCTAGTGAAGTACTACTGTCTACCTACACCTGAAGACCCTGGACTCCTCGTATCGTAGTCATAGAACCACGCCCTGTTAACTAATCTTAATATATCAATCTTGTAATAATTGTGAAATAAATACTGTATGGTTAAAAGTGTTTTCCTTAATATTCTTATGTAAGTACACTCATGCTAAACTGCTTCTGCTTCTTGCTAGATTCTGATTTTATGTGCACATGCTCGTTAAGGGTTGACTCCTCAAGCCACCCTTTACCCGCTAAAGCGTGACACTGGCGCCCAACGTGGGGCCGTGGGTGATGATGACAACCCATTACCAGCTTAATCTACTATGTACTTACATCAGGTAGGGTGGTGACCAGCTCCACGTGTTGATAGTCTCCCTCCGCGAGGGTCGGGCTCTGCCACCACGTGGCGGGGTCACCGTCGTGCGCATGGGCCGCCGGGTGACGCCGCGAGGACGACCCGCCCAGACCCTCACAAACGTCGCACACCACACCTCGTCTGTTGGACAACAATCGAATAAGTCCGTAAACAATCGTTGTTTTTTTTTATTATTTGTCTTGGTTGCGCATGACCCTAGTCGCACCTGATGGTAAACGAAAACAGGGTCTAAGATGGAGCACACAAAGCCAAGTAACAGAGATATAGAGGGATACTCCTATACCCCTCTGGCTCTCACATACACACGACGGAACACAGTAAACTGCTTGGCGCCGGACTTTGATGCGAGGGTGGTAGCTAGCCAGGCGGACCGTATAGATCCTACCACCAAGCGTGCTGGGTTTTGTTGAATCTTACAAGACGCGTCTATTCCCAGCGTGCGGTGAAGTTTTATATTCTAGCCCATCCCCACACGGGAGATATGCTAAAATGGTATGTACGTGTGAAACAAACCTTATCGACGAGGAATGTGGGGTAATCACTACCTAACTCGGATCCTAATTATGGCGGGACCCCTTATTCCGTTTGTTCACCGCCGCCGTCACCGAGAAACGAGATTATCCGACCGAGTTCGGAACGGTGACGGTGAACATGTGTCCACCGCGACCGATCTCGGTGGTTCCCAACATAATACAAAAATCCGTGCACCGGCGCCGTCAATCTCGGATGTAGTGGACAAGAGCAGACGCGTTTTGTATTGCCGGCATTTCGGTCCGTCACGACTTCGGCGGAGTTCTAGCGGTAACGCCGAACTACTCACAATCTCGGTGGCCGAGATGACGGCGCTCGGATGACGGACGTGCGGTGGACACGCGGTCATAGTAATGTATGTATCACTACTTCGGCAACGTCATCTCGTTCTCGGTGACGGCGGCGGTGGACAGTCTTACGCCTGTATAGTTGAACTTACTTTCCCGGTGTGTCGCGGCAGTATTCCTCGGCGCCTGCGTCACCACAGCTGGCGTTGGCTACCACTGTGGAGTAAGGTGCGGCGTCAAGCGGAGCGGGAACCAAGCCGCTCGTCGCTCCACTTGTCTGTAGCACCTCGCTCACCGTCGTACTTGTCAAACGGTCTAGGAGCGCGCGACCTGTGACAAACGAAATTAATTTATTAAATAACTATTACGTAAACACAAGCATAGAGTATTAGTAGTAGTATCAGAGTTCCTTGTGGTAATTAACAGAAACAAATATTGTGATTAGCACCATTCGTATGCGAGTATTTTGAACCCGGGGTGACGATCTTTGAGGTGCTCTAACTGATTGTGCAACACAACTATTCGGTCACGAAGTGTTTCCTGTTATGTAATATAACACAAACAAAAAAAAACGAATAAGTTAAACAGTTATACAGGGTGTTAACGAATTCGTGTAATTCCTTCAAACCACATGATCTATTAATGGTACAGATTAACCCCGCACGGGATTTAGATTGATTAAAATAAACGTTTTTTTTTCCAAAAAAAGTTTATATGAATGAATATTTCGATGCCATGCATGAATGAATGTAGGCGTGGCGACACAGCTGACTTGCGCGATATCGCTTCACGCAGTCAGTTAACGTGGGACGCTAAAATTACTCAGATACAGAATACCATGGTTGAATTTTCGAAAACTTTTTTTTGTTGTTTCTCAAAAAACCGATTCAGGGTCAATCAGTGTCACCAGTAGATAACGCGGTTTAAAGGAATTATACGAATTCGTTTACACCCTGTATAGCTCTGCATGAAAGAGTACACAAGCTATAATACCGATCTCATCAAAAAACATGTACTTTCTTAGCAGCATAAGCGCGGTTAAACAATGATTCGAACTTGACCAGACGCAAGATCAGCGCTCGTTAAATGTGTACTAAACTTAACGCCGTTTTGAAGCCAATAACACTCAAAATAAATAAACACTCACCCTCACTCACTTGTAAGGCTGTGGCTACACTTAGGAGCGCCGCGAACTTGACACAAAAAGCGATTAAAATAAATGTCTCACCGAAAATGACTGTGTGTGACACGGTATCACGACAACTCGCAACAACCCTGACAAGTCGACCCCGAGATTTCGGGGGGCTCGAGGAGCGAAGCCGTTATAAGGGCCAAAACTGCGTTAAGCGGGCACCCGCGACGGGCACCCGTCGCGTATCGACGCGCGGGTGGACTCTGTGGGAACGCGGCGGTCCCCGTCGCGGGTACCCGTCGCGGAGATCGGATTATTTTAATTACGCAGTGTCGCTAGTTCAGTTTTAACGGCGTACATGTACAGTCGTGTCGATGGAGAACATAATATATTAAAACACAGCAAACGAAGACTAGCAAAAAAATACGACAGCCAGTAAGCCCGTTTATTAAGTTACCGCACGTGCCCCTGCGCGGGCGTCCGTCGCACGGAGGCGGGAAACGTTGTGCGGGTGGGGGGCCCGCCTCCCCGCGACGGAGCACTTTTGTATGGAACCGCGCGGGCGTCCGCTTAACGCAGTTTTGGCCCTAAGAAATTTAGTGATAAATAGATAACTGAAAGATAGGTTAGGTTAGAACTGTAACCACACAACGCCAGAAACAGTTAAAATAACTCGGGTTGAATTATTGGGGTGGAGTTGCCGGGGATGATTGTTGGGGTCGAGTTGATATAATGTCGAGTTTTCAAGGGGCGAGTTGTCGGGGTCAAGTTGTCTCGGGGGCGAGTTTTTGCAGATACAGCCACACGTGAATATTAATATGTATATTCGTTTTAATTGCATGTTTCACAGTTCGCGTCGCTACTTAGTGTAGCCTCAGTATTAGAGTTCTAACTGAAACTAAATAGTTTACGTTACGGCGACCATTTCTTATACAAGTAGCCGAGCTTCCCGCCCCCTTTGTTTATACTGTGTTACCTGTTTGACGATTGAGATTTTACTGTTTCAACTAAGTCCCCCACATAAATAATTATACGTACCTACCTACATACTTAAACGAAAAAGTTACTCGTTTATTAATACGATTAAGGACTATACTGCCAAGGCGGCTGTCCCATTTAAAAACCTGGCTTAAAACGAAATTTTACAGAAGAGCGCATAAACGTTAAATCGGCTTTTGAAAAGTATTTACGTGAGGTAAAACCATGTGGTTAAAGTGACTTACTAGGTTTTAAAATGATCAGAGGCAGTGAATGGCACTTGCTAGGTATCGACGCTTTAATACATATATCTGCTTATTATGTGAGTTTTCAACGCTGGTGTTTTTGTATTTGGTAGAGATTGTCTAGGTTAGCAAGATTATGCAATACAACGATTTTTATAAAAAGTGTCCCTTGCTAGGTTTTGAAATGGGACAGCCGAAGGAGCATACAGCAGGATTGCGGGTATTTTTATTAATCGCTCCTCATTGAGTGCCTCGTTGGTCTAGCGGTCGCAAGCGCGACTGCTGAGCGTGAGGTCCTGGGTTCGATCCCCAGGTCGGGCATAGTGTTATTGGGTTTTTCCCTGTGGAGTTTCTCAGTAGCAGCCTGGAGTCTGACCGATCAATGGCGATAGGCTCGCCCCCTATTACATAGTTTTACCATGTCCGTCTGTAGGTATGTCACAGCCATTTTACTCATCGACTAATAGTGCTATGAAACTGAAATTTGGCATGGCAATACATATTTGTAACACCCACAAAGATGGGTATACTTACGCAAAGAAATAGTTTTAAAAAACGCTTCTTTTCATGTTTTGTGAGAGTGTTTCTTTATTTGCTGAACCCATCTTGTAGTGTGTCGTTGAATAGGTCTTTCAAAAATATTGGGGATATAATATAATAGTAATTTATGAAACTGCTACGGAATATTATGTATAAAGTTTATACTGTTAGGTAATATTAAAACACGAGTAAACAAGGTTTTATAGTATCACTTTAGTGTTTTAATACACAGTTAAGTGCAGTTTCATACACTACTTCATCTAAACTCACGCAATTTCAATAATAAACCAAAGTAAAAGAAAAACAAAATTATGGCGCCCAAAAACAGCAGCCCATCGCGCATGCGGGTGTTAGCGCGCGCATGCGCCTTAGCGCTAGTAGTGACAGATAATGTGCAGCCGCTACAAAAAATTAATTGAAAACTCCTTGGTCGATCCGAAGCACATGATCGGTTCATTTATTCATGTGGTCCGAAGTGTACTTTAATAAAACTTTTTAAATGTATTATTAATGTCCAAACACACTAGCCTTACTTACTAGTTTAAGAGAAATAGCTGTTCAAAGATTTAAAAAAAAATACGCTTAAATTAATTTCTCCTTAGCTATGATCAGCTATGTTTACATTTTAGATCATATTTGGGGTCACGAATTAGAAGCCGATAACAATTTGCCCTCACACTCAGCAGTCGCGCTTGCACCCACTAGACTCTAGTGACCAGACCAACGAGGCAGTCCTCATGGCCTCTCCACATTACCGCGCGAATCGCGCGCGAAGCCGCGAATCACCCGCAATCAATGAGTGTGGATCCGATTCGCATATTCTTCGCGGCTTCGCGTCGCGTTCGCGCCTCGTTCCCGAAAATTGTCGGTTTTTTGTCCCGCGACAAAGGGTTCGCAAGCCGCGAACTTGGCGCGAAAGCGACTAAGCTCCACATTCGCGCGCAGCTCAGTCGTGTCGAGTCGAGTGCAGCGAGCAGTTGTCTGTAATTTATACATATAGGGATACCTACAGAATATTACGTACAAGATAGTGAATTACGCACGTAAGCTTTGAAAATGAGCACAAATTGGTCTAACCAATTAAAACTAGCATTTTTAGAATGCTTTCAAGCAGAACCCGTAATTATAAATCGCTGATGCGCAAATTAGCCCCGCTCCCGCAGCAGCAATATTGGCATCCATGTTCGTTAAGTGCGCGAACTATACTGTGAACCTGGCGCGAACCTCTGCGAATGTGGAACTTGGCAATTTTGCCGTGGTTCGCACCGCGATCCGCGCCGCGATTTCACGCCGTGATTCGCGCGCGAATGTAGAGAGGCCTTCAGAGTCAGCGGAATGATGCGGGACTTAAATTGTATGCTCCATAAAACATCGCTGGACAAAGCCTTGCAAGTCAAAGCCAATGTCTCCTGCGTTGTGGTCTGTGGTTGGACCTGGGACCTCACGCAACGCAGATAATGTACCCTACATTATGGCAGGTACACTTTGTTTATGAGCGTCAACCATGAAGTTTATTTTAGGTCAGCTAGGAACTCCGTGGTTTTAGAGTTCTATGATATACAAGATGATTATTATGATCAGTGATCGGTTAAAGGTGAGCTAATTTACCTAAACTTCAAAGAACAGAGACAAAAACTGGAGACTTCCCTACGACAAATTTTTTTTTCGTGAAAATTATTCCGGGTTTCTGGACATCACTAAAGTACATTTAATATTAATGTTAATAGTACAGAAAACAATTAAATTCGTTTCCTATTTTTGTTTCCCAAAATTGTCACAAAACCAGATGACACGTTTTTCATTGTTTTTAAAAAGAGTTATTGTTTTCAAAAAAAGAGATTGTCTTTTTAACCGACTTCAAAAAGGAGGAGGTTCTCAATTCGGTTGTATTTTTTTTTATTTTTTATGTTTGTTACGTCATATCTCCGACATTTATGAATCGATTTGAAAAATTATTTTTTTGTTCGAAAGGGTATACTTCCCGACTGGTCCCACATAAATTTTGTTATGATTAAACCATGAACTTCAGAGATATGGAACGGAACTCCTCATCGGATCAAAGCAAAATTCTCAAATTACTAATATTGCTTTGTTTATATTTGTTGTTGGGAACTGACTACTGGAAAAGAGGAGGGGGTGCGTGTCCCCCCCTCCCCCACTTTGGAATGTTTTCACTATATCGTGTAAGGTATCATTTGAAAGGACTTTTTATGCCCGACTACGTCAAAGCCAAAAATAAGGATTATGAAGCAGGGGCTTAAAATTATGACACTAAAACGTATAAAATTTAATAAAAAATAAACTTAAAAAAAAGTAGAAATCGACTTCAAAGAAATACTAAAAGGAGTAAAATAATTACCATTATATAAAATTAACAGTTTCAGAAGTCGGTGCAACTCTACACTGAAGCAAATAGAAGCCACCGACTTCTGAAACTGTTAATTTTATATTATGGTAATTATTTTACTCCTTTTAGTATTTCTTTGAAGTCGGTTTTTACTTTTTTTTAAAGTTTATTTTTTATATTTTTTGAAAACAAATGAAAGAAAATCTCCGAGAAAATTCTGCCGAAAAAAAATCTGTGTGAGCTTAATATTGACCTATTCTGCACTAATACAAGCACAGCAAGAAGGCTATTAGCCAAACAATTTTTTGGTGATAAAGTATCCAATAACGGCACTTAACTTTAAATAAATCTAAGTAATTAAGTCTATGCAAGGTTAGTCAGAAAGGGGGTACTAATCCGAAAGGGTGTTAAAGTACACATAATAATGAATAACTTTAGTTCTACAACTTTTCCCAAAAGTTAATAGTTTAAGAGAAACAGTTGTTCAAAAATCTCAAAAAAAAAACTCTAAAATCTATCTATCGCCAGACATGATCAACTGTGTTTACATTTTAGGTCATATTTGGGGTCATGAATTAGAAGCACCATTTTCTGAATTTGTAACTAAAGCAGGGATGAAGAATTTTTGAAAAAACTAAAATAAAAATCATTTTATTTGGAGAAAAAAAAAAGTTGAAATTTTAACACTTGCTTTCAAACAGTCATCATCGATACTATAAGTGGGCTTCGGATTAGTACCCTCTTTCCGACTAACCTTGTATAGAATCTTATTGTATAACTTAAGATACACATATGAATTATTCTACAATACTGAATCGATATTGGTATATATTGGATATCGCTGTGGAGGCTTGTTATTAGCAACTTGTTTTTGTTCTTTTTGTTTCTATAATGTTATTAGTCTGTAAGCAGTGGCGTGCGTTTCATAAAGACAGAAAGACACTGCCTACCCTACCTAACTCAGATAAATATTTATAATCTTGTTCTGATATCTAATATTATTTTATCTACGAGTACTTACTATCATAAACAAAAAAAAACATAATTTAGCTCCATATTTCGAGTTTCGGGTATCATTGTACGAAGGAGCTAACATCTGGCATACCTGCTCTGTGTGCCAGATGTCAGCTCGTTCATACAATTCGACGATTTCGTATTGTGCTGCGCTAGCGCCACTGATTGCCTCGGTAAAGACACAAACTATTCGTGTCTAAATGTATACAAGTGTGCTCTCGTCGTCATGCGGATTTAATGAGTGTGCGTTCCTATAGATACGAGGCACACAATGTCACATTTAACGCACACAACCGCACAGAGTAGCCACTGTCTTAATTTTTACAACACGACTAGTTACGACCCTTACCGAAGTTTTCCGAACCGAAGTTAGCTATGCAACTATTTTAAAAAGTTGCATTGTTTCATTTAATTTTTGCTACATATACAACACCATTTTTTGGTCGTATTATTTTTATACTGAGCTTAATACTGAGTCGAGTCGTCATTTGTTTGTTTTGTTTTGCTTGTGATCTTTGTTATCAGGTATTTAAGATTTTAACGTTGATAATAGTGTGAAAAATGGATAATATTCACTGAGAAAGTTGTTCAGGTGGTATGTGTATAGAGAAAATAAAAAATTCTTACTTAATTTAAGTTTTTACTTAATTTGTTTAACGAAATTTTCACAGAAACTGATGTGCTTTACGAAATTATGCAAAAAAAAGACATCTGATGTGATATACTGTGTCAAAAAAATTAACGAGTTTGAATCGTTTTGGAATCCTTCAGATCTAGATTTGAATTCATTTTTGAAGGCGTTAAAAGAATAACAGGACCGCCAAAACGAAAACGTAATGTTGTGGACGCAAAAATCAAATTGAAACGGAGTTTTATTGAAATTATAGACAATATATCTAATGAATGTCGCGACCGTTATAAAAATCTGAAAGAGTAAAATTTTTTTGGACTTCTATCATGCAAAAATTTCAATCAATATAATGACAATTTTCCGGTTGAATTAGTAGCGCAATTCGTAAATGTTTATAAATCACACGACTTTAACTTAGACCGCCTTATCAATGAGCTCAAATGTGTTTATAAATCTGTCGAATTCAAAAACCTTAGTATTTACAAAATTATAGAACATTTTTACGAAAATAACATAAATACAGTTTTTCCCGAAATACTGCGTTTGGCAAAATTAATTGTAACAGTTCCCGCGAGCAGTGCTTCAACCGAAAGGTCATTCTCGTCGCTGAAACGTATACACAACTATTTAAGGAATACCCAAGGACAGCGACGACTTACAGATCTTTCCACAATTTCAATAGAAAAACACCTGCTTACGGAAATGAAACGCCTTCCCAACTTTTACGATTCTATATTGCAGACTTTCTTACAGAAAGATAGACGTGTAGATTTAATATACAAATAAAATAAAATCCTATAATATTTTTTTAGATCTTTATACACATACCACCATCTTTTCACTGCTATTATTTAATTTGCAAATACAGAACAACAAAAAAACGGGCCGAAAGGCCACATCGAATATCCGTAAATTGATATGTCTATAAAATCAGTAAATCCATATAGGATATTTGAGGTGGCAATTACGAGTACCTACATCATTATTTAATCGACGAGACGACGAACTAAAGCCAACATGCAGTATTTTTGGTAAGAAAATAGCTTCAAAATTTTCTGCCTACCCTGTCTAAAAACTCTGTGCACGCCACTGTCTGTAAGCCTTCTTAAAATAAAATAAATAAATAAATGATCTTTAACCCAGACCTATTTCTAGAGCAAATGTTTAAAATCACCTAAAAATACATATCTAATTCTACGGTTATTACAAGTAAACAAACTTTAGCGAGAGTTTGAGATTATTCCCGAAGTGCCCCGAGCAGCACGTACGCCGCGCCGAATTCTGCCTATTTTTTTTTTTTGTTGATTTTCTCGCCTCTTTTTTGTTTCACGCGCGACACCTGGGGGAATTTGTTTGTTTACGAATGAAGATGTAATTTTTTGATATCGATTTTTTTATTAATCAAAATAATTATTATTGAAGCGGATTAAAGGTGCTAAAGCTTTTAACTTTGACATAAATCAATAGAAATATTTGAAATTTTGAAAAGGTATGGTATGGTCCATTTCAGAATTTGAAATATTTCTATTTATGCCAAAGTTAAAAGCTTTAGCACCTTTAAACCGCTCTTCTGTACAATTGTGTTTTTGCACAAATTTTTGCTTACCCTAGTATGTACCTATACGTAGGAGCCGTCGTTTTATTAGATTTTTTTTCAGTTATTTTCTATCAAGCAAAATACTGAGCAAGGTTCATCTTTAACAGTCCAGGGGCCTAATTCTCCTAAAATAAATCTTGATAAATCACAACCGAACCAAGGCCGAACCGTTCATTCAGACAGTTCTCAATTTCAAAAGATATCAAATTGTTTGACACAAAAAACAAAATCAATCATATTGAAAGTTTTCGAAAACAAAAACTGACTGACGGTTGTGGTTCGATTGCGTTTGGCAACAATTTATTTTAGGAGAATTGGGCCCCTGTTCTGTCTGTCAAGTGAATAAATTTAATGAGTCTACGAATGTCCCTACTCATATCTTAAAAACTAAGCATCGGATTTTGATGCGGTTTTTTTTAATAGATAGAGTGATTCAAGAGGAAGGTTTTAAAACCTCGAGCACGGTAATTATAGACATATAGATAAGACAATTAAGTGTCGTCCTGGGATGACGGGCGGTACGCAACCGGTTAAGCTATAAAACGCACACGTGCAAAGCTGGGGCGGGTCTTTGATATACAACAAAACTTGGTTCTGGATTTGGCGCTTTATAAAGGACTTCAAATGTCACTGACAAAGTTACTGTAGTAAATATTTCAGCCAGAAATTGTTTCACACGTTTCATAAGCTTAGAATGGCTTCATGCAGTTTCACATGAAAGTCAAGAAACATTATAAGTGCCACGCTACAATAATGCTGTGGATTATGTCGTCTGAGTCGTCTCTAATTTAAGTCCTCTGCTCCAACAAATATGTTCATTTTCCTTTAAAGCTGAGAAATTCAAACTCATGAAAATATTTAATCTGTCAGTACTAGCGTCATTTTTGCGAGAATGGCGTCGCATTATATGCACCGACGACCGTAATAGCTAAGTTAATACTCATTTTATTTTAATTTAGAACCTATTAAAGTACATACTAAGGACTCTAAGAGCGTATATACAAGGTTAGTCAGAAAGGGGGTACTAATCCGAAAGGATGTTAAAGTACCCACAATAATGAGTAACTTTTGTTCTACCACTTTCCCCAAAAGTCAATACTTTAAAAGAAATAGCTGTTCAAAAATTACATAAAAAATATGCTAAAATCTATCTATCGTCAGCTATGATCAGCTGTGTTTACATTTTAGGTCATATTTAGGGTCACGAATTAGAAGCTCCATTTTCTGAATTCGTAACTAAAGTAATGACGAAGAATTTTTGAAAAAACTAAAATAAAATTTATTTTGCATGGAAATAAAAATTATCGAATTTTGAAAGGATGATGGGCACAAATGTATGGAGTCTGGTACTGGCTCCAATCGGAATGATCGATACACCGTTGGAAAGGTATTTTTGTGTAGATTAAGAATAACCATGGCGCTAGTCCCGATTCGCTGTCCGATCGAAGTAATCCTGCTTGAAAGTTATTTATTTTCGTCACATCCTAGTATGAACACATACTTTTATTGTAATTTTTCTCCATTTTGGCATGTTATTACAATAATTATTATTAATATTTTTCATTATCTAGGTCAATAAAACAAGTTCGAAGTAAGTTTCATCGTTTATTGTTTGTAAGTATACAGTGTGTAGACGAATGTGTAAAAGACCCGCATAGCCGAAATCTACGCACTCTGTACATCAAACTAAATTACGTTGACCAAAAATAATTGCTGGGAAACGATTTTTATTTTTAGGCAAAAAAAACGCGTCCGATTTTTTTAATAGATAGATCACCCTTAACTGAAAAAATACTAAAGCGATTTTGTTGTGATTTTCGTCCGTTAACTGAATTTTATTTAGCTCAAAATCTGTGCAAATATCATCAAAATCGGTCAAGCGAAACCGGCGATATGATTTTTTAAAATTCTATTTCGATCTGAATATCCAGTATCTTCTGAAGACTATATTTCAAAACGGACAATTGATACGGGTTTGTCGCCGTAGTAGTTTTTTGTACTCTTGAAAAGAACTATCCAACGATGGTAAATTCATTTTGATTGGACATGAGTACCAAAACGCCCATCCTCCTTTGAACACTTGCTTTAAAACCATCATCAGTGACACTCTAAGTGGCCTGCGGATTAGTACCCCCTTTCCAACTAACCTTGTATATTAAAGCGTCGTCTGAACTGCCCTTAACGCACTGGCCAGCTAGGCTGCGGCGGCCATAATTTTAAGCAACTAGTTTTAATTTTAACAGCCGTTCTTCGCCGCATTCATTCAAAGTTATTGCATCTATTATGTCGGTGTGGCTGCCGCAGCCAAGCTACCTCGTGTGCGAGGGCTTAAAGATTGTTCCTTGTGTACAGAAATAGTTTTACGACAGTCCTTTAGGTGCAAACTGACAGAAGCACTCTACGTTCACCTCTGTTTTACCAGAATTTTATGATATACATTATGTTCTTGTATGCAAAAACAATATATACTTGGGACTACTTGGGAGCAAATAAATCAAGTCACTTCTATTTTTCACGTAGGTATACTTGTTATTATTTTTGGTATTATGGAACAGATCAATTCTAAACATATATCGCCTAAAAGGTTATTTGATAACCTTTACAATGAGGGTAGTTTTTTGTATTTTGAATTATATAATTCATGAAACCAGAAGTAATAACCAGGACACGTGAAAAAAGGAGTGACTTGATTTATTTGCTCCCAAGTAGTCCCAAGTATATATTCTTTTTGCATACAAGAACATAATGTATATCATAAGTAGCCCCAAGTATAGATAAAATCGATGCCGTTTTGAGATGCTGAGCGAAAATGTACAAAAATAATAAAGGAAAATACTTAATTCATTTGACAATTTGAATCGTGTTTTCATATTATCGGATTGCAAATACTAAGATCTAAAATAAAATCGATCCTTAGCCTACTCTACTGTTATGCATAGATTAGCGTACGTTAATTCAAAATGCCTGTTTTTTTTTCATTGAAGTCGCACATTCCGTTCTTGCACCAGAAGTTTTTTTTATGTAATTGTTTGGCAATCATGTCGACTGGTTTAATCCCATCTCTTCCCCTTCCCATCTCTTCTTTTTTTAGAGATGGGTAATTTTGTAAGTTATAAACGCATATGGGAAGAGATGGGATTAAACCAGGGGCCCAATTCTGCTAAAATAAATTGTTGCCAAACGCAATCGAACCACAACCGTCAGTCAGTTTTTGTTTTCGAAAACTTTCAAAACGTTTGATTTTGTTTTTTGTGTCAAACAATTCGACAGCTTTTGAAATTGAGAACTGTCTGAATGAACGGTTCGGCCTTGGTTCGGTTGTGATTTATCAAGATTTATTTTAGGAGAATTGGGCCCCAGTTGACTACCCACTTGATGGTGGACAAGTGGTTACCGCCGCCTAATACACCTACAACACAAAGGAGGATTGCTGATGCATTACCAACCTTAGAGACAGAGTAAAAGAAATCTTAAAAGTATCATGTGCCTGTATTTTCACTGGCACCCTTATCAGACCATAGCAGAACACAGCAATGAGTAGCGGCAGAAATAGGCATGAAGTAGAAGATCCTCATAAACTCAAACTCAAAACTCGTTTATTCAAAGTAGACTAGTATTACTTAGTTCTTTTTGAACGTCACATTTTGGTAGTTACAATTGACTGCACCCCCAAAGCTCCCACCCTTCACCGCTTCCTAGTGTTTATGCTGTGAAGAAGAAACGGCGCAACAAACTCCCCAGCAACACAGTTCAGTCTGCAGTCTGCTGTCAGTCATACAACCTCTTTCGCAAGGAGCTTTACTAGGTTCCTTACTATCCTATCTATAATATTTTAAATGCGAAATTAAGCTTCTTTGTTTTCTTTGTTTTCACGCCTAAACCACTGAACCGATCATATACGTTGTCAGGTGTACATACACGGACATATCGGGTGTAAAAAGACCCTTAACGATAACGAGAACCACATATTCTACGCATCATTGGGATCATTTTTTTTCTACTAGACCATACCTGGGAAATCATGGTTTTGGAGGTATGAAGGTCAAAGTGTACATTTTATTTTTTTAGTTTTTGCCAAAAACGAATTCCAAGTCATAATACTAAACTTTCTTCCAAACAAACATTATCAAAATTTTTAATTTTTCCTAACAAATTACGCATTTGAAGTTACAAAAACGCAATGAATATCAAACGCACACGACCGCCTTGGATATTAATTTAGAAACTTTAGTAGTGTCTTACGAGTTCATTGTCAAATTCTAAATGAACGCGAACGAAACCGCGAGCAAAAGCTAGTACCTAACAAATATTTAAAAAAATGGGTATTATAGCTATTTTACAGTTTTTGATATGTCGTTTAAGTTTTTTCGATAGCAGTGTCGATACATCTTAGAATGAAAAGACTAGAGTATAATACCTACTATTCCCCACTTAATATCATAAATGCGAAAGTAACTCTGTCTGTCTGTCTCTGACGCTTTCACGCCTAAACAGCTGAACCGATTTTGATGAAACTTGGTACAGAGATAGTCTGGAACCTGGAGAAGGACATAGGCTACTTTTCTCCCGAAAACCGCAAATTACCTACGCGATAAACGACATCCACGCGGGCAAAGCTGCGAGCGACCTCTAGTACTACATAATATTTAAGGCAGATATTTCTTAAACGTTGTTTAATTCACACCGATAATTCAGCTCTCATCAAGCTGTCTCCCCCCTACCCCACCTAAGTCCCCGCCAGTAACGCCCTAAGCCGAGGTTCGAGTTCCACTAGGGGTCGCCCTTAGTGCTGTTGTTGCAGGTAGTCATGATGTTAGTGTAGTACAAGTAGTTAGCTTAGGTTAAGTATTTTACTCCCCCCCCCCCCCCCCCATTGGCTGCAGACCCTTCAGGTCTCGCCAATAACTGCCCGGTTACGTAGAAATGGTCCCCTAGGCAAATTATAGAAAAAAAAACCCTTGTTAATTAATTGCACATGTAGGTAATGTGTATGCAATGGCATTCACGATAGCCAGGCATTTGCAGGGTGCGAAGCGTTTTGTTTTTTTTTTGTCCTTGTCAGATACGCGCGTCGAAGGTTTATTCAAATGAGTGTTGGTATCAGCGACTGACCGAGAATTTGCATTCGAGAAGCGTTGAGACAAACACTCAGGCGACTAATTGGCATGGCAAGTGAAGCGATGGAGATATGCGCGTGCGCGGGGCAGCCGCCTCTGACGTCAGCGTTCGTGTTGTTTGATATGGTCCTTAGGGTTCCTTAGTGACCCTGTCGTGTTTATGTCGTCTGGTCGAATGCCCCGTACCCGTAACTTGGCAACTGTATATTTTAAAACATAAACTGACGCCTGTTTTCCCCGTACGGTTGGGCAGAGGTGGGTGTATAGTACAACATTTCGCCGTTATGTTTGAGTCCCATGTAATGGGGGTGAGCCTATTACCATCAATCGGGCTCAAATCCAGACTCCGGGCTGCTACTGAAAAATTCCACACGGAAAAAACCCAATAACACTTTGCCCGACCTGGGGATCGAACCCAAGACCTCATGCTCAGCAGTCTCGCTTGCGACCACTAGATCAACGAGGTAATTAAATATACAGGGTGTTAACGAATTCGTGTAATTCCTTAAAACCACATGATCTACTACTGATGTAGACAGGCCCCGCACGGGATTTAGCTAGATTAAAAATAAAAAAATAAAATTACTATTTTTTCATCCGGCTTTGTTACCGATCGTATCTAAACCACCTACTAAGGATTCAGTAAAAAAATAAGAAATTATTTTTTTTCAAAAAAAATGTTTTATTTGTGTCAACATTTCGATGCCACGCATAAATTAATGAAAGCACGGCAACACGGCTGGCAGGCACGACTAACGCGATATCGCTCTTTGCAGTCAGATAACTCAAGGCTCTAAAATGACTCAGAAATAGAAAAACAAGAATTTTTTTCTTATTTTTTTTTCGGTTGATTTTCAGAAATTCCCATTTAGGGTTAATCTGTGTCAACAGTAGATCACGTGGTTTGAAGGAATTACACGAATTCGTTAACACCCTGTATAATACTAGCTTTTGCCCGCGGCTTCGCTCAAAAAAAAACTCTTAACACACTACTTAAGTTTCTTTAATAATATAATTCAATTATGATTCGAAAGACACGTGGCGCCATCTGTTATCTGTTATTATAATAGTATACCAATTGTTAATACCTTGGGTTACATTATTGTAATTTATTTACGGATCCCTAATGTTTTGATCCTAAAATATAGCCTATAGCACTCAAGGATAACGTAGCTTCCAATTGGTGAAAGAATTTTTGAAATCGGATGAGTAGTTTCGGAGATTACCTCCTACATACAAACAAAGAAACAAACAAATTCTACCTCTTTATAATATTAGTATAGATATAGATTTATAGTCAAATATATACACCGTGGGTCCGAGGTACCCGAAAGATTTTAACCACGCCTTTCTGATGCTATTAAGAGTCAAATGTTATATTATCAACAAAAGCAGAAAAAAGTAAAAAAAAATGTTTTAACTTTTTTTTTCTTCTTTTCTTTATGAATAAATTAACTTTAGTGCTTCTTTCTAAACAATACCTTAGGTTGAACTAGCAACATTTATAAATTATCGTGTGAGTGGATAAGAAACTCCTCACTTCACAACCATCCCCGACAAATAAGACATACGGCGAGAGGGGTATGGTATGACAAAAGTCGCAACACCGCGTTCCTGGGACTTGTTACCATAGATATTTATAGATTTGTGAATATCATTAAATAATGAATATTTCGAAAATTAAGCTTTTTTCAGCAAACTAGCTTTTCTTCTTCAATTAGGCATCCGAATCGAAGGTTCAAATCTTTCGGGTACCTTGGGCCCACGGTGTATATTTTCAAAGTCGCGAATAATTACGTGCACTACAATAAATTATTTGATTCAAAATACAGGGTGTAAAAAGACCTATCACATAGAGGAAATCTACGCACTCTGTACGTCAAACTAAATAACATTGACCAAAAATAATTGCTGGGAAACGACTTTTATTTTTTGGGCATAAAAAAAAACACTTTTTTTTTGTAGCGCGCAATGTGTGGTTGTGGCAATGCCGCGCGTTTGCATGCGTACAGCGGCCACACAGCTGAGCCAAGGGGGTCGTGTGTGTCTGATATTCGTTGCGTTTTTGTAACTTCAAATGCGTAATTTGTGAGGAAAAATTGAAAATGTTGATAAGGTTGTTTGGAAGAAAGTTTAGTATTATCACTCAGAATACGATTTTGGACAAAACTAAAAAAAAAATGTACACTTTGGCCTTCAATATCTCCAAAACCAATGGTTTCCCAGGTATGGTCGGGTAGAAAAAAATAATCCCAATGATTGGTAGAATATGTGGTTATCGTTAAGGGTCTTTTTACACCAGATATAAGTTGACATAACATGACTGCATCGTTGGTCTAATGGTCGCTATTGCGACTGCTGAGCGTAAGGTCCTGGGTTCGATCCCCAGGTCGGGCAAAGTGTTCAATCCAGAATCTCAGTCAGTTTTCCTTACGAATATTAACGTCAAAATGTTTGGTTTTGTGTTAATTGTTGAACAACTTTGACGACGTTTGGTGCAGAGGCTAAGCGATTGGCTTCTGCGCTACGGGTCGTGGGTTCGATTCCCACACGGAACAAAAATTTGTATGGCCTACAGATGGTTGTTTCGGGTCTGGGCGTTTGTGTATGTGATATTTATGTAAACGCACCCACGATACAAGAGAAATCTTAGCGTGGGGCAACGTGTTTAAAAAAAAAAAATGACTGTTTTGGTCGGCTTCGTTGGGTTGCGGTTGATTAACGTTTCTGTAAGCAGAATTAGCCCTATAGGGCTCCATTAAGTTTTCAATGTGTGTAGTCCGCTAACCCGCACTAGGCCAGGCCTTAACCCATTTCATTATGAGAAGAGGCTGGTGCCCAGCAGTGGGACAGTTATGGGCTAAATATATTATGCTAATGAGTTTATGGTGCCTTGCCTGGCACACATTCCGATGTCCAATCACAGTACGACCAGTTAGCCTTACATGCGCAGCGCGTGATAATTTTGCCATCAAATTATCTCGTGTAGTGATGGGTAACTCGTCTATTTTAAGAGGGAGGACCTTATTTTACCTCGTGAGGCACCCCTCATTCGAGGAGAGAATAGCCCAAGCAGCACACTTAGCTGTATAGTCTCTGGACAACAGAATTTTAGAAAACTCGAGGCTTTATTGCTTTCTGTACAAGGGCTGTATATCCAGCTACACAGCACTTATAATTCTAAATTTGGCCCCAAATTAACCAGCCCTGAGCATTATAGTAGCTTGTTAACAGCTGTCTAGAGCATTGTAAGAGCTGTACATGGGCTGTACAATGGCTTAGACAGCTATCAATAGGCCACTATCCAGCTCCTTTAATTCTCGTAGACAGCCAAAAGATGGTTTATGGCTTAGTAACAGCTATTGTTAAATCTACAAAGAAATACTCGTAGCAACAAAAAACTATTAAAATTTGTTCAGTGCAAGTGTTACGGCCATTTTCTGTGGACAAATTATAATTTCTAATTAAGTAATTTTTAACGTCTGTTTTTCGTATCTCTGTTGGTAAATTGTACTGCGGGTGCCACTTTACTGTTGATATATATAGGTGATATTATCAAATATTACACGCGCCATCGAAATAATATAGTTTTACTAAAAATATTATACAAAATAAATACGGTGTACGAATTATTCATGGATTTTTACTAAATTTTTTCCATTTAATGTGCATTAATATCTATTTGTAACAATTAAATAATGTGTTTTTAATTTAATAGCTCTCAAATATCATGAAAGTTTAACAGATATTAGTATTTTTTTCATATGTAATCGGCTTATTTACATTAAAATGGCGTTAATTTGTTATCCAGCAATAATTCTAACTAAATTCCCTTGTCCGTCTCTTTTCTGTTCAATGGCCATATTTAAGTCCGTTAATCAGCTGAAAACTGTACGCTAGCTGTACAGTGGTTTACAGTTATCCTAACGACTGGTTAAAGGAGTAAAGTGAGAAGGGATCTCTATTAATAGAAAATCATTTTGAGGTTATGACAAAATCGATGTTATCAGGGGGGCAATTCTCGTCTTAAAAGTCTATTTTAGATAAAAACGCTTTATGATTATTCGTAATGGATGTTAATTCCTTAGTTTTCAAGTATGCTGATGCTGAAGATAAGAACTGTAACGCGCGAGAATCGCTTCCCAGCTGATTTTCGTTTGTTAAGGTTCGATTTCGAAATGTATATCTCGACCGATACCAACTGTTCGAAGCAACTCGAACGGCTACTCGTATTTTCGCTCGAGAAAAGTTCTAATTCGACTTTTTTCTCGAATTCGTGATTAAGTCGAATACACGAGAATTGCCCACCTGAGCATTACTAACATATGTTTACTCTTCAATAATTCTAGAGGCTGTAAAATAGCTCATATTTACGCTATAAGCTTTGGAATTAAAGAGGAGTAACGCTACACTAATTTACAGATCAGGCAGTCATAAAATGCTTTAAACCAGCTACTATTAAGCTCCTTGAGGTAGCATTATAATAGAATTAGTGTACACCATGAAAAAGCCAAGGGCAAAATTTGATTCTCTAATACAACTCACAGCTTAGAAGAGGGTGTGATTTTATCGCATTAAGCAGCCGTTCACAAGCTTTGGTCTTCTTAACCAGCTAGTGGCATTATACGTAGCCAAAAGCTGGACAATAGTTCTTTCAAATTCTACTAAAATGCATTTTGTTGTTTTTTTCTCCATTGTACAGCCATTAGTCAGCTGTGCTGTTTAACAGTGTAGAGATTACCCCTCATACAGTCTCAAGAATCGTTTTATCCGTTAGTACAGCTGCATAAGAGCCTTTGACTGTAGTATAGCTTGTTTATGGATGTAATTTCCGCCAATGTGCTGCTTGGGAGGTGAGAGACTAGTGAGCGACGGGCTTGCTTGTGCGCTACCGCGCGTACTCGAGAAAGGGCGTCGAGTGAGCGAACGAACGTACACTCCTCATCAAATATTTGCATCCCTACCACTTACACACTCACTCGCTCATCAGCTAGATACACACTCGCGCTTATACAAATAATTAATTGAGGAAATACATGAGGTGGTTCAAGATTGAAATACAAGTAACTCCCTCATTTTTTATTTTAAGGAACTCAAACGAGGGAAACTCACGATTGAGGAGCACATCACCAATCTCGTGCCGAGACGAGATAATGCAGCGTATCTCGCGCAGTGCATTTAGCCCTGCTGAGGCGCGATTCCACTATACAGCTCGCATACATGCATGTTCTATTAAGGCCTTCCGAGGATCTCCCACCTGGGCATGAGTTGTCTTGGTTGACCTGGAGGTCTCTAAATAGACTTCGGACTCAGGTTGGTCGAAGCAAGGAAAACCTGCTCAGGTGGAAATTTGCGGATAACTCAAACCTGAAATGTAAATGTGGTACCGTTCCGCAAACTATGGCGCACTTAACATCATGCCCCGCCTGCTTTGTTACCTGTACGCCACAAGAACTAATGGACGCTACGGATAGTGCTAAACTCATTGCTGAGTTCTGAGCCGACACGGTGTAGATTGTCATCAACACGCTAAGAAGAAGAAGGCCTCAATTCAGTGTAACGTAACGCAACTTGCATGCAACCTCATGTGTCTTCAAGCTACTCGTAACCTACTGCTTGCTTGCGCGCAGCTATGCAGTACCACAGTAGACATATAAGCTAAAGCAGTACCTCAACTTACTATACTCTCATGAATTGAAACACTTACAGCGGTTACGCACTGCATCCGATCCGAATCCGTGAAAATACGTTCCGAAGTAGCCATAGAACTATTTGTATGGTAGTTTACGCACTACATCCGGCATCCGTCATCCGATTTCTATCCGTCATCCGTGAGTTTCTAATTCGGAAGAACAATTGACGGATCGAAGTAGCCGTAGTACTGTTTGTATGAACGCTTTCGCATTACCTCGGATTCAAATCAGACGCCAAACGGATATGCTAAAGATGGCCCCTGAATTGTTTGAATTTGAATCAGAGATCGGAATAGTGCGTAAGCAACATCCGAATTCGGTCCGAGATTTTTACTCTAGATCGGTATTTTCACGGATTCGGATAGGATGCAGTGCTTAAAGCAACATCCGAATTCGGTCCGAGTTTTTAATTTTTATACCCGTATTTTCACGGATTCGGATCGGATGCAGTGCGTAATCGCGTAATCGCTCGTAATCGCTCTTACACAGACACGCTCTGAGTCTACTGAGTAGTTTTTTGTTTTTGTATGGAACTGTATCCCGAAAATACCTTATTTGTCTTGTTGCAGTGCGTGTCTGTGTGAGTGTGTCAAATCGGACGATTGTAGGTAGTTGAAGTACTGCAGTACGCACCTTGAATTACGAAAACGTGGCTTTTCTGTGAATTTCGTTTCCATTTTTTTTTATTCCTTTACTTGGTCGCGTTTGACCCTCGTTACACCTGATGGTAATCGCAGACAGGGTCTAAGATGGAGCACACGAATCCAAGTAACAGAGATATAGAGGGATTCCCTTATACCCCTCTGGCTCTCACATACACACGACGGAACACAGTAAACTGCTTTGCGCCGGAATTTAATGTGAGGACGGTAGCTAGCCAGGCGGACCGTATAGATCCTACCACCAAGCGTGCTGGGTTTTGTATAATGTTACAACATGCGTCTATTCCCAAAGTGCGTTATGGAAGTTTTATATTCTATAGTAGGGCCAATTTAATAGATCACATTTGACAACTGTCAGTTTTAGCTCCATAGTGAGGTGACCTGCTTAAAAACATCGATTAGAATGAATGAATCGATACGGACTTCAAACAATGTAAATCGAATTCAGTACATAATCATTGCATTCGAATCTACTTATCAACTTTCGATTTTTTTGGGTAACATCCCTAGTGTTTAAAAAGAAAAAGTGTTCACTGACGCAACATTGTAACGACATTCAGTTCTCTTTAGAACAGAAATTGTTTATTATATTTAGAATGGTTTATTAGTGAAAGTAATCGTAAAATTACCTTCTTTTGTCATTATTACAATAAATATGTAATCGGAATTGAAAAAAGTTAAGCAATTGTGCAGCTCTAACTTCGAAAAAATTAATATTTTATGCCCGCCGTTACAAGGTTACGTTGTTAAATTTTGATGAAGTGTCAAATGTAATCTATTTAATTGGCCCTACAGTAGCACATCCCCAGACGGGAGAATTCTGGTTTTTATTATGACGGTTCTTTGGTCAAACCTATTAGTTACTCGCGACCTCAAGACCAGTAAGGCAGCAATAGATTGGTACTGAAATATGCGTAGGAGTTGCTTTGTGCGCGCCGCGGCGCCTGCGCACGCATACAGTACCTTTACTGCCTATCCCATTGTTTTACAGATTTATAGCTAGTTATTAATTCTCACATTCATGTATAGGCACGTCCAGATAATATATTTTAGAGCTTAATATTATTGTTTTCGATGTGGAAATGCTAAAAGCTCCGACCTTTATTTCCCTCGGATACGATAAGCCGTGAGGATACATAATTTTCTATTTTCTTGAATACATTATTTATGAAAGTACTAAAATACTAGAAATCTTTCCAATACTAACAACAGCCATTACTAGGAAAAGGATAATACTTTACCAAACAAAAAATCATAAAATCAACGATGTAATACAAAAAGTTCTCCTCAAAAGGTATAGTTTATCCTCGAAAAAGGAGTGCAACGTAAAAAGGCCGAGCGGCTGTTCCGTGGGAGCGCGATGTCCTGCGGTCCTCTGAGCTCCATTAAGCTCATTAGACATCACCAAATATGGTCCGGAGACGCGTTTTTGTGGGGACTCTCCAGACGGACTGATGTGGACGACCGATGTTAAAACGGTACGATCGAATGCCGATATTATATTTTGTTGACTAACGTGTGTTGGCTTGCGATTAGAGGGGTGCTTGTATTTACTAGAATCTACTGCTTAACTGACTTCAAAAACGGGGTTCAAAAACATTTATTTCAATTAAACTATTTACAGGCACTTTAGAATGTTCTTGTTTCTTAATTCGATACCTATAAATACACGCAAGGATATAATAAAGTATAAAAACTAAATACATAATATCAAAAGGGATACTTTGAAGCATCCGAATAACTGCTTTAACTAACGGTCATTAGAGGAAATTGAAAATATTTATTTCAAACCAAGAACACAGTCATTGATTCAATACAAGTCCATATTATGTTAGTAGGTAGATTATATATTATTAATATCAACATGTTTGGCAGACGGATTGGTGATCCCGCAATAGATATGTTGGGATTAGCTTACAAACAATAGATAGCTAATTATTCCCTCTTTAGTCACCTTTTAAGTTATACGACAGGAAGGGAGACGGGTGGCTTTTTCTTTGCCGGGAACCATGCGTACATAACCTTTTTTTGATTTTTCTGTTGGACTGCTGTTGATGTTCCTTGCTCCTTCTACGTAACCGGGCAGTTATTGGCGAGACCTGAAGGGTCTCCAGCTAATGGTGGGGAAGTAAAATACTTAACCTAAACTAACTACTTATACTACACTAACATCATGACTACTTGCAACAACAGCACTAAGGGCGACCCCTAGTGGGACTCGGACCTCGGCTTAGGCTGTTGCTAGCGGGGGCTTGAGATGATGAGAGCTAAATTATCGGTGTGACTGCGGAGTCTGAAGAGAGGACCGGCTCTACGACGGGAGAGCTCGGTGGATCGTGACCGGCGTCACCTACAGTAGAAGTGAATAATATTTGACAAAATTATATTTTCTAACGAAGAAATCGGAACCCGACATCATAGCACGATACTATCGTATAAGACCGCTTCAGCATACATTGCGCGCGAAGCCCATCCCTTGGGGAATGCAATAAACGGCAACCGAGAGAATGCCCCGACGGACAGTGCGCAGGGATGTCGGTCGCTCGTAAATATTATCGTTTGTCTGCATACGGACCGACGACTGAGAAATAGAGAAGATTATTTTTCCAGATTTTTATGGTTGTATTTTTGTTATATCTTGAAATTGAGTTGGTATTGTGGCCTATGAATGATGCTAGGATCATAAAGCCTAAGTACGAGTTCGTAGCCGACTGCAGACAGAAGCAGCAGACGACGTATCGTTACGACACGTCGTAGCGACACGTCGCAGCGTCATGTCGCTGCAGTAATGATTTCGAACCCAATTGCAGATGGCTGCAGCAGATGACACGTCGTATTCCAGTTAGTTCTGAATGTTCCGTGAGACAAGATGTCTGACCTGGGGCCTAATTCTCCTAAAATAAATCTTGATAAATCACAACCGAACCAAGGCCGAACCGTTCATTCAGACAGTTCTCAATTTCAAAAGCTGTCGAATTCATATCAGCCTATTGCCGTCCACTGCTGAACGTAGGCCTCCCCCAAAGATCGCCAACCATCCCGGTCTTGGGCAGCCCGCATCCATCCGCTGCCAGCCACCTTTTTCAAATCGTCGGTCCATCGTGCCGCAGGGCGTCCCACACTACGTTTGCCCAAACGCGGTCTCCACTCTAACACGTGTCTGCTCCATCTACCATCTGTTCGTCTGCAGACATGGCCGGCCCACTTCCACTTCAGCGTGCTAATTCTACGCGCAATGTCGGTGACTTTAGTTCTCTGGCGAATGACTTCATTGCGAATTCTATCCACCAGAGAAACCCCGAGCATCGCTCTCTCCATAGCACGCTGAGCAACCTTAAATTTGTGGACCAGGCCCACGGTGAGTGTCCACGTTTCGGCTCCGTAAGTCATTACAGGTAGGACGCACTGGTTAAAGACCCTGGTCTTAAGGGATTGTGGGATCGACGATTTAAAGATATTACGTAGCTTCCCGAATGCCGCCCAGCCCAAGCGTATTCTTCTGCTCGCCTCTTTCTCGAAGTTGTGCCGCCCCAGTTGTATAGTTTGGCCAAGGTATATGTACTCTTGCACAACCTCGAGAATAGCGCCATTTACGACTACGGGTCTCGGGAAGACATGACCATTGTACATGACTTTGGTCTTATCCATGTTCATCCCGAGGCCCACCTGTCTTGAAGAATCGCCTAGGCCGTTTAGCATCACCTCCAGATCCTGCAGAGACTCTGCCATGATGACAATGTCATCTGCAAATCGTAGGTGCGAGATGTACTGACCGTTGATGTTTATACCCCGTCCTTTCCAGTTGAGCGTCTTGAAAATGTCCTCCAACGCGCTTGTAAACAGTTTCGGAGAGATAACGTCTCCCTGTCTTACTCCTCGGCGCAGTTGGATTGGTTTTGTGCTCCTTTCTTGTACTTGGACGGTCATTGTTGCGGCCTTATACAGACACCTCAGCACCTCGACGTATCGGCAGTCAACGAGGCATCTCTGCATGGAGTCCAGCACAGCCCAGGTCTCGACGGTGTCGAAGGCTTTCTCGTAATCCACATACGCAAGGCACAGAGGCTGATTGTATTCCTCGGTCTTTTGGATAATTTGCCTGAGGGTGTGTATGTGGTCCACGGTGCTGTAGCCTTTCCGAAACCCGGCCTGCTCCGGTGGCTGGAAGTCATCAAACTTTTGTGCGAGACGATTCGAGATAACCCTCGAAAACAGCTTATAAACATGGCTCAGGAGTGAAATGGGGCGGTAGTTTTTAAGGAGCGTATTATCACCTTTTTTGAAGAATAATACCACCACGCTCCTGCTCCATGCCTCCGGTGTAATGCCTGTGTGGATGACGGAATTGAATACCTTTACAAGTTCAGTCAAAACAGGCGTTCCTCCTGCTTTGAGCAGCTCTGTGGTTATCCCGTCATCCCCCGGAGCTTTGTAGTTATGAAGCTGTCCGAGAGCTATTCTAATCTCGCCCAAGTCAATGTCGGGAAGCTCGTCTGTAAGGTGGCGTGTGAGTCTGGCTCGTGAATCATCCGCGCCGTGGGCCTGAGGCGGGCATGTTTTCTGGGAGTATAAGTCCCCGTAGAACTTTTCGACTTCAGCGAGTATCTCTGGCTTCGAGGTGACGGTGGTGCTCTGTGACGTTTTGAGTTTCATCAGGTGACAACTGGAGGCTTCAGGCTTAGCGAACACCTTTGAGCCTTTGTTCCGGGCTATGGCTTGCTCGATGGCTCGGGTGTTCGCGCGCCGATTGTCGCGTCTGATCAGCTTCTTGACCTCCCTGTTCAGTACCTGATGCTCAGACGGTGTGGCATGCGTTAGTTCTCGTCGTTTCCTCATCAATTCCAGAGTCTCGCTGGTGAGTATCGACTTACGTCCATTTCTCACTGGTCGAAAGTGTTTATAGCCCACCTCGCGGATGATACGTTCCAGGCAATCGGTGACGTCGTTTATGTCCTCTGTAGTTTCCAACAAGGCGAATCGGTTCTGAAGTTCCAACTGGAAGTTTTCGCAACCAGCTTCGACCTGGGGCAGCGTTGGTCTAAGAGTCGACCTCGTTAAGCGCGCTCGTTCAATTTTGACATTTATATTCAGAGTGCCTCTTACTAGTCGGTGATCACTTCCGGTATTGACCCTGTTGATCACAGAGACATCTCTGAATATCTGTCGCTTGCTAGACATAACGAAGTCGATCTCGTTTTTTGTCACGTAATCGGGGCTTTGCCAGGTCCACTTTCTTTGAGGCTTCTTCTGGAAAAACGAGTTCATCAGAAAAAGCCCCTGAGCCTCGAGAAAGTTTACCAGCATTTTTCCCCTGTGATTTCTGCGCCCATAGCCGAATGGACCTACCCTTGACTCGCCACTCTCTTGTACTCCCACTTTAGCGTTGAAGTCACCCATGACAACAGTGTAGAATGTTTTGGTACGAGTCATGGCTTTCACTATGTCCTCGTACATGGCCTCGACTTCGTCGTCAGGGTGTGCGGACGTTGGGGCATACACTTGTATAATTTTCAAGGCATACCTTTCTGTAATCTTAAGTACAAGGTATGCCACCCTTGCCGACACACTGCCTAATTCTACAATGTTGCCCTTGAGTGACTTGTGGACCATAAACCCGACGCCACCTTGGGATGGTTGGTGCCCTTCTCGGAAGTAGAGTAAGTGGCCACTGTCGAGGGTTATCGAGTCCTCCCCCTGTCTTCGGATCTCCGACAGTCCCACAATGTGCCACTTGATACGACTTAACTCTACCTCCAATTCAGCGAGGTGCTCGTTCAGTCGCAGAGAGCGTCCATTAAACGTCGCCAGGTGAAGGTTATGGTGCTGGTACCCTGCCGTCGCCCGGGGATTCTTAGCACCCCCCACCGCACCGTTACCGTGGCCGGTACCATGGCCAGGAATAGTGCAGCTACCGGGAACTGGGGGCCGTGAATCGAATGTCGAATTGTTTGACACAAAAAACAAAATCAATCATTTTGAAAGTTTTCGAAAACAAAAACTGACTGACGGTTGTGGTTCGATTGCGTTTGGTAACAATTTATTTTAGGAGAATTGTGCTCCTGTTTGGGATTAGCATGCATTATATTATGCATCGTGCAGTGCAGGATATTGAGCCACCTGGTTTTATGGATTAGTAGACTGTGGTTACACAAAACACCTTAGCTTACGACTTTTGGTATTAGTGTGTTATAGATGGACCGATTTACCGTATTAAAGTCGAAAAAAAAAACTGACTGCCTCGTTGGTCTAGTTATCGCAATCGCGACTGCTGAGCATGAGGTCTTGGGTTCAATCCCCAGGTCGGACAAAGAGTTATTGGGTTTTTCCGTGTGAAATTTCTCAATAGCAGCCCGGAGTCTGGATTTGTGCCCGATTGATGGCAATAGGCTCGCTCCCTATTACATGGGACTTTAACATAACGGCGAAATGTGGGTGTACCTCTGCCCAACCCTTCGGGGAATACAGGCGTGATGTTATGCTTATGTAAACCCAGGTACGCACGAACGAACACGAACATCGAACACGAATTACTATGAAGGTGTTCGCCGAACACACTGTTCGGTAGTGGTAAGAAAGAAAGAAAGAAGAAAGAAAAAATATTTATTTTGGACTTACACAGACAGTTACAAAATTCATTTATAAAAACAAAAACAATAAAAAATAAAAACTATCGGCACGAGGCCAAAAAGGCTCCTATCTCAGCATAATGCTGCGACATTTAAAAAAAACAAAATGTCGCAACGCTGGTTTTCAGATAGGACCATAGTGATGCCACGGGCAATAACGACACAAATAATTATAGTAATAATAATTATAGTGGACCCCATCATATAATAAAAAATGTAAGATGAGGTCTACGGACAAGCTTACAAACCGCAGGGCAGCTTGTGGCGAGCTGTTGGTGAGTGGCGACACTGCGTACCTTATTGACTCAGAGAGTCGGTCAGGGCCTCGTCTCCAGTTTGCCTTTATTGGCTGGCTGGAGTGGAACCCCAAGAGTGCCCGCAGGACTCTCAACTCTGGCTTGCCTTTATCGGCCGGATAGAGGAGGGGGGCCGCTAGAGCTATATGCTCGGGGGTGGAAGTGTCTAATGGCGTAATAGCGGGGAAACCCACTCCGGGTCTTTTAGACCCGCGACGGCGAAACCGGGGCCACACCTCTCTACACCCTTAGCCGCTCACACGTTTGTTGCCCCTTTCGCCTATGTACTGTCGGCTTTTCAGGGGGCCCAGCTAGTGAGCTGGCGAGTCACCGTCTGTCAACACTTCAATTTTAAATGTTGAAAGGCAGACGCCGTTTTCTTCCGGCAATAGAAGTTATCTAGTCCACCTAACACCCCTTCCCATAGACCAGATATTTTTCACCACATTTTACAATAGTCTTGCACCCACCCGGGACGGTCCATGACTGTACTCCAATAGTGCAGCCGTGGATAGTCCCCGGTTGGTGCCCCACCCCATTTTAGATTAAAGTTCTCAAAGGGGCCTCTGCGCGTTGGACCTGTGTCCCCGTGTATGCCTTCCAAAGGACCGGACATCTTCCGCACGGAAGACGAGCCGTGACTGCAGAGAGATACAAATATTATAGTGGTACGCACGTGCAAACAATGTATTCGATATTCGTGTTCGCGATGTTCGTGCTCGCTCGTGCGTACACGGCTTAAAATAAAATATTCTTACTCTAGTCTACCCACACCCCTACAAACAGCAAAGGATCAACGGCTTCCCGTTATCCTGTTTTAGATCTAATTCCATACAAGCAGTCGACTCTTGCGCATCTATTCACTCGTATAAGGCTAGCCACTCGGGTGATAAATCACGTCCAATGGAGGTTACTCGTGTCCGGGTTCTAATTGAATTATTTCCAGGTTAATGTGAGGCCGACAGTCAAGTAAATAGTTAAGGGAAATAAACGGTTAGTCAGAAAGGGGGTACTAATCCGAAAGGGTATAAAAGTACCCATAATAATGAGTAACGTTTGTCCTACCACTTTCCCCAAAAGTCAATAATTTAAAGAAATTGCTGTTCAAAAATTACACTAAAATCTATCTATCCTCAGCTATGATCAGCTGTGTTTACATTTTAGGTCATATTTGGGGTCACGAATTAGAAACTCCATTTTTTGAATTCGTATCTAAAGCAGGGATATAGAATTTTTGAACAAACTAAAATAATAATCAATTTGCATAGAAATAAAAATTATCGAATATTGAAATTTTAACACTTGCTTTAAAACAGTCATCAGTGAAACTTAGTGGCCCGCGGATTGTATAATATGAGGAAATTAATAACATAACATCACGCCTTATTCCCCGAAGGATTGGCAGAGGTGTATAGTGCACCCTCATTTCAACGTTATGTTTTAAGTCCCATGTAATAGGGGGAGAGTCTATTGCCATGAACCGGGCTAAAGAAAGGAAATTAATTACTTAGAATATAGTCTGTTCTCAGTTAAGTGAAATGTAAATTTCTTTATGAGAATAAAAGTCTTTAACCACAAATACAAATTCAAACAAACATTTCCGAATAAATATACAACTAACTCAATTCACATTACTAACCAAAGAGACGATCGATATTAACGATCAAATCATCGTAAATGTAGAATTGATAAAATGTCGACACGATAAGTCAGAAATTTAAATTATCACATTAACTGTTACACAAAAATTAATTTTATTAGTAACCTAATAAATAGATAAATAAACTAAGCTTTTTTATTTCCTGCTATGGCTCGCGACTGCACTAATATAGTAAAGTATGGCACGCAACTTGCCAAAGGTTGCCCATGCCTGCTTTATAGCATAGCGTTGTATGAGTAAACGTGTCCATATAATATAAAATGTATGGTGAGCGATATCGTTGTGCTATACAACATTTCCTATATGCTATAAATCGTAATCTGAAAAGCCCTTTACATTTAACCTCGAAAGAGCCAAAGAAGGTAGCATTTGACTCACCTCATTATAGGCTAAACAATAAAATGGTGAATCAGCCAAGATAATTGGCGTCGAACATGTTTAGCGAAGGATCGTCGCATGCGCAGACAGTTTGTGAGACTATACGTTCGTTGGAGCGTACCAAATTACTTGTCTTAGGGCGGAGGCTTACAGGCGACTGGGCCAACGTCTTGTTTGCGAACAGTATTTTTATTAAGTGAAGGGAGTTTTTGTGGGCTGTTATTGTGTGACGTTTAAAAAACATTAATTTATTAATTTCACGATGTTTTCCTTCAGGTGTTACGCGAATGGATAGAATTAGAAATGAGTATGTTAGAGAACATTTAAAAGTGGCGCCGGTGACTGAGAAATTATATGCAAACCGGTTATGGTATGGGAATGTGATGCGGAGGAATGAGGAACATGTCGTGAGGACAGTTTGGAGTATGAATGTGGATGGTTATAAGAGTAGAGGAAGACCAAAGAAACGATGGATGTATAATGTAACAGATGATGTGACTAGAAAGAGGGTGACTACTGAGATGACAGCTAATAGAGATGTATGGAAGAAAAATACATGCTGCTCCGACGACGAACAAGGGCAGAAAGATGATGATGATGATGATGTTTTTCTTCAATTCAGAGGTGTGGGCCGGTATCTGACTCAGATCCTCCTGAGATGTTTCTAATTACAATTGCATAGGTTTTTTGTACCATTTAAGTACGAGCTGTTCCGCTCAAGTAGTTCTACAAGGTGTAACATAAATAACGCACAACCCCTTAAGGGGTCACTGGACTCATTATTATGAACAACTTTTACTATAGGACCAAACCTGAAATCGCGAAAACAAAATCAGCTGTTCCCTACATTTTAATTATCCGTTATTTATTTTAATTATTGCTTTCTTTTAAATTTTTAATTACTAGTCTGGAACAAATGCACCATGTTCTTGACCTGGGCGTTGATAGCTGCGCCACAGTTTAAACTTTTGTAGCTATCTTCGTTATCATATTGTTAATTTGTGTCCTCTAAGTTGTTCCAAATAAACATTATTATTATTTTTTTACATTTTAAATATCTCGAGACCCTGAGGTCCCGGGTTTTTGTAAGGCGTAGGTACGAGGGGCCGAAGCCAACTCGCAGAGGCCCCTTTGGGTACCTTTAGATGAGATGAGACACCGACCGGCGATTATCCCTGTATACACTATACAAGTACACCCAAGGACAACCCCCGGTTGATGCAGGACTATAATAGTCGTATAAGGGTATGGAAACAAAATATGGGACTATGGGTTTGGGTGGCTAAAGTGGACTGGTTACTTAAGACTATTGAAGAACTATGGCCCCTGCCTGATCAACGTTTGTTTTACATGGATTAAATGGCAGGGGGTGACTTGCACACTCAATTAATGGGCCCCCGAAAACGGTCGCTGGCACATAGTGGCATAGCGACAAGGGGGCAACATATTTTGAGGTGCTTGAGGAGTGGAGAGGTATTCCACGGCTATGAGGACAATCCCGGAAATACGGTCAAGATCCCTACCAGCATCTTACTGAAATACTTCCTTCCCCCGAGCACGTTTGCTCTTGCGAATCTCCACTTAAACCGGCCAATGAAGGCAAGAGAGAGGTGGGAGTTCTGTTCCTCGTCAGTGTTCACTCCGGCCGGCCAATAAAGGCAAGCCAGAGATGAGGAACAAGACTTCTCCCGGGAGATCAGGTCCGTGGGATCGCTACTGCCCAACAGCTCGCCACAAGCTGCCCTGCGGGCCTTATTATTATTATTATTTATGTTCGCATAACTCGTCAAAATGTAGGGAAAAGCAGATTTTTTTAAAGCTTTTTAAAAGCTCGTACTTAAACAGTACAAAAAACTTATGCAATTGTAACTAGAAACATCTCAGGAGGATCTGAGTCAGATACCGGCATGATTAAATCAAAGGAATCAATCCTTAGTTTGTTTTTAACAATTTAATTTTTGCTAAGTGTGTACCTACATCTTTTTGCAGCTGACTGTACCATTGCAGTTACGCAAATTGTGTTTTGCTGTATAGTAAAAAGGCCAGTTATTTGTAGTACAAGCTATAAAAACCAAACCAAAACTCGCCTTTTCAGACATTTTATCACAAACAAAACTCAAACAATAGTCTGGACAGTTCTACCGCCCGTGTCGCTCTCAGTGTGGGTCCGGCCTTACCTGCGCGTACGCATACTACGCCGCGGGCGCCGGCGCCGGCGGCTTCCACTGACAAGGGTGAAATCGAACAAAGGGATGGTACTATTATTGTATGAATGTTTTTTTTTGGCTTTCATGGTGAGTTGGGCCCAGTATAGCAGCGCTTGTACGACCATAGATCATAAAGCGATAACAAACTTTTTTTTAATCTTTTTTCTTTTACGGTTGTTCTCGTTTGCCGACTATCTAGTCTAGACTATCTATCTAGACTAATAGGGGATTTACGCGGGTCGATTTTCTCCGCTCGGCGAAAATCGACCGTCTCAATGACAATTCGCCGCAAGTGACTAAAATCGCAAGCCCCAAAGTTGGGTGCCATCCGACTTTTGCCGTGCGGCGACAAGCCGCATGCGGTGGGTGACTAAAATCGACCGTGTAAATGGTCAGTTGCAGGCGATCGCCCGCCGCATGAGGTGTGTTTTGCGCTGTGTTGTTCCGCTAGAAATGAACAAGTCGCATGCGATTTTTGTCGACCGGTGTAAATGGGGTAGCGATTCGATTTTTACAAGCGATGCGACTGATGACTTGCCGCACGGCTAAAATCGACCCGTGTAAATCCCCCATAAGTGTGCGTTCTGAGTGACGGCGCACGGGCGTATTGTGGATTGCGGAGCGGCTTTACCGTCGAGACCTGTCCTTAGTGCACGCAGGAAAGTTGACGCACACGCGCGTGTTTAGTGTTTCGTTTATTTTACTTTGGTTTTAATAATGTCGATATCAAAATTCAAAGCCGCTCATTCCGCTGGCGCGGTGAGCCGTCACTCAGGACGCACACTAAGGGTTGAACCACAGAATAAATAGTGTTGAACGCTTGCTCTCCATGCAGGAGGTTCCGAGTTCGATCCCAGCGCGAATGTGTGGATCACATTTTCAAATCAAATCGAAAGTTTTTTATTTCACATAAACCATTACAGGCGCTTATGAAAAGTCGAATTTAGGTGCACGGTTCCAATTAGTCGTTTCCTATGGAGAAGAGCCGACAAGAAACTCCATGGTTACTCTTTTAAAATCCATATCTTTAACAATTTGAGTAGGTACAGATAAGACTTAGAATAGTTATGAGAGAGCAAGTATACTTCACTTTACTTTTTGATTATCACTTGCGAACAGTGAAGGAAAAACATCGTAAAGGAACCTGTACACCTGAGAGAGCTCCATAAAGTTTTCGATGGTATGTGTACTATGTGTGGGACAGATCTCGAATGGGTACGTATGTCGATGTCTTTGACCGCTACATTCGTGACATATGTCGTGTACCGTTTTGTAGTGACGAAATACGTCGGCTGTCCCATTTCAAAACCTAGTAAGGGCTTAAAACGAAACAGGAGGAGGGTTAGCCTTTGAATAATATTTATGTTAGGTAAAACCATGTGGTTAAAGTGACTTACTAGGTTTTAAAATGATGAGGCAGTGAATGACACTTACTAGGTATCGATGCTTAAATGTATCTGCTTATTATGTGAGTTTTCAACGCTAGTGTTTTTGTATTTGGTAGAGACTTTCTAGGTTAGCAAGATTATGCAATATAACGATTTTTGTAAAAAGTGTCCCTTACTAGGTTTTAAATGATGCGATGTGTTTGTGGTATTATGCCTTCGGGCAATTGTCCACCGCCGACGTCGCCGAGAACGAGATGACGTTGCCGAAGTAGAGATACATAGGTATATTACTATGACTAGGTGCCCAAGACACGTCCGTCATCCGAGCGCCAACTTCTCGGCCGACAAGATTGTGAGTAGTTCAGCGCTACCGCTAGAACTCGGTCCAATATCGTGACGGGCCGAAAGCCGAAATGTTGGAGATACAACAACGCCTGAACTTGTCTCCTAAGATTGCTGTTTCCGGTGCACGGATTTGCGAACGCAAGACTGAATCACCGAGATCGTTCGCGGTTAGGGTTGCCAGGTCTTAAAACCGAAAAGCCGGGCAGACCAGCCAATTCAGCCGGACATTTGGGTAAAAAGAACTACACCGAGCGAAGCGGCTAGAATGGGGTGGACATGAAGAGTAGTGGGGCGGTGGGAGCGCGGGAGGACAGTGCTAGTCCGCTCGCTTGAGCAAGCGATACAAGGTGTGGCGGCTGCAGCGGAAATCAACGCATGACAAATGTAAAAGAAAATGCTAAATTTAAAAAGCCTAAGAGCGGTTACACACTGCATCCGATCCGGATCCGTCAAAATACGGATATAAAAAACTCGGACTGAATTCGGATATTGCGCACTGCATCCGATCTGAATTCGTGAAAATACGGATCTAGTGTCTAAAACACTCGGACCGAATTCGGATATTGCTTACGCACTAATCCGATCTCTGACCCGAATCCAAACATTTCAGAGGCCATCTTTGGCATAATTCGATACCTCTGGGCTCAAAGGGAGTATAGCACAAAACATGGGTTTTCAGGAGAAGCAAAAAACAACAAAAAAAACGAATTTTCGTTATAATTATGTGAAAATGTCATTATGCCAGAAATGTGCTATACGCCCTTTGAGCCCAGAGGTATCAATGTGTCCGATTTGAATCCGAGGTAATGCGAAAGCGTTCATAAAAACACTACCTACTACGGCTACTTCGGTCTGTCAATATTTCTTCCGAATTGGAGACTCACAGAGGACGGAGAGAAATCAGATGAATGAAGTCGGATCTAGTGCGTTAACTACCATACAAATAGTTCTATGACTAGGTATTTCGGAACGTATTTTCACGGATTCGGATCGGAGGCAGTGCGTAACCGCTCTTACAAAATCCTGACAGGCCGGACACCGTCTCATTTGGCCGCATACGCAACCAAAAAGCCTGACTGTGTCCGGATTTCTCTGGACGTTTGGCAACGCTATTCGCGGTGGACACACGATCGCCGTCACGTCGCGTCGTTTCAAACTCTGTCCGAAATAATCTCGTTTCTCGGTGACGGTGGACCGCTCTACAACTTTACGTCCATGTGAATGGATGTCCATGCATCATTCACCAGAGCTTGCTGTGGCTGGGCAATACCCCGCTGTGTACGGGCAATAAAATGTGTCTTTAACCGACACTTCATTAAAATTATACGACTGATCTTTTGTTGCGTTGCGGTGCCGTGACAAACGCAAGTCCTTAAATTATTTCTGATTTCTTTGTGGTTTTAACACAATATAAGAGAGTTTTTTTTGTGGTTTTTAATACAGTCTTTGTCGGAAATGTATACATATTTTGGGCGTAAGTTGCAGATATGCCTGGTCAGGTAGATATAGTATTATTAAAATTCACATCTCACAAATCACATTAAGTATTAGAGATCAACTACGATAAAATGGCACGCCCCTCCATTGATACTCATCTCTTCTTCTTAGCCTATCGATGGCAAATATATACGTAAATACTAAGTACAATTATAATATAATTTTGTCTAATTTTTTGTTTGGACCAAAATTCAGCCACGACAACCATCCGCTGACGCAGTCATTAGGTCCTCACGTGTGCAGGTGACAGGGCATGCGGCGCAAGACAAAAGGTGGGTCATGGTCTGTGGAGAGACGCCGCATAGACACTGAAGGTCGGTGCCATCTGCGAAACCCCAACTCAGGAGATTCTTTTCGCTGCAGCCGACTTGGGTGCGGAGTCTGTTCAAAGTCAGCCACGGCAATGCGTCCCAGGTCGAAGTCTCTCTGATGGCTCGTTAAACTGGTCAGAGGCTTAAGTTTCTCCCGCCAAAGATCGCATCTTACCGAGGTGGAGGCGCCATCAGACGGCTATACTCATAAAAAGTGTGAGATAGACTTTACAACGTGTCATTCGTTCACTTTAATTATGCACTAGTCGAGCAATAAATCTACTAAATATCAAACACAAACAGTGTGAATCGTTGGCATTTGCACACAAATATTGAAGATAGATGTTGGAAGGTCCGTGCCATGTTATTGTAGTCGATCTCTATTTATGTAAGGAAAGTTTTGAGTTAGGTGTTTTTGTATTAGGGGTTGGTTATAAGAGTAGAGGAAGATCAAAGAAACGATGGATGGATAATATAAAAGATGATTTGACTTGAAAGAAGGTGACTACTGAGATGATGGCTAATAGAGATGTATGGAAGAGAAAAAAATGCTGCTCTGACCCCAAATAAGTTTGGATAAAGGCAGGAGGATGACGAAGCCGTCGCCACCTTTTGCGAGGTGGTGATGGCGACCAAGGAGGGAGCGGAGAGGGAGAGAGGCGACGGCCATTCTTCCTTCCCGCGCCAGACGCACCGGGCGCTGCCGGAGGGCGTGCGACGATCTCCCTTTTACAACTCTAATGAATGAAGACCGCCATCTAAACCGGTTTGTTTGAAAAGATGAACAATTAACACTTCTTAATTACAACAACAAATAAAAAACAACTTCCTCTTTATATTTTTCCCACACGAATCGTAATGGCTTCATAAACTTGGTTGATGCATGACTACGAGACATTCTTGAAATACATATACAGGGCGTCCCACGACTTTGCCACATGGAGGGGAAGTACCTTAAATACTGTAGATAGAAAAAAATACTGAATGAAGACTTCATTTTTATTATAAAAACAATACGAACTGCATTCAAAGAATTTTAAATAATCACCTGTCTGAACCGGGAATCGAACCCGCTAAATGTGAAAATAAAAAAAACTGAAATTTTATTGTACCAATCGAAAGGCTCGATTAGATACATTTATTTCTTCTAAGTAACATAGCATCTAAAATAAAAGGAACACCATGAAATTTAACATTTAACTTAAAATTTTGTTCAGAATAATGCATTCTCTCTGACTATGTCGTGCTTATAACAACTGACTTTATCTACTACTGCTTTATTACTATTTCGAAGTATTATTGCAAATAATTTCATTACCTATGAAAAAAGAAATAAATCAACAGTAAGCGAGATAGTTACAATTTGAATACGATAGGAAGAGACACATTTTGAGTATTTAATAAATTAAATTGTTTGTAAGTTGCACAGTTAAACGTGTCTTAATATTTCAAATAAATGTTAAATTTCATGGTGTTCCTTTTATTTTAGAAGCTATGTTATTTAAAAGAAATAAATGTATCTGATCGAGCCTTTCGATTAGTACAATAAAATTACAGTTTTTTTTGTTTTCACATTTAGCAGGTTCGATTCCCGGTTCAGACAGGTGATTATTTAAAATTCTTTGAATGCAGTTCGTATTGTTTTTAAAATAAAAATGAAGTCTTTATTCAGTATTTTTTTCTATCTACAGTATTTAAGGTACTTCCCCTCCATGTGGCAAAGTCGTGGGACGCCCTGTATATAGGTACTTATGTATGAGTATGGGTAAGTTCCTAATGAAAGTCGAACTATGGTCATGTATTTTTATGACTCTCAACAAAGTAAAACGACGAGACGTGTGGTACAGTGGCTGAGCGATTGGCTTCCGCGCTACGGGTCGTGGGTTCGATTCCCACATGGAACAAAAAAATTTATGGCCTACAGATAGTAGTTGTTTCGTGTCTGGGCATTTGTGTATGTGAGATTTGTGTCTGTAAACGCACCCGGGAATCTAATCCCGCATCAAAATTGTGATCCCGCAGACCTGCGAGATTGAGTTCATCAATTATTGTTTTTTTTACTAAAGTATTCTCCATACAAACGCTATAGAAAAGTCACGCGCGAATTCTATGGGAAAGTTGTTAAATCACTTATTAATGAGGCTGTGCTGGGTCTTAAAAATAATCAGAACGTCGTCTGAGCTCATTTTTTTTTCAATCCCGCAACTGTTCAGTATCCCGCATTTCAGATCCCGCAAAAAAGGTGCGGGATCCAAATGTGGGGAAGACACAAAAAAAAAACATAAGATCATCTGTATTTCCCCAAAGGGTTGGCAGAGGTGTATAGTACATATCAGTAAGTACATCCTCATTTCACCGTTATGTTTTACGTCCCATGTAATACGGCGAGCCTATAGCCATCGACCGGGCGCAAATCTAGACTCCGGGCTGCTACTGAGAAATTCCACACAGAAAAACCCAATAACACTTTGTCCGACCTGGAGATCGAGACCCTCAGAACCCAGGGCTCAGCAGTCGCGCTTGCGACCGCTAGATCAACGAGGCAGTCTAAGGGTGTACCTATACATAAAATTTCGTTTCAAGTCCTTACTAGGTTTTGCAATGGGACAGCGAAAACAGTAAACAAATTCGTGTAATTCCTTAAAACCACATGATCGACTACTGGTGTAGATGGGCCCCGCACGGGATTTAGCTTGTTTTTTTTTTCATGCCTTATTCTTAAATTATCGTTTCTAAACCACTTAATAAGGAATCAGAAAAAAATTAGAAATTATTTTTACTACCTATTTTTTTATTTCTGTGAACCTTTCGGTGCCACGCATAAATTAATGAAAGCACGGCGACACGGCTTGCGGGCACGACTACCGCGATCTATTTGCAGTCAGTTAACTCGGGGCTCTAAAATGACTGAGAAATAGAAAACAAAGTATATTTTGTATTTTTTTTGGTGTTTTTCCAAAATACCCATTTAGGGGTAAATAAAAAAAATGTTTTCCTAAATTCCCATTTAGGGTTAAGTAATCAGTGTCACCAGTAGATCACGCGGTTTGAAGGAATTACACGAATTCGGTTACACCCTGTAGTTTTGACAAACCAGTTTATTCGTTACAGGGCACTTCAATTCTATCTAAAATTCTGTTCACCCCTGAAGTACACAGCTACACACCACACACGCATCTCGGCGGTCCAGTAATCAAAGCGGGGACCACTTAGCGATCATAAAAAGTTCCTAGAGTAAGTTACTGTGGCGCCACGTACAAGGCACCGTTTTACTGGTATCGTTGTCACAATCAGCTGATCTGTCACTTAAGTTAAGAACTTGAGAGCTTGGTTACTGTGTGTATCGTGGGAACTGAACACAGTAACTTAACATTATTGTGATACCTATGTTTTGTAGCACGCAAAGTTTAACCTAAGTTATAACTAGAGGTCGAATATTTGGATGCATATTTACCTAAAGTTAGTTTTTAGCTACGAAAGTATGGAAGCGGCTTCTTAAAATATATTTTTTGGAAGAGAAAACCCCGGATGCCAGGAACACCGGGAATACTTAGCTAGTCGGGTGTATAATATGGAAACGACATCTTAAAATCATTTATTACAAAAAAAAAACTCCGGGATTCTTGGATTGCATTAATTATTTAAAATTAAGTTTAACCCCCGATGCAAATATGTGTGTAGGTAGAGTGTAAGAAAAAGAAATGATGTGTGTTAGATAAACCAAAAAAAAAAACATAAATTAAAATAATTGTCCCGGAACCGCGGGATTTTTCGACACAAAAGCACGTTCCATATTAGCCAACATCTCAAAGTTAGGTGAATATACATCCGAATATCCGATCCCTAGTTATAATTTAAGCTATCGCCGTCAGGGGCTCAGTAATAATAACTAATAACCGCAGGGCAGCTTGTGGCGAGCTGTTGGTGAGTGGCGACACTGCGTACCTTATTGCCTCAGAGAGTCGGTCAGGGCCTCGTCTCCAGTTTGCCTTTATTGGCTGGCTGGAGTGGAACCTCAAGAGTGCCCGCAGGACTCTCAACTCTGGCTTGCCTTTATCGGCCGGCCAGAGGGGGGCCGCCAGAGCTATATGCTCGGAGGTGGAAGTGTCTAATGGCGTAATAGCGGGGAAACCCACTCCGGGTCTTTTAGACCCGCGACGGCGAAACCGGGGCCACACCTCTCTACACCCCTAGCCGCTCACACGTTTGTTGCCCCCTTCGCCTATGTACTGGCGGCTTTTCAGGGGGCCCAACTAGTGAGCTGGCGAGTCACCGTCTGCCAATATATTTCAAATTTGAAGCTTGAAAGGCAGACGCCGTTTTCTTTCGGCAATAGAAGTTAAATAGTCCATTTAACACCCCCTCCCATAGACCAGTTTTATTTTTACCATATTTCACAATAGTTTTGCACCCACCTGGGACGGTCCATGACTGTACTCCAACAGTGTAGCCGTGAATAGTCCCCGGTTGGTGCCCCATCTCATTTTAGATTAAAGTTCTCAAAGGGGCCACTGCGCGTTGGACCTGTGTCCCCGTGTATGCCTTCGAAAGGACCGGACATCTTCCGCCCGGAAGATGAGCCGTGACTAAAGCGAGATACTAATAACTCAAGTTCAAGTGTCATCATCACTGTCACCTGAGAGAGCTCCACATAGTTCTCGATGGTGTGTGTAGTCCGCCAACCCGCATCAGGCCAGCGTGTGGACTAAGGCTTAAACTCTTCTCATTCTGAGAAGACGCCCGTGCAAGTCACTGCGCGTATAGCTGGGGGGCAATTTGACTAACAAAATTGATGCCAAACGCAAACGAACGATTGTGAGTATGTGAGCTACCGTACTACTGTTATAAGATTTTCGGTCTCATCGTAGTTTACTTTGTGCATGTACATAGTTTATTAGGTTGGATTGGAGGAGGCTTATGTCCAGCAGTGGACGTCTTTAGGCTGAATGATGATGATGATGGCGTTTATTGTAGCGGTCATTGGTAGGCCCATGTTCCGCAGTGAACGGGTGCTATTTAATTACCTAGGGATCTAGACAAGGTAACCAACCTATGAACGTTAGAGAAGAGAAACCTGGTTATTTTTTTATTAAAATTTTTTTCAAGCCCTCTTCTCTTTTCGATGCAATGGAAGCCTCATCTCTGGATTGTCATAAGCTTTCGACCGGTCAAGCGACCCAAATCGACTAACAAAATTGTTGCCAAACGCAAACGAAGCACAACCGTCAGTCAGTTTTTATTTACAAAAACTGTCAAAATGATTGGTTTTGTTTTTTGTGCCAAACAATTTGATAGCTTTTGAAAACGAAAACTGTCTGAATGAACGGTTCGGCCTTGGTTCGGTTGCGATTTATCAAGATTTCTTTTAGGAGAATTGGGCCCCTGGACCATAACAAATAGGTACTATGACAAGTAAGGTTACATAAAAGCTTGTAAAAGTACAGTCACACACTCATAAACATGAGTGTTACACATGAAACTTATCACTCGACTGTACCCACTTGAGATAACTGTGTAAGTACCCATATTTTACACAGTGACAATCAGGGTTGTCACTTGTCAACCGTACTTTATAAAAAAATGTTGTAGGTACTTACTTTATTTTGGGAAAAGGTACGTTATAGGCTTATTTCACAAGTACCACATCTACACTACAACCACAGCACAACAAGAACACGTGGCGGGCACTAATTTATATGAAAATGAATAGTTTAACTCACACGGACCACATTTCGCCGTCAAATTGAAATGTGTGAGCGATACCGACCACCTCGCAAACCCAACATTGCGTCGACGCAACGAAACCGCGTGCAGACCTAAAGCCGGAGTCGATCTGTCTGTCTGCAAACACTAGCCACAATGTAACCACATCGCAACTACTAGCGAACACGCAACCACATCGATATTTTGTAGTTAACACATCGTAACTGCAAGAAGCTGCAGCGGCACTTCACACGTAACCACTGCTTGACCACTTTTTGTCGCTGCGATGTGGTATGGTTGTGATACGTGTGAAAACTCCCATAGACTTCATGCATGAGACAATAAAGTATGTGAAAATACTTGTTTTGAGTTTTCAAGAAACAATTGCTTAGCGTTTTTTTTTTTGGGGGAAAAAAGGGAAGGGATACGCCGTTCCCTTTTTATTAAATGCAGTAATAAACGTCAATAGTCTGCTGCAAATGTTTGTTGGGAAAAATAAAAAAAATACTTTATTTTCTAACTATATTATGTTGGTGGCCCGGAGGTTACAGACCCGCTTGTTAAGCACCGGGACGCGGGTTCGAACCCAGGCATGTGCCAATATCACTTTTCAATGCCATTTATGTACTTTTTTAGTAAATCTAAGACGCCAGTGACATATATGGTGAAGGAAAATAAGGAAGGGATTAAATGGTCTCGAATCGCCAACCCGCAGTGAGCAAGCATGGTGATCAATGCTCGTTCCTTCTCTGTATGAGAAGAGGCCTTTGCCCAGCAGTGAGACGGCTACAGGGAATTTTTTTTCTACGTTTCTAATTATAAGTAAAGATAGGATATTCGGATGCATACAGGGTGTTAACGAATTCGTGTAATTCCTTAAAACCACATGATCAACTACTGGTGTAGACAGGCCCCGCACGGGATTTAGCTTGATTAAAAATAAAAAAATAAAAATTCTTTTTTTTTCATGCGGCTTTGTTACCGATCGTATCTAAACCACCTAATAAGGATTCAGTAAAAAAATAAGTTTTTTTTTTTTTGCAAAAATAATTATTTTATTTGTGTGAACATTTCGATGCCACGCATAAATTAATGAAGTACGGCGACACGGCTGGCAGGAACGACTAACGCGATATCGCTCTTTGCAGTCAGATAACTCAAGGTTATAAAATGACTCAGAAATTGAAATCCAAACATTTTTTTTTTATTTATTTTTTTTGTTTTGTTTTCGAAAATTCCCATTTAAGGTTAATCTGTGTCACCAGTAGATCACGCGGTTTGAAGGAATTACACGATTTCGTTAACATCCTGTATATCTAAAATTGAGGTGTTTTCTATTATGGAATGCACTTTTGTATCCATCGTAAAAATCCAGTGATTGCGGAATCGACAACTTTAGTAGTTTTATTCTGACTATAGAATCGGATGCATATTTACTTACCTAATGCTGTAAAGTAGGTACTTACCAAACTGGCAAAAAAACAAAGACATTTATCAACAAAAAAAAAAATAAGCCGCGGCCAACTTCACAGCCAAAATTTAACTTTAGGTAAATATCTGAATAATCTATCTCAACTTATAAGTAAGTAAATATACATTATTTGCTCAAGAAAAAAGGTGACAACCCTAATGACAATCGTTATGGAGAATACTTGACACCTTATTTATAACCATATTATTATCTTAATGCATTTATCAGTTTGTTTGTTCTACTTGGCTCAATGATTTCTATATACATAATTATGAAGTATCGCGTATACATATTATAACTAGAGATCGTCTATTCTGATGCATATTCACCTAAACTTGAGATGTTGGCTAATATGGAATGCGCTTTTGTATCGAAAAAATACCGCGGTTCCGGGACAATTATTTTAATTTGTTTTTTTTTTTTGGTTTGTCTAATACACACGATTCCTCTTCTTCATACACACCACTTTACATCGACACATATTTGCATCAGGGGTTAAACATTAATTTTAAATAACAATGCAACCCAAGAATCTCAGGGTTTTTTTTTAATAAATAATTTTAAGAAGTCGCTTCCATAATAGACACCCGTCTAGTTATGCATTCCCGGTGTTCCTGGTATCCCGGGTTTTTTCTTACAAAAAAGATATTTCAAAAAGCCGCTTCCATACTTTCGTAGTTATAAATTAGCTTTAGGTAAATATGCATCCGAATATCCGATCTCTAATTATAACTTCTTTATGATTGGCAGGCTAATTAAGTTATAGGCAACAATACAGGGTGTTAACGAATTCGTGTAATTCCTTAAAACCACATGATCTACTACTGATGCAGATTGGCCCCGCACGGGAATTTGCGTGATTAAAAATAAAAATCTTTTCTTTTCATGCGGTAAGGGTAAGTGATCGTATCTAAACCATCTAATAAGGATTCAGTAAAAAAATAATTTTTTTTTTTTTGCAAAAAAATAATTTTATGAGATTGAACATTTCGATGCCACGCATAAATTAATTAAAGCACAGCGACGCGGCTGGCGGGCACGACTAAAGCGATATTGCTCTTTACAATTAGTTAACTCGGGGCTCTAAAATGACTCAGAAATAGAAAACTAAGACTTTATTTAGAAAAAAAATTTCAGTTGATTTTCAAAAATTCCCTTTTAGGGTTAATCTGTGTCACCAGTAGATCACGCGGTTTGAAGGAATTACACGAATTCGTTAACACCCTGTATAGGGTGACTGGTAATTAGTGACCGATACTTTAACACATGATTGTACTCATGATAACAAACAACTTTTCCAAAGAAACATTATTTATAAAACAAAAAAAATACATTTTCATATTAAGAGCCGCGTCCATTCCGTGACGGTTTATTAATAAATTTTAAATGAAAAAAATAAAATTAAAATAATGTTTCTTTGGGAAAGTTGTTTGTTATCATGAGTACAATCATGTGTTAAAGTATCGGTCACTAATTACCAGTCACCCTATATACAGCGTGTGATAAAAAGTAGTGTCAAGCGGAAGTCCAAAAGTAGAGCAGAGCACCTTTAGAGGTACCCAAATCACCCCCATGGATGTTCCGCGATTTTTTGTAGTTTTCGAGTTACGAATTTTTTTCATGTTTTTTAATCAAACTCTGACTATAATCACATTTTTGATCATTAGTGACGAGAATAGTTGAGACATATAAGTATTTATTTTTTTCTAAATTAGCTACCCTAGCGGATGCATAAACATTTGTAACCATAGATGTAACGATTGCGTTTTGTTTTTGTTGAATTGTTAATTAGTTAAAATCCTGCATGTTTCCTAAATCTTCACGAGTGATTTAAAAAGAATAATCCCTAAACTTTTTTTGTCAGACGTATTTTAAAAACTTATCCATTTTATTAGCTATGTACCCTGTAAATTTCATCGAGCTGCCTCTACATCACAATAAAAAATTCATTCAAAGCTTACAATATTGAAAATTCCAGTTATAAGAGGGTGAATGAAAAATTGATTATAACTAAATATTAACGTTTTTTTTATTAACCCCCGACGCAAAAAGAGGGGTGTTATAGTATGTATCTGTGTGTCTGTCTGTGGCATCGTAGCTACTAAACGGATTTTGATTTAGTTTTTTTGTTGTTTGAAAGGTGACTTGATCGAGAGTGTTCTTAGCTATGATTCAAGAAAATCTGTTTATCCGTTTTAAGATCATCAGCTCTTTTCTGGTTGTTGAAGGGATGTGAGTAACTTCTACTGGTCTAATCGATTCGAAATTTAGTATCGTGTGACTTCAATGAACATGGCAACCTTGACCTGATGCTCAAGCATCATCTGAAACGGCACGACACCCAACTTACAGCAGAATTATCGTGTGCCTATTGGGCCATTAAAAAGCAAAAAAAAAAAATGACTGAACATTTCGAAGCCACACATAAATTTATGAAAGCACGGCGACACGGCTGGCAGGCACGACTAACGCGATATTGCTTTTTGCAGTCAGATAACTCAAGGCTCTAAAATGACTCAGAAATAGAAAACCAAGTTTTTTATTTGTTTTTTAAATTTGATTTTCATTTATTCCCATTTAGGGTTAATCTGTGTCACCAATAGATCACGTGGTTTGAAGGAATCACACGAATTCGTTTTCACCCTGTATATTATAGCATAGTCTGAACTGCGCTTATCATCATCTGCCTAGCCTTTTCCCAACTATGTTGGGGTCGGCTTCCAGTCGAACCGGATGCAGCTGAATATCAGTATTTTACATGGAGCGACTGCCTATCAGACCCCCACAACCCAGTAACTGGGCAATACGATACTCTTGGTAAGACTGGTTGTCAGACTTTCTGGCTTCTGACCAACAGTAACGACTGTCAAAGATCTACAAATGACAGCCGGGACCAACGGCTTTACGTGCTTTCCGAGGCACGGAGGAAACTCGCTATGGTAAATGGTCACCCATCCACAGACCAACCTCGGCAAGCGTGGCTTAACCCGGAAGATCGGTCTATGCGGCTGTAATTATTTAGCCACGAGCTCCTCCAAAACCAAGTTTTTTCATTATTATTTTTAATTTGATTTTCATTCATTCCCATTTAGGGTTAATCTGTGTCACCAATAGATCACCTGGTTTGAAGGAATCACACGAATTCGTTTTCACCCTGTATATTATAGCATAGTCTGAACTGCGCTTTTATCGCTACTAAAATTGTCAAATCCCTTTCTATCGGCATAGCAGTGAATGCAGTAACAATAACTTGACTCTTAACATCTGTATAAGGCGTTACACGTAAGGGTTTCCTTTTGTGAATTCCTCTCATTATAAGTTCCAAACTGGTGCTGATCAATGCACGGTAACGCGCAGTCCTTTCATGTGCGGCGACACTAAGGCTGAGGCTATACTTAGGATTTAGGAGCGACGCGAATTCGGTAAGTATGTAATTTTTTTTTCTTAATCATTAGGGTATTTTAAGAAACTAATTTATTATACAAGGTGTTAAAAATCAACTCTAAGAATTTTATGGGGTTACTCGGTATCGGAAATCGAACAAATTTTGTTCTACAACTTTTCGAAATTCGCGTATTTTTTTTAAAGATTATGTTTTAACTTTCCATTCAAATCAAAAAATATTTGATTTGATTTGTATGGACAGGCATAAAAAAAATTGGTGAATTTCGAAAAGTTGTAGAACAAAAGTTGTTCAATTTCTGATACCGAGTAACCCCATAAAATTCTTAGAGTTGATTTTTTAACACCATAATATAATAGTTATTTTTTAATGCTAGTGATGACGTCACGGAGTAAGGTGAAGAGTTTTTTAAAATTCTTTTACAATTTTTGGAGTTAGTTTTATTGAGGTTAAAAGTTGACACAATGATCAAAACTGACATTCAGAAACTTATTTTTAAATTGAAGTCTGAACTGAATGTAATTAGCACATTACGCGGAATCTGTGACAAAATTTAGAGGTCAAATAGATGTCAAGCGAATTCGTGTACCTATTTATGTAAATATAAGCACCATTTTTAAATTTTAGGAGCTAAATATAGCAAAACAAGGTTTAGAGAACTAAAATTTCGAAATGGTTTTGGAATCAGCATAGGTACTATTACTTTACATACCGAATTGTGACACAAAACGATTGAAACAAATACAAATATTCACGTGGCACGTGTTTCACGTATTAATAACTAGCTTTTGCCCGCAGCTTCGATTGCGTGAAATTTTGAACCAATTCATCCCCTATTTAACTCCCTTAGGGGTTGAATTTCGAAAAATCCTTCCTTATTCCTTGTCTACATTATAAAGGGAACCTCTGCGCAAAATTTCAGCTTTCTAGGTCCAAGGGTTAGGCGATGATGAGTCAGTCAATCAGTCAGTCAGTCAATTAGTCAGTCAGTCAGGACTTTTCTTTTTATTTATAATAGATCACGTGATACTCCTAAAATCGCTGTCGTGTAAGGTGTAGCCACACGCGTGAATTGTTACTGGAACTCAGTCACTTGTGGCGGCAAAATGGCGTCTTTTTAATTGTTGTCGTTATTTGCATCTCGCTTACGCACATTGTTTGCAAGCGAAAGACAGATAGTAAATCGGACTTTTTAATCCCATTATATAAGTAATCGTGTTGTATATTTGTTTGAATCGCTTGTGTCAATGTCGCAGGTCGCAGTTCGCGTCGCTATTAAGTGTAGCCGCGGCCTAAAAGCCGCTTTACACTAAAAGATATTGACTGTTTCAAATGTAAATTATTTAATGAAAAACAATCTAAGTTTTCCATTTGTAGAAGTATTTATTTTCCAAATTGCAAATAGGGTATTTGACTGAAAAAATCTAATTAGTCCGTCAGTTAGATTATCAAAAAATATTTGACCCGTATTTTTTCTTTTGTTACGTAAACCAAAATTGACGAAGATACGATACTTTTCAAATGGACAAAACGTCACAAGCAAGTACAATTTTTACTTGCTTCTGACGTCACAAGCCCCCACTCTCGAGTTTTATACGTTTTATCTTTCCAAATATTCATAGATTTAACTGAAGAAAAAATACGTGTCCATATTTTTCAAAACTCTAACTGGCGGACTAATTAGATCTGCAATTTATTGATGCTGTCAACATGCCTATTACGTTGTCATTTTTAACCGACTTCAAAAAGGAGGAAGTTCTCAATTCGTCTGAATGTTGTTTTTTAGTTATTCAAGTTATTTATTTTTCTCTCAAATTTCTTTAATATCCGTTCAGAATTTTAATATGTAGTTTGAGATTTTAACGTATCAGGCAAACAGACAGACAACTTTACTATCGCATTCATAATTTAATCTGCTGACCGCAGCCGACCTAGGCCTGCCGGGGGACTACCAAACTGAATTTCGACAAATCGTTCTACGACAAGATTTTACTTCGACACTATGTAACTCCGACATTACGCTACTCCGACAATTATGGAACTTCGACACTGGGGTTTAAAGTAACCTAACACGAAGGGTATGACAGGAGCTTCGTTCGCTCGCTTTGCTCGCTCACTCTAGCCCCGTCATTCCCTTCGAATCTAACCTATCGGTGTGGGTGGCCCAAATTAGGGTGTCGAAGTTCCATAATTGTCGGAGTAGCGTAATGTCGGAATTCCGTAGTGTCGAAGTAAAATATTGTCGTAGAATGATTTGTCGAAATTCAGTTTGGGAGAGCGCTCGCGGCCTCTCCCGCCTGGATGTCGTTTATCGCGTATTTCGTATTTTTCGGGATAAAAGTAGCATAATTATGTCCTTCTAGAGGTTTCAGACTATCTCTGTACCAAGTTTCATCAAAATCGGTTCAGGGGTTTAGGCGTGAAAGCGTAACAGACAGACAGTTACTTTCGCATTTATAATATTAGTAGGGATAAAAGCGGTAGTCGATAACAGTAATTAGCATTTCAATTTGATTGTTAGGAATGATAAAATAATGTACCTAAATGTAATGAGGCTACTTGGTGGTTCCCATGTGAATCCCACTCGTTATACATTTTTTTGCTGGTCCTCCATATGCTCGGTAATTTGAAGCCTAAAAGCCAGTTTACACTATACGATGCGACGTGCTTAGGCTTCGTCCTAGCTGGGCAGCGTTTGCATTGCGTCGCGTCGAGCAGTTACATGTAACATGAGTCATTGCTTTAATTTAATTTAATCACTTTGACTAAATATATGTTTTTCATTAGTAACAGTTTTAATTTATACATTAAGTAGGTACAGACTTCAGCACATCAAGCTACCCGAAACTGTAAAATTTTCTCAGTCAAGCTTGAACCTAATACTTTTGCGATAAAGATGAAAATCTATTAAAAACATTAGACAGATTGTAGTAGCTTTAGTGCTGGCGTGTGTTTGTACATACATAGAAATACCAAATTAAAATAATATTTCATTAATAAGATAAGACATAGCGCTCGCGATATTAACTGAACACGTCCGAACCATGCCCAAACGAAATGCTGCATGACATGAGACATGGTTGAAACTCTCGCGTAATGTGAAATGTTTCATGCCCTGTCCGAGAAGCGCTTCCTAAGAGTCATTACACGCAAGTCTATTCCCAAGGCTCATTGTTGCCTCTGTCAAACCGCCCAAAACAAATTTTACGCGCCTGCGCGGCGGCGGCGCCCCGCTCTTTTAGATGCACTGCGGGCCAATTCTACCAACAAAATTGTTGCCAACGCAAACGAATACACGAAAGCAAGAATGCAATAACTAAAACAGTTTAAAACTTAGAGCGCATTGAGCGCGTTTTTTTCGGAAGCGGCAAAACCGAGTTATTGTATTTCTCTTTAAATCACGGTTCATCTTCCGTGCGGAAGATGTCCGGTCTTTTGGAAGGCATACACGGGGACACAGGTACAACGCGCAGAGGCCCCTTTGAGAACTTTAATCTAAAATGGGGTGGGGCACCAACCGGGGACTATTCACGGCTGCACTATTGGAGTACAGTTATGGACCGTCCCAAGTGGGTGCAAAACTATTGTAAATTATGGTGAAAAATATCTGGTCTATGGGAAGGGGTGTTTAGTGGATCGGTTAACCTCTATTGCCGGAAGAAAACAGCGTCTGCCTTTCAAGTTTAAATTTGAAATGCGTTGGCAGACGGTGACTCGCCAGCTCACTAGCTGGGCCCCCTTAAAGCCGCCAGTACATAGGCGAAGGGGGCAACAAACGTGTGAGCGTTTATTGTATTCTTCGTTAGCGCGGCAGTATAGGTAACACCCGTTACGGATAGTCAGAAGCCCGAAAGTCTGACAATCGGTAGGATATCGGCACTACCCAGTACCTAATTGGGTTGCGGAGGTCTAATGGCAGTCGCTCCGTGTAAAATACTGGTATTCAGCCGCATCTAGTTAGACAGGAAGCTTACCCCAACATAGTCGGGAAAAGGGTAGACAGAAGAAGACTTTTTGAACAGTTTCCGACACTGTTTAAAGGTGATATCAGATAATTCATTTTTCGTTCATTTGCGTCTTTTATAAATAATAAATAAATAAAATTTATTTCAGACTTCAGTCCATAGTTTTGTTATCTTACTCTTCTATCTTACTTTTATTCGGCATCTTTCCCTCGAAATGAAACGTTCAAACACGGAATGAAAGTATCGAATGAAGTCATTAGTGAACCGATCCAACGATGTTGAATATTGGCATTCGGCATCATTCATTCCCACTCCGAATGAACGAAAAATTACAGTTTGAACATAGAGAGAACATTCACTCGGATTCGGTCGGCCTAACTAATTCCAAGACGCACAACTTCATTCGACGACATATTGAAAGAAAAGAGCAGGTGAATTTTCTTTTCTATGTCATTCCAGCTTAGTCGTGTGAATATGGAATAAAGAAAAATGAAGCATTCGCTCGAGTGAACATTCATACGAGTGAACCATCTGATTCCGCCTTAATATAAGAAAAGAAAAAAGCAAAAATAAAAACAAATGAACGAAGCCTTAGGACGCAGCGGAAGGGAGTTTACCATAAAATGAAAGTTGTTTTTCTAGCTTCACAGTTTTGGTCTTAGTTTAAAGCACGTACACACGGCTAAATATCAAGCCATACATTTCCATTATATGTTGACCTCTCATTGTATGAAAAGCCCATACAACGCAAGATCAACACATACTGGGTTACTTCAAGCACCTTAAATATAAAGAGAAACAATATGCTCAACCATTGTAACACGTCTACGATAATTATTTTATATTTCACTTAACACTTCCCCACAAAAAACTATCCACTTAATTCCTCCATACAAAAACGTCGTGCGGTGTAAATCGCGCTCAAGCGCTTGCGCCGGTTCCTAATATGGCGGCTGTAACGAGCGACCCATACACGGCGTCGACCTGCCGTCTCACTTATACGCTCACCGTTGAATCATTCTAGTTAAAATAGAATTTTCGTAACGATTTGGGAAAAGTCTGCAAATACTACGTTGACACTTGTTCTGTGGCTGATGGTATTGCGCAGATTGCGATTTGAGAGATTAATCAGCTTGTTCGCGCCGTATTGTTCGCAGTAAAATGTATAGTTGCTACCTCTATGGGCACATGTACGTATCATTGAGCTAGGCCGATGAGTTCGCCTTTAAGTGTCCAGGACGAAGAGAACAACGCTCTCTTTTTAACCGACTTCAAAAAGGAGGAGGTTCTCAATTCGGTTGTATTTTTTTTTTTTTTTTTTTTTATGTGTGTTACCTCATATCTCCGTCATTTATGAACCGATTTGAAAAATTCTTTTTTTGTTCGAAAGGGTATACTTTCCGATTGGTCCCATTTAAATTTTGTTATGATTAGACCATGAACTTCAGAGATATGGAACGGAACTCCTCATCGGATCAAAGCAAAATTCTCAAATTACTAATATTGCTTTGTTTATATTTGTTGTTGGGAACTGACTACTGGCAAAGAGGAGGGGGTGCGTGTCCCCCCCTCCCCCCTTTTGAATGTTTTCATTATATCGTGTAAGGTATCATTTGAAAGGACTTTTTATGCCCGACTACGTCAAAGCCAAAAAGAAGGGTTATGAAGGAGGGGGTTAAAATTATGACACTAAAACGTATTTAATAAAAAATAAACTTTAAAAAAAAGTAAAAACCGACTTCAAAGAAATACTAAAAGGAGTAAAATAATTACCTAATATAAAATTAACAGTTTCAGAAGTCGGTGCAACTCTACACTGAAGCAAATAGAAGCCACCGACTTCTGAAACTGTTAATTTTATATTAGGTAATTATTTTACTCCTTTTAGTATTTCTTTGAAGTCGGTTTTTACTTTTTTTTAAAGTTTATTTTTCAAATAATGTAAATTCAGCTGTCACTCGAATTTTTCTCCGCTTCATGTCTGCTTGACGCGCTGTCAGCTCTCGTATCATTTTTTCATTTATAATCCGCTACTGAGTCTCGGAATTATCAGGGATTCAGGTGTTACCGCTCGCGAGTGCAAACTACATCGGGAGGCGCGCCTTTCCCATCGCGTAAATCGCGCTGTGCTCGTGAAAGAACGTTGTGTAAAGACTCTCGCCATCAAGAAAAGCTGTCGTCTGCAGCATATAAAGGCGTTGCGAGTTGGCTGGTTTGCTGGTAAGTGCATGTGCTTGCTATTATAAAGCTTCTATAGCATTTACTGCGAACACTGCCCTTCTCCTTCGCATCCGCTCCGCATCTACATATTTTCCGTCCGCTTGCTCCACCACAGCGCTTGCTCACCACGCCTGAGATGGTTAGCCTTTATTTTTTTTCCGAAAAACGTAGAATAAGCGATGAACGACATGCACTCGGGCGGAGCCACAGGTGACTTCTAGTTTAATAATAAGTTCAAAATAATTACGCCTGCAGACCCCTAAGGCCCATATGGAAACAGGCACAGGTATGCTGGAACTCAGTCCTATGTAATAAGGGGCGGGCTTATTGCCATTAATCGAACACAATGAGGAGACACAGGCAAAACAAAATTAGATGGCAGCATCTCTGTTGGTACCATTTACAACCAATCAGAATGAGTTAAATTGTCACGAGCAATAAAGTTAAACAAATTTTAACCAATGAAATTGTTTTGGTACCTGCGATGGTAGCGCCATTAGTTCCCCAGTGTGTTACCCCATTCTAAATTCCTGTCTAGTAATGAGAAATGAGAATTTCCAAACAAAATAAACCCCAGTACCTCGGAGCTCGACCCGGGAATCGAACTCAGAACTTCGCGCTTCGCAGCCGCGGATTCAACCGCTACATCAAAGCCGCAATTAAAATAAAAACCTCTAAACACGAAAGAACCATAGGTCAATAACCAAGGAGTCTTTTATCCCACGGATGGAAAAGAAAAAAAACACAGGAGCATATGAAATAGGTTTTCATAAAGGGACGCGTTGACGGACGCCCCCCTCTAATGGATGGCGGCTCCTGCAGCCATTCATTTCCCATACAATAACTATAAAACATAATTATACGTATAAGTGCCGCCTGCGCATTGAAGGATGTACTGAAGCGTTGTTTACACGTGGCGATACGGGTACGATACGACTAAACTCTTTTTAGTTTTTAATATAAGGTATAAACAAAATATCTGATCACAATCACAGTTCTCATGAATAGGAACAACTTATGTATAAAAAATCCCATTTGCCACCAGTGGTGGCGTTGTCGGTGGGGGCAACTGGGAATGACCCACTTTTGCTATGGGACCAAATCTGAACTATAATAAAAACAGCTGTTGATACAAAACTTACACGATCAAAATGTACGGAACAGCTGTTTTTTAATATTCAGTGTTGGTCCCATAGTAAAAGTTGTTCATATTCATGAGTACTGCGATCTGTAAAAGTTTGACCAGGTATTTTGTTAGCTTAAAGCAAATATTATATGGCACGACGATATCGCTCAGCATATATTTTATATGGACACGTTTACACATTGATAAGCCATAAAGTATTGGCTTGCTGTACGCGATAAACTTGAGCGATTCTCAGACCTACATCGTACGATTCTCTAGTCCCCACCCCGTCTGTCACGCGATGGATCGCCGTCAAAAGACTTGCTATCCGTAGTAGACCTGCTTGCGATATAGCGTATAGTGTGAACGTCATGCTATAAAGTTATAGCGAAATAGTATAGCGTAGTCGGAACTGCGCTTTATGTACCACGGCTACACATCAAGCTATACAGAACCAGTTTATCTTGGCGTCGCTTTGTATAATCTTTTCGCACAAGTAACGGTCAGCTTATACTGGTTTTGCATAGCTTGAAGTGTAGCCGTGTGTACAACTCCAATCGCACCCGTGTCGTCGTGTGTAAAACTTACATTTAACCGTCGGGATTCTTAATAAAGGAGGAATATTTAACGTCTTCATAGCAAACAAATTACCACGTTTAAATAATAAAATAAGTTGTTAAGGCGTTGTTTTATTATCCACTGGACTGTTTCAAAAATATCGTATTTATTTGATTTAGAAATTTGTATGGGTTCGATCACGTAACATACAAATGAAGTCATCTATAATAGAATAGTATACAGGGTGTAATCGAATTCGTGTAATTCCTTCAACCACATGATCTATTAATGGTATAGATTAACCCCGCACGGGATTTAGATTGATTAGAAATAAAAAAAAAAACTTTTTTTTTTTTTTTGTTTTATTATTTCGATAAAAAAAATAGCCTGTAACTGTCCCACTGCTGGGCAAAGGCCTCTTCTCATACAGAGAAGGAACGAGCACTGATCACCACACTTGCTCACTGCGGGTTGGCGATTACAGACCATTAAAGTCCAGGTTTCCTCACGACGTTTTTCGATGCCATACCTACATGAATGAAGGCACGGCGGCTGACGGGTAGGTACGACTAGCGCGATTTTGCTCCCCGCAGGCAGTTAACTTGGGTCCCTAAAATTAGTCAGATACTGAAAAAAACCTATGCAGGGTCAATCAGCGTCACCAGTAGATCACGCGGTTTGAAGAAATTACACGAATTCGTTGACAACCTGTATGTGCTGCTCTGCGGGCTTAGGTACTATGACCTCTTATGAAAACGTTCAAATGCCAGCCAGTCAACTTCCGTTCAAAAGCAGGCCTGCTTCTGAATCGCTAAAAATCGCACCATGACAGTACTAAAGGTGAACGACTTGAATAAAGTAAACAATGTTGAATAAGCTCGTAAATAGTAACTTTTTCAAGATCGCTTATATTGACATTACAGCCGCTCAATAGACGCTCTACTGCTGTCAAGTAACACGTCATGATATGAAAACTCCATACAAAAAAAAGGTGAACGTATTTCGTAAACGTCAACGTAGCAGGCCTGCTATAACGATGTCATAGTATAATAAAGCAGGGCAGTTCAACTTCCAGGCAACCTCTGTCCTGCTTTAAGAGGTCATAGTAAGCTCCCTGTTGCACAGCTCACGTAGGTCACTAGTATAGAAGGTATATCGTTTATTGTCGCGACACGATATTAGACGCAATGCAACGCACTGCGCTGCTCACCTTTCCGGCTGACGCAGGTGCTCTCGGGACATGGATGTTTCGGGAAGTTCCTGTGTCGCATAGGCCGGGAGCAGACGCCCGGATATCACCACTGCGTCGACTGCCCCGGAAGACACGGTGCTGCACACGTTGCAGGAGTGCCGTGCGTGGGCGACGCAGCGCCGCGAACTAGTCGCGGCAGTCGGTGGTGACCTCTCGCTCCCTACCGTGGTTCTGTCCATGGTCGGGAGTGAGAGTGCGTGGGAAGCCGTCGCCACCTATTGCGAGGTGGTGATGGCGACCAAGGAGGGAGCGGAGAGGTAGTGAGAGGCGACGCCCACCCTCCCTTCCCGCGCCAGACGCACCGTGAGCCGCCGGAGGGCGCGCGACGTTCTCCGGCCACCGTAGTCTGTGGCCTGTGGGCGACGGGTTAGGGGACCCGTCGCCCGACCAGTAACAGGCCCGAGAAGGCGGCGCGCATGTGTTCCGTGCGCGCCTCTCAGGAAGACGTGGAGCAAGGCTCCACAGAAGGTGAGGTCTGCCGGGGGCTGGCGGACCGAGGCCTGCCGGGATTGCGGTGCATGCAGCTGCGAATCCCGTGACCTCGGCCAAGGGTCAGGAGTAGGAACACCGTGGGTTTTTAGCCGGTAAGAGTCCGGCAAAACACTTCGCCTTCCCCGGGCGAAGGGTATCCATGAGGATAAAAAAAAAGGACGAAGGGTAACGTGCTTTTCAAGGCATTAAGGATGTGAGGCTCTCTTGAAAAGGCAACAGCCCACAGCTACAGTTTAACGTTTAGTTAGAAACTATAAAATATGTACCGATACATTAACAAGCATTTTAAGGAAACAAACACTCAACAGCCAGCGGTAAACACATAGTTGTTCTTTGTCAAACTTTTACGATAGTTTTACGATGTTCGTGTATTTGAAAGGACCGACTGAGTGAGACTGTGTGGGGTTATAATAAATCAATGGGTTTGAGGGTCGTAAATAAAAATGTGAGGATGTTGAAAGCCCCTTTAGGCACTTAAGGTAACTGCGATCACACGGGCCGCGATATTATTATTTTTTTAACCGACTTCAAAAAGGAGGAGGTCCTCAATTCGGATGTTTTTTTTTAATTTCTTTTCGGGCATAACTCCGTCATATATAAACGGATTTGCAAAATTCTTTTTTGTTTGAAAGAGTACTCTTCCGAGGTGGTCCCATTTAAATTTGGTGAAGATCTGATGAAAACCCTCGGAGATTGACAACGGAACTCTTCAATGGATAACAGCAAATTACCCGGGATTGCTGTAATTGCATGTTTGTGTATTGTTTATGCCATATAAAATAGAAAAATTAAATAATTTAAATACAAGTAAAAATCGACTTAAAAAAACAATAAAAAGAGTAAAATAATTATCATATTAAAAAAACTAATACTTTCAGAAGTCGGTGCCTTCAATTTGGTTCGGTGTAAAATAGCACCGACTTCTAAAACTGTTAGTTTTTTAATATGGTAATTATTTTACTCTTTTTAGTTTTTGTTTGAAGTCGGATGTAGGGAACAGAAGATTATTTCGCGAATTTTTGAAATGTTATATTTTTTTTAGTATTTGTGGACTGTGGACGCTATACTATAGCGGGTTAACGGGAACGCCCTTCGTTAATTAACACACTGTATACTAGCGACCCGCCCCGGCTTTGCACGGGTGCAGTGTAGATACTAATGTAATCTTTGAAATTCTCGCCTTTTCTCATCTATACATATAATAAAACAGTAAAAAAACTGTGTCTGTACATTGAAAATATTAAAAAAACAATAGTTGAGGGGGGCTTAGAAACAGTAATAGAGCACGAATCCAAAAAAAAAAGTCTGTCTGTTTGTCTGTTTGTCTGTTTGTCTGTGTGTCTGTTTGTTTGTACACGCTAATCTTCGGAACTACTGGACGGATTTGAATGATTTTTCTTTTTTTGTATAAGTATTAAGTCTGGGCAACATATAGGCTATAATTTATTTTGGAAACTTGAACACCTGATGCAGAACCGCAACAGACCAGCTAAACTATAAGAGATACAAAAATGGTACCATAGCAAAAAATATTTCACTTGATGAGCATTTTCTGATGAGAGAATAGATTTGAAGATCTGGAACACCTGATGTGAAACTCCAAGAGCCCAGCTACACTATAACATATATCGGAATGACGTCTTAGCAAGAGTTGTTTAGCCTGATGAGCACTCTCTGTTGCCGTATAAAAAATGAAGATCTGGAACACCTGTTGTGGAATTCCAAGCGCCCAGCTACACTATAACATATATAGGAAAGACGTTTTAGCAAAAGTTGTTCAATCTGATAAGCACTCTCTGTTGACTTATAAAAATTGAAGATCTGGAAACCTATTGTGGAATTCCAAGCGCCCAGCTACACTATAACATATATAGGAATGACGTTTTAGCAAAAGTTGTTCAATCTGATAAGCACTCTCTGTTGACTTATAAAAATCGAAGATCTGGAACACCTGTTGTGGAGATAAAAGCTATCACAAATTTCACTGTAATTATAAAATAACATAAGCTGGGAGTACCTCCACGCGGTGACGGCGGTAACAGTTAAGGACTGATTTTCGATGGCGAAGGTATATCACTGATTTGACTCTACTGGCCAAAAGTCGCATTTATTTTTTTATTTTATCGAATAAATATGCCTTCGGGCTTATGTTATTTTGAGTGTTTAATTTCCTTTTCCATTTATCTTCGTGATACGGTAGCCTACCCGGTAACGCAGGGGAGCAGTCACTTAGATCGTAATTGATCAGGTATCTTCACAATAAAACTATAACCATGCCTAGAAAGAGGTCAAGTCTTTCCCAATGTTCCAAAAGAGCTAAAAGATTGAGGATCATAAGATCCCAAGAATCTACCGTAGAGCGTCAGGAGAGACTTGATGCAGTTCGAGAACATCAGGCTGCAACTCGCTCCGTGGAAACCTCTTCGGATCGCGAAGCACGCCTGCGTTCTCAGCGTATTTACGCATCTACATCCAGGTCTCTAGAGACCAGTGAAGAATATGATGCGCGACTGACCGCTGATCGTGAACGTCATGCATTGTCTCGCGAGTCGGAGACGTTCATGGAAAGAGAATTACGCTTGAGTTCTCAGCGTATATACACATCGACTTCGAGGTCTCTAGATACAAGTGGGGAACGTGATGCCCGCTGATCGTGAACGTCACGCATTGTCTCGCGAGTCGGAGACGTTCACGGAAAGAGAATTGCGCTTGAGTTCCAAGCGTATCTACGCATTGACTTCTAGGTCTCTAGAGACAAGTGGGGAACGTGATGCGCGACTGACCGCTGATCGTGAACGTCACGCATTGTCTCGCGAGTCGGAGACGTTCACGGATAGAGAATTGCGCTTGAGTTCTCAGCGTATCTACGCATTGACTTCTAGCAGGTCTCTAGAGAGAAGTGCGGAACGTGATGCGCAACTATACGCTGATCGTGAGCGACATGCAATGTCTCGCGAATCGGAAACGTTTACCGATACAGAATCACGCTTGAGTTCTCAGCGTATTCGTACATCTACTAACAGGTCTTTTGAAACGAGTGATGAACGGGATGCGCGACTAACTGCTAATCGAGATTATCATACATTGTCCCGAACACGCACACAACAAAATATTCATAATCAGTTAGAAAGTGAGAGACAAAGAATTGCTGGAGTATGGCATGAAGAGACAGAAGAAGAGCGCAACGAACGTTTGAATTCTGATCGACTTCGACATTCTCGGAACAGAATGTCGATATCATCTGAAGAATCGGATGTGGACCAGCTAAAGTATAAGAGATATAAAAATGGTGCCATAGCAAAAAATATTCCACGTGAAGAGCATTTTCTGCTGTGAGAATAAATTTGAAGATCTGGAACACCTGTTGTGGAACTCCAAAGCCCAGCGACACTATAACATATGTTATAGTGTCGCTGGCCTTTGAGTGACGCGACGCAATATATAGGAATGACGTCTTAGCAAAAGTTGTTTAGTGTTATGAGCATTTCCTGTTGACTTATAAAAATGAAAGATCTGGAACGTCTCGAATCATCTCGCGCATCCCATTGTTTTCCCGTCCCCGGGCTCTTAGAATTCAGCATCAGACGTTTCAGATCTTCGATATTGACGACCCCGTTGTCGCTGGCATAAGCAACAGGATCCGCGTACGAAGTCGCGGGCAGAAGCTAGTCTATAATATGCATGTTTTATACATGTAAACCTTCCTCTTTAATCATTCTGTCTATTGATGAAAACCGCATCAAAATTCGTTGCGTGGTTTAAAAGATACGCGTACAGACGGCGGGAAGAGACTTTGTTTTATACTAAGAAGAGAAGAGAAGAAGATGATGATATTTTGGAGCCGTTTGGGGTGGAAACACTCGGGTCGTGGGGTCCGAGTGCACAACTTCTATGCAGAGATGTTACAAGGCGACTTGTCAACACTTCTTGTGACCCGAAGGCTGGCCTCTACTTTGGTGAAATGATTAGCATTGCCATACAACGTGGCAATGCTGCCAGCTTTCTGGGCACGTTACCGGTCGACAGCGATGCGGAGGAATATTTTGATGACCTATTTTAGTTTATAGTTTTATTAGGATATTTTTTTATATAAGTATACCTACTTTTATTTGTAATTGTTGTAAATATTGTTTGTGTAAGTATTAAGGAACTTATGTAATTATCTTATAGAAGAAGATGTAATATAATTGTTTGTACCTATTTTACGTAAAATACGAACGTAATTTGACGCTTTCCCCAGAGTGTAGGATAACAAAAAGAAAAAAAAAGTGATTCTTCTTCTCTCGTGTCAGCACGAGCTATACGAGAATAGCTTATGCTGTGGTGAAACGTTTAGCCAGTCAGCAAGGTTGGTAGCGGGGCTGACTGCCCAGGGTGCGCCGGACTTACTTAAGTATCGTCACTCGTGAAGGCTCTTTTAATGCACCCCAAGAAGTAATGATTTACTTGCTGCACCGGTGGACGTCATCATGTCAACGCCGACTGTCGTTGAAAACCAGCGCTGTGACTCTGTCTCGTACGTGAGTCTAAGGTTGCCTTTCCACCATGTGGCATTTGGTAATTAAATAATACTATCTAGTATCAAATATAAATACTTATTGTATTTACCTACTTGATTATATCTTTTATATGAATATGAATAATGGTTGTTGTGTTGATTATAAATAAATGTATGTAGGGTAATTGGTGGGGGTGCGCTCCGCTCCTCCAGTGACACATTTGATATATATCTCGTGCGAAGCGGACGTTGTCACCACCAAGTGCTTTGTGTACCTAATATTGGATTATTGTGTTATTTATTAATACCTAAGGTAGTATACCACACACCAGAGATGTGCTAAGCAGCTATGCTGCAAGAATGTAAAAGCTAAGCTACGAAACTATGTGACTGTTTCCATTGATGCTTAGCTATGTAGCGGAGCGAGTAAGTTGTGCTCGGTGACAGACGCGCGCCTACAGTAGGTACACTGCTTTGCACAAAGCTACACCACTCGCGACCATCCACAGCATGCATCCTCCCATATAAAAAACGTAGCTTAATTGAATCAGATTCCACCAGTGCTATGCTATGTGGATCAATGAATATGATTGGTGGATATCAAACGCATCCATAGCAACGTTGCATAGCACATCTCCGGTGTATAGGCACCCTTAGCATTACGCTGAGCGATGGCCGTTTTGCGTAGATGTGACGCATATTTTTCACAAGTTTCTTGTTGATTTTGTATTTTATTTTTGTGCATCATGTTGGCGGGAATAAATATTTTTTTCTTTATTCTTTCTATGATTATTTAAAACACATATTTATTATATTCCTAACTGTTCATTAAAGAAAAAACAAACTACCTACAAATTAATAGAAAGTAGGGATCTATGTTTATCATTCAAATGTTTCTACGAACATAATTGTCAGCGCCATACCAATCCCTGTCTCATATCACAAGAAAAATAAGATGCATGCGTAACCTAGCAAGACTAACAAATTTCAACCTTATTTTGAAAACGTTAAGGTTTAAGTGTATAAATGGGTGATCAAAATGTTTTCAAGTATATCTAATAAGAGAAATTTATGACATTTCTTTGTGGTAACTGCCGTAAAATAAGAATTGGTTGAGGTGTGGTCTTTGTGTACGCGACAGAAAAAAATACATAACATCGGTTCCGTAATCTTAATATAAATCGTAACCTGTTTACGATGCAACAATCGTAATAATTTATGTAGATACAATAGTAGCTTATTTAATTTAGTATTCATGAAAAACATGAGAGTATTATGGACATAATTGGTTGTCGACCATTGTTGCTACTCGTGCGCAACAATGCGTCCGATTATTTTATTCCATTGTAATAGTATTAAATTTTTAATCAAGGGAACTAATTAATTGGACAGTGCAATTAATATTTGGTCAGCTAGAAAAATCAGGAGCTCGGTTAGGTTAGATTAAAAGTACAAAAAATCGTGATTTTATTGAGTGGTTGCCATTTTGTTCTGTGAAACATGACGTCAACGGAACAAACGAGCAATTTTTTTACTAATTTGTTCCATAGAACTGCATACTAGCATTAAATGACGACACGTTTGGTGCAGTGGCTAAGCGATTGGCTTCTGCGCTACGGGTCATGGGTACGATTCCCACACGGAACAAAAATTTGTATGGCCTACAGATGGTTGTTTCGGGTCTGGGCGTTTGTGTATGTGAGATTTGTGTCTGTAAACGCACCCACGATACAAGAGAAATCTTAGTGTGGGGCAAAGTTTTTCTAAGAAAAAAAAAAAAAAAAAAAAAGTACATCCGACTTCACTTTTCAGTGACGTCATGGTACCTATGTATAAAACTGGAATCAAATTTTTCCCAAATTGTTCTTTGATTTTTGACACAAAGATCTGACAATTTGTGAGTGATAACTACGTTGCTAAAATAAATTTTAGATATAATAAAAATTATTCCATAGAACAAGTGGGAATTTAAGTAAATATTATTAGGTTTTGTTGAATAAAACCAGAAAATATTGTCTCATTTTTTCCGACGACGTCATGTTCCATAGAACAATATGGAGCCGCTCAATCTATTTTCTTTAACACGAAGGAGTGAAAAAAATATTGAAATTAAAATCTGTCAATTCGGACACTGTGTCCGAATATAGTATTGTGTCCGAGTCGTCAGCAAGTCAACGGTTCGGCATTGGTTCGGTTGCGATTTACCAAGATTTCTTTTACGATTGTTGGCCCCCTATACACAATGCCACAATATTGGCATTATTTTTCAAAGTCTCACGTCAGTCGTAAGTCGCGTGCATGGAAACCAAACCCTTTCTACCAGGGCCCGTTTATCACGAGTCGACGACGTACGGTATTCGTCCCGAGGCGGCCTTTTTAATGTCCTAGTGTTATGTCCCCATCATGGAACTAATATCTCCACTAATTGTGGACAGATTCTTGAAACTAACTAAATAATTTCGACATAAAAGATTTGTTGCCGTTGTTCGAAAAGGTTATAACTAGCTGTGCACGCGGCTCGGCCCGCCGGAAAATATTTTAGATTTGACAATTTTCATTGTAGTACCTAATGTACGCACGCTGGGAATAGACACGTGTTGTAAGATTTGAATATGTAATGAGATAAGAAGAAGGAGAGGTCGGCCAGGGTCTGGCGGACCGAGGCCTGCCGGGGTTGCGGTGCATGCAGCTGCGAATCCCGCGACCCCGGCCAAATGTCAGAAGAAGGAACTTCGTGGGTTTTTAGCCGGTAAGAGTGCGGCATACCCCTTCGCCTTCACAGGGCGAAGGGCATCCATGACGATATACCCAAGAAAAAAAAAAAGTACATATTTTTTAGGTTTCTGCCAAGCACGATTTATAACGCAAAAGTGCGACGGTTTCGAAACTTTCGTATGGAATCAATCTGCCTAGCCTTTCCCAACTATGTTGGGGTCGGCTTCCAGTCGAACCGGATGCAGCTGAATATCAGTATTTTACATGGAGCGACTGCCTATCAGACCTCCACAACCCAGTAACTGGGTAATAATACGATACTCTTGGTAAGACTGGTTGTCAGACTTTCTGGCTTCTGACCAACAGTAACGACTGTCAAAGATCTACAAATGACAGCCGGGACCAACGGCTTTACGTGCTTTCCGAGGCACGGAGGAAACTCGCTATGGTAAATGGTCACCCATCCACAGACCAACCTCGGCAAGCGTGGCTTAACCCGGAAGATCGGTCTATGCGGCTGTAATTATTTAGCCACGAGCTCCTCCAAAACTTCACAAACTTTCGTATGGATTATACAACTGAAATTGTAAGGCATCCGCGGACACCGCAGCAGACCGCCTAATAGGTACTAAGTAATCCTCTTATTGTACGGGTACTTCGACCCCTGCCCCCTATAACCAGAACGTTTTGTGTGACAACAGACTTTTAGAAAAGTTTGTATACCTACATAATAATCTTTAGTATGCTTAGTATTTGTAATACACTAGCTGTTGCCGGCGGTTTCATTCGCATCCTAGGGGAACTATTTCATGCACCTGGATAAAAAGTGTATCCTACGTCCTAATCTAGGTTATGATCTAGGTATCTGTGTACCAAATTTCATCCAAATCCGTTCAGCCGTTAAGTCGTGATTGATTAACAAACATCCAAAGTTTCACGTTTATAATAATATTATATTAAGGTAGTAGGATATTAGTATAATGAACCGCTTAGTCACGTATTCGTACAACACTACTAGTAATGTACAACTGGCGAGGCGTAAGCTGAGCTTTGCATTTGTGGGAGTGCACATAGAATCGATTGCCAAAAAGCAGTATAAACCGGTTTAAACCAAGCAAAGGACGCGTCTGCATTCATTCTCACACAAATGCAAAGCTCAGCTTAGACAATGGTTTCAGGTTGCTGATGGGACTGCCTCGCTATTGCAGCGCCTCAACGATGTTTGCTGACGCTCAAGTGAATGGCTTCCATGCCATAATTCGTAAGAGAGCGGCATCGCTGATGCGCAGGGTGAGGGACACTTGTGGCCTGCGGGCGACGGGTTAGGGGACCCGTCGCCCGACCAGTAACAGGGGGCCTACTCCCTAGGTCCGTCAACGAAGTTAGTCACCCGTCCGAAAGTAGCCCGAAACGTAGGAGTGAACAAAACAAGTGTCAAGTTCAAGTTTTCGCACGGGCAAAGACACATCGGTAGTAGGGACAACTATCAAATCGTGTTGTCATTCATTCTTAGTTTGGGCCCCGAAATAATCGTATGTCCTTATGTGATAGGGAGTAGGAAACGCTCGTAACTAAGGCCGAAACCACGGACTTCGTGCTTAGGGAGTAGACCCCCAGGCCCGAAAAGGCGGCGCGCATGTGTTCCGTGCGCGCCTCTTAGGAGGACGTGGGGCAAGGCCCCACAGAAGGAGAGGTCTGCCAGGGGCTGGCGGACTGAGGCCTGCCGGGGTTGCGGTGCATGCAGCTGCGAATCCCGTGACCCTGGCCAGGGTCAGGAGTAGGAAACCCGTGGGTTTTTAGCCGGTAAGAGTCCGGCATAACCCTTCGCCTTCCCGGGGCGAAGGGTATCTATGAGGATTTTAACACGATAAAAAAAAAGGGTGAGGGACAGATCTAACAGCTACCTGAGAGTAATTGCGTGTAAAATAGAAAGTCCTCTATGAAGGCAATGGATACACATCCATGTTAAATAGTTCCTCATGTTTTATGTATTTACTAACACTATATGGACACATTAGTCTGAAATAAATGAAATTGAATTGAATTAGGCCTCGCGGACGGTACGACACTCGTGTCGTAGCCTCACAATGACGTTAACTATGACCAAAATTAAGATGTCACTGGTTTCTGCCAAAAAACGTCGGGAAATAGTATTGTAAGAACAGTTCTCACGGCGAATCGTATTGGGCAATAATTTCGGAGGAAACGCACAACTTCTCTATTGTCAAACGCACTCGGTTCGCTCATTGCATACCAGAGTGAATAACTGATTTAAGGTATAAGCTTAAGCGAATTTGTGGTACTGGATTATATGTATTTATGAAAAGAATTCTTATGGACGGAGGACCTAGAAAAAAGTGGTTGGAATTAGAAAGTCGAACATATACATAATCTCTATGGACGGACAACCTTACAAAGGTAACGGACAAGATAGGTCGTATATTGAGTAAATACTCGATAAAGACCGTGTTTACTCCTCATAGGAAAATTGCACAAAGTCTGCGTTCCCCTAAGGATATACTCCCATATGAACATCCTGGGGTTTATAAAATTGATTGCAGCTGTGGCAGCTCATACATAGGTCAGACGAAGCGAACTGTCTCATGCCGCATCAAAGAGCACATCAAGGCTGTCAAAAACAATGATGAGCAAAAATCTGCCATAGCTGAACATCTGCTGCAGTCAGGGCCCAATCACTGGATTGAATTTCACAAGCCGAGTATTTTGTCCACGGACAAACATTACATACCAAGGCTGACAAGAGAAGCAATTGAAATAAGAAAACACAAGAATTTCAATCGAGAGGATGGCTTCAAATTGTCAAGTACGTGGAATCTAGTTATGAACATGCTCATAAATGGCAGCCGGCATCGTTATAAAGACTCCAAAAAACTTGTTGATACTGTGAGTGTGTTTTGCCGTGACTTAGTGTCGAGTTCCAGTAGTGCGCGTAGCAAGAGACAAAGAAAGAGGGTAGACAGATTTGTCTGCTCCTAACAATTTATTTTCATCCACCCGCAATCTCCAGTCAACCCGCGATCATGGCGCTTGCAACAGCGTCGAAATATCGGAAACTCAAACCAATAAATAATCACGGAAGATATCCCGTAAGTGACATTTTAAACTTACAAAGGTAGATGAAACTCTTAAAAAAAACTAAAATCTGAAAGCTAAAATCGTATAATAAACAGTACTATAATAAGCAGTATTACAGGACGGAGACAGGACTATGGAAGGAAGACCTTAAAAAGGTACCTACTTTTAGATAATTGAATGCATGCAGAATCTCTATGGACGGACGAACTTAAAAAGATGGTAAGGTTTAGAAAATTGAATGCATAAAATTGTATATTTATATAAAAAAGGGGGACATTTATCGTCAGTGAAGTTCTAACAATGCGGAAGTCAAAAATGGCTGCTTTACAAGAAAGTGAAAATACTATTTAAAACGAGCGTAACCTACGGTGAACGCAATATTGTTTTTAACTATCATTACAAATGAACTCTTTGATGATTTAAACCTTTGAAAATCCTAATAATCTTTTTCATTTCAAGTAAGTAAGTAATATTGTGACTTTCGCAGTTTTAGAACACACTGTTAGAACTTCACTGACGTTATGTTTCTCTTTGTTTCACATTTTATTTATTATTTATTTTTATCCGTGTGTTTTAAGTCAAATAAGGTTTTTCTTTTTTATATTAATTACCTGGGTCGCAAAACGCTATAGCTGCAACTTTAGACCGTACGGTCTAAGGCCAGAACCGGCTAGTGTTTGTTAAGTAAACACAGGTCTGATGCATTCGTGACTGCATCGACGCCTGCTCTTACCTAATTAACGACGCGTGTGGCCAATGGCCATAGACCCTAGCGTTTGGTAAATACCATTTTAATTTTTTATGAAGTAATTTTGGAAACAAGCCGAAGGCACAGTACACAGTAAGCTAAAGCAGTACCTCAACTTACTATAATCGACTAAATTGACACACTCACACAGACACGCACTGTATTACTGAGTATAAGAGCGGTTACGCACTGCATCCGATCCGAATCCGAGAAAATACGTTCCGAAGTACTTAGTCATAGAACTATTTGTATGGTAGTTTACGCACTAGATCCGACTTCCGTCATCCGATTTCTCTCCGTGATCCGTGAGTTTCCAATTCGGAAGAAATATTGACGGACCGAAGTAGACGTAGTACTGTTTGTATGAACGTTTTCGCACTACCTCGGATTCAAATCGGACGTCAAATGGATATGCCAAAGATGGCCCCTGAATTGTTTGAATTTGGATCAGAGATCGGATAAGTGCGTAAGCGATATCCGAATTCGGTCAGAGTTTTTTAGACTCTAGATTCGTATTTTCACGTATTCGGGTCGGATGCAGTGCGCAAAGCAATATCCGAATTCGGTCCGAGTTTTTTATATTCTTATTTTCACGGATCCGGATTGGATGCAGTGCGTAATCGCTGTTATGCACTCTTTGTATGTGACTGTATTCCGTATATACCTTAGAAGTCTTGTTTCAGTGCATGTCTGTGTGAGTTGCCAATTCGGAAGATTATAGGTAGTTGAAGTACTGCTTTAGCTTATACATAATACAAGCTTAGTTTTAGTATATACTAAACCTGAAACTAGTTTGTTCAGAATCACTAGGAGAATCGATTGACATGTTTTTTACACAACTTTTTTTTTTCATAAATTTCAATTTTATTTCAGTAGGTAAGTACCCTTAACAGTTGACGGGAATAGACACCTTGAGGCTTGAGATGGTCCGCTCGATCAGTTTCTGTGTATTAGAGATAACCCCTGCATAGCACATCTTAGGCATTTCACACTTTACTAGGGAACTTAACGCGACATAAACTAAGGTGTAACTTGGAGATTTATTAAAAAAAAACACATTCAGGCAGTTCTGATGAAAATCTTGTTGGGGTGTCTCGGTTTTTGTATATACTAAAAATAACGTTGTATACATATACATATGATTAGCAAGGGTACGCTGCGCATGCCGCAGTGAGTTTGTGGATGGGTGACTGTTCGTTACACATCGAGACCCCTAAGTGCCTCGGAGAGCAAGTTAAACCGTAGGTCCCGGGTGTCATACGAATACCTATGACAGTCGTTACGGGTAGTCAGAAGCCTGAAATTCTTGGATATCGGCATTGTCCAGTAACTGGGATGCGGAGGTCTGATGGCAGTCGTTCCGTGTTAAATACTAGTTTGCAGCCGAATTTGGTTAAACTGAAAGCTGACCCCAACATCGGCATCGTTGGGAAAAAATTAGGCAGAATATTTTACTCGCAGTCCGCAACCCACAATATTTACAAGCAAAAACTAGGCAAATACTCTAGAACTAAAACATCCAATGTCCCTAAAGCACACACAGAAAGAAACACGCATAAAAGTCTAACACCGTGTACATTTCTCATACAAAAATTCTTACAAGATGACACAGTAAATCTGCTGTTGGAAAACAGCGAACTCACATTGGCTGTCAAACCATACAGGAATCAAAACACAGTGTACAACTCCCGAACAAAAATTACTCAATAATGTTCACAGTCACTGTAAATGGAAAACCTCGCTCGCAGTAGCGAAGCTACCAACCCTTCCATAGAACACACACAGTGTTCGCTACCGAACGAAACAAGTTCTAAAAACAGACACAGTGTTCATAAATGGAATACGGCGAGTTCAGCAGCAGTCCAATTAGCATTGGTAGGGAGGAGGTAATTGGGGTAAAACCGGTTCCAAGATCGTTTTACTCGACGGTCCGGGTTCATAGCTTGTGCGTACAAGTACTCGGGCACTTTTGAATGGAATTTGTATTTATAATTAAGTGTTAATAGGAAAGTTCTGTAATGTGAGATGGGCGTGTTCGGGATACATGTTTACAAGTGTTGCCACAGTCCAGTCCATATATTTTTGTCTGTGTACCGTAGATCGGGGTTACTTTGATCATTTTTTTGAGCTTCATGTGTTTGTATCTTATTTATTTTTGCTTTTAGCTGCTACATCGAAAATATTTCAAAGACTGAATTAACTGAGATATATAAAATCACATAGACTAGAGAAAAAAAACGATAGTGCATAGTTTTCGATAAAAAAAGGAGAAATTTCCTTATCAAAGTCGGACCGTAGGCTTTTACTTCGATAATCCCTGTTTCATCATTCAGTGTTAAAGTAGCCCCAATTCGGAATCGAATTTTGTACATAATCAGGGGTGTGATTTAGTATTTTTTTATCTTCGCCATCTAATTTCGCAGACACCTCTATACCGTATGGTAAAATAGGAAAACTGTCAATGTTGCCTATACAGATAAGTTAAAACGCATAAGTTCCATTTTTACAGAGATATATGACTAAATTGCAATATTTTTAGTAACTATCAATGTCGCCCCTTGATATCAAAGTAACCCCAATCACTGGTACACACAGCTACACATCAAGCTATACATTTCCAGTTTACACTGACTTGTCATTGTAAGGAAATCCTATACAATGTGAGATCAGCTTATACTGGAAATGTGTAGCTTGATCTGTAGCCGTGCGTACATAATTATTTAGTTCTTGCGTGCAGAGCGTGGAGACGTCGCACTGGTGCCATGGTTGCGCTACAGAGATTTGTTCCGAGTCTGGGTGTTCCTGCGTGTGTGTGAGATGTATCAGGTAGACTGGAGACTAAGATATAGTAGGAATCGGTTTATCAGGTTCTCCCTAATGAGGCTGAAGTGTCGAACTGATGAATGCACCCTGAATTCCGAAATAATTCATTCACGACACGATGCGCCAGCAGTATGCACGTCGCATGCAGGTATTGCTCGTCATTTTTATGTCACTTAAAGGCAAGCAAAAATTATCGCATACCTATAACTGAGTCTAATGAACGTCTAGCCTCTTGAGATTTGACAGAATCAACACGTCACACTTCGAAACAAAAAGCGGGCACTGGACTGCTGCATATGTTCTTAAAATTACCAGCGTGTAATTCTTTCACTAAGGCTTACGGCCCTGTTCCGAAGTTACTAGGGATCAGCGCAATATGTTTTTCTCTTCCATTCTCCATGTCAGCAGTCACTTTATCATTTACTACCTTTTCCTTCATATCCTCACACAGTCCATCCACGTTTTCTTTTGTCTCTTTTTCCCCCTTCATCCATTAACGTTCATATTCATCACTCTCCTAGTCACATCATGCGTTTCATCGCTCCTCATCACATGCCTCGAAACAAACGATTTTCTTTTACGTTTCTGTTACTGGCGCTTCTTTTAAACTCCCTCTAATACTCTAATTCTAATACTCTAACTCTAATATTCTAATTTATAACTCGTTACTCAAATCACATTTAGAATATTTAATTGAGATATGGGGATCAGCAGCGGTAACTAATTTAAATTCACTTCAAAGAGTTCAAAATAAAATAATTAAGTAAAATCCTTCAGCAAAGACCTTATACGAAAAAACTAAACTATTTAATATTAGACAGCTATACATTTATTACACTTGCATTCTTGTTAAAAATATAACTACTAAATCAATTCAGACTAACATACAACTAAAGAAAAAAACAATGTCACATAATTTGAGAAACAAAAACAAACTTGAACTTATCACCGTACGCACTAATTACCTTCTAAGTCAATGCTAATTACGGTAAAAAAACCATATTGTTTGAAGGAGCACAGCTGTTCAATAGATTGCCGGACGATATAAAAGATTGCGATAACGTGAACACATTTAAAAATAAGCTAAAGAAATATGTTTTATTATAACTTCCAATACTCTGGAGGTAATTGTACTGTATTATTATTATACTTTAGTTACTCTGTATCTCATTATAAGTGGACTGTATGTGTTCTTATGAGAAATACATTTCTTTAAACCGAATACATGGTGTAAACGAATTCGTGTAATTCCTTCAAACCACATGATCTAGTAATGGTATTGATTAACCCCGCACGGGATTTAGATTGATTCAAAATTAAAATAAACTTTTTTTCCCTTTTTTTTTTTGTGGTACAAAATTTCGATGCCATGCATAAATGAATGAAGCCATGGCAATACAGCTGACGGGCACAACTAGCGCGATATCGCTCTACGCAGTCAGTAAACTTGGGACGCTAAAATTACTCAGATACAGAATACCATGCTTCATTTTTTGAAAACTTTATTTGTTGATTCTGAAAAAAAAGCTATGCAGTGTCAATCAGTGTCACCAGTAGATCACGCGGTTTGAAAGAATTACACGAATTAATGTAGCTCTATCTATTAACGTTATTGTTGTTTTCCTCGGGAACACTGCCTATTTTCGGGATGAAAGGTACCCTATGTCCGTTTCTGTACACCTGACAACGTATCAGGATGATCGGTTTAGGCGTGAAAAGGTAACAAACAAACTTACTTTCGCATTTATAATATTAGTTAGATTTAGGATAGTGTGAACGTCACGCTATATCGGGTGTAAAAAGACCCTTAACGATAACGAAAACTACATATTCTACCCATCATTGGGATATTTTTTTCTACCACACCATACCTGGGAAACCATTGGTTTGGAGATATTGAAGGTCAAATATACTTTTTTTTTAGTTTTTTCCAAGAACGTATTCTAAGTGATAATACTAAACTTTCTTCCAAACAACCTTATCAAAATTTTCAATTTTTCCTCACAAATTAAGTACGCATTTGAAGTTACAAAAACGCAACGAATATCAAACGCACATAACCGCCTTGGCTCAGCTGTGTCGCCGCTGCACGCATGCAAACGCGCGGCATCGCCACTACCACACATTGCGCTCTACAAAAAAAAAGCGTTTTTTTATGCCAAAAAATAAAAGTCGTTTCCCAGCAATTATTTTTGGTCTATGTAGTTTAGTTTGATGTACAGAGTGCGTAGATTTCGGCTATGTAATGGGTCTTTTTACACCCTGTATAGTTATAGCTTATGACGCAATATGCTTTACTATATAGCGAAATAGTATAGCGTAGTCTGAACTGCGCTTGATTGTCTGCATCTCAAATTGAAAGCGGCCTCAATGGAAGACACCCGTTGAACACACGCTTATAGATTTTTTTAGAGCTGTTCCACAATCGCAGCTGCGTGACAATGATAGTACACTTAGTCACATTCACACTCGCATGGTGACAGTGACTCATATCGCCCCGGTTCCCGGTAAATATAGATTGGCATACGACCACGAGACGGATTGTCGCGGACGAAAATATAATGCTTACTTATTTATCCACCGGGACATGTAAAGGTGTTTTATTTAATGGTTTCTTGTAGATCCAACGAGGCCGTACAGGATTAAAAGAATAGGCCACATCTTCCCCGTCCGTGGCTGTTTTAAAACGCAACTAATAATATAGGAATAAAAGATTACAGAATCCTCTGTACGCGAATCCCACTCGCACTTGACCGGTTTTTTTACTGACACCAAAGAGTGAAGATTTATTTTAAAAAAGGGACATGTTGCGAGTGAGACATTATGCGAAAAGGATATTTAGCGAAAGAGACGTTTTGCGAAAGATACATTATGAGAAAGGGATATTTTGCCAAAGAGACGTTTTTAGAAAGGGCCATTTTGCGATAGGTACATTTTTAGAAAGGGCCATTTTGCGATATGGTTATTTTTAGAAAGGGCCATTTTGCGATAGGTACATTTTTAGAAAGGACCATTTTGCGATAGGTACATTTTTAGAAAGGGCCGTTTTGCGATTTGGTTATTTTTAGAAAGGGCCATTTTGCGATAGGTACATTTTTAGAAAGGGCCATTTTGCGATATGGACATTTTTAGAAAGGGCCATTTTGCGATAGGGTTATTATTAGAAAGGGCCGTTTTGCAATATGGTCATTTTTAGAAAGGGCTATTTTTAGAAAGGGCCATTTTGCGATAGGTACATTTTTAGAAAGGGCCATTTTGCGATAGGGATCTTTTTAGAAAGGGCCATTTTGCGGAAGGGACATTTACCGAAAGAGACATTTTTAGAAATGGACGTTTTGCGACCGGTACCTAGACATTTTGCAATTTTCTGCGACTGAGCCTCCTGGTCAATGTTCGGTTTGTCTAATTATTATCTTTTTTTCTCATAGACCACTTTCAAAACATAGCTGGTTCCGGTGGACCCCCTGCAGCTACAATTCTACCATATTACCATATAAAATGTGAAGATTAGATCTTTTTGTCACGCCAACGTAGACCCCCGTCGAGTCTCCCGTGGACCCCTGGGGGTCCACCTGGACCACTTTGGGAACCTCTGGTCTAATACCTTGTACAGAGGAACCGAATGAAGGCGTACGAATGGTTGTCGCCGATGGACACCGAAAGCTCGCTCGCCTTCTGCTGGGGGCCAATGCGACTAACAAAATTGTTGCCAAACGCAAACGAACCACAACAGTTACTCAGTTTTTGTTTACGAAAACTGTCAAAATGATTGGTTTTGTTTTTTGTGTCAAACATTTTGACAGCTTTTGAAAACGAAAACTGCTTGAATGAACGGTTCGGCATCGTTTCGGTTACGATTTATCAAGATTTATTTTAGGAGAATTGGGCTGTTGTATCCACAATCCGCACCCACCCGTTCGCGTTCGTTTGGTGAGCCTGTACAAGGCAAAAGGGTGACACATTAAAGCAGGTAGAATTTGTTTGTTTGTTTGTATGTAGGAGGTAATCTCCGAAACTAGGTACTACTCATCCGATTTCAAAAATTCTTTCACCAATATGAAGCTACATTATCCCTGAGTGCTATAGGTTATATTTAAGTATCAAAAAAATTAGGGATCCTTAAATAAATTGCAATAATGTAACCCAAGGTATCAAAAATTGGCTTATCTATACTTCAATTAAAAGAGGTAGAATTTGTTTGTTTGTTTGTATGTAGGAGGTAATATTAACGCAAGCGAAGCCGTGGGAAAAAGCTAGTGTTCTATAAGAGCGGCTACGCACTACATCCGATCAGGGGGATCTACACCCTAAGCACGAAGTCCGTGGTTTCGGCCATAGTTACGAGCGATTCCTACTCCCTATCGCCTACGGACATACGATTATTTCGAGGCCCGAACTAATATCGAATGACAGCACGATTTGACAGTTGTCCCTACTATCGATGTGTTTTTTCCCGTCCGAAAAGTTGAACTTGACACTTGTTTTGTTCACTCCTACGTTTCGGGCTACTTTCGGACGGGCGACTACCTTCGTTGACGGACTTAGGGAGTAAGCCCCCGGATCCGTGAATCTACGGATATAAAAAACTCGGACCGATTTCGGATATTGCTTCTCGCACTGCATCCGATCCGAATTCGTAAAAATACGTAAATAGAGTCTAAAAAACTCGGACCGAATTGCATTAATCCGATCTCTGATCCAAATTAGAAGAGAGAATAAATAATTTTCTTTCTTTTCTTTCTAAATCCAAGCAATTCAGGGGCCATCTTTGGCATATGTCCGATTGGAATCAGAGGTAATGCGAAAGCGTTCATACAAACAGTACTACGGCTACTTGGGTCCGTCAATATTTCTTCCGCATTGGACTCACGGATGACGGAGAGAAATCGTATGACGGAAGTCGGATCTAGTGCGTAAACTACCATACCAGTTCTATGACTACTTCGGAACTTATTTTCACGGATTTGGATCAAAAATGAAAAAAAAAAAAGCTCTAATGTATCCTCTCCTTTAGATTTACACCATGTTTGAAAGTTTCAGCGGATGTTTTGACAAATGGAAATGCTTTCGATCCTAATGTTTGGGTTCGTGTAGGAAATAAAGCAAACTGACACATCAGATTTACTGACTTGAAACAGTTGAAACCACAGAATTATAAATGTTGATACGAACTTGTTGATCGATTTTGTGTTCTATTGAATTCAGAAAGGGATTCTCTGCCATAAATAGCTCATATTTGAGATCGGCCTAATAAGTATCGTATTGACAAGTCCTGTTGAATTTATTAATAAACATAATTGATGACACGTTAGGCTCAGTGGCTAAACGCAGTGGTATAGCGCTACGGTTCGTGTGCTCAATTCCCGCGAGGTACAAATATAGGGTGTTAAACAATTAGCTTTTACTATTTACCATACATAAAATAAATAATGTATTTGTACGGAATGTAATAAAAAAATACGCGTATTTCGAAAAGTTGTTCTACGAAAGCTCATCAATTTCCGATACTTAGCTACCCCACAAAATTCTTAGCGATATTTTGTTAATACCCTGTATTTGTATGACCTACAGATACCTGTTCCAGGTCTAGGTGTTTGTTTGTGCATGTGAAGATCTCTTTCTGTAACCCAAGATACAGCAGAGATCCGATCCTTTTGGCGCCTAAAACAATAATGTGTTGACATAATGAAACGCTAATTAACTTTTAATATCGTTATCTTTATGGCGGCTAATATTTATATTTTCAGTTAGCGTTGTATATCTGTAACTGCGGAGTGCCGATATTGCTGACAACCATAGTCGAAGCGAATCATTAAGGATTAGTGTTTGCAAGCGCTGCTGCCAAGTAAGATCTTGGGATCTTTTAAGACTGGGATCTTGAGAATTGATAGACAATATTTTTATGTTAAGAAATTTTCTATACAAGGTGTAACATAAATAACGCACAACCTCTTAAGACCCCTTACAGACACTGTACTCATCATTAATGAACAACTTTTACTATGGGACTAAACATATTGGACTAAAGCTGTTCCCTACATTTTGAAGAGTTATGCGAACATAAATGTAGGGAACAGCTGATTTTTTTTTCGCGATTTCAGTTTTGGCAGACAAGGCTCGGAGTTATTCTCGCTATAATAACTTTGTCTGTAGCGTACAGACGCTTATGAAAAATCGAATTTTTGGTGCACGGTTCCAATTTGTCATTTCCTATGGAGACGAGGCGGAAAGAAACTACAATCTCAATATTGTTATAAATAAGATAAGTAATTATTTAGGGTCGTTGTGAGAGAATAATGTAAACTTGAGTACCAACTTCAAGGAAAACAAAAAAAAAACTTCACATAAAGTATCTATACAAGGTTAGTCGGGAAAGGGGGGGGGGGTGTACTAATTCGCAGGCCACTGTATGTGTGTACTGTATCACTGATGTCTGCCTTAAAGCAAGTGTTAAAATACGGTTATTTTTATTTTCATGCAAAATGATTTTTAATATTTTAGTTTTTTGAAAAATTCTTTATGTAGTTAAAAATTCAGAAAATGGTGCTTCTGATTCATGACCTCAAATACGACCTAAAATGTAAACACAGCTGATTTTACGTCACGAATTTAGAGTTTGTCCCAAAGGTGTAAAGAATGATGAGTAGAATAGGTACTTGGTTTTCGGATGTGAAGTGACTAACCAGGGGGTCTACTCCCTTAGTCCGTCAACGAAGTTCGTCTCCCGTCCGAAAGTAGCCCGAAACGTAGGAGTGAACAAAACAAGTGTCAAGTTCAACTTTTCGAACGGGCAAAAACACATCGGTAGTAGGGACAACTCGTGTCAAGTCGTGTTATCATTCATTCTTAGTTCGAGCCTCGAAATAATCGTATGTCCGTAGGTAATAGGGAGTAGGAAACGCTCGTACCTAAGGCCGAAACCACGGACTTCGCGCTTAGACAGTTATGCTGTTGTAGCTAGGCATCTAGCAATGCTACACACACAATTTGATATGTTATAGGTCGCTACAGACAAATTTCGCCACACATGTCCCTCTGCCTTACCCTTCAGAAAATGTAGGCGTGAGGTTACAAGTAACTGAGTTATGATTTCCAAGCAGATTTGCTCAATGGGCTGCTAAACCTAGGGGCGCAGAATAAATAGTACGCGACGAAATGAGAGGGGGGGGGACCGACTACCGATATAGACTTCCAGACTTTCCCCAACGCCAAAACATCCTATTTCCCACATCACACCACGTGTTATCAGCTTTACGTTGCATGAAATAGGGTACAAAATCATTTGGCAAAAAATTGTGATATGTGATGGGGTTTTAAGCTGCGAGCTGAATCATCGGTCACTTACCCCCGCGTAGTTAGAAAATAAATTTTCTAGATAAAACTGTTTTGAAGTGACATTGTTTATGTTTCCGATTTGTGTTATTTATTTTATTTAATGATAATAGCTATTGGGAGTTGGCAGCTGATGGGAGAACCCTCGTAACTTATGAAAGAAGTATTAGCATTTGGAAGACATACGGTTGACCTGCTTTTTGAACGGTGAGGGGTCAAATGGGGGTATTGTCAGCTTGTCACTCTTTTACATTATGTATATGTGTAAAATATACTAGCCCGTAAACCAACGGAATTGAGATCTGTGGGCCAATCCGAGTTGCTGACGACTCTGACAAAATATGTATATATTCGGACACAGTGTCCGAAATGACACATTTTAATTTCAATATTTTTTTCACTGATGATTCGGACACCAATAAAAAAAGCTGTTTTGTACAGTCAGATAAAATACTTCCAACGACCTTCATTGTAGAAATCCGTCCTCCGCTCAGCCTATAGTTGTAAAAAAACTGTTTTTAACCGGATTTTAACGAAAGCAGCCGTTTTTATTTTAAAACTTTTTTATCTGACTGTACTAAACAGCTTCAATAATGATGGTGCATGGGGGTGCATGAAAAAAGCCTCCACGAGTGACGATACATGAGTATGTCCGGCGCACCCTGGGCAGCCAGCCCCGCTACCAACCTTGCTGACTGGCTAATCTTTTCACCACGGCATGAGCTATTCTCGTATAGCTCGTGCCGACACGATAGAAGAAGAAGAAGCTTCAATAATTTGATGGTGTCAGAATCATCAGTGAAAAAAATATTGAAATTAAAATGTGTCAATTCGGACACTGTGTCCGAATATATTGTGTCCGAGTCGTCAGCAAGTCGCCAATTCAACTAACAAAATTGTTGCCAATTGTTGCTTTTATTTGCAAACGAGTTTTTTGCAAATTATAGGTACATATTTTTGGTTACGTTTACGGTAAGGATACACGGCGACACATTGCACTCGACACTCAGTGTCGACACCGAGTGTCGTAGTGTGTACATCGCTGTTACACTGAGTTGCGCATTAGCTCTGGTTTAATTTCAGTGTCGCGATTGCTTTGTGTCGAATATCAGTGTCACACAGAGGAAGTATAAGGCTAATTAGTGGAACATTTCAGCCACCATTCTAACTTACCTAGCCCAGGCTAACTAACAATATCTAAAATGTGCCTAAAGCAATGTATTCATTTATAAAAATTGGTTTATTTAAACAGTTTTAAACAAGAATTGTTTCTTGACTCTGACTTGTAAGTAAGTGTCTGTAACAGATTAATTACAGAAATAAAATTATCTATCAGTTACTGGCAACTTGTATCCGAAACAATGTTCATTAGTGAATACATGACTTAAGGCTGTCAAATTAGTTGTCTGTTTGAATTTGACAGTTCTAATTTCCATTTCTTTCATTTTATTTTGTAAATTAAAGATAGGAATATTTTTACTACAGAATTGTCAACATTGCCTTCGCTATGTCCCTCGGTCGTTTCGTGACATTTCGTGTTTATTAATTCTTACGGCTTAGTGGCCAGTGGGGCATTATGGGCACGTGCGTGTACGGCTCAGTGATTTGAAATGGAAATAAAAAGCATGATCGCCTTTAAAAAACTGTATAATACTTTAAGTACCTACCTAGTAGTTTTTATAACCATCTAAATTTGTTTTGCTTGCAAAATCAATATTTTATCAACAAAATAATTAAGTAACACCACTTCAACTTCAAAATATTAACACAAAAAGGTCCTCGTTGGTACGGTAGGTAAATAATTACCGGCTAGGGAAGTTCGGCCACATAATGGGCCCTAATCATACAAGACAATGCCCTTCCCCGAAGGGCCTACCTGCTCACCCGACAATGCGTTTGACTAGTCACCGTGAATACATCGAAGTGTGAAATGCCGGTTAAAACTTTTTAACTTTAGACTATGGAGTATGGTGTTATAATACTTCGAAGACGTGTCTAGGTTTATTTCGCCACAATTCCCATATCACCATAACGTCGCCTTAGAGTGAAAATCTCGGGAATGCATTCGGTCATTACACGGTTCCTGTGGACTTTCGTGCGATATTTATTATACGAATGTTGTATACCCAATACAGGCTTAATTTCAGTGCATACAAAATAATTTCGCAAACAGCGGCTCTCTTATAATTATAGTATCTATGTCGTGGCCAGATCATAGAATTGATCACTTCATGATGTGGCCGACCATTTCATGAAATGGTTGTATTTCATGAAATGGCCAATGCCCGCTGGCCACATCATGATATGGCCTGGCCAGATCAATGAATAATCAGCGTTTGATGATATGATCAGCTAGACGCACGGCTACTTCATGATATGGTCAAACATTAGTGATCATATCATAAAATTAGTTACATTATCTTCTGTTAGAGGCGCTGATATCGTATTGTTATTGTAATGCATCATGGCGGCGGACAATTATTCTGACAAAAAAGCTAATAATAATAAGTAAAGTAGGGTGACCACGCAACGAAAATTAATGGACTAATATTGGATTTCAAAATAATTGACTTCATGGTAATTGCGGGTGAACTTTTCATAGAATTTTATTTGTTCGATTATTTATCTGGTTAACCTGTCAAACTACAGCACAAAATATCGATGCACGTTACTGCGAAAATCTACTATTTAGTATATTGAATCATTTGGGTTAGGTTAGGTTAGAACAGTGACCAATAACGCGCGAAGGCGAGCGAGCGAAGCGAGCGTGCCGCGGCAGCGGCCGCCGCCGCCGAGCGCCAGATCCCTTAATTTTGGTGAATCAAGCTATTAAACTTTCGCAGTGACGTGCAACGATATTTTGTGCATCGAAATTCCGCTCCTTTGCTTACATGGTACGTGCTTCCTTTATTTGGATTTTTTATTAAACCTTTGATATCATGGAAACCGTACATTAATGATATGGCCAAACATGGATGGCCATATCATTAAACGTTGACGTTTAAACGATATGGCCAATTTTAGTTGGCCATTTCATGAAATACGACCATTTCATGAAATGGCCGGCCACATCATGAAGTGATTAATTCTACGATATGGCCACGACATCTAGATACGTCAAAGTCAAAGTCAAAGTCAAAGTCAAATAGTTTTTATTTCAAGTAGACCAGATCCCTGGTGCTTTCAAAAGGTCAACACTAGGGGCTCGGTTCCAAGTAGTAGGTCCTTTGGAGAAGAACCGGCAAGAAACTCCATAGACACTCTTTTAAAAAGGTAAATGTTTTGACAATCTTCATTGTAGTAATGTAAGAACAACGCAGATTAATGTACATGTGGTTAACAACATGAAAAGAATGAGAAAGTTAGCCTTTTAAAACGATTGCCATAGCAGTTACGAGCTGACCAGTCCCAACAGACAGCACCCGTTCACGAGCATGACGCATACATCGGCGTCGCTCAGCTGATAAAACGTCAAGATAAAATAAAAATGTACCAAATTGCATTCCCGTGGTTTTCACTCTTAGGCGACGATACCGACCCAGCGCCCATACATGCTGCCGTATTTTACCACCACACAGTCAGTGTGACTGACAGACAACGCACAGCTTAAGCCTCGTATCCACTAGGCAACAATTGTCGCGAAACATGTGACGCTCAGCATGTTCGGCAACATTGCCAGATGATGCGGAACATGACGCTGAAAGAATTAGTACGCGTGAGTTTGTTGCACGTTGTCGATCATCGTGTTGCTACATGAGCAAAATGTAGCGCGTCAATTGTTGCATAGCGGTGGGTCTAGAAGCATGGAATTTTGCACAGAAGTTTGTATAACGTAGAAGAGCTTGTGCTGTGTATGTAGAAAGGATTTTTGAAAACTCATACCCTAAGATGGTTAAACAGGGGATGAAAGTATGTATGGAAATTCGTCATTTTTGAAGTAAGTACTTATGGGAAATTCCACCTGGCACACTGCTAGTAATCCTTGCTAATATTATAAATGCGAAAGTAACTGTCTGTCTGTTACCTAATCACGACTAAACTACTGAACCGATTTTGATGAAACTTGGTACAGAGATAATGTGGAACCCTGAGAAGGACATCAGCTACTTTTATCCCGAAAAACGCGGAATACGCGATAAACGACGTATACGCACGGGTGAAGTCGCGAGCAACCTCGTAAAACATATTTTTTGATCAGAAACTACTTGTCTTGTAATTTGCAACGATAAACCAAGAAAGAATCAACTTTCTGTACCAATGTATGTACAAGTTGTTACATAAAACATTTGCACAAATAATGTGGTAGAAGATTTTTTTGACTGCGGAACCCATGCTCCGATCTTGCGAGGATCGAGTCTCTTTTTAGCACGGAAGTACTTAAGGTATAAGGTATATCGGGCTGGTATCTGCAACTCCACGTCTAAGCGCGTATTTTGCGTGATGGGTGGTAAGTATAATTACTCGATCCACCCTAACTCCTCGAAAAAGGCCAGCACACCCTTGATGTTACTAGTGATCTCTCGGAGAGTACCTGGGTTACCGAAGTACTTGGCCCTGTATGTGGCGACCTCAGGGCAATTTAGTAGCACGTGGGCTGCCGTCTCGTCCTCCTCCATGCATGCTCTGCACAGTGGGCTGTCTGTAACTCCAATGACAAAGAGGTGTTTGTTAAAAGAACCATGGCCAGTGATGGCTGCTGTGACTGTACGTAGTTGTTGTTTTGACAGCCGGAGGGCTTTTTTAGTGAGACGACCATCAATGGCGGGAAGCGCCTCCTTGGCCTGCCTGCACTCGCCATGGTTAGTCCATAAATCGTTGTGTTCACGGAAGTACTTACAGTGATTCATATTTTTCTCAATACTCCACGTCGCAGCAGATAATTAGGTCATAAATAGAAGACGCTCTCCAGCCACTCATGCGCATGTCAGTGGGCGAGTCTGGGCGTACGCATATTTATAGCGCCGGGAGATAAAGTGACGCGACAATGTGACCAGAAAATAATAATAATTATTAATGTAGAGGTTATTACGCGCGATAAGGCACGACATGTCAGGCACAGTGGCTATTGGTCGCGGGTTCGAATCCTGGTTTTTCCGTGTGGAAGTTCTCAGTAGCAGCCCGGAAAATTTAATTATTGTAATTAATATTACCTTTTTCTGTGTACAGACTCAATTAATTTATTCACTTGACAGACGGATGTGTTGCTGGGGAGTTTGTTGCGCCGTTTCTTCATCACAGCAAAAACACTAGGAAGCGGTGAAGGGAGGGTGCTTTTGGGGGCTGTCTTATATGTAAAATTGACGTTAGCAAAGAACGAAGTAATTCTAGTCTATTTTGAATCATTTGTTTTCAAAGTCAAAGTCAAAGTTTTTTTTTTCAAGTAGACCAAATTACAGGTGCTTTTAAAACGTCAAAACTAGGTGCACGGTTCCAAAAGGTGTTTTGAAGTTTGAAGTATAGGCTCGCCTCATAATACATGTGACAAACATAACGTCGAAATGAGGGGGTACTATACACTCCGCCCCTTTTAACAAACACCTCTTTGTCATTGGAGTTACAAACAGCCCACTGTGCAGAGCATGCATGGAGGAGGATGAAACGGCAGCCCCCGTGCTACTAAACTGCCCTGAGGTCGCCACATACAGGGCCAAGTACTTCGGAAACCCAGGTACTCTCCGAGAGACCTTCAGCAACATCAAAGGTGTGCTGGCCTTTTTCGAAGATTTAGGGTGGATCGAGGGATTACACTTACCGCCCGTCACGCAAAATACGCGCTAAGACGTGGAGTTGCGGACACCAGCCCGTTATACCTTATACTCTCCTTTTAGGGAATAAAGGCATGATGCTACGTGTATGTATGTTATGCATATGGTCCAATGCGTGCAATGCGGGCCTGTGAACGCATACTATTAATCGCTAGTAAATAGCTTAGCGCGAGGTGTACCATTTCAACCTGTTTGGCCGGGTATCGCATGATTATGACATGGTTTTGTCGGTATGTTGCCTCACCTGACTATACGGCGGTGGCGATTGAGGAGAATAGTAACTCGTTAGTGGATAACGCTTAAGGCGATTCCCCCTACGAATGTGGCGCCACTTCAGAAAAAAGCATAATTTCTGTCAACACACAACATATTGAAATTTCGTACGTACAGTATTTTAGTCAAGTGTTGTAGAAATTTTCGAATGTCACCAAATGTTAACACTAGAGCTTCTGGATTCGAAGTTTTAGCAATAAGTACTTACTAAAAACGGCCGTTTTTAGCATTAATTACTAAACATTCTAACCTAGGATGTCAAGTGTTGTTTTTTGGTGTTCTTAAATTTCTACAACACTAGACTAAAATGTTGTACGTACGAAATTTCAATATGTTGTGTGTTGACAGAAATTATGCTTTTTTCTGAAGTGGCGCCACATTCGCTGGGGGAAGCACCTTTAGAGTATATGAGACAAATAAATAAGTATACTCACTGGGGTCTTTGACGGCGGTGATGACGAGCCGATATCCTTTTTGACTATTAATAAAATGCCCAAGTTATAAACGATTTAAAATTGGTCACAAGACAAAGACAACGCTACTACCTTATGACTTCATACTTTAAAAACTTCATAGTAACTTGATACCGCTCTGTACAATATCCGTTTCGCGCGACAAAGACAGAATGCCTCCTCAACAAACATCGAAAGCGAGTATCTCCTCTATTTTTTCATCTAATTTCTTTATTCTTTTTGTAATTTCTATAAATTGTTGTACATTTTTAATAGTAGTCAAATATATCCTATTAAAACAAACCCAATGATCCGAAACTTTGTGTAGACAACGTTCCGTTTGTTCCACAGCACAAAGATCAATCTATCATGGAGTTTACTACCACTAGAGACAACAGCTTTCTTTGTAATTTGGACATAGAAACGTAAGTAATAGGTCTCCATCACTACATAGTATAAAACAAAGTCATTTCCCGCTGTCTGTCTGTCCCTATATGCGTAGATCTTTAAAACTACGCAACGGATTTTGATGCAGTTTTTTCTAATAGATAGAGTGATTCAAAAGGAGGATTTATATGTATAATACATGCATATTATAGTGGAGAAAAACGCGGAATCACTACATAGTATAAAACAAAGTCGCTTCCCGCTGTCTGTCCCTATGTATGCTTAGATCCGAAAATGAATAGTTTAATTCACACGGACCACATTTTGTCGCCAAATCTGCAACGACACTATTCACACTGCGTGACCACTTTTTGTCGGTGCGATGTGGTGTGGTTGTGATTCGTGTGAATTCTCCCTCAGTCGCGTCAGATAGTATGTTTTGGGCTTAATGGAAACGTAGCTTTAAAAAAACCACGTGTAGCGTAGCGATAGACATCTTAACGCGCTTCCGAGAAGGGATCGCGCAGCATACCAGCCGTGGTAATGAATCCGACACCGCTGCCCGCGACACCCATTAAATTGAATGTTAATTAGTGCACATCCACGCTTTTGCTTGTAATATTAAGACTTAAAACTCATTAAAAAAATACACTGGGATTTTTCCCTGCCAGTGGCTGGGTTTCGTTATGTTAATTTTGTCCCGATTTTTGCCATATAAACCGGGCTAGTAATTGATCACACTTACATCTTAATATTATTCGTACTGTCTCGGTTAATAAGAGTAATTAATACGTAGTAATTAGGTATGTACTTCTTATATTACTTGTTTATTTTCGAACGAATCCACGCCAGTCTCGTACTATAAAACATTGTTGACGCTAGACTAGGCTTGCCAACCGTCCCGCGAGAGACGGGACGTCCCGTTTCTATGGGGCTAGGGTAACTAGCCAAAATTCCAATAACTTAGCTAGCCGGCTATTTGTGGTGAAATAGCCAGCTAGTTAGCCAGCTATTTAGCTATTGAATAAATGGCTCACTTGACACTTGACACATGACTTAAAACTAGCTACCAAGGTCTCAGTATACATGGCGGTCGTGCTGCCTAACATTTTATATTCAGCTGAAACCTGGACCGTGTACCGCCGGCACATCCGCATGCTGGACCGGTTCCACCTTCGATGTCTTAGGAGAATTCTGAAGATACGATGGTCTGATCGCATGCGGAACACAGAAGTGCTGCGCAGGGCTAATGTTGAAGGCATTGAGTCTTATCTCATACGGCGTCAACTTCGATGGTGCGGACATGTGTCGAGGATGACGGAGCAGCGAGTGGCGAAGCGCATCTTTAATTGTGAACTTGAGGAGGGCAAGCGCAAGCAGGGCGGACAGCTCCTCAGGTATAAAGATGTGCTAAAGCGTCACTTTAATAAGTGCGACTTAGAGCCGTCTCGGTGGGAGCAGCAAGCCGCTCAAAGATTTGAGTGGAGAACTTTGGTTAAAACCAAAGTTCATGATTTTGAATTACAGCGGCGCCTTGAGCTTGATGCTAAGCGTGACCACTTGAAAGCCCGACCACCTGCGGCAATTAACTATAACTACATAGATGGTGTGCTCACCTGCCCGCAATGTGCGAGGATCTTCACAAAGAAGATTGGTTACATAAGCCACATGCGAGCTCACGAACGACAACTACTGCGGAGCTGAAGCAATCGCCATGGCCGAATTCGGTCGGACATCATCATCATCAAATGGCTCACTAACCGACTAGCGGTTGCGGCGGCGTCTATCTACTAGACTAGAATAGGCGATTAGATCCTCACCGCGGCAATAAGTTTAGATGATAATAATAAGTTTATTGTAAGATTCCGTTTTTATTGATACTTTTTTTTAAGAAATTTCTTTCCTTCTTTATTCGTATGGTTTTGACTAAAAAAACAAGCTTTCGGCTAGAATTGGACGAAGTTAGCCGGCTACTCCGGCTAGCCAGCTACTCAGCTATCGGTTACCGGGGCGGCTGCAAGCAAAACGTAGTTGTTTCATACTCTTTGGTGGCTTCCCGCTGTGCCGTAAACTTGTCGGATATTCTAGCTACTCTAGCTAGCCAGTAGTCAATAGCTAGTTATCGTGTTGACGGATATCATAGCCGTGGCTATTTTTTGAATAGCCACTATTTGTCTAGTTATTAGAATAGCTAGCTACCCATCTCTAGAATCGATATCGCGACCGCGAGTCTCGCGTCGAACGAACGAAAAAATAATTTCTAATTGTTTCTTTCGCCTCCCTATACTTTGACAGTTGGGTCCCGCTTTTTTTTGCCACGTCCCTCATTTTGACTGCCAAAGTTCCGGTAAATTCGTAAATAAAGGTTGGCAAGCCTACACTAGACCCTAAAGTACTGGAGTTTGTTTGGGATCTGGAAGATATCGCTATTAGGGATACAACCGCCATTGTACCTTTAGTTTACATTGTTCCTGATTTTTGCTACGTGTAGGTAGGTACCTACAATTAAGCATTTTCTATCTAAATTCCGGTGGTTTTTAGAGTCCAAGGAGAAGGCTGCTATTTATCCCCAAAATCCCTTAAGCGTTGGACCCAATCACTAAGTTGACACTGTGCAGGAGTTGACACGGTAACTAGTTAGGTGTCCTAAGAATACAAGGTACCTGTCTGTCACGAGAATGGCGTTATCTGCATCATAGTAATTAGTAGCTACCTACTGATGTGCCAATAAGCTTCGAGTTTTGTTGTCAAACGTAATTGTTATTGATGGGAAAATATCACTAAAAGGAGGATAGCTGGCGGAGTTATTTATCAGAGTTAATTCCTACGAATCACGTGATTCGGGAGCCTCCACGAGTGACGATACTTCAGTACGTCCGGCGCACCCTGGGCAGTCAGCCTCGCTACCATCCTTTCTGACTGGCTTATCTTTTCCCCACGATACACCACATAGACACGACAGAAGAAGAACGTGATTCGGGATGATTTCCAAAATCAGCGTATTTGGTTGACCTCTCTCATGCATTTTATACATAATTATATTGTTAGGTATTAATTGTGTTCCGTAGTTTTATTTCGAAAAGGTGTTTAAATAACCCTATTTTTTATTGGCTTCGATTTAAATCAAGCAGTTTTGGAAATATTTAGGTTTGATTTTTTAGAGACTAGAGCGATCAGTTTTTGTTTTGTTGATTGAGCCATTCGTTGCTAGTTGCATCGGATCACGCAACCTTCCCGCCTGATCACGAGATTGGATGGAACTACAAAATTAATACAATTATATTCCCAACGAATCACATGATCAGTTTTTACTATTAAGTAATTTTTTTCCCAACCTCTCATACCGACCTACTTAATTCATTTACATAAATTGAAGTTTTTAATTAGTTTTGTTTTTTATTACGATCTGAAAAATTAAGCTAAGTATAGTCCTATGATTGTTATTGTAAATATCCCTACGTTATTCGTTGGGAATACTTATAATTTTATTATTTTGTAGTTGCATCCAATTACGTGATCAGATGGGAAGCTTTTGCGTGATCCGATGCAACTAGCAACGTATCACGTGACTCGGTGGGAATAACTCATTTAATATCCATGAGTCTCCCTCACTATAATGAGCTATGTACAGCAGTCTAGTCTATCCTTTTGTCGACGAAATTCTTGTCTGATGGTCATGCTATCCTGTTGGTGTCAGATAACGGCCGATATTGATATTTAACTGATCTCAACCAAAAATGTTTAGATTCATGTAGATTTTTGACAGAAATTGAACAGAAGCGATGTCAAAAACCTAGATCAATCCAAAAAATTTGGATTAAGGGTCAAAATACACGTCCGATAGTTGCTTCCGGGAGCCGGATCCGACTATCTGATCGGATTCATGAAATACACGTAGGATTCTCGTGTCCGATTTTTCTGGACGACGACGACGCCCTGTTGATGCTTACGATTCTGACGATAGTCGTCTGATCGTACGTATAATTCATGTTCAAACAAATGTATGACGCGGAGGCCTACAGATAGTCTGATCAGACTATCGGAACCGACTATCGGAGGCAAGTATCGGACGTGTATTTGGGCTCTTAGATCGGTTATTAATAACTGCCATGATAGTTCACTTTTTTCTTTCAAATCATGTCCATCTAAAGGTTGTCTGGCAGAAATCGCCTAGTGCGATAAGACCTCCCATGGTGCATTTTTACAGTAATGTTTCTTGTTTGTTTTGTGTACAATAAAGAGTATTGTATTTTACTGTAGCTTAACGTTAAATTGTAATTCGTAGGTATTGGGAAGTAACGACATATTGTTAATCTGTTTATCATCTATGGATAAACTGGCACTCAAAAACCGATGTCCACTCCACAAACCACGAATCTTAAATAAGTAGAGGTAGGATTATGCAACACAGATAATTAAATATTATAATTGAATATTCTGTGGTCTAACCACGAAAAACATAGAGTTTATTTATTAATTTGGATCTCCAACCGAGGCTACACAATAACATACAAAATAACAATTACAGGAGCAATGACGAGTGTGCTCCTCCAATTACAAGACACCACATCGTTCATATAAAGTCTAGGTACAATAAAGTTTGACAAGGACAATAAAATTTGTTTTTTTTTTAAATAAACAAAAACATTCTACAAAAATCTTTCCAAGCAAAACAGAAGATACAATTAATAATAAATAAACACGGATTAAATTAATAATAATTATAAAATATAGATTATGAGACCGAATTAACAAAGTATTTTGGCAACATGAATTTTAGGTCGTTTTTTATAGGTACCTATTTGGATATTTTGCGAGTAATAACCAAATTATTGCGTTTAGATAATTCGTTGTAGTGCCTAAGTGGGTAGTTATCTGCGTATTTTTTTGGGTATAAGCACGTAGATATTTATAATATTTTTATTAGAATTAGAAGAGGGATTTCCCTGCAGTACCTGTTACAATCAAATGACTTGGAAATAATAATTGTTTCGTACGTGAGCTTCGCATAAATACTTTGATAAATCTGTGAGTTATCTGATTTTAACAAGACTAGGCGACTTCGAGTCTGAAACTGTTTCTACTCACCAGGTTTATGATGACGATGCTTCTTCCCTCTGGCAGTGACTGCCGTCACCAGCAGCGCCAGCCAAAGCCAAGCCCACCGCATCCTAACATCACACAAAACACCAAAACACAAGAATCAACAACTTTTTTTATCTAAAAAATCACAATCAAACACTCACTTCTTTGTATTTTTAAATTAAGAACACACTGATTTTTAAAATACTACATAATAAACCACGTTTCTCAAGAGCATTCGATTTATAAATCAAAATAATAAGTTTTTAAGTTTACGCACGATATAAATACGAAAGAAAGCGAATAAGCTCACGCATTACACCACAGAAAGCTAGTGGTCGACTGACGGCGACGGCGCCTGACATGAACGACATGAACCGGTCACAGGCCGAGGAACCCAAGAAAACATTGGACATAACCACACACAACAACAATAAGCTTATTTGAGACGCCATTCAACTGATATTAAATCTTTCCCGCTCAAATCGGGTAAGAACGTAGTTCAAATATTAATTATTTTGCTATTTTCATTCAACAAATTGTTAAATACTTTTCAGAGAGCTTAATTCATAAAGTTTTATTCAAGTTCAAAGCTCCTTTTTGTTAGGTTACAAAACTGGTTTTATGTAGTTGGTACTGCTACTCGACGTAAGATGGCGCGGAGAACTTCATTATTATTTTCGTATTATGTGGGTGAAATCGAGTCATTTTCAAACTAAACTTTATATTTAATTCACTATTTGTGACTTACTGTCGTTGCAAATTGACAATTAGAGGCAAAAAAAAATGAAAACTGTTTCATCTAGGTATTGACTGCCATCTATCAATTTCTGGTTACAACTACTGTTTGATTTGCTGCTACATAAAAACTTGAGATGGCGCTATAAGCAACTATTCAGAAATTTAAAAATCTCACTGCCTAGTCCTGCGGATTTGCCCATCTTAAATAATCGATTGTTATACTAGGGAAAAACAGTTATCAATATCACGAAATGATATTGGTTAATAATTTGCTTCATACAAGTTTAGTTTTAGTACTGTATACACTAACCTGAAACTAGTTAATTTGTTCAGAATCACTAGGAGAATCGATTGGCATAGTTTTTATACCACGTTAAATCTATTTTTTTTTTCATAAATTTCAGTTTTGTTTCAATGGGTTTCTATGCATAACAGTGGACGGGGATAGACACCTTGAGGCTTGAGACGGTCCGCTCGGTCACTTTCCGTGAATTGGACAACCCCTTTAAAGCACATTTCACACTCTCCCGGGGAACTTAACGCAACATAAACTAAGGTGTAACTTGGAGATTTATAAAAAAAAAAACATACTCCGGTAATTTTGATTATAATCTTGTTGGGGTGTCTCGGTTTTTGTGTATACTAAAAATAGTGTTATATAACGAACTAGCTTTCGCCCGCAGCTTTGCTTGCGTGAAATTTTGAACCCGTTAAGTGACGATTTTCCATACAAACTTTCATCCCCTATTTAACTCCCTTAGGGGTGGAATTTCGAAAAATACCTTCTTAGTGGATGCCTACGTTACAAAAGGAACCTACTGTCAAAATTTCAACTTTCTAACCCCAGCGGTTTAGGCTGTGCGTTGATAGATCAGTCAGTCAGTCAGCTTCTCCTTTTATATGTATAGATAAATCGAATGTTAAGAAAGTAAAAATGCAGAATAAACGCAATCATTCCAAAAATGCTCAGACTGCTTGTTAATGTAACAGAGCCGGATTCAGTAAGTAAAAAGTTCACACTCACGAGGTACTTTTTAAAACATTTTCAGAAGTGGAGGCCACTTCTTTGTTGCCAGGCCCCTGCCTGCGTTTTTTTACGCGTATCAAATAACTTTGCCCCTCTGAAGTGAGGAACAGAACACTAAAAAACCTGAAGCCCAATTCTCGTAATTAATTTGAAGACTGAAGGTTGGCCGAACTGAGATTAAATTATGAATTGAATAAAAATGGTATTCTGGTACACTTAAAGTTCGGTCCGGCTTCAGTATCGTCTCAGTCTATCTCGATATAATGTCAATTCAGTCAACTTAAAATCTATTACCGATAGCATACCGATATCAACAGTCATAGACTAAAATTCTACAAATAAATGAGAATTCTAACTTGTCAAAATGGCTTAGTACTTATTGTAACCAGAATACCCTTTTGGCTTCAGTCAACTTTCAAAATAATCTCACGTTTGACGTTGTTTGATAACGAACAGGAATACCATTTGTCATATTTATGAGATTGAGACTAGACTGAGACTAGATCGAAACTATATTTTGAACATTTTTAATTACGAGAATTGGCCTTGTTTCAGAGAGGCAAAATTATTTTACGGGTACTGTCCGTTTCCTGATTTTTTTCTTAACGGTAGTGATTTCGAGGACACTTTTAGTGTTGAAGAATAGTGTAAGCCTAATTATATACAAGCTTAGTTTTAGTATATACTAAACCTGAAACTAGTTTGTTCAGAATCACTAGAAGAATCGATTGACATAATTATTTTATACACAACTTTTTTTTTTCTTAAATTTCAATTTTGTTTCAATAGTTTTCTACCCATAACAGTTGAGTTGACGGGAATAGACACCTTGAGGCTTGAGACGGTCCTCTCGGTCAGTTTCCGTGTATTAGACAACCCCTGCATAGCACATCTCAGGCATTTCCCACTTTTTTAGGGAACTTAATTAACGTGACATAAACTAAGGTGTAACTTGGAGATTTACTAAAAAAAACACATATTCAGGCAGTTCTGATGAAAATCTTGTCGGGTTGTCTCGGTTTTCGTATAAAGTAAAAATAAGGTTGTATAAGAAAACTTATAAAACTTTACAAAAGTCAACGTTTCATATCGCCTCCCTATTTTAAAAGTCGTGTTTACATTTATCAAAAGATTTATTTGATACCTTTTCACCAGCTCAGTGTAGGGTCAACAATACATGTGACATCATTCGAAAACCTTTTTAAGGTTAAAAGCATTACATTTCCTTTTTTATAGACACTCGGGCAACCAAAACTCGTGTCCATTTTAATCAAGTCGTAATTAAAATGGACCCGGAAATGTCGTTGATTTCGTTGTTTTTTTTTTGTTTAAATATATCGGAAATTGAGAGCTTCTCTTTGTTGTTCGTAAAAAATCTTCTGCTGATACAGGTCTCTCCCCCCTCCCCCCCATTTGTAGTAAAGGATAACGCCTCCTTATCTAGAACCACATAGCTTTTACACGCAGCTTTGCTTGCGTGCAATTTCATTGATTGTAAAACGGCTGTTGGTAAACCAAAAATGAAGACCTGTTTTGATTCTCCCATACAAACTTTAACCCCCTTCACTTTGAAGAGTGTCTGTGCGTATAAGTGTCTAAACATACTATGCCGAAGATATGCGAACGAAGTTCGGCATGATTACGCCTGCAATGCTATTTGAATTACTGACGACACATTATGCCGAAATTACGTCGCGTTATAGCGTACAGCCGAACTTCGGTCGGGCGTAAGTTCAGCGACAATCCGGCGACAACGTTTTCTGTAGAGCACACATTATACGCGACCGAAGTTCGGTTCGTTTGCCGACGAAGATCTGTGGCGGGGAGCAGCGGGAGGCAGGCATGCCCGCGCCCCCCACAAGTTTGCGCAACTGAATTTCTGCCGCGTAAGTTCACTTAAGGCACTTATGGTGTGTCATATCAGCCGAATACGTCGGAACGTAAAATCAGCCGCGGAACTTCGGTCGCGTACTTACCTTCGGCATAGTGTGGACACTTAAACCCCATAAATAGGAATAGGAATAAAGATTTTCATACAAACGTTAACACTCCATTTTACCCCTTTACAGTTAGAATTTCCAAAAATGGATGCCTTATAAAAATATTGAATCGGGTCTTCTCGCGTAACAAACTTTAAGAGGCACAATATACCATTTATCCCGACGTTTCGGCCGAATTTCACCGGCCGTGGTCACGGGTAGACTGAAGTGGCGGAGCAGTTGTCATCTTCGTGAAGCAAGGGCATTTTCATCTACCCTCACTTGATCTTGATTTTTTATAAAGTTATCGTCGGTACTTCGACACACAACATTAACGACGTCTTTACACTCGCCTAAACCGTCCCGTTGACGATAACACTTGCTGATGACCGGATTCCATGATGTTGATAGTTTGTATCCATCTTCCCGATTGAAATTCTTGTATTTCTTAGTTTCAATCGCTTCACGTACAATTCTGAGATAATAGTGACGATCGGTGGAGAGGATTTTTGGACTATGTAATTCTATCCGGTGATTGGAACCGGACTCCAGAAGATGCTCGGCTATTGCGGACTTATTTATTCGGCCGGTGAAATTCGGCCGAAACGTCGGGATAAAAGGTATATTGTGCCTCTTAAAGTTTGTTACGCGAGAAGACCCGATTCAATATTTTTTTTAAATGGATGCCTACAGTATAAAAGGTACCTTCTGTCAACATTTTAAGTTTCTTACCCTAACAGTTTAAGCTGTGCGTTGATAGATCAATCAGTCAGCCACTCAGTTTCTTCTTATATACAGAAAGAAGATTTTGAAAGTCAGATGTACGTCCGGTTCAACCGCCTGGTGACAGCCTTTTCACCACTACCCACCACACGTCACTGAACACTTCGAGAATCTGTTGTTCTTTGACGATTTTTGTCACTAACACTAGCAATGCGCAACAGAAAATACACGTGAGAAACTAGTCTACTCTACAATTAGCACAGACGCTATAGGTTACTCCAAGACGCGCTCGGGTACCATCAAATTCGGAGAACAGTGACGATCTACTCTGTCCACGTTGGTATTAATACTCCCATGAATGGACGAGCGAGCTGTCGCCGTCCAAAAAATGAAAATGAATGAGGGCAGATAACGTAAAAGTAAAATGGGTAAAGTATGGCACATACCCACATTAAAAAATCTATTTCACATAGTTTGGCAGTGAAACAAGCACGATTGAGAGTTCTTTTTTCTCTTTGCAGAAGAACAGTCAACAGAAAAAGTAGATGACTTCTTTGAAACTTTGAATTCAATAATTATTATCAGTGCATGTAGGTACCTAATGATTATTTGATTTTTTTAATAATACCTACTAGTAGATGTCTATTCAGATAATTTGTATAAAATAAAATTTAAACAAGTTTACGTTCATCCTTGAAACTTGATACAATTATCAAAAAGTTTTTCTGTTGACTGTACTAACGGTGCGACTGTAGTTTGACCTAGCTACGGCTACGCACACAACTAGTTACAAATATTTGTGACCAACATTATTTGATCGGTTCACTAATGAATTTATACGAGATTTCATTTTGTGTTTAGGCATTTCATTCGAAGTGAAGGAGGCAGAATGGAATACCTACTGAAATGACCGCAAAGTAAACCATATGGGGCCCATTTGGTCCGCACTTCGTATTTAGGAACTATTTAGCTGAATTTATATACCAAAGTATGAAGTGCAGACTTGCAGAGTAGTTTTATGTATTGGGCCCCCTACTAATTTCGCCTTTATTAGCTCAGCAGTCAGATGTTGCCTTCTGATTTCCCGTATTTAATATTTGGTTTTAATATTCTCACGCATCGACTTATACAGGTAACTATGCCTTCGGCTGGATATAGACCTCTCCCATGTTAAGCTATCAGCAATCGTTGAGATTTTTTATGTTATACGGTGTTCCTCCCACTGGTCAATCAGGCTCTGCGACCCAAAGTAGATGGCGGGGTAGGAACTAGGTATGTATCTCATTTGCAGGCTCATTTGAAGGTTTTGGCCTCAGGCGGACGACGGGCCGCTGTATGAAAGAGAACAGCTCCACCATGCGTGTCTGCTCGCAAACCCAGCGTGGTGATGTATTGTTTGTTTTAATCTACACGACTAAAGAGGGTAGGAATAACAGCAATTTTCAAAACTCATACCAAAAAACTTATTTATTTGACGATTACAATTATTCTATAATATCTATGAATAGTCGCAGAATTACAACGTGTATACAAACAAAGGATGAGGAGTCGGGTCGGCGAATTCAACCCAATAACATACGAACGATAAGCCAAAAATGTTTAATGTCATATCGATAAATTTACATTGCGTAACACTGGCTGCGCCTGCGCCGCGCAGTGGTATGCGCGGCGCGGGCCGGGGGCGGGCGGGCCCCCCCCTGCGGGCCCCGGGCCGCTAGACGAACCACTCGTCCTTGTGCGGCACGGCACTCAGGCCACCCGCCGCAGGCGGCCCGCCCGCGCCGCCCCGCACGGGCCCGCAGGGAGCTCCGGGTTTCCCGGCAGTCGCGTCGCGCCCGCTTCGGCGCCCGCGCACGTGCCGCTGCCACCGCCGCCATTACTGCTCGCCAACTCTTGCACTGCACACACATTACCAAAAGTTAACGAGGGCCTGGATCATATTCATAGTCAATATGACAGTATAGTGTAGTGCCCATCAAGCAAAATCTCTCCCCCTGACTTCCCGTTTGTGGTTGGAGAAGACTTATTAACTGAACAGAATAAGCGACCCTTAGCAGTGCGTGCTGTGTTTATACGTTAAATTGATCAGAAAATTGCTGTATGCCGATAGGTGAAACAATACAGTACACTCACAATGTAGTCGTGTGCGCTGGTTGGCGGCGCGGCGACGGCAGGCGCAGCACACGGCGGCGGCGATGACTCCCACCACCAGCGCCGCTGCACCTGCGCACCCCGCTACCCACGCGCCTCCTGCACCGCTGCCGCCGCTCTCTGTGGCACAAACGTACATAAATAAAATATACTCGGCTGGTCCAGTTTGTTTCCGGCAATAAATAAGCCACTCTCTATTACTGAAGGTTTTGTGAAGTCGCCCAACTAAAAGATCAGATCTAAAAATCAGCAGCAGCATCATCTTTACGCTAATAATAACACTGCGATCACCAATCTGCTTGCCAAGGACAGCTGATTAAGGCAATAGTCCCATCATGAATCTGTCACTGTTCATTGTCGCGGTCTATCAGGAATGTTAGGGTTGTGGATCCAAAGGGGGTGGTGCTCTAAGACCGCTCTCTCCAGAAAAAAAACCAAATCGCCCTTGGAAAGGACGCGAATGCATTGGACGTTTTGGGCCTGATCTAGAACTAACCTGGGCAAAGCGCGGCAGTGTCTTCGTCGGAGCCGTCGGCGCAGTGGTCCACGCCGTCGCACATCAGGTCTGCGCTCACGCAGAACTCGCGCTGCTTACACCGGAACTCTTTGCACCCATGTTCTGGAACAACGGTGCGAAACGACATCAAAAATAGAGAGAACTCACCAGATATGCAGGTGAAACAAACAATAGAGTAAAAGGGATAAAAAAAAGGAAGTTGTTGGTTCTGAATTTGATTGTACTTCGACTACGTGAACCGTTAGGCCTCATATATTTGCTTTTAAAATCCACTCAGAACTTTTCCTAAAATCCTAAAAGAACTTTATCCTCACAAGTATGATGATGTCGTCTAAATAGACCACACACGACGAGATATTTTTTCAGCCTGTAACGAGGTTCGTGTCAGGTAGTGTATATTCCTGGGCACCTACGATGATTTCAAAATTCAGCGTCCAATGCTGTCTGTACCACTAGTAATGGGAAATATCTATTGTTTAAAATTGAGCGTCTAAAAAGAAAGTCTGGGTAAGTTTTGTTGTCACGTTGCGTCTGTAAGCATTGGCTGACCCTTGGCACTAAAATGTGCTAAAGCAATTGAGTTATCTTAGTGGTTAATGACCCGTTCATGGTGTACGTCCTCATCACTCTCGTCACGAATCAGATCAATCGAGTTGTCTCTAGCCATTTACATGCCGAACGAGAGCAAGTAAAGTCCTAACACTAACTTTAGTAAACTTCAAATAAACGTGAAACCATGCATAGCATGCACCCACAAACATCAAACATCGAACCATACTCGTTCAATCGTCAAACAATCCAAAGGGGAAACCATAAATCCATTCAACATGTTATAAAGAAAGAAAAAAAATTAATACATCTCTATTTCTCTGTAACCTATAAAATATAAGGATGACTGTACACCCGCCGTTCGCAACCAAGCGAACTGACCCGAAAGCCTGCTTCTGATTGAAAAAGGAAAACATATTTATAAATTGCGGTACGCCTTAAGAAAGTTGTGCTGTACATTGATTTAGACCTAGAATAAGATTCTCGATAGGATTTATTCTCAAGAAGCTTTCAAGAGAAATCAAAAGGACAGATTATCAGATAAAAGAGAATAAAAGTAAACTTTGATCTGAGTTTGAAGAAAAAACAATGCATGATACCTTGTAGAAAATCGGTTGAGAAAAAATGGGCAGGGCGTAGAAACTTCTCAATCTGATTAGGGGAACAAAGAGTGTAATAAACATCAGAATATATTGATGTAGTTGAAATACAGTACAGTACTTCCACAAGAAGGACCGACAAGGCTCGGACGTCTTCAAAGTTGCCACCACTTGGATCAGCCGTGTTGGACCAAGAACGAATAGCAGTCACCACTATGATAAGATTGACTCTGCCGTTACCATATCCTGGTTTAAATACATATATACCAAGTATGGAACCTATGGATACTGTCTTTTTATGGCGAAGGACCTATATCTACGTCTGCCTACTGGGCAGTATAAAATTGGAAATCATCTAGAAAGCATAGTTTTTTCCAAAAAAAACTTACGTATTCCATGCATAGTTGCAGGACTCCAAAGGCTGCAAACACCGAGTCTTTGAAATTTTGTATTGACCAAAAGTTTTACAAACTAAAATAATATAAAATCGGAAACCAGGAGAATATAAATAAAAAAAACATCATTTACAACTAGACCGTAACGTTTCATCGTTAAAGTAACAAAAAAAAACTTAAACAGTTATCCCTTAAAAAATATCCTCCCTATTTGAAAAACCCTGTCACTTAAAACCGGACAATCAAACTGCTGACGCTGTGCTCGGGGAAAATTTGGTATTCATCGTCGAAAAAATACGCCCAAAAGACTCTAACAATGGCCTCGACGTAACGAGCCCCCAAACCAGATACGCAACGATATGGTTAACGCTAATCGCCCATCGCAACCGACCTTTAATTGCGTCCTTTAAAATGTCTAACCGCTATAACATTTTTTAAAAGCTAAGGAAAACAGACTCCGAGCTGAGATGCTCACCGAAACACTGCTTTTGATCTCCAAAGGGGGATTGTTTCTCCCTGCCGCATATACATTGGTGTACAGGTAGGTGATAAGGGTGGCGTTTGTGTAGAGCGCGGCATGTATGAAATGCATTGTTTAAAATTTTATTCCGGCTTCTCAGGCGGTGTCGCGTAGCGCGTTTTTGTTGCATAATTCAATGGCATGAGCGCTTAACATATCCTGCTTTGTGAGACAAGTCTGTTGCGTTCAGCGGAATTTTAAAACTGCCAGCAGGATAATAATTTCTAACGCATTGTTTGCGAAAGACGATATTTAATGAAGAATTTGTGTTGGATTAGAATTTTGCGGGCACAAAGGAATAATCGTTGTTCAAACAGAAAGGATTGTTGAAATGTTGAATGTTTAGAATGAACCTTTCAAAGTTGTTGAAAAATTTGAAAATAAATACGGCACAGACAAGGTGTCGATGAAGCTTCGAACTAATAAAAGTAACAGTAAACAGAAGGAACCCCTACACGCATTACAAGGATAGTGATACAGTACCCATCAAATTGGAAGACCCTTATACTGAAGAATCAATAAAAAAACAGTGACTGTAACAAATCCCATCACGAAAGATAAACATTTCAAAACAACTACCAAATCGTACTTAAAACTTTTCCAAAGAGTCTAGTCGAGTAATCTTTAGAAGTATGCAAGTGGAGGTGCAAAGTCGCCCAGCCGTTGTCCAGAGGGGTTCTCGAGGGGTCGCTTACCAACTATGTCTTAATGGGCTAAGTTGGGAAGTTCCCACACTTCATTATCGAACGCCCAGCGATATGAACTAAGTTGCATCAATGGTCGACACATTTGCACAAGTTTCGGTGTATCGATATCGGTATTTACAAAGATTTGATCTGCTGTAACTGTGTTATTGAGTTCTTATTAGTTTGCTTAATCACATTGCTTTTTGATCTAATTTTGTTTGTATTAACAACTTTTCGATCATCTACATAAATTATATATTTGATATCATTATACATGAGGGTAGGCCTCCCACGGACCGATGATCTGGTGAAGGTCGCGGGAATCCGCTGGATGCGAGAAGCACAGAACCAGTCGATGTGGCGATGCTTGTGAGAGGCCTATGTCCAGCAGTGGACGTCTTTCGGCTGAATAATGATGATGATGATGATACATGTGATAATCATCCCAATTAAGAACTTGTAAAAATAAACATAAACTATATCAAACACTAATAAAATCGATACTAAAACCCCTCAGGGAAAGGCGTTACCTCAGCATGAGATTAACGTAAAACCGGAGGGTACATTAGATTAGCTTTCTACAACCCCATCGTATAATAAAAAATGTAAGATGAGGTCTACTGAAAAGCTTACAAACCGCAGGGCAGCTTGTGGCGAGCTGTTGGTGAGTGGCGACACTGCGTACCTTATTGCCTCAGAGAGTCGGTCAGGGCCTCGTCTCCAGTTTGCCTTTATTGGCTGGCTGGAGTCGAACCCCAAGAGTGCCCGCAGGACTCTCAACTCCGGCTTGCCTTTATCGGCCGTCCAGAGGGGGGCCGCCAGAGCTATATGCTCGGGGGTGGAAGTGTCTAAAGGCGTAATAGCGGGGAAACCCACTCCGGGTCTTTTAGACCCGCGACGGCGAAACCGGGGCCACACCTCTCTACACCCCTAGCCGCCCACACGTTTGTTGCCCTCTTCGCCTATGTACTGGCGGCTTTTCAGGGGGCCCAGCTAGTGGGCTGGCGAGTCACCGTCTGCCAACAAATTTCAAATTTAAACTTGAAAGGCAGACGCCGTTTTCTTCCGGCAATAGAGGTTAACAGATCCATTAAACACCCCTTCCCATAGACCAGATATTTTTCACCACATTTTACAATAGTCTTGCACCCACTTGGGACGGCCCATGACTGTACTCCAATAGTGCAGCCGTGGATAGTCCCCGGTTGGTGCCCCATCCCATTTTAGATTAAAGTTCTCAAAGGGGCCTCTGCGCGTTGGACCTGTGTCCCCGTGTATGCCTTCCAAAGGACCGGACATCTTCCGCAAGGAAGATGAGCCGTGAATTCAGACTCGATACTAAACTTTAAATCAGTTTTGAAATTGTCAACTATCTCATTGATTTTATTAGAAGGTAGTAACCCACCCTATTCAACCTTGTATTAATGGTCCATAACTTCTTTAAGCGCTTGGACTTTTTCAATGTTCACGCAGAAGGCTCTAAGGGCTTCGAATTTAATGTCCGTAACATAAAAATGATACGAGATCTCATCCACGATGGATCTACTTAATGGTGCCACTTTATAGCTTTGATAAATGCCACTCGATACAGTCATATTGTTTACAATGTCTTGACGGTCGATGCCAGTCAAGCTATACCTAAAGGGTTGTGTTTGTAATGATGATTTTTCGATAATGCTGATACGAACCAAGCGTATCAACCAATCAATCAACTCCCAAGTTGGGTATATCGTATCAAAGATATGTAAATTCTAAAAATGTATCAATAAACCCGAAAGCTAAAAATATAAAAAGTTATTTAAAATGTTGCTTCAAAAAGAAGGATGTTGTAGTTGAAATTTGTTGGATTGTTCTCACATTTTTGTTCTCAAGAGGCATGCATACGGGGTAAATGTATCACTATTGTGTTTACAGTCGACCGAGCAAAAGATATTTTTACTCAATCTGGAATTCCATGCGATGGAAGCTCTGGACAAAAGAAAGTTATTTCTTAGCCTTACAAAAGCATTCGATACGAGTGATATGAAAGAGTCGTAGGTTTTCGGATTATAGTAGATGAAAACAAACTTACTACACTCACAATAATTAAAAAAATATATTTAAAAAGTGATGTGGTAATATTTAAAACCTACACTCCTAATAAAATGAATTGAGGACACGCTACTTAGTCGAATGGACGAAGAAGTTCTCCAGGGAACCATAATTGGACCACTTTTATTTCGATCGAAAAAATGAATATAAAACTTGATTAATGAAATTGCCCCAGACATGGCAACCTGTTAAATATATAAATGGCTAACTATTCCTCAGTTATAATACTACAAAGACTTTCACATCCACCTAGAAAATCGTCCAAGAAATGTCGACAAGCAATAAAATTTCCATTAAAATTCTATCGTGTCGAATCTTCTCTACTCCTGTTCGCAGTTTCTTTCTCTGATCCTTCGAAGTCCCCGTCGTGTGTTCCTAAATCCTTTGGAGTATGTTTTTCCACGCGGCCAAGCGGAAAATCTAATTGGTGTTATGTATGGCTCAAAGGTGAAGACGAAACAAACGTTTCTACTCGAGTAATGTTTTTGGACAACTTAATTGCTTCCTTTGTGCGTCTCATTGTAATTTCATATGCATACTTGAGTGAAAGAGATGTGTCCTTGGATATAATTAAATTGTAGGAATGCTTTTGCGCCTTCTGCCTATCAAACGTTAGTAAGATAACAATGTTTGTAATCATTTTGCTTGGTTTAATGTGAGACAAATTAAACTATAAGTAGTGTAATTTAAATTAGATTGATATTATTTGAATCCAAATGTAATTAATGAGGGTGGTACGAGCCCGTATTACTATTATGAATTTGATACGCATGCTTTGGTTCGTAATAAATTTAAATAACCATAAATAAAAATAAGTTCTAAACTTCCTACAGTCCACAGTTTACTTACGTGTCACGAAATAAACACATTAAAAACACTCATTAAACACATAAATATTAAAAAGTGAATGTGTACTTTTTATGTTTTAAGGGCATACGTTTAATTGAAAAGCAATACCAATAATTATCATTACAACCATTAGAGAGACAGAACATGTATGATAATTAAAAATATCGACTGACCCATATGTCCATACATCGGGGTGAGCACTTTGTGGGTCATAATGAACACCTTAATGACTGAGACGATCGTTTATGAAATAAAAACAAAGAATAAAAGGGTATTTATGATAAAATATGAAAGTGAAATACTTTGACTCACAGTTTAAAAAAGAAAAGATCGTAAGAGTAAAAGTACTTGTAAAGGAACTGAGGACTTTATAGTAAAAGATAAAACCAAAAAACAGCAAAGCAACAGGTCAAAAGCCAACGGACAGACCTAAAAACCTAAGAGAAGGTAGTAAAATAACTATACACCTATATATAAAAGGGGGAGGAATGTGTAAACGAACTGCCCTGTCGACTGTTTGTTCAAATAAATAAACATTTGGTGAAATTAAAGAGGGTGACAAGGGAGGGTCGCGAGCGTGCTTCGAGTTTTTATATAAAATCGCTCAGATACTTGTATTTATTGGGACAAATAGACGGTTATTGCTTCATTCCCTGTTTAGTTTTATCCTTTATAAGTATACTTCTAAATGTATTAGGTTGTACTATTGAAAAAATATTGCTCCTTATAGTTCCCGGCGATGAATAGGCCATCGATTTACTACCAGTATGTATTAAAGGGTGACCAAGGACCGAGAGGACTGGCAGCGTCCTTGTGTCTGCTAATAACAATAAACTATAATCACCACGCTCGTGGTGTTTATGGCAATATTGTATATAATCATTCTAAACAGACCGATCATCGGGAGATTCATGACCAGCGGTGGACGTTTACGCTAATGTAAAGAAGAATTAATGACGGAATCTTACAATGAAATGTATGTAAAATTTGTGACAATCGAAATCAAATTGATAATGGAAACCTTCTAATTTCTGGATTATCATTCATCCGAAAGACGTTGCTGGACATAGGCCTCCCTCAAGCATAGCCACATCGACCGGTTTGTGCTTCTCGCATCCAGCGAATTCCTACGACCCTCACCAGATCATCGGTCCACCTTGTGGGAGGCCTACCCACGCTGCGCCTTCTGGTACGCGGTCACCACTCCAGAACCCGTCGGCCCCATCGGCCATCCGTTCTGGGAGCAATGTACCCCACCCTCTGCCTCTTAAGTTTGGCAATTCTTCGAGCTATGTCGGTCACCTTGGTTCTACTTCGGATCTCATCATTTCTGATATGATCACGCAGGGAAACTCCGAGCATAGCCCTCTCCATTCCATTTGATGACCTTTAGCCTTCTTATGAGGCCCATTGTGAGCGACCACATTTCAGTGCCGTAAGTAATCACTGGCAACACGCACTGGTCAAAGACTTTCGTCTTGAGACACTGCGGTTGTTGGAACGAAAAGATATTACGTAGCTTCCCAAATGCTGCTCAGCCGAGCCGCTATTTCTGGATGTTTACAATTTAATACACCTTGTAAGTATATCTTCATATACAAGATGTAATCATAGCAGATATCAGAAATTTTGTTTAGAATCCATTACTTCCCCATGATCTATCTTTCACGTGTTCCTAGTCCATCCAAAGGTTGTCTGGAAGATATCGCTATTAGAGATAAGACCGCCATCGTACCCTTGATTTAAATTATTTTTGTTTGTTGCTATTATTATGGTATACAATAAAGCTTATTCTATCTATCTATCGACTTAATAGATTTCAGTATTATTTGTATTTTTTTCAAAAAAATACTTTCGTCTAGACAGAGTAATCAGATATGGTAAAGAACATTTTAGTTAAATAGTTTTAAAAATTGCATTGTTCTCTTTACTTGATATTGTGATTAAGGTGTCTAGTTTCTTCTTATTTCTGTTACGCCTTGTATACAACGTAACAAAATTCAATTTGCCCTATTTCTAGCCTGAGAATCGAACCCAAGTTCCCATGCTCAACAGTCGCCTTTATGACCACTGAACCAATAGCAAATGTGAGTGATTTCATTGCTAAACTTAATAATGAAAGATAAGATAAGTAGTAATTAATGCGATTTACGCGCGAAATTAAGAATTTTTCCACTGTTTACATAATTATGATTAAATTCAGATATCGATTAGAAAATCATTTAATTCCTTGTCAATTTGCATGTTTAATGCAAAAAGATGATTATCTTCTTCTGATTATTAATTAATAATAAGTTATTAATTAGTATTTACATATCAAACTACTTATTAAAACAAGTAATCTTTAAAAAAAGTAAAACCGACTTCCATCGATCAACAAATGCGAACTCGTACATGTGTATTTGTGTATGTAGACGACATCATAATACTCGTGAGTTTTTTTCTTAGGATTTCTCTCCAACTACTGTACAGATTTGAAAAAATAAAAATGGTACCAACTTGAGATGCACTTTAAAACAAACACCTTGAATGTTTCCTTATTCTCTGATCTCGCAATGTATGGGCTTTCGGTACAATGAGAGGTCAGCTTATACTGGAAATGTTTAGCTTGATAAGTAGCCAGTAGTGACCATGTTACGCTCAAAGATCGTAAACGCTTATTGAGCGAAAAAACAGCTCACTACGCGTTGTGGTAACTGTAAAGGCTAGCGTCCACTAGGCTCGCCGAGTCGAGTCGAATAGAATCGCAATAATTCGCCTCCTATACATTTACTATAAAACTGCGTCGATCAGCGACGAGCCGAGTCGCTCCGAGTCGCATCACTTGCGCGCATCGCTTGTCACGCGAATTTCTGCTTTAACGACTTGCGATTACTGACCGTTTCGCCTCGATTCGTCTTCACACGGAACAAATGCGACTCGACTCGATTCGACGCGTTTCGTCTGTAGTCGACGCCAGGCTTAAAACATCATAGCAGAATTCGTGTTTTGGCTCTTATGAAAACGCTCACGACGCGTTGTGGTAATCACAGAAAACCACATAGCGAAATTCGTGTCGTGGCTACCATGCTATACGACCACAACGCGTTGTGGCAATGAATAAAAGCCGCGACGAGTATGGAACCGTATTAGAATACGACGCACAGTGATTTGCGATATCGTTGCCTTAGAGTGAAACCCAGGAATGTAATAGGATCATTTTTATTTTATCACGACGTATACAGGGTGTAAATGAATTCTTGTAATTCTTCAAACCGCGTGATCTACTGGTGACATTGATTGACCGTGCATAGGTTATTTTAAGAATCAACCAAAAAAATAATTCAAAAAATGAACTATGGTATTCTGGGGCCCAATTCTCCTAAAATAAATCTTGATAAATCACAACCGAACCAAGGCCGAACCGTTCATTCACACAGTTCTCAATTTCAAAAGCTATCAAATTGTTTGACACAAAAAACAAAATCAATCATTTTGAAAGTTTTCGAAAACAAAAACTGACTGACAGTTTGTTGTGGTTCGATTGCGTTTGGCAACAATTTATTTTAGGAGAATCGGGCCCCTGTATCTGAGTAATTTTAGCGTCCTAAGTTAATTGACTGCGTGGAGCGATATCGCGCTAGTCGTGCCCGTCAGCCGTGTCGACGTGCCTTCATTCATTTATGCATGGCATCGAAATTTTCAATCACATAAAAATTTTATTTGGAAAAATAAAAAGTTTTTTTTATTTTTATTCATCTAAATCCCGTGCGGGTTTAATCTATACCATTAATAGATCATGTCGTTTGAAGGAATCACACGAATTCGTTTACACCCTGTTGGTACTATAATAAGTAGCTTTCACGAGGAGCTCAAGGACTATTAAGAGTCCTGATAGCTGTTTCGGCTAAGCAACGGGTTCACGATCAATGACGTCTAAGTTCGGATCTAACAATGTGTAGTTCATTTTTCCGAGGTCGCGGTGCATGCAGCTGCGAATCCCGCGACCCCAGCCAAGGGTCAGGAGAAGGAACACCGTGGGTTTTTAGCTGGTAGTAGTCCGGCATAACCCTTCGCCTTCCCCAGGCAAGGGTATCCATGAGGACTTTAGCAAGATAAAAAAAAACCTACATGAGACAAATAAATGAGTATACTCACTGGGGTCTTTGACGGCGGTGATGACGAGCCGGAACCCGTTGGCGTCAGTGCCCCAGTTGTCAGTGACGTACTTGAGGGTCACGAAGTTGCTGCGCGTGAACAGTGCGCCAACTTGCTGCTTGGTGTTTCTGCAGGATAGGTCGGCCTGGAAAACAGAAAAAAATAAATTTAAACTAACTTCATTTATTGAAGTCATTGAAAAAACAGCTGTTCCATACATAAAATAATCAGCGTTGCTTGCAAGTGTATGGATTAGAAGTGTTTTTCTTTCACGAATTTATCGTTTGTCCCATAGTAAAAGTTGTACAGAGTCATGAGCATAGTTCATGGTTTTTGGATGTAGTGATTAATCAGTCATGCGGTATACTTAGGTTTTTTTTTCTCATTGTTATTTTGAATAATTCCGATATCCTAAGGTTGAGTCGGTTGTCAGGTTTTTGGGTTTCTATGTGACGGTGCAGTGGTGGTGACTAGCGAGGTGCGCCTATAAAAGGGCCGGCACGCTGCATTTCGTCCTCTCACGCGCAGGGATGAAACGATACCACTGAGGTATCGATACTATTACTCGATACCGTATCGGTCGTAAAGTATCGATACCTGCTCGGTATCGAATGAAAAGTATCGATACTTACTCGTATCGGTCGATTTATTCGTAGAATTAAAGACCAATAAAAACAGCAGTAAGTTCTGATATTATGGTAATTGATAAAACAAAAAAGACTCAGAAATAAGATCGGTTTTTAATGTGCTCCCCAAAAATTATATTTTTTTCAAGATGTTTGCTTATTAAACGATTCTTTGATGCAATGACTGTCGCGCTAGCTTTGAAAAACAATCTCTCACAAGTACCTAAGTAATAAAATATAAATGTTCTACCGACTAGACTAATCATCAGGACAAAAGTACTCGTATCGCTACCAAGTACCGATACGAGTACTTTTGACCGATACCTACTTGGTACTCGGTTCCAAAGAATCGATACCAAAAGTACTTGGTATCGAAAGAAAAGTATCGAGTAAGTAAGTAGGTACTCGTATTGACTCGTATCGTTTCATCCCTACTTACGCGCCTCAGCAGCCGCCTAGTTAAGTACTACCTACTACACCTGAAGCTCCTGGACTCCTCGTATCGTATTGTTAAGAACCACGCCCTGTAAACTAGTCTAATTTTGTAACTATTATAAAATATATTATTGTATGGTTAAAAGTGTTTTCCTTAATATTCTTATGTAAGTACACTCCTGCTAAACTGCTTCTGCTTCTTGCTAGATTCTGACTTTATGTGCACATGCTCGTTAAGGGTTGACTCCTCAAGCCACCCTTAACCCGTTAAGCGTGACATCTAGCTGTCCGTAGCAACTGTAAATTTATTTGTTATATTTCTTCGAGACTAAAGACTAAATTACACTAACCGATTATTAGGGCCCGGTTGAAAGAATCCCGATCGAAGGCTGGGAAGATCGAGCGCCCTGGCTGTTATTATACTACTACTAGTACTAAATAAGAGGGAGCGTAAAAATCGGGTAATGTAATAAATAAGCCCTTAAGAGTGCTCTTAAAGACTTAGACTCTCGATGTGTAAAGAACGGGGGGCCAATGCGACTAACAAAACTGTTGCCAAACGCAAACGAACCACAAGTCAGTCAGTTTTTGTTTACGAAAACTGACGAAATGATCGTTTTTGTTTTTTGTGTCAAACAAATTGACAGCTTTTGAAATTGAAAACTGTCTGAATGAACGGTTCGGAATTGGTTCGGTTGCGATTTATCAAGATTTCTTTTAGGAAAATTAGACCCCGGTAACCCATCTTTGAACTTTTTGACAATGTCAAACGCAGCTGGACCTCGCGCATCAATTGATTTATTTGGTTGCCATCTACCCTCGAGACCCTCATGTTTCATGTAACACACCCCGTTTTTATCAATTGCTATGTAATTGTTCACAATCACCTTATATTTGCTGGCCAGGACTTGTGGCATACATGTTTAATCGTTGTCTCTTGTGCTAATATGTGTACACGTGTTTCGCAAATAAATGAATCTGAATCTGAACTTCATGTACTAACACAATTGACAGAGTTTAATCATATTTTTGAGTTTTGTCATTAACGAAAAGAAAAGAATAAAAAAAAACAATATAGGACATATTTAACAGCACAGAAAAAGAAAAATATGACACAAATTAACAAAAGGAAAGCAAAACTATCAACAATAAATTTTTAATATTGAACTAGCTGTTGTCCGCAGTTTCACTCGCATCCTCGGCGAACTACTTCATGTACCCGGATAAAAAGTATCCTACGTTTTAATCCAAAGAATGGTCTATCTGCGTGCCAAATTTGATCCAAATCCGTTCAGCCGTTAATGCGTGATGAGTAACAAACATCCATCCATCTTCACAAACTTTCAAAATAATATTATTAGGATAATGTAACAACACTATTCTAATGCATATACAGGGTGTAAACGAATTCGTCTAATTCCTTTAAACCACACGATATATTAATGGTATAGATTAACCCCGCACGGGATTTAGACTGATTAAAAATAAAAATAAAAAATTTTTTCACTGGTATTTTTTTTATTTGTTAGAATGTTTCGATACCTTGCATAAATGAATGAAGGCACGGCGACACAGCTGGCGGGCACGAGTAGCACGATATTGCTCCACGCAGTCAGTTAACTTGGGACGCTAAAATTACTCAGATACAGAATACCATGGTTAATTTTTTGAAAACTTTTTTTGTTGATTCTGAAAAAAACCTTTGCTGAGTCAATCAGTGACACCAATAGATCACGCGGTTTGAAGGACTTACACGAATTCGTTAACACACTGTATATGCATACATGTATATGCATGCTATAGCGCTGATTTCAGTTGGTACCCTGCACTGAGAAATAGTAAGAGATTCCGTCATAATGTACATATAGTACTTATCCGAACAGGTGTTAATTTATTATAAGCTTAACATTTTTTAAGCCGGCCATTTGACTATCTTAATTTTTATAAAGAAAAACTAATTTAATGCAGTAATATACTCTTCTGATAATGGTTTTGATAAAGGGCTGAAACGCGATGACAGACTACCTGAGTACCTACATAAACTTTAGTTTTGATCCAACCATAGCTTTTCTAGCCTTAACAGGGTCAATAGGCGCTAATGTTGCCGGATCAAAAGCGCTACTAGCGAAAATTAATACAAAGGACTCTTTGAGGCGACAAAAGATCGTTCAGAGAATATTTTGCTGTGGCATATTTTTAATTACTACCCTAGCCTTTGCCCTACTATGGTGGGGCCAGCTTCCAGATGCAGTTGAATTACAGAATTGTACAAAGCGCGACAGGCATCTGTGCAACGCAACGACGTATAAGATGGAACTGATTTTCAGACTTCCCGAGCTAATTGTGATATGTTGTAACTTGACTCATAATATTTGAATACTGCTAGACAGTTTAAATATATAAAAAAAAATGTGATAGGTTGGTAAACATGTCTACAGCCCACTTGATGGAAGGAGATTACCAACACCCATGGACACCTAACATGCCAAGAGGATTGTTGAAACGATGTCAACATTAGAGGCAAAATTTGAAAACCTCATGTACTTGTCATTTCATCAGGACCCACAACGTTCAAACCTACGTTGGTAGTACTTTCCTGCGGTCTGAGCTCTACTACTAAAATAAATAAATAAATGTCGATTGTATGATGGACTCGCTCTTCCGGATCGGAGTCAAGCCTTAACCACAGATCTATCTGATATACACAAATCTCTGAACAATAACTTCTGTTAATCTGAAGACTGAATTGTAGTCCAATTTGTCACTAGGCGTGAACTATTGTCGATACACAGTAGACATATGTCGAGGACCAAACACTCACCATTGACATATTACAATGGCCTTCCTAGATATTGAGATAGTGACAGGACCCGGATTGGACTAGATTGGGAACGGTGCACTCTCAGTCAGCTCTGTCCATTACTGACATTAGGAATTGTCCAAGTAATAATTATTGTATAATCTTGAACGTGCACTGGAAACATGTGTCTCGTAAATATTTGATTAGTTATTGGGAAGTAAATATAATGGTATTTATTTTGGAATTGAGAAGCGAACAGTTACGGTTACGGCGTTATATTTTTGTGCGCTAAAAGATACGATCTCGATCTTTGCGAGGAACACAAATAAATCGAATTTAAAAATGAACCTGAAAGCTTCTGAGAAACTTATCTAAAGTGGCTAAGCGTCTTATAGTCACTAAAATTTTTAGCTTTTGTCACTAAAGCTACACATTAACTAAAAAAATCTACTACAATATTTCAACAAACCCCTACTATGTTTGATAAAATAATCAATTAATGGATTCACTGAATAATGATACTTTTAAAGTTAAACCGTTAAGTTACTGCTATTTTTTGTATCTACGTATAATTACGTTAGAATGACAAATAGAACCAAAATTCGAAAGCAATTATTAAAACGTTAACATCAATTAAACTAAAAGGGTCAACATTCAACATACATATTACTGTTTTATGAATATCTTAATCTAATCAATCAATCTAAATAAAAATAGTCACAATTTATGTTTTTTTTTATGTCAATTAAAGTGATGTTAACCAGAAACACAATAGATTATCTGTGACGAGGCTCTGCATATTTTTATTACTGATTTTCTGAACTCATATTTTTAGCATTTAATGCTATATTTTTGTGCTGGCTTTCCAATGCCAAGACAACGTGTAACTGAAACAACCGTATGAAACTTTAGCAATACTGACCATGTTTAAAAAAATACACACATCAAAAGTGTCTAGGGATCAACATATATTTTTGCAATAACTTTTCTCCTGATTGATATTAATTAAAATTTTCTTTAAGGATTCATCAAATAAAGTGTTTTCGTTTGTCACAGTAACGATAAACCAAGTCACCTTTGCATTAATAAAGAAATTTGCCATTTTCCTAATAAAGGGATTTTTGACATTTGAACCACTAACACAAAAGTTCGAAAAAAAGACTGAAATAACAGTTTTCTTTAAAATTTTATTGGGTAACTTAAACAATTAATAATCCGTGTTTCTACCGCGAACACTAACAACACAAGAACATCGGTTTGGCATACTCAAAATGAGTTCATCCAAATCACGCTGTGGAATGGCCGCCCATGTTCGTTGCAACAACAAAAAAAGGTCTTCTTGCGACTGGATACCCTCCATATTCGGCAGAGCTCTTCTCTGTAGCATATCCCATGCATGCTCAATCGGGTTCAAGTCTGGCGACTGAGCAGGCCAGGGCAGGACATTGATGTTAGCTGCGGCGAGAGTCTGTCTTACAACTCTTGCGGTGTGCGGTCGTGCATTATCATGCATTAACTGAAATAAGGGACCGATTTGCGCTTGTAGAGGAACGATGACGTCTGATACAATCGTCTCAGCATAAATTTGAGCGTTGAGGTTGCCTCTGATCCAAATCAACTCAGTTCTTCCGCCGATCCAAATACCCGCCCATACCATGATGGTTCCACCACTATAAGGATGGACTTCCTGGCAGGATTTTAATCGCTGTTGGCGTCCAGGGGTTCTCCAGTGTCGTATACGTCTTGTATCCGGTCTCATACCAAAACGAGACTCATCAGAAAAGCACACGAAACGCCATTGTTCTTCTGCCCAATTTCTGTGTCCAAGAGCCCATTGATATCGAATCCTACGATTGTGCATTGCTATAGGTGGTACCCGTAGCGGTCTTCGGGAATGAAGGTTCACTTCATGCAAGCGGTTTCTGACTGTTTGGTCGCTAATTAAGTTCCCTGAAGAGTGATGAAGCCTCACGGCTAACATCATGGCGGTTATTGTTGGAGCTCTTCGAGTTAAGATTTGAATGTATCGGTCTTGTCTCCGTGTGGTGCAGCGATACCGTCCTCCATGGCGCTCAGCCACGGTACCAGTGCTTCGGTAACGTGTCCAAAGTCGACTGATAACACTCTGACTTGTATTCAGAGCTAAAGCCACAGTACGTTGCCGGGAACCAGCTTCTATCATTCCCACGGTTCTGAGCATTTCTTCCCTGCTTAAATGACGTCGCCGCTCCATAATAACGTTGGTTTTAATCAGTAGTAGGGAAACAGTAGCACTAATAATGTCTTCAATGCGTTGTATGTTTTTATAGGGAAAATATTGACAGCTGATTTTCATCTTTTACTCGAATTTGATTCACAGTTCCTGATTCAAATTATGAAATGCACCAAAAAGGATCCATATAAATTTATAAAATCATAAATTTATTACAAAGCCACATCTCAATCTCAAGAAATCCGCATAAAAATGCTCGATCCCTAGACACTTTTGATGTGTGTAGTATAGCTTGATGCGTTGCTAACTGCATTTATATAAAATTAGTCTTATCCCCTTGAAATAACTTTTAATTTTCTTTACTCGATTGACTGACAGATAAATGAAAGCATTGGTTTTTAATACCTACTCATAAGAAACTGCTTAAATAAATTAAGTAGTCGAGTCTAAACAAACTACTTCCAGGTTCCGGTTAGTTCTGTTATGTTAATTCTTTAGTATGTAATTACCTGAATTCATCCAAATAGGTCAATAAATGTAATTCTTGACTGCAGTTCTAAGACTCGTAGACTACATTTTTTTAAATTAATTAGTATCTTGTGAACAGCCAAATCAACCACTAATGTACTCTGTTCCACTTTCAGTCATCATTCTTTAAATCTATATTCAATTTGAATGTCGAACTAAACTTGATAATATCCCCTCGTATGTTCCACTCATATTGCTTTTATCCTACATCGATGATACGAATATAGTATCGAACAACAGTTCCCACGGTGTTCAATCATGGCTTACGAGGAGTCTATATAAATCGGTGGCAGTCGCTTGATCGCTCATGCGCCGGCAATATTTTCTTCATCGAGCCGGGCTTACTGACGATGTCCGGGCTATATCGCTGTCATATTTCAGGGAGAACGATAGCGAAGACGTGACGACCCCCGGATTTGAACACCTCCCTTCCCCCGCCCCATACATCACGTCTTGCCGGTCACCCAGACACCCTACCCCCCTTGCATTTCAAAGGCACTAGTGGACTTGCATTTATTCTTATATACTGCTTTTAATAAAGCTCTCGGGTTGATATTAAAAATTCTTCCTTAGCTTCAGATTACGGCGAGAAATGAATTAAGAAGGGTTTTGTTATGCAAACTATGCCTCGGGTGCCCGTATTAAAGATTTTAATAGCTATTGCTCGCCTAAAACATGGTTTTAATTAGCCAGTTAGGAGGGAATCAGTTTTAATACTTGGAAGTTTGAGCAAAACGAGTTAACGAGTTCTCTTTCTGTTACTAGAAAGTTTGCAACCGTTCTTGTTTGTCACTGTCTTGTTAGTTTTATACTAACAGCGCTCTGAAAAATAGTTTTTCAGTGCTCTTGCAGAAATTCCATACAAATGGAAGAAAAAAGAATCAGTATTTTTCACTGCTAAATTACAGAGCAAGCTGGAAAAATGTGTCATGTGTGTTAAGTCATAAACAGTATACCAGGTGTTCTAAATGGGTCATGAGAGGAAAGTAAGTACTTTAAACATTTTAAATAGATTTTACTTAAAGGAGACCTCCTTTTACTTTGAAAAGTAAGACGGCAGTATGCATTCAAAGATTCGAAGCATCTTTTTTAAACCCTTAAGATGATAATTAAATACTTTATTGCATTTCTTTTGTTGTACGATATAAAAAAAGTATAATTCTATCCATAATTATATCACAGCCAGCCTCTTTATTACGAGCTCTCGTTTCTCAACAAAAGGGGTACAAAACTAGTATTCTTACCGCACAATGCAAGTGAAGATTGCACCTACTTGCTATTCAGAGTCCGCGTGACTGAGTCTCCCGTTATGAGCGAGACGGTAACTTTAAAACGTGATGTTGCTTCCAGGACTTACAGCTCACTCACTCTTCGAGTTAAAGAGCTTTAAACTAGTTAGGGTGAGTTATGTTGAAGAATCTGTGACTACGTGTCTTCTTTTGTTACTCGCTTTGTTTTGTGATTTTTGTTCACAGAAACAGGAATTTAGAGATTAGTTGTGTATGTATTGAAAATAGCATGACCGAATTGCACATTGACAGTATTGAGTGCTATTTTATGCGAACAGTTAGTATTGGCACTCCCTGCGGCCCTGTAATCAAGCGATCCAAAGAATTTATGATTGTTTGTAAGACAATAATATTATTGAATTCCAAGAACTTAGTTTTTGTTACAAAACAGTCTAACATATTCAAATAGAATAAAATACGATGCAGTTTTCACACTTTTTGTAATTTTAAATAAAACAGCTAATTCCAAACACAGCTAAAAGATATTATGAATACGTTACAAAACTTTTTTTTTATAAAATGTGGTAAGTTGATTTACTGTTTCAAAATCACGATGGCAGTAGGTCTAGTGTCTATATTGACATAAAATTTCAGTTAATTGACCCCAAATGGCGCTATGTATTCTGACCACTGATTATCACAAAGTGATGCTGTATATTATGTTCGGTTTTTAATTGATTTCAAACCCTAACCTGCACACTCCACATATTCTGTCTCTTCGTGATTTTTATCATTAAAAACGTAAGTTATTGCAATAAATATTTAAAACATATTGTATTTAGACTAAATCACTACATAGTATAAAACAAAGTCCCTCCCCGCTGTCTGTCTGTCCCTATGTATGCTTAGATCTTTAAAACTACGCAACGGATTGTGATGCGGTTTTTTTAATAGATAGAGTGATTCAAGAGGAAGGTTTTAAACTATAAAACGTACACGTGCGACGCCGGGGCAGGTCGCTAGTTCTTGATAAACTTCTAGCATAATTAACTAAATGACCAACTAACAGAACAAGCAAAGCTCATAAAGACGCCTACTCACTTTCAGCCATTAATAACAATAATGTGCTAAAAGGCTGCAATATCGTTTAAGTATTGATAGATTGTTCGCCATCGCCCTCGAGAACACTAGTAATTTATTTCTCTAAATCGTTTCGTACTACGTGCTCTGAAATATAAGCGGCATCACTATATATTTGGACCATTCTCAAATCAGAAACTAGGTATAATATTAATACAAAATACTTATAAATTAAAAAAGAGCTGTCTGTACAGAGACTGATAAAGTAATCAGATCAATCGTTTTTTAAGCTTCTCTAGTCATCACTATCAAATCTATAATAAGGTCTTACATTTTGTATAGCGCCCTATTGAATGCTGAATATAATTTATGTATCACTAAAAATGAATCAGTTGTATATTTTTTTGGTCATATTTTCTTTATAAATCATTCATTTGCATCCGTGCATCTAGCAAGAAAATGGCCTAAAAGAACCAGTCAATCAATTGATTGATTCATTAAATTATTTTTAATAGAAATATTTACAGAGTTGTTTATACCGTCAGTTTTGTTTTTGTGGTAGATTCATCTTCTTTATCATTTACTAAGACACCATGTAAAATATCGTGGATTATCAAAATAAGATCTGATAAACTCTAGTTTTGATTTTGTTATACTAATTTAAATTTAAATTTCGTTCAACGCAAAATCAACACAACGCTATTCAGCCCACAAGAGCATGTCACCCGCATAGCTTCAAAACTATTCCAAGCATGACGCTGGCCATCATCAAAGTGTTTGTTACTTATTGTCTCAAACCGTCGCCGGATAGTTGGCCAACTCCACACAGGTGGCCCAACTCCTCCCTTTGTGCGTAATATATCCACAAATAGTTTCACCTCGGTTACAAATTTATTCCATTTAAGTTTAGCCATGTTGGTTTTGTATTGTTTCGGTTTCGTGTGAAATTTTTACCAAATATTTTAAATGGAATGCTAAAGTTTGGTCAGCGTTTGAAACGTTTCATGTGATGTGGTGTTCGTTGAAATAATACTCGCAAAGGATTTAGGAATTTGTATTTCATATTTGTTCATTACAGCGGCAAATAGTTTTGTTTTATTGCCGATTAACATAGCGATGATGGATTTTTTACGATTTTTTCGACTTTTCCGTGAGCGTAACAATGAGCTTATTTGCGTTAATTTTTTTGATCTAATCTTTCAACTGAATTCAAATAATAATTAACTTGTTTCAAAATGTCAGTTTCATCTTCCCCTCATTGCTGTGATATATTTAAATTCCATTAACGGCTGTGTACATTTCACTTAGCATTTAATTACACACATCATAGCCTATCATGGCTTCATATCCGCAGCCAGGAACAGTTTTCTCATTAAAACTTCCATTTGAATTTAACTGTCAAAGTTTCAGTGACAACTACATATTGCCAAGAATAGCACTAGCCATTGCAGGTTAGTGCCGCCAGAAGTTGGAGCCACGGTAATCCAAGTTGGGTAGGTACTAACTTTGGCCTTTGTCAAATGTCCGAAAGCTGAATGGTACGGGATATATTTTACATATGAAAGTTATGATTGAAAAGTTTGAATGTCAGAAATTGGTTGGCTGAAATATGATAGGAGTGCGATGATCTGAGTTTGATCGTTTATAGTTCAGCTGCTCTTTTGACGGTGTTAATATAGCTACGACGACGACGATTATGTATTTTATTTCTTAGGTAGTTTAGTTTATCTTTAGTATTATACAGGGTTACAGGGAAAGTCGTACTGAATATTAAAAGACGTTATTATTCAGGACATTTCTGATGGTTTTGATTCCGTAATATGGTGTCCGAAACTTAACCGTTATGGAGATATTGAATTTTAAAGATGTTTTTAAAAAATCCTTTATTTTTTGAGCTCCTAGGGTCCGTTTTTTTATGTATCTAGAGATGTCAATTAATAAAAATGATTAACAAAAACTGAACCTACTACTAACAGCTTAAAACGACTGCTCGACAACACGGTTAGAATTAAAGAATTTTCAATAAGTGTTTTTAACACAGATGCGCTTTTTTAAAAAAAATGTATGGAACTTATTCTGCAAATAAATTTAAAAACTTTTACGTCTCTTTAGCTATTCAAAAAGGTGTAACATCTACTAGGTATGTTCATAAAATCATAAAAAAATGTTATTTGTATAAGCTCAAGTGTTGTACTACACAACATAACAAATATCTTTAAAATTCAATAACTCCATAACGGTTGAGTTTCGGATACCATATTACAAGATCAAAACCATCAGAAATGACCTGAAAAATAACGTCCTTCAATATTCAGTACGACTTTCCCTGTAACCCTGTATAATGTGTATTTTTATATTATGTGTTTAAGTTTCTTTTTTATAATATTACACACTGTGTCTTTGTTTTTATGTGTCTCTATACCTATTTTTATTAAGTTGTGTACATAAATAATAAATAAATGACTTGATTGTTTGTTGAAATATAATAAGACGGAATATTATAGGGGTTACTTCAAATTAACTGGCAAATTTCACAGGGTTACCTGGTATCATTAATAAATATTCAAATAAAAGCATAACTTTAGATAATTACATAACATTTACCTGATACTTCGTGCGCGTTTTTCGCTACTATATTAGTTAGATATCGTGTATTGTAATTAACTAAAGTTTAGGTATTTTTTATTTGAATGCGTTTGAATTGATAATAGTTACCATGTGACGTTTCGCCAGTTAATTTGAAGTGCACCCTGTATACACGGTTTTCTCATTAATTTCTCACTTTTTGAACGAAATTGTATCTACAATAATTTCTTAATTCTTAAGTTCTGTAGAATTATTACAAGCCTATCAAAATATACGTAATCGTTTACACTAATCATAATATTAACTAATAATATTAATTCACAATCTCCACAAAGTATAAACAGCCAAGCAGAACAAAATAAACATCTTGGCACAAAACTTGGCAAGTTTACAATGGGAGGTAAAACTTGGCCGTTCTTTGTTCCAAGAATCGTTGCCAGGCGAACTTGGCGAATTTAAATTTAAAATTGACAAAAGTTGCATTACAATTCGTTTGTTAATTATTTGGGATAGACACCTGGTGTCTTTGTGCTTTTTTATTTAAGTGCTAATTCAATGTTGTGAAGTTAAGTTTGTGGATTTTAATGGGGTAGGAAACTGGGGAACTATTGGCGCTACCATCGCTGGTAGATACTAAAACTATTTCATTGGTTAAAGTTTGTTTGACATTATTGCTAATGTCAATTTAACTCATTCTGATTGGTTGTAATTGGTACTAACAGAGGTGCTGCCATCTACTTTCGTTTTGCCTGTGTCTCCCCATTGGTATCAAGATATACAGGGTTATTTCAGATTATCTGGCGAAACTGCCAGGGTTGCTAGGTATCATTAATAGAGTACATTCAAATAAAAATACCTTCACTTTCGTTATTTAGGTAGGTAAATACCTGCTAAGTGCGGTTTTTGCTTCCAGTCCTAGTTAGATATCTTATGTTATTTAATAAGTTTAGGATTATTTTTCATTTGAATATATGTTATTTATCATTAATAGTGAAGTTTCGCTAGTTAATTTGAAGTAGGCTTATGCAAGGTTAGTCAGAAAAGGGGTACGAATCCGCGGCCCACTTAAAGTATCACTAGCAATAAGCATACCATAGGATATTTGATAAAAAATACTGTTGCATACCTACCTATAATAGGCGAATCATGATATACCTTCTTGCAAATAAAGATTTTTATTTCTATGTCTATGAGGTACTTTTTTTAAACATTTCATCGGGCCCCGGGGCCTCTAAATCTTCAAATCCGGCCCTGCTCGCCGACACGAGAGTAGTAGTACTTTTTCTTTACTGCAATTAATTTATCTCTACACTACGTTTCTCCACACAATATAGATGATGCCTTAAAAACCTCAAAAAATAAAAATATTTAAGAGAGATATCGAAGTGGCGTCGTGGTATGCAGGGACTGAGCAAAATGCCGTGCAATTTAATCTACCCACCTCAGAGGAATGACGGGACATTGCATGAATATTTAATGACATCGGGGATTTGCTGAAATAATTATACTAATTACTTTGATCGTTACTGCTGAAGACTGCTAAAGATATAAGGTGAAAATTTTGAAAAAATATAGAGGCGTGACGGGACGCCCGTAACAGCGGTTACGCACTGCATCCGATCCGAATCCGTGAAAATACGTTCCGAAGTAGCCATAGAACTATTTGTATGGTAGTTTACGCACTACATCCGGCATCCGTCATCCGATTTCTATCCGTCATCCGTGAGTTTCTAATTCGGAAGAACAATTGACGGACCGAAGTAGCCGTAGTACTGTTTGTATGAACGCTTTCGCACTACCTCGGATTCAAATCGGACGTCAAATGGATATGCCAAAGATGGCCCCTGAATTGTTTGAATTTGGATCAGAGATCGGACAAGTGCGTAAGCGATATCCGAATTCGGTCCGAGATTGTTACTCTAGATCGGTATTTTCACGGATTCGGATCGGATGCAGTGCGTAAAGCAATATCCGAATTCGGTCCGAGTTTTTTATATCCGTATTTTCACGGATTCGGATCGGATGCAGTGCGTAATCGGTCTAAGGGTGCTTTTCCACCAGAGAAGTGCTATGCAACGTTGCTGTGGATGCGTTTGATATCCACCAATAATATTCATTGGTCCACATAGCATAGCACTGGTGGAAACTGATTCAATTAAGCTACGTTTTTTATATGGAAGGATGTGTGCTATGGATGCGAGCTATGGATGCGTGCTGTGGATGGTCGCGAGTGGTGTAGCTATGTGCAGAGCAGTGTACCTACAGTAGGCGCGCGTTTGTCAGCTACCTTGCGGCGGCGCATTTTCATAGCACATCTTACTCGCTCCGCTACATAGCTTAGCATCAGTGGAAACGGTCACATAGTTTCGTAGCTTAGCTTTTACATTCTCGCAGCATAGCTGCATAGCACATCTCTGGTGGAAAGGCACCCTAAACGTGGCCTCATGCAGCATGTGTATGCTGCATGAAGCCACGTTTAGGTGTGTACCTAGCCAACGAAAGTCGACGAACGCCAACGAATGTTCGTCATTTGTTGAACTTGACCAAACTTTGTACAGAACGAATCCGGTTTCATCTTTTTTTAAGGGTATCGAGCCCCGCTCGTTGGCTACGTGTGTGCGCTGCGTAAGGCGTTTGTATGTGATGTGGCATTATACCACTTAGACAATCTAGACTAATTTCGAAACAAAAAATTCATAAAAAAACATTTTTGAAATCAGTTCATCCGTTTAGGCGCTACGATGCCACAGATACACACAGACTCATAGACAGCCACACTGCCGTACTAAACTCAAAAGCGGTATCTCAGGGAAAGCTAGTTTCGAGAAAATTGAAGTTTTGTAAATATAGTTTTCTTATCCTCTTATGGCCGTTTTCAATAACCTATCTATCGGCGGTTTCGCCTACTAGAGATAGAAATTTGACATAAGCTCCATAAAAGAAAAGTCAAATTTCTATGTGTAGTAAGGCAAACCGCCGATAGATAGGATATTAAAAATGGCGGTTAGCGATTCAAGGAAAAACTGACATAGGGAAAACTTTTTTGATTTGTGCGAGAGTGATTTAAATCACTGGATGCGTAATTCTTCAAGATATCCGATGCCATAAGAATCAACTTTACGATTTTTATTGAGGTACCGCTTTTGAGCTTAGGACGGCAGCAATCAAATAGCATCAAACTTACAACACCCCTATTTTTTGTCGGTGATTAAATAAGTAAATTAAAAACGTGAAGATTACTAATATACTCGAAATTTGTCTAAAAGCTCTCTCTGAACTCAGTTTAACAGTAAATTAATTGTCGAAGTCTGTCAGGCCGTCCATTATCATATCATGTAGGCATCGATAAGTGATAAGATCGCAAGTGGACGTCACAACAACGACACGATTGCGGGAACGAGACAGGAGACATAACCGAGTATCGAAGGATTACTGCTAGTGGTTCTCCAAAGTTCTCCACGGCTTGTGCAGCAGGTCCGTGCAGGTCGTATAGCACGGCACGCCAACTTAAATAATATTATCCGTCGTGCTCTTGTCACCGCCGGCGTTCCAGCTGTATGAGAACCAAATGGCTTGGCACGTGACGATGGCAAGAGACCAGATGGTATGTCATTGATGCCATGGAAGATAGGAAGGTCTCTGGTATGGGACGCAACGTGCGTCGATACCCTGGAGCCATCCCATCTTCCTATCTCGGCAGGCTGTGCTGCTGGCGCTGCTACTGCAGCTGCAGAGGCCCTCAAGCGGCGAAAATATATTAACTTTATAAGTCATTATATTTTCGAGCCGTTTGGGATCGAAACACTCTGGTCGTGGGGTCCGAGTGCACAACTTCTATGCAGAGATGTTACAAGGCGGCCTGTCGACTTTTCTTGTGACCCGAAGGCTGGCCTCTACTTTGGTCAAATGATTAGCATTGCCGTACAACGTGACAATGCTGCCAGCCTTCTGGGCACGTTACAAGTCGACAGCGATGCGGAGGAATATTTTGATGACCTATTTTAGTTTATAGTTTTATTAGGATATGTTTTTATTCATTTGTATATACTTTTATTTGTAACTAGTTGACCCGGCGAACTTCGTACCGCCATATTTTTGTTATCAACTGCAGGCTGAACAACTGAACGTCAATCTGTTAATGTTTTGTCCATATATTGAAGATCTCTCACAGTCTTCTGTCTCATTCACTCACTCACTTTTCATATTATGAGATTTTTAGAAAACAACTGTTTTTTTTCGTAATTATGATCTATCTACCTATCTATCTACCTATCTATCTATCTATCTACCTACCTATCTATCTGTCTATCTGTATCTCTCTCTCTCTTTACTTACTTACAACCATTTTCATGCATGTGGTAAACAAATGAAGAATATGGACATACTGAGATAATTTCGTTTTTTTTAAAATATCAAAATTTTCTTTCATAAGAACCTTCTCCTGACAATTAAAAACACAACAAAAAAAAATAGCGAATTCGGCCCAGACGCTCACGCGTGATGCCATGACCAAGGGAAATAGGGATTCATTTTTATATACATAAAATATATAGATATAGATTGTGTAAATATTCTCCAAAGTGTATTGGTTATTCTAAGTGCTAGTGTATCATACAGCAATCGTGTAACTGGAACCGTTCCATTAGGTTGTAACCATAGTTGCCCGACGTCCCGTTTTTTAGCCCTCGCAGGAAGCGTCCCGCCATCATCCTAAACGGGACGCGGAAAATCCCACTATTTCATCTAAGTAGGTAATAATGGCGAGGTAATTTAAAAGGAATCTGTCAGCGCAAGGAGTGCACGAGACGAGCGGGCGGCGGATGATGGGCGACTGTGCAACGCGCGGTATCTAAGTCCCGATTTTTTCGGCGCAATTCCGCTTTTTTTTTTATTCAAGTCCCGGGTACTATTTGGAAAAACGGATTTAGCAATGGCAACACCATACCCTTTTCACCGTAAGTTGATTACTGCGTCTATACAGGCTTAGTTTTAGTATATGTATACTAAACCTGAAACTAGTTTGTTCAGAATCACTAGGAGAATCGATTGACATATTTTTTACACCACATTTTTTTTTTCATAAATTTCAATTTTGTTTCAGTAGTTTTCTACCCATAACAGTTGACGGGAATGGACACCTTGAGGCTTGAGACGGTCCTCTCGGTCAGTCTCCGTGTATTAGACAACCCCTGCATAGCACATCTCAGGCATTTCACACTTTTTTAGGGAACTTAACACGACATAAAATAAGGTGTAACTTGGAGATTTACTAAAAAAAACACATATTCAGGCAGTTCTGATGAAAATCTTGTTGGGGTGTCTCGGTTTTCATCATCATCTGCCTAGCCTTTTCCCAACTATGTTGGGGTCGGCTTCCAGTCGAACCGGATGCAGCTGAAAATCAGTATTTTACATGGAGCGACTGTCTATCAGACCTCCACAACCCAGTAACTGGGTAATACGATACTCTTGGTAATCTCGTGTCTCGGTTTTCATATAAAGTAAAAATAAGGTTGTGGACAAATGTCAATCGATGATCGTTAAAGAATAGAAACGACAATGAGATGTACTGGATTGACATAAGCTTTCGACCGGTCAAGCGATCTGTTATGTCATTTACATACATTTAATAAGCGTATCTATTCTCTGGCGATCATCGATTGCCATTTGTCTACAGGCACTGAAGTTTCTCTACAAAACGTTATCATACAACGTTTTTTTTTTTTAATAACAAACCTTTCTTTATTCAATGTGTCCGGTCATGGACTAGCGAAATTCTAGATACTTATATAACAACTATTCTAGTACACAAATACACTATACACTAGGGTAAAATCCACTTCCATTTTTTGTTGAGATATTCTGTACGTGTGCACAAAAAAGTCATATCTCTCAAAGTTTTGGTCCTACTGAGATAAAAGTAGGCTTATTTGGAGGGCGACAATATTGTCTATCGTTTACATTACAATACAATCGGTTCACATAAAGACATACAGTTGTAGACAATATCTTAACAAAAAATCAAAATGGCTGCCAAATAGCGGGGAAGTGGATTGGACCCTAGTGTGTAGTGTATTTGTGTACTAGAGTAGTTGCTATATACAGGGTGTAAAAAGACCCATCACATAGCCGAAATCTACGCACTCTGTACATCAAACTAAATTACCTACATTGACCAAAAATAACTGCTGGGAAACGACTTTTATTTTTTGGTATGAAAAAAAACGCTTTTTTTTGTAGCGCGCAAATTATGGTTGTGGCGATGCCACGCGTTTGCATGCGTGCAGCGGCCACACAGCCGAACCACGGCGATCGTGTGCGTTTGATATTCATTGCGTTTTTGTAACTTCAAATGCGTAATTTGTTAGGAAAAATTGAAATTTTTGATAATGTTTGTATGGAAGAAAGTTTAGTATTATGACTCGGAAATAGTTTTTGGAAAAAACTAAAAATAAAATGTGTATTTTGACCTTCAATATCTCCAAAACCAATGATTTCACAGGTATGGTTTGTTCGAAAAAAATGATCCCAATGATGGGTAGAATACGTGGTTTTTGTAATCGTTGAGGGTCTTTTTACACCCGATATACCTAGAATATCGCTAGTCCATGACCGGACACACTGTATACGGTTTTTGATGATGTCCTGTTTCTTCTTCACAGCATAAACACTAGGAAGCGGTGAAGGGAGGGCTTTTTGGGGGATGTCTATTTTGTAAAATCGACGTTCAAAAAGAACTAAGTCATTCTAGTCTATTTTGAATAAATGAGTTTTGAGTTTGAGTTGAGTTTGAGTCCTTTACGTTTTTTTGATAAAATTCTCCTTACAGCTACAGTTTACGAAATGACCTAGCTGTCAGAACTCATCTTAGGGTGAAAAGAGTATTCCGGCCGTGGTTCTGTCCATGGTCGGGAGCGAGAGTGCGTGGAAAGCCATCGCTTCCTTCTGCGTGGACGTGGGGCTAGGTCCCACAGTAAGACAATTCCGCCAGGGGCTGGTAGACCGTGGCCTGCCGGGGTCTCGGTGCATACAGCTGCGAATCCCGCGACCCCAGCCAAAGGTCAGGAGTGCAATTTGGTAATTTTTATTTTATCACGACGTGTAGGGACTATATCTTACAAGAGAGCCGCTCTATGTGAAATTAGTTTGTAGGCACTGAAAATAGCTTTTATTTGGTATGTAACGTTCGTAATAAATATAATTAACTAGCTTTTACCCGCGACTTCGTCCGCGTGAAAGCCCACAGGAACCGTGCAATGACCAAATGAATTCCCGAGGTTTTCACTCCCGGCGACGATATGTAGGTATTACACCAATCAAACTTTTGTATAATTTTGGATAATTTCCGAAAGTTGACATCATAAACAATATCACGCCTGTAGTCCCCGAAGGGTTGGGCAGAGGTGTATAGTACACCCACATTTCGCCGTTATGTTTTAAATCCCATGTAATAGGGGGCGAGCTTTACCATCTACAGAGCAAAAATCAAGACTCTGGGCTGATAAAGAGAAATTCTGTACGGAAAAAACAAATAACACTTTGCCCGACCTGGGAATCGAACCCAAGACCTCACGCTCAGCAGTTGCAGTTGCGACCACTAGACCAGGGGTCGGCAACCTGCGGCTTGCGAGTAACATGCGGCTCTTTGGATATGAAGCTGCGGCTCTTAACTTCCATATAATAGTTAATTAATAATAATATTTGCGTAATAATGTATCTCTAAGAGAGATATAATTTAATAAATTATCTGATTTGTTGTGAAAAAACCATACGTATGTATGAATAAATAGATATTTTTTTTGTGAATAAATAGTGAATGTGTGAATAAATAAATAGATTAGTTTTTTTTTATCAAAAAACTTTATTTATGCAAGTACTATTTATTGCTGGCAAGAAAAATGTTTGTGGCTCGTACGTAGGAAGGGTCCCCTAGGACCACCTACAGCAGTCCAATAGAAAAAAAAATGTTTGTGGCTCTTTAAAAACTTTGTTTTGGTTTTATTTTGTTGTTGTAATTTTTGACTCTTCCGACTCAAAAGGTTGCCGATCCTTGCACTAGACCAATGAGGCAGTAATGGCTCAAATGTGTAAAATTTTCGAAAAGCAACATCAAAAGTGTTAAAAATCTCACCTTCGGCGGCGCCGTAGCATGTGCCCCGTCGTACACATAGAGATGGTCATTGCAGTCAAGCTGCAGCAGGTCAAAGTGCAGCATAAACCGCTGCAGTATGCTGTGCGTCTGAAACGTCACCGTGCAGTCGAGGTTCCGTTCGTTGCGCGACCAGAGCACGCCTCCGTCGACTTTGCGGTACTGACGCTGTAAGAAGTGGTCCTTGCATAGGGAATCCATGTAATCTGAGAACAAAGAATATTACAGTTAGCATGATTTTTCTATAGTTTTAAGTATAGTGGTGACTTAGTGTGCGTCCTGAGTGACGGCGCACTGAGCAGGCGGAATGAACGGCGCATTAAATAAATGTTCGAAACGTTTGAATTTTGATATCGACATTATTAAAACCAAAGTAAAATAATCGAAACACTAAACACGCGCGTACACGTCAATTTTTCCGCGTGCACTAACGACAGGTATCGACGGTAAAGCCGTTCCGCAATCCGTCATACGCGGTGCTCCGTCACTCAGAACGCACACTTAATAGATTTATTTTGCCAGACACAACAAACAAAAAATTAAATTAAATAAAACATTTATCACTAAAATATGTGTAGCAAGGAATTTACTATTTTATTTTTTAGGATACAATAAAGTACCTAACTAATTATTACGAAAATAAATGTAAGTTTCGGACTACACACACAATCGTAAACTATTTTTTTGGAGCGCTCTCTTTTGTAGGTTTCCTCACGATGTTTTCCTTTACCGTTAACGCAAGTAATTATCAAATTCTGATCCGCACATGAATTTGAAATATCAGAAGAGCGGGCCGGGATCCCGACGTGGGGCAAGTCCCCACAGAAGAAGAGGTCTGAGAGAGAGAGGAAGAGGCTGGCGGACCGAAGCCTGCCGGTGTCGCGGTGCATGCAGCTGTGAATCTCGCGACCTCGGCCACAGGTCAGGAGAAGGAACACCGTGGGTTTTTAGCCGGTAAGAGTCCGGCATACCCCTTGGCCTTCCCCGGGCGAAGGGAATGCATGAGGATTTTCCCACAAAAAAAAAATAGGATATCGGCATTGCCCAGTAAATGGTTTGTGGAGGTCTGATGGCAGTCGCTCCATGTAAAATACTGGTACTCAGCTGCATCTGGTTAGACTGGAAGCTGACCCCAACATAGTTGATCTCATTTCTCCCACCAAATTGTTACTCAATGAATCTACACCATCTAATCAAGCATTCCTTCTATTTATCGCATACTATGATAGAGTAAATACTTTCACACGACATTCCCAATCTATATTAAACTCTCTACCTTAAACTTTAAGATTCACAATCAATTTGACCTTGTTTCAGATATTGATGAGATAAAGATAGGTTATCTGAGTCAGTTTATCTGTTGGTCGGTTGCCAGTCCTCAGGAAGCTAGCAAGCGTATAGAACAAGTGCTAGCTGCAGACTTTTGTCTGCATCGTTAGATATGTGAGTAGATTCTACTGTGTTGTGTGTGTTGTGATGAGGCCCGTGGCCAGTCGTAGGACAAGGATAGACTGATTATGTGTACTGTGTATCTTTTGAGGCTAATCAGAATAGGCAACATTTGATTTGGCGTACATATTTAATGTCTTTCTTTAATAATCCACGATGTTTTGCATAGCGCCTTAGTGAATGCTGAAGATAATGTAGGTTGTAGGCATCACTGAAAATGAAATCAGTAAAATTTTTTTAGTTAGGTTCTTTTGTTTCGTTACTTTTTCTCTAAGTTGTTACAATATCCATACAAGAAAATTGCCTCGCGCTGATAGCTAGCGCCGTGCACGATATTACACCTTACAAGAACCAGTAAATTAATTAATTGATTGATTTAGGGACGACACTTAATTGTCTTATCTATTGTGTCTATAATTACGGTGATTGAGAGTTTAATTATTATTTTAACAGAAAATTTATTTGTACTATCAGTTTTTTTGTGGTAGGTACATCATCTTCTCCATTTACTATGCAAAGTATCGTGGAATATTAAAGAGAGACCTTATATTTGTTATATTTTCTAGTATTAGCATTAGTTTATCTTTCTAAAAAAATGTATAAAAATTATTATTATGTGTGTTGACTGTATCCAATAATTATTTAGCCAATCTATCAGTTTTCATCCAAACTTATTCTTTCATATTTATATTTCAGGACCAACTACAGTATGGTACTGATGCTGCTGGTCCTGGTAGCTGGTTCATCATCAGCACCAGTCAATCGTCTACTCGGGACCATGGTTTCGGGCGTCACCACCGGCCTAGAGGTGCCAACAGAGGTTACGGCTGGGACTGGAGTGGGAACTGGCTCTGTGCAACTGGTGATAAATGTACATACGGACAGTAATGGGAATATAGAAGTGTATACAAACTAAAGTGGTGAAGTGAAATTAAAGAAGATTGAGAGGAAAGGCGGTAAGGCTCCCGTAGTAAGTGAATGTCTGTGGGAGTCAGTGGGACTGTAGAATTTTGTGAAAGTGCGCTTAAAAATATATTTAGTGTAGATAAACAAACATCTATCATCTATTTTGATAATTGAAGCCTTAAAGCTCTCCAATAATGCAGCACAAGATAGGATGGAAACATTAAAACGAAAGCTGAAAAGACAATAAAAAAGCCAAATTAACTGACCCAATTGTTCAAAATTTATTGATAAATCAAGGAACTGAAAATAGAAAGCAGAAGAAGAACAACAACTATTATAATTATTGAAGCCAGGAAAAGAAATATCATTCGATGATCAACTCCAATTTGGAGATAAGCAAGATAAAAGGAACTGTGCGAGATTACGAAGAAAAGCGTGTGAACGATATACTAAGACATGATAAAATAATCGTAAACGCAATTCAGTTTTATGTAACAGTGATAGTACTTTACCATACTATTCTTATAATAGTAGATATACTCTATTTTCTTTGAAGAAAGAAAGGGGCGCTTTGAGACGTTGAAATTACGGCATTCGAAAGCTTTGAGTGCAATACAGTTTTCTTTAGTAAAGCAGCTGATGAGAACAAGAAATATAATGAAAGACAAGCCAGGAGATTAAGACATACTCTAATGACTGTGGAAATTGAAGAAAATATAGTGAACGGTCTGAAAGTGAATGCCTGTAAGTTAGTTGGAGTCACAACCTAAGGATGTCATTTAGTCGCAGTCGATTCGCATCTCAGAATGTGAAGGGTTTAGGTTTTAGTCCACCTCGCTAGCCTGGTGCGGGTTCGTGGACTATACACAACATCGAGATCTTTTCAGAGCCCTTTTAGATGTCCTGGTTTTCTTGCGATGTTTTCTTTCACTGTTAACAAAGTGATAAATAAATTCTGATCCGCAATGAATTCGAAAAGTGTCGTGGTTGAATCAGGACCCTCCAAATTGGAAGGCAAGCATACAGCCATTAAGATATCACTGCTTCTGCAACTAAATATGAGTTCAATCAACTCACACAAATGAACGTTCTGCAGAAACATCAAATTGGACGTCCGTAATTATACCTCAAAATAAGGTAAACTAGTAACCTAGTATTTAATAGTGACATCATATTAACCTGAAGGAATTCAGCTCAAAGGAAGCATTCAAAAAGTTCCAGCGTCGTGTATATTTGAGAATGTCAAATAAGATAAACAGCACAAAACTCAGGAATCCGGAATTCAAGCAAATATTGAAGTATTTTGCTCTGAAAGATATCGTTTATCGCGAAGAGATAAATAGTAAATACGTTTAAGTTGTGACGTGTTCTACTCGTATACTCGTAATGGAGCGAGAGTGAACTATTTTTGTGTTGAGAATGAATTTGTGAATAGATTAGATGAGTGTGAGAAACCTCTGATTTCAGGAAAAATGCGAATTTACGCTAGTGATATAAGTAATTCTTCAGAGCGATTGTTAACATGCAATAATTGATACAAAGAAGTTGTATTGGTATCGAAATAGATAATATACTTATTGTACGCCATAGGAATAGTAAAGGTACAATGTTAGTTATGTATTTAAGGGACAATAGCGGTCTTATCGCTAAAAGCGATATATTCCAGCCAACTACCAGCCTGGACAGGAAAGACAAATTGAAAAATCACTATTGTTCGTGGTGTACTGAATGTATATTTAATAGTTAGTGATTGATCAGGGGGCCCATTCTACTAACAAAAACGTTGATCAATCGCAACCGAACCGAAGCTGAACCGTTCGTCTTGACAACAAGAGCAATATCAAACATTTTGACCGTTTCCGTAAACGACAACTGACTGACGGTTGTGATTCATTTGCAGTTTGACAACAATTTTGTTAGAAGTGTTGGCCCACAGAGAGACACTGCTTCCAAACTCTGCTACCCTCCTGCCAGAAAGAAGATGTAGCATGGGCAACTGAAAGACTTAGTAACAACTATAAAGAAACATAATTATTTTGCTGTCTATATGAATCAGTTAATCATAGTTCGCCATGTATAAGCGAATTTTGTATTGACAAACAACGTGATAGGACACTCACTAATTGTGACTCCGATTTTAAAATCTGTTTGTAAAAGGAAACCTTCGTTTAATTGTTGTTGGGAACAACCTACTTAATTGACAAGGATAACAACCGGTTTCTAATTTAAAATGAAATTGATTGTTGGAATAACATTATGTATTTATTCTATTCATACGGTGAGGACGCACGTATGAGTTGTCTAAATACAATAATTGTTGAACATGCGGAATTGTAACATCATCCTCCTGCTCTTATCCCAACTTATTTGGGGTTGGCAGAACATGTATTTTTCTTCCATACATCTCTATTAGCCGTCATCTCAGTAGTCACCCTTTTTCTAGTCATATCATCTTTTACATTACCCATCCATCGTTTCTTTGGCCATCCTCTACTTTTATAACCATCCAAATTCATACAAAAAGCTTTCCTCACGACATGTTCCTCATTCCTTCGTGGAATTGTATATGTGTTTAGTATTGTTGTCATTTACGTTAAGTATTATGAAAAGGCTTGTTGTATCGTCTTTTTGTATTTTTTAATAAAATATAGTGTAACCTTCAAACTGTTTTATTTATCTGCATATTGTTTAACCTACTTAACGTTATCATCTTTGTTTATAATTTCGCAATCGTCATCATTGCCTCCACGAGTGACATTACTTAAATTACGTTCGGCGCACCCTGGGCAGTCAGCCCCGCTACCAACCTTGCTGACTGGCTAATCTTTTCACCATAGCATGAGCTATTCTCGGTCAGCTCATAGAAATCATCAATATAATAATGTCAGTCCAAATTGCTATTATTATCCGTCCAAAACTTGCGATAAAGAAGGCTTTTACATTCACTGATATTAATCAGTTTTTCTGACATTAATCGACAACACTATGTCAGCATCAAGATATCCAAAGCTGGTCTAAGAGAAATAATTGATAATTTTATATGGATCCCAAAATGTATGAATGTAAAAGTACTTAAAGTTTCAACATACGCAAACGCACAGTTTACACGACCTTAGTAACTGTTTAGTTGTCACTTACACTCTTAGAGCAACGCGATTGACGCAGTAGGGAGTGGCCATACGGAACATTTCCTCTCTGTCAACTCGGTTAGGCCCCATTTGACAGTTCGTGTCAAATGGGGCTTAATTTTGTTGTGAATGTCACAGCTACAATGAAGAATGACTATGTGTGAGACCCCCGCCCCCCTACAAACAATGACAGACTTTGTGACTATGTATTGAAAGAGAACCTTAAAATCCAAAGTCATTTACTTAAACTAGACTTTTTAAACGTCAAAGTTACAATAGACAGCTTCCAAATTCCCCCACCCTTTACCGCTTCCTAGTGTTTATGATGGGAAGAAGAAGCGGCGCAATAAACTCCCCAGCAACGCAACAAAGTCTCCAGTAATGTACCTTGCGTATAAAGATGCTGAATTTTATAAATAGATGGATATGCTTTATTGTACACTAAAAGAAAAAACAAAAGCAATACGCATAATTAACAACAGTACAAATGACAGTCTTATCGCTTAAAGTATTTCTTCCAGACAACCATTGGATGGAAAAAAATGTTAAGAAAATCATGAAGAGCAATATGTAGCGTACAAATATTTATAAACCTATTTGAACTTACACTTAATCATGAACTAGTGCATAGTATTAGTGAAACTGCAATTAATGTGAGTGAATAGAAGCCGGTTCTATTTACAAAGCGACAAGTACAAAGTGACAAGCACTAATGACAAGTACTAAGCTCGTGTGAACTATACATTAACCGTAGGCTCTTATCTTATTACATAAGTACTTAGATTTGCACAATCCTATCTACCTCAATATCAATTAAATTCGATTAACTCAAAGGATCCGAAGATTGCCGAATATAACCGACGACACCCGAAGTGATCACATAAACCGATGGCGAAATTAGCTGACGTCACCCGAAGTGGTCACGTAGACAGTAAATTGGAGAGCCTGATGAGTAACCACTGTTCACCATTACTGCTAGTCGAGCCTATCAAATCAACGGTAATGTTGGTTTTGGGGGAAAAAAAACGTGAATTCGTACTGACTGGTCACAGTTTGGGTTATTGGTGAAAGTACTTGGTTGACCTCCCTGGTGCATTTTATATATTGATGTTAACTGTGTTCCGTATTTTTATTTCTAAAAAAAGGTGTCAAAATAAGCCTAACTTATATTGGCCTCGATTTTAACTAAACAGTTTTGAAAATATTTAGGTTGAAATTTTAGAGACCAGAGCGATAAATTTTTATTTTGGAAATTGAGTCAGGTATACAGGTGGGTTTTGAGGTGGGACTGCACGGCTAGATTGGAAACAAATCGGAATTTTAACCTCTACATTTATAAAAATAAAACTAGGTTTTTTATTATCGGTTGGCAAACAAGACGATAGTTCACCTGATGATAAATGGTTACCGCTGTGAATACACCGTGTCCCAAAATTCAACGATAAGTGGGCACCAGAGGGTGGACCTGCTCATGACAACTCGAGCAAAAAAGAAAAAAAAACTTTTTTTTTAATCTCAACCGCCCAAGTGTACCGAAAACGGCACGGCCGCCATTGTTTATCTATTGTGTCTATAATTACAGTACTACACAGGTTAAATTTCCGTTAAAGAAATTTAAATCCTTCGAAAATATTTCAAATATTTCTGTTTTTTTTTTTTTTGTATCGTTATCCTAAGTAGCACTGCTATCCACCATAACCCTTAAAAATACCAGAATACCTGTAGTTTGTACACAAAAATCAATCAAATTTATTTTCGTCAATTTTCGAAGGACTTCAAATACTCGTATTCATTTTGTAATAAAAAAAAAAGTGTTTTTTTTTCTTTTTTTTTCTCGATTTGTCATGAGCAGGGTTACCCTCTGGTGCCCGCTTATCGTTGAATTTTGGGAATAAGTCTAATGTGCCTGTAATTTTACCGACTCCTTAGCTTAGCCTTCAAACCGGAATACAGTAGTGCTGCTTAGCGGAAGAAATAGATATGGTGCTAGTATTTCCCTGAACGATCTCATTCACAAGGAGCTCTAGAACTCCTAAAAGATTTTTGAAAACAGCTGTTTTCTGGGGACCAATTATCCTAAAAGAAATCTTGATAAATCGCAACCGAACAAAGTCCGAACCGTTCATTTAGACAGTTTTCAATTTCAGAAGCTGTCAAATAATACAAAAAACAAAACCAATCATTTTGATAGTTTTCGTAAATAAAAACTGACTGGCGGTTGCAGTTCGTATGCATTTGGCCACAATTCGTCATCCTCCGCGCTAACTGTCGTATCTAGCAATTGATAATTTTTCAGTAGTTGCGTCAGCTGTGGCTTTGTTAATGAATTAATTACTTTTTTTATTGCTCTTGGCTTACTCTTGGCTTGGTTAGTAGTTGTCCTAAAGTCCTAAGGTATCTATTTATTTATTTCTATTCATTTGAATCAGATACGTCACTCTGTGAGAATTTCTCTGAAAAATTATCAATTGCGAGTTGCGACAAATTAGCGCCCTGGTTGCACACGCACTACTATTGTAAATATTAAAAAAAAATACTATTCCATACAGCATACAAGACTCCATTGCAGCCAACAGTGTTCATCAGGTGGCCAATAACGCCACAAGTAACAATAACTGCGGAATAGCAATAATAACGAAGTAGCAATAAAAGCAACGCGTTATATTTACTGCCCGTATCCTCCCTTCCTTCATCCCTCGCGTTAAATTGTAATGAGACTACCCTCACATTGCTTATCCTTCAGGAAATAGTATGCGAAATGGTAACTATTATAACATATTTAATTTATTATTTGCTGTGCGGTTTGGGTAACGAATAGGCACTCTCTTCCCGTTGGTAATGTAAATTAAATTAAAATTTCTTAATTGGCATTTTTCGTACATACAATTATTTGAAATCCCTGGCCCCTGAGCTAGTATAATACTGTATTACAGGAGTCAGTGTATTCCCTTGATTATTGTAACACAGTAATGCCAACAGCAAAATCAGCAGAACCAAGAAGACATTTTTTTTTAAATAAAATACAATGTAAGTACGGGCGTGCATTTTAGACTATGTAAGTGTGTGCGTGTGTATGCATGAGTGCGTGTGTATGTGTGTACGTGTGTGTGTGCGTGCGTGTGTATGAGTATAAATGTTTTTTTTGTTCATTTTAATATTCTTAACAGGTTTTCAGTAGCGTCATAATCCAATGTCTTCAGCCACATGTAGAAGATAAATGATAGATTTTTTCAAGCCGACGATGATGAGACTTATTGAAGTGGGAGATTAGAGGTTACTCTCTCTCTCGAAATAGTACTATACATCGTGTAATTGTGACCAAATAGAAAACTTTGTTTTCACAATATTTTTATTGTAGCCGCAGTAAAAAAAATCTCAATACTAATCTAATAAATACTACTGAAAGGAAGTTATAACAACGCACAGTGACACTGGTCACAATTTCACGCTGTATAACCTTGTTACATAAAATGTATGGGAAACTGAGCATCTGACGTATCTGTGTCCCCTTCCATTCTCAGATCAAAGGGACCTTATACAAGTACATCTATATAGCTACCCCAACGTAATCCGTCTAATAAGCAAAGGGCCCACAATCTTGCCGGGTCCCCGTGTACCATGTGTCGTAACGAAGCCAACACATTGACCCATTTACGTAAGCAGACAGGCGTTCGACGTACATTGCTCCGTCGATTCTCCTGCTCGTCCCGACGCCCCTTTTGAGCTCGGCGATGGAACGCGAACAATTACGACAGTCGACTGCTGTCTGACAATCAGTTGGGTCAATAGTTATAGACCTATAGTTTCAACATGCTACACAATTTAATTGGAACAATTATACGTAGGTTCTCTAAATAAAACTTTTCTAATATTATATCGCACATGTATTATTTGCCAAGACTCTGTAGGCAATACAATACCTTGTCGAAAGTCCATGATATTGACATCTGCGAATCTTTATCAAAATATAAAAAGATATTAAAACAACATTTTTAAAACAGCTTCTAAATTTTTTTTAACTATTTAACTCACGATTTATTGTTTATTAAATTTTGTTGTAACTTAGCTTAGTCGAAAAAAAATGGCATGTTGTGGCCTCCTATAATTGAAGGAGTACTCGGATATAAGGCTCATTCTATTTACCAATTTTTGTGATTTTCTGTGTATGTCCTTTGTTGGAGGTCCTTAATAAATATATCTATACATATAAAAGGAGAAGCTGACTGACTGACTGATCTATCAACGCACAGCCTACACCGCTGGGGTTAGAAACTTGAAATTTTGACAGTAGGTTCCTTTTGTAACGTAGGCATCCACTAAGAAGGGATTTTTCGAAATTCAACCCCTAAGGGAGTTAAATAGGGGATGAAAGTTTGTATGGAAAATCGTCACTTAATGGGTTCAAAATTTCACGCAAGCGAAGCTGCGGGCGAAAGCTAGTAAATAAATGAATTTGAAAAGAAAAAGAAGAGAGCCCCTCTTCTGGCCGTGGCGCGCGAATCATATAATTTGCAATGTTAAGCTGCACTTGCCGCGGTCAGTCCGTGGATGGGTGACCGTTCGTTACACATCGAGACCCCTCTGTGCCTCGCAGAGTACGTTAAATCGTCGGTCACGGATGTCATACCAATACCTATGAAAGTCGTTACGGGTAGTCAGAAGCCAGAAAGTCTGACAACCGGTTTAGGATATTGGCATTGCTCAGTAACTGGGTTGAGGAGGTCTGATGGCAGTCGCTCCGTGTGAAATACTGGTATTCTGCCGCATCTGGTTAGACTAGACGCTGACCCCAACATAGTTGAAGTTTAATCATATAAATCCCAAAACCTTAGTACACTGCAGTGATTTATATATCAAATTCGGGACTTCAGTCTCGTCAGTGAGCATCGTGACTAGATGACTGAAATATGAGCAAATATTGGGAGCCTTCACACATCAAAGAAGATTCGATTGCCGTAATCGCCGAGTGATTGGCTTCTGCGCCACGGGTCGTGGACTCAACTTACTCCGATCGTCGTTTGTGATGTGAGATTTGACTCTGTAAACGAACCAACGATACATTATTTTTCTCTTCTGGTGTCAGCATGAACTATACAAGAATAGCTCATGCCGTGGTGAAAAAATTAGCCAGTCAGCAAGGTTGGTAGCGGGGCTGACTGCCCAGGGTGCGCCGAACGTACTTAAGTACCGTCACTCGTGGAGACACTTTTAACGTATCCCAAAAATTTAAAGTAATCTTCTTTAGGATACTGCATACCAAAGTATGAACTGAATTCATTACTTACTTTAAAGTTAGATAAAAAACGTGTAGCTATATAGTCAGGTGGTTCTCATATAAATTCACGACCCACACTTACCCCGGTACCTGCCCTACATGTTTGCTCTTAAATCCTTCACACACCCATCCCTAAGTACGTACGTATGTATGTACAACATGCAAGACCCTTTTACATGTAATTTTTGACTTCATTATAATTCTTTGCGAGAGGAGTAACTCCGCAAATACCCCTTCCGTCCGTTAACCGACTCTCGTATAAAGGAGTCGCGCAAAAACCGGGTTAATACGTAAAGGCTTATACAAAAAGCCTGAGCAAATTAGAGCGACGCACTAAGGTTGTGTGTGCCCAGCTTTTTGTTCATATTGTAATATTTAGCAAGGCTTTTGAATTGTGAATGGCTTTGAGATGTGTTTACTAATGGCGCGAATTTGTTAGGGATATTTATTCTATGTGTTACGTTGTATTTTCATTTATTCGTCGTACATATACAGAGTGTAACGAATTCGTGTAATTCCTTCAAACCGTGTGATCTACTGGTGACACAGATTAACCCTAAATGGGTATTTTAGAAAATCAAGTAAAAAAAAATCAAAATAAAATCTTGGTTTTCTACTGCAAAGAGCGATATCGCGTTAGTCGTGCCGGCCAGTCGCGTTGCCGTGCTTTCATTAATTTAAGGTATGTCCACATTTGTAGCATTTTGGCATATCGTATCTCCGTCGCGTGGCACTGACGTGTATCATGATAGCTGGTAAGGACAAACACACATACAAATGTGGACGTACCTTAACCAGCGATCATGATACACGTCAGTGCCACGCGACGGAGATACGATACGCCAAAATGCTACAAATGTAGACATACCTTTATGCGTGGCGTCGAAATGTTCACTCACACAAAATATTTTTATTTTCAAAAAAAAAAACTTTTTTTACTGTGTCCTTATAGGGTGGTTTAGATACGATTAGTGATGTTCAAATCCGCTATAAACTGTAGACGTGTTATAAACTATAAAATATATTCATATAGTCTGTTATTTTATACGCTATCATTATAACGCGGTGTTACAAAACTCGGGCGCAGTCTGAACGCGGAGACGCTATTATTTTATTTAACAACACGCTAAACGAACTTGATGATGCGCGGTAAATGTTATCTCGCAACGCGCTGTACACTAAAGAATATAATAATATTTCATTCCCTTACGCGCTATTGCTAGTCGCTACGCTATCTTACTATCTCGTTCTAGCCCCGCTATGCGCGTTTAGACTTTTATTCGTTGAGTAGGTTGAGGCGTTATAATATAGCGCGAAGTCAAAGCCGCTATAGCAGACGCTATACGCTATGTACACATAGTCTGTTATATTTTGGCGCTATACGTTTTATTAACCACCACTAGATACGATCACACACGACACAAATAACGCATGAAAAATGGCCATTCGCTGTAAAGACTATCGGGACAAAGACTGCTGAGTCCACATCCCGCATGCCGACAATTTAAAGATTTTATTTTATATTTTTTACATCCAAAATTGCCGCTCGATATCTTTATGATAAGTTTCTAACGATGCCCGTAACTATTAGAGGTCCACGATGTTGACATTGTGGAAATTAAGAAAAAAAAACAAAAAAAAATATAGACTTATCACGCGAGCGAAACCAAAGGCAATCACTTAGCTTAAAATAAAAATCTTTTTCTTATCCCCTTCTCTTAAACATCGTAGAAATTCACAGGGCCTGTCCGAAAATTATGATTACTCTTTTTTACGGCCAGTAAACCAGCACGATCGTAAATAACGTTTAATAGAGAATTTTTAATTTAACAAAGTAAAGCTGCCGTACTATTTCCCTTTTATTATAATTTATCACCGCACCGTGTTCCTGTGGCGATGGAGTTTGTTTTTACTTAAGGTTTAATAGGTCCTAGATCTTAGGTCCGGTCGGGCTAGAATTTAAAACTTTCTCACCGCAGGCTGGGAATAGACGCGTGTTGTAAGATTCAACAAAACCCAGCACGCTTGGTGGTAGGATCTATACGGTCCGCCTGGCTAGCTATCACCCTCACATTACAGTCCGGTGTCAAGCAGTTTACTGTGTTCCGTCGTGTGTATGTGAGAGCCAGAGGGGTATAGGGGAATCCCTCTATATCTTTGTTACTTGGATTCGTGTGCTTTATATTAAACCCGGTCTACGCTTACCATCAGGTGCGACTATGATGGGTTCCGTACCATTATCTATAAAAACGGCAAAAAAATCATGTTTGTTGTATGGGAGCCCCCTTAAATATTTATTTTATTCTATTTTTAGTATTTGTTGTTATAGAGGCGACAGAAATACATCATCTGTTAACATTTCAACGGTCTAACCATCACGGTTCATGAGATACAGCCTGGGGGCCTACTCCCTAAGTCCGTCAACGAAGTTAGTCGCCCGTCCGAAAGTATCCCGAAACGTAGAAGTGAACAAAACAAGCGTCAAGTTCAACTTTTCGGACGGGCAAAAACACATCGGTAGTAGGGACAACTGTCAAATCGTGTTGTCATTCATTCTTAGTTCGGGCCCCGAAATAATCGTATGTTCGTAGGTGATAGGGAGTAGGAAACGGCCGTAACTAAGGCCGAAACCACGGACTTCGTGATTAGGGAGTAGACCCCCTGGCCTGGACAGACGGACGGACAGGAGGAGGAACCTTAAAAAAAGGTTTTTGTCTCACTTTAGTAGTAGTCTGTAGAAGTATGCGATCTAGTTGCCCTAAAATTGCCGTAAAAATTTGATAATTTTCCTTCTTGTATCCTTCCGACATCCACAAAACGAGGCCTGTTATTCACCGAGAATCACAACACACTGAAAGGAGAATCAATTTAAAAAATAAAATCCGTAAATAAATCTACACCGTCATATTTCTCCTTCAGAAAGCCTTCCATACTTGTAAGAAACCAAAAATTATTATCGTAAGTTATACTCACTCCATATAGTCGAGTAAATTACGCGTAAGACTCAGTGATGCGTAAAATGTGCAGCGTCACCGCAAGCCACGCGTAATACGGAGTTGCGTAATGCGTAATATGATAAGGCGAAATACTGGGAAAGACGAGAAGTTTTAATGTAAAGTACGATTACCGCGCGTTAAAAGAGATATTCACCTGTAACCTATACACCAGCCATTTTGAATTTAGAATTAATATGCTTTTGAATTATTAGCCTTAATTCGATGAAACATAGTTCAATTTCTATTGCAACTAAAATTGTTTTATGACCTTTATAATACTTTTTTCATTCTGAAATCGACTTAGTTGTGACGTTTTTAAAGTTTACATTCGAGACGAAATATTAGGTTCTCTAATCACCATACTTGGCAAAACGATTAGTGAACGAGATTTTCTGTTAAGTGCGTCTTTTATGCAACAAATATGTGCAGTCGCAGACTTGAAATGTTTACCACCCTAAGGTCAACAATTGCTTGCACATTACTTTTTCATAAGGTCGCTCGATCGCTCGCAAAGAATTGACAGGGCAAAGATATTTTTTCATAATTGACATAAAATGTTTTAAATGATTATTATATTATGAGGTCTTACTTCAATAATCCACGATATTTTGCATAGTGCCTTAGTAGATGCTAAAGATGATGTACCTACCACAAAAAAAGAAATCTGATGGTATAAATATATTTCCTGTTAAAAAATAAATTAAAAAATCAATCAATTAATTAATTAACTGGTTATTTTAGGAATAATAGCATGCATGGCGCTAGCTATCAGCGCGGGGCACTTTTCTTGCATAGATGTTATAACAACTTAGAGCACCAGTAATTAAAAAAATGACAAAAAAAAAACAAAAAAAAATGCAACTGATTTCATTTTCAGTGATATACTATCTTCAGCATTCACTAAGACGCTATGCAAAATATCGTGGATTATTAAAGTAAGCCCTTAATTATACTATTTAGGTAGCGTAGAAAAAGAAATCAACCTATTTAGTAAATCCAATCAAGTTCGCTCTATACAACTTTTAACTAGACACACATACATAAAAAATATTTCATAACATTAAAAAGTAGTTAATGGACTTTTTGCTAGAATCGACGCTTCACAATTTTAAAAACTAATACTTATGTAAGTTGATATGACATCTTGAACCTTGTTGCGCACAGTGTGAGAAGGAATCGAATTTGAAATAGGCCAATTCTTGTAATTAAAAACGTTCAAAATATAGTTTCGATTTAGTCTCAGTCTAATCTCAATCTCATAAATATGACAAGTTGTATTCTTGTTGCCCGCGGCTTCCCTCGCGTTAATTAAGCTCAAAAAACTCTTAACACACTATTTACTAAAGTTTCTATAATAATATAATTCAATCGTGATTCGAAAGACACGTGGCGCTATCTATGAACGTTGTTGTTGTTTTCCTCGGGAACAGTACTTTTTTTCGGGATGAAAGGTACCCTATGTCCATTTCTGTACACCTGAAAACGTATATACAAAATTTCAGGATGATTGGTTCTATGGTTTAGGCGTGAAAAGGTAACAAACAAACTTACTTTCGCGTTTATAATATTAATAGTTAGGACTTAATTACACTCTGTATATTGAACATTTTCTAGCACATTCCTAGTTTTACAACTTTAACGGTACGAAGGGCATCCCAATTCAAACCAACGTAATATAAAAAAGGTAAGGTATAAAGCAAGGTACATAACAAATAAAAACAAAACACGTCGCCACTAAATCGCTTGAAAAGCTCGTGTGTACAACCCTTAACACTACAGACAACACTTAAAACTAAAACTCTCATGAAGGAAGAAAGAGAGCGCGATACATAAGTGCTTAAGTTAGAGCAGATAAAAAAGTTTGGAACTTGCAATAATGCACTAAGTTCTTGTGGGCTCGCTACGAACTACTACGCTACACTTTGAGTGTGTTATTATTAGTATGTTTATTTTATTTCTAATTTTTGCTAACAAGAGAAATTCCCCTTTCTATATAATGCTATTTTGAAGGGAGATTTGCCCCACTAAATATTTAAAAACATACGTCTGTTATTTTTTTTATTTTATTATTAAAATCGGAGCGCGATACTTGGAGAAGTTTCCTTAAAAGAAAAATTGCTTTTTGTAGCTGCAACACTTAAACTAAATATGTATAATGACACCCAAAAAATTCCTAAGATAATATGTTTAAGGTTTTATATGAAACCTTTTAGTCTATCGGATAATGGTCTGGAAAGCACTTCACTCATCCTAAACGAAGTCGGGAGTACACCCTCTTTAGAAGTAGGGGGGGCTCGGGTGGCGGGAGGGGATGGGGCGAGGGTATCGACCCGCGCCATTATACCGCTGGGTCGTTCACCCCGCGCCCCGCGTAGCCGTACCGTAGGCAGCTACGCCGTAGCCTCGTAGCGTCGTAGCTAGCAAAGGCATTTTTTTCTTTTTTTCCTCTGTTTTGCTCCAATATTGAGGCTGTTTGTTATTTGTTTTTAGGACAATGTAAGTATTAGAGTAGAATGTTTGTCCTTATGGGTTCTCGTTACAAATTCAACAGGGCTTAATATTGCGGAGGAGAATATTTTTACGGTACTTTGATGAGTACCGGGAGCGGTATGTGCGAATGAAATGAAAGATATTATTGGTATTCCAACAATATTTGTACGCAAGGCAGAATTAATAATATGTACTTACTATCAGGACTTGTATAAGATTTAATCATAGTTACAGATTAAGGAAAAGTTCAATTGGAGCCGAATTACTTCTTGAATTTTGTTTGAACATAAAGTGTACGTTCAGTATAGCGTCTGGATGCAAATTGATTGCCCATTTTCCAAAAAAATACTCTGCTCTCTACCGACCAATACAGCTTACACGGGATATTAATTTGGTACCTTCAAATTAATTTTCCAGGTAAGCGTCAGTTTTTTTTTACAATACGCTATTTAGTTTACTTGTACAGTCGGGGACTTGAAATGTTTACCACCCTAAGGCCTATAATTGCTTGCACATTACGTTTTCATAAGATCGCTCGGTCTCTCGCAAAGAATTGACAGGGCAAAGATATTTTTTCTTGATTAACATAAAAAGGTTAATTTAAAGAGCCTATATAATAGCATAGAAAAAGAAATCAACATATTTAGTAAATTCAATCAAACTTACTCAATACAACTTTTGACTAGATACACATACCTAAAAAGGAGTTCATAACATCAAAAAGTGGTTAATAGCCTTTTTGCTAGAATCGACGCTACACAATTTCTGAAACTAATACTTATGTATTGTTGATATGACATCTTAAACCTTATTGCACACAGTGTGAGAAGGAATCGAATTTGAAATCTAATAAACACTTATCCATATAATAAAATCTTACTATACAATAAATGAGTTTTTTAGTGACATCAAAATTGACTAGTTTATGATAATAATTTATTATTGATTTTATTTAATGGTATTGACATTTTATGATTGTGAATTAATTTTGGTACTGTTTATTTTGTTTAATTATTAATTTCCTCAAGAACTGTATTTTGCGAAGTAGTAAAGGTGCAATTAGAAATGATTAACTTATAATTTATGATGCTAATATGATAGAAGTATGTAGTTATAAAAATAAAAATGCATGAATAATATTGTACATCGAAGGGTATGTTTCAGCGAAAAATTATGTTTAACAAGTATAACATCTGTATTTACCTGAGACAAACAATAAATGAATTGAATTGAAATGAATTGACACTTCAAATCCGCGGCTGTACATAGTAGTCCAATCTATGTAAACTAAGGGGCAAGTAATTTTTTAGAATAATATTGGTTTTATAACTAGGCCCACTAAAGCGGAGATGTGCGGAGATGTCTCGATCAACCAATAGGATTGCGTTATTTTGAAATCTCTCCGCTTAGCTTCAACTCAAAACGAACTCCTATTGGTTGTTGACGAGACATCTCCGCACATCTCCGCTTTGGTGGAGTCTGGGCCTTATTCTTTACTTAACCAACATAATTAGCACGCTCCAAGCAATTTTTAATAAAAAAAATTGTCCGTCTATCTTTTTAAATTGATCTTGCAATTCATACCCTTGCTTGTTTAATATAAAATCACCACGTATAATTTCCCATAACAGAAATCCAATCAGTAGCGTTGACAGGGTACGCCAAGGTTCCCGCACTTCATCAATCTAAACGCTGGCCCCGTGGGGAAGCGTAATTTTATGCTCTTCGTACCCTGAATATTAATCATCTTTGACTCACAAAATGAATTGGCCCGTGAACGTTCCGTACTGAATACGGGCAGCGTTATGACCGTTACAATGAAAGAAGGTATTATTGCTATAATCACATAATCACTGTTCCTCCTAAGGTCTGCCTGGCTAGCTATTACCCTTACATTAAATTCTGGCGCCAAGCAGTTTGCTGTGTTCCGTCGTGTGTATGTGAGAGCAAGTAATCAGTACAGATGCGGAGTTAATGCCGTAGGCATTTTCTACCAGTTGACCTTAGAGTGATGCAGAGACAAGACATGGTAGGTGTACATTATTATGATACGATAATATATCAAAAATAAGCATAGGGTATCTATAAAACTTTTTAGAAATACCAATATACTACTATTTATCAAGGATAGTAATATCATTATCATCATTCAGCCGAAAGACGTCCACACTGCTGGACATAGGCCTCCCCCAAAAGGGGGGGTTTGTCGTAATCGCCACGCTTAGCAGGTGGGTTGGCAATCGCAGTATGGTTGTCATACTCAGAGAACGCTGCTGCCCATCCTTTAGATAACCCCTTAGTTGCTTTTTACGACACCCACGGGAAGAGATGGAGTAGAGCTATTCTTTAAGTCCGGCACTACACGAGACAGGATAGTAATAATTATAGCGAATCCTCATTCACTACAATAAATTAAGGCCCAAGATTCTATTAAGAGGCCTATGTTCACCTGTGGGCATTTAGGGGCTGACGTGGCGAGTGTGAACACAATTGTCCAGGGTGTGAACAGCGCGACGGCGAATGGTCTCGTGTCAATGGCGTCATTAAATGGGCGACGACACGGCGCGCGCTTGTAAACACCACATAATGGTACTATTCGGCACTAGTTGACACTTTATGTGTTGAGAATTGGAAACAGAATACTGAAATGGGGAAATAGAGATTGTGGTGTAAAACCTGTTTAAGAAACGTTAATTTATTAGCATTAGACAAATATGGCCATTGAGGGCATGAATATCTTTTGATCCACTTCTCTATGCAGAGTTTCAGGTTATTAAAGTTGACCTAGCAGATAATAGACACATTATGGTATGTCTACACCAGTGCGCTTTCATGTTCATCATGCGCTTTCAACTTCTAATTCCACTTGCGTCAAGCGCATGCAATTGCCATAAGACGCATGCAGCTTATCGTCTACACCGGTGCGCCTCGGTCAGTCGTCAGTCGACATACAATAGACAGATTAGCGTGCGCTACGGGCATGCGCTTCTGTCGAACTAGTATTAAGGCATGCGCTATTGCATGCGCTATGGCGCTTCACGCATGCCGCAGACGAAGACGCAAGATGAAAATGAAAGCGCACTGGTGTAGACATAGCTATAAACTGTCTCAAACCCCAGTTAAAAGGTATAATGTAGTTAATCTTGACACTTTTCCATGCCTTTTAGATTATTTTTTGTCTAAGGCTACATCCTAACTAATATTATAAATGTGAAAGTAAGTTTATTTGTTTGTTACCTTTTCACGCCTAAACCACTGAACTGTTTTGCATATACGTTGTCAGGTGTACAGAAACGGACATAAGGTACCTTTCATCCCGAAAAAAAGTATTGTTCCCGAGGAAAACAACAATAACGTTCATAGATGTCTTTCGAATTACGACTGAATTATATTATTATAGAAACTTTAGTAGTGTGTTAAGAGTTTTTTGAGCTTAATTAAGTAATAATTAAGTAGTATAAATTTATAAGAAATGGAGTATAGGTACGTTGATGATCAATTTTAATTAGCTCATGAAAAGTTTTTTCTTGCACAAATTACCTAATTTTGAAGTTGCGACGAATGGTAAGTTCGGTGCAGTGGCTGAGCGATTGGCTTATTAGATAGTGCATAATATGTCCTACAATCCTGCCATAGGATCGTGACCAATACTCAGTAACCCTGTTTATTCTAAAATTAACATGTCAAAAACCCTAAATTACTGCCCTAACTTAAAGCGACATCTTACTTACGATTCCACCTCCCCCCCATTTAGGGCGCCTCGGGTGCCAAATAATACGCCAATAATCTACCAGCGAGCCTATTGCGTATTCTGAGCACGTGTCCACATTACGAAACGGTATTTACAATATACGTGCGCCTTATTGTCTATCAAGACAACGAAATATATAGAAAATAATAAATTATCTCAAATTGTATGGTAGTACCATTGTAGGGTTGACTGTTTCGCTGGTTTAGTGGTCTGCTGAGGCATGGGGTCCTGGGTTCGATCCCCAGGGGCCTTACCTCTCAAAGCAGGACAGAAGTTTCCTGGAAGTAGAACTGCCCTGCTTTTTTGTAGGTACTATGACATCGTTAGAGCAGGCCTGCGGCAAACCTGCTACGTTGACGTTTACGAAATCCGTTCACCTTTTTTTTTATATAGACTTTTCGAACCACGAACAAGCATTACCGTTCAATTTGGTTCAATAGTCGTTCACCTTTAGTACTGTAATGGTACGATTTTTAGCGATTCAGAAGCAGGCCTGCTTTTGAACGGAAGTTGACTGGCTGGCATTTGAACGTTTTCATAAGAGGTCATGGTAAGCCCCCAGGTCGGGTTAAGTGTTATTGGGTTTTTCCGTTTGGAATTTCTCAGTAGTAGCCTAGAGTCTGAATTTGTGCCAGGTTGATGGCAATAGGCTCGCCGGCTATTAGGTACATGGGACTTAAACATAACGGCGAAATGAGGGTGTACAGGCGTGCTGTTATGTTATGATAATGGTACTAAGCGTTAGGTTCCAAAGTTAAGCAAAGTGATGCAGTTTTTTTTTAATGGTGTCCTCTCTTTGATTTCTCCTGTATTGAAGGTGCATTTAAAGACACAAGTCTGACATGCACAAACAATTGCGGGAATAGAACCCGCGAACCTCAGAAGACTCTGAGGTTCTCTCACTCCGCCACTGCCATTTACGTGATTTCTGTTAGTAACAATACAGAGCAGTCCGAGATATGAAATTTTGCCTGTTGAACGATAATAGGCGCATCTCTATTAAACGGGACTTATCAGAATAATATGAATCCGAGATAGTACGACCTGACGAAAAAGTTGCATGCAAATCTATGTAATTTGTCCAAATAGAATAGTGTTTGTGTGTTGTGAGTCTATAGATATATTTAAGTAATAGCTATCTAAACATACAGTCCACTAATTTTAGTTGCGAATAAACCTGCACACTAAATACACGTTGTTTTCTTCAAAAAATTACGGCAAACATAATTCAACCTTATACATTCATGTTCATTCGTTTCATTGCCCACGCACCTATCGCGCGTGTGTCACAATTACGCGGAAACCTGCAACACTGGCGCGTCTAGCTACTTTCTGTGACAGATGCCTCGGAGTCATACGTAAAACATTAGAATCATGCCTTATTGTACAATTTTAACGTGTCAAAGTGATAACAGGACGAGAAATTTATCTCACAGAGGTGTATAAGTATAAAACTTTGATATCTTTCAATATAATTATATGGCAATATTGCATGTCAGTTTCGCGACACTGGTTCCAGGAAGGAAGGGCACTTTCACTTGTTTTTTTTTTATTTCGTGGTTCATACAAATATACAGCTGGTTCGTATCGTATTTTCTCAGATTCGGATCGGAGTTGATCGGACATAGTGCACAAGCACTCTAAAACCTGGCGTCGATTACAGCCGAAACGCATCGAATCGAGTCGAGTCGCATTTGTTCCGTGCGAGGCGAAACGGTCAGTAATCACAAGTCGTTAAAACAGAAATTCGCCTGTCGAGCAATGCGCGCGAGCGACTTGATTCGGCGCGCCGCGGTTCGTCGCTAGTGGACGCAGTTTCATACTAAATACAGGGTGTAAACGGATTCGTGTAATTCCTTCAAACCGCGTGATCTACTGGTGAAACCGGTTGACCCTGCATAGGTCTCTTCAGAATAATAAAAAAAAAAAACAAAAAATTAACCATGGTATTCTTTATCTGAGTAATTTTAGCGTCCCAAGTTAACTGACTGCGTGGAGCGATATCGCGCTAGTCGTGCCCGTCAGCTGTGTCGCCGTAGCTTCATTCATTTATGCATCGAAATTTTCTATCACATAAAAAAATTGGGAAAAAATGTTTATTTTTTATTAATCCAAATCCCATGCGGGGTTAATCTATACCATTAATAGATCATGTGGTTTGAAGGAATTACACGAATTCGTTAACACCCTGTATATAAGAGGCGAATTTCTTCGATTCGATTCGACTCGATTCGGCGAGCCTAGTGGACGTGAACCTTAATATGGGTGTACATCGGTACATCTCTAGTTAATACGTCACGGATCTCAAGGCGGCTCACCAAGAAAATAAATTCCGTATTCTGATCACGTAGGCCATTACGGAGCAATATTTTATATCATACGTGTGGCTTAGACTTCATTGTCTGTCACGTTTATTCCTTCGTTCATATCCTGTCAATTTGTAATTATAGTTTGATCACTCAGGTGTATAGCCATGTTGTGGTAGTTTGGCAAGGATATACCAGTTATACTAACCCCTCATACCATTAAGGTGCCCGAGACGCAGTTGATCGCCGTTTGTTTTTATCTGCAGGCTACACCAAACGGTAAAGCCATCTACGTATAATCCGTGCTGGCCGTCCGTGCATGATGCACGATGCAAAACGACAGTGTGTAGGCTTGCTGGACAGCAAAACGCACGATAGTTTGCTGTTCACCATGCCTTATACGCTACACGGACGGACGGTCAGCACGGATGGGCAATTAAATAGATTGAAGTCTTGAAAGAAATAGCGATCAAATGTGTTAAGAGCAACTTATAATTTCTTAATTGTCATTATGATCACATACTTCAAACTATACTGGATGACTTTTTTAACGTCTGGAAAAAAATGGGTAATAACTATGTGAACGGAGCAGAACACCATTATGTTTTTTTTTATTTTTTATTTCCTGTAATGAAATTTATCTATCAATAAATACTACTAATTTCGAGTAAATTTTCATACTAAATCAATAAAAACAGAAATTTTGAAGTACTTAAATGAATTGATTTAATAACATCTAATTTCAAATCATACTCACCTGCGTATGATTTGAGTTTTTTTAGTAGGTTAAGTAAATGTCAAGTTTAGGTAAACGGCGGAGCTGAAGCAATCGTCTTGGCCGAAATCGGCGCGGCGGCGGTCGGATCACATCATCATCATATAGATACATCAATTATATATAAAAGAAAAACAAAAAACTATTCCAAAGCCTTCTACTCCGTTCACCTGTTATACCCAAATTTTTTCCAGACGAAAAAAAAACATCCAATATTTCATCATCGTCCTTCGCTCTTACCAATAATTAACCTTATTTTCCAATGATTATTTCACCAAACTTTTGATGACAATTAATTAGTCAATTGATTTATGTATACGTAGTTTAGCTTCCCTTTTACCTATTGTAAATGTTAGAACTTCGTAGACTTGCTTGATGCATAGCCACTTTAATTTGTAACTTTACTAAGTATTATTCAAATAGTGCTTCTTTTTGTTATTTCTCGTACTCAAGACTTGGTACTTCATTACTTACTTGTCGGTGCTCAATACTACATTGTTCTCTCATATATCTATCCTAAATCATAGTACTGTATTTACTAAAATTGTTAAAGATATTGATTTTAAAAGAGTAACCATTGAACCGGAACATGGAACAGGGAACCGGCTCTTCTCCATAGGAAACGACTAATTGGAACCGTGCACCTAAATTCGACTTTTCATAAGTGCCTGTAATGGTTTATATGTAACTAGCTTTCGCCCGCAGCTTCGCTTGCGTGAAATTTTGAACCCGTTAAGTGACGATTTTTCATACAAACTTTCACCCCGTATTTAACTCCCTTAGGGGTTGAATTTCGAAAAATCCCTTCTTAGTGGATGCCTACGTTACAAAAGGAACCTACTGTCAAAATTTCAACTTTCTAACCCCAGCGATTTAAGCTGTGCGTTGGTAGATCAGTCAGTCAGTCAGTCAGCTTCTCCTTTTATATATGTAATAATAAAAACATTTGATTTGATTTGAATGGGCACCCATCCACAGACTGACCTCAGAAAGTGCAGCTTAACCTTGCTAATTAGCCACGAACCCCTCTGATCCTTTTCAAAGTCAAGTAATAAAATCCATTTAAAGGAACAATGCTGACGAGGTCTTCCAGGATCGATAAGGCAATGTTTAAACTTTCCGTGCATTGATCTGCTAAAAAGGTTCTAATGCGTATCGTGGTCACGTAAGTCAATGCCACGGAACTAATATGTAAGGCTTATGTCATAAACTCATAACTTGAACTGATAGTGATCATATAGTATCTGTACCAGGGGTACTCAACTTCGGAGTGACGATTTGGAACTTTTTTTTAAAATTATTTGTGTTCAATACATTTAATATAATTAAACATTAAGTTTAGATATTATTATTTTTTACTTAATATTTAGATGTAACATATAAAGTAGCAACATTTTATAATTTAGAGTGGCAACATATTTGTCTATAGTTTATTTTATTTTTTAGTAGCTTTTGCCCGCGGCTTCACTCGCGTTAATAAGCTCCAAAAAACTCTTAACACACTACTAAACTTTCTATAATAATAAAATTCAATCGTGATTCTTAAGACGCGTGGCGCCATCTATGGACGTTATTGTTGTTTTCCTCGGGAACAGTACTTTTTTTCGGGATGAAAGGTACCCTACGTCCGTTTCTGTACACCTGACAACGTACGAGTATATGCAAAAATTCAGGATGATCGGTTCTGTGGTTTAGGCGTGAAAAGGTAACAAACAAGCTTATATTCGCATTTATAATATTCGTATTAGTTAGTGCATTATCGCATCCATTTTTTTTACAAAAAATCGGCAATTATCTGGCAATTATGTGACCTAAAGTTGAGTACCTCTGGCCTGTGCAGATCTTATCGTAAATTGGCAACAAAAGGAAGTTGCAAGCAATAATTTTCCAAAAAGTTTTATTGCGTATTTTGCGCACGTATCAAGCGTATTTACATTTATTGTGACACAGCTCTAATCTCGCAGTCATACTCTATCAACAAAGGTGAACGCTCAGTTTTCGAAAATGCCGACTACCTCCAAACCGTTGTTAGGTAAGTCTAAAGTTTAAACATGTTTCTGTTAAAAAAAAAAACAATTAATAAATTTACTGGTTCTTTTAGGTGTAATAGCGTGCACGGTGCTAGCTATAAGCGCGGAGCTATTTTCTTGCATGGATGTTATAACAACTTAGAGAACCAGTAATGTAATAAATGATTTCTAAAACAATTTTGACAAAAAAAAATACAACTGATTTAATTTTCAGTATGCAAAATGTCGTGGATTATTAAAGAAAGACCTTATATAAAATGCACCAGCAAGGTCAACCAAATACGCTGCTTTTGGAGATCATTTCGAATATTTATTTATATTTTTATGTGATAGGTTGGCATATAAGCCGACAGCCCACCTGCTGGAAAGTGGTTACGATAAGCAAGAAGATTGCTGATGCGTTGCCAACCTTATACAGGGTGTTAACGAATTCGTGTAATTCTTTAAAACCACATGATCTACTACTGGTGTAGACAGGCCCCGCACGCGACTTAGCAAGATTAAACAAAAAAAAACTTTTTTTTTCATGCGGCTTTGTTACCGATCGTATCTAAACCATCTAATAAGGATACAGTAAAAAAATAACTTTTTTTCTTTTTGCAAAAAAATCATTTCATTTGTGTGAACATTTCGATGCCACGTATAAATTAATGAAAGTACGGCGACACGGCGGGCAGGAACGACTAACGCGGTATCGCTCTTTGCAGTCAGATAACTCAAGGCTCTAAAAAGACTCAGAAACCGAAAAGCAAAAAAAATTGATTTTTTTTGTTGCTTTTCGAAAATTCCCATTTAGGGTTAATCTGTGTCACCAGTAGATCACGCGGTTTGATGGAATTACACGATTTCGTTAACACCCTGTATACAAAGATAGAAAATCTCATCTACCTGCAATTTCACCGGTAACAGTACAGTTCCCCAGACGAGCACTTTCACAAGGCAGATAATAAAAAAATACGCAAAAAAACCGTATTCAGGCAACGTCACGATGGAAAACTAGTTCGGGGAAATTTTTATATTCGGTGCGCAACGCCGGGGGGCGGGTGTGGTATCGACAGGCCTCTTTTTGCCCCCAACGAGATTAATTAAGCCGCGAACGTCGTGCGTGATTAATGTTACTCGCTAAAAATGTTTCAAACTGAAATCAATTTTGTCTTGAAAACATCGTTGGTGTTTTAGACATGTTTACTAGAAAATTGTGTAACATTAAGGCTGTTTTTACACCAGAGATATCTGCAATATAATACTTTTTATTGTACACAAAACATAAAGAAACATTACTATAAAAAATCCTAACTAATATTATAAATGCAAAAGTAAGTTTGTTTGTTTGTTACCTTTTCACGCCTAAACCACTGAACCGATCATGCTGAAATTTTTCATATACGTTGTCAGTTGTACAGAAACGGACATAGGGTACCTTTCATCCCGAAAAAAAGTACTGTTCCCGAGGAAAACAACAATAACCATAATAGATGGCGCTACGTGTCTATCGAATCATGTATGAATTATATTATTAAAGAAACTTTAGTAGTGTGTTAAGTTTTTTTTTTATAAATTAATGCGAGCGAAGGCGCGGGCAAAAGCTAGTACTTTTAAATAAAAGTAAAACCGACTTCAAAAAAACAAAAAAGAGTAAAATAATTACCATTATATAAAATTATCAGTTTCAGAAGTCGATGCTATTCTACGCGGAACCAAATTGAAGACACCGACTTCTGAAACTGTTAATTTTGTCAGTATAAAAAATACCGAAATCGTTTCAAGTGTGCCTATAAAATTTGAAGAGCTCCCTCGATTTCTCCAGGATCCCATCCTCAGATCCTGACCTGATGATCATGGGACCACCTGGGAAGCATACCCTTTCAAACAAAAGAAGAATTTTCCAAATCGGTCCAAGCGTTTTTGAGTAATCCTTTTTTTGAAGTCGGTTACTAAAAATAGAGATGCAGAATGGGCGATCTTGTCACACTAGGCGATTTCTTCCAGACAACCTTTGGATGGACATGATTTACAAGAAAAAAGAGAGGAATAGTTCGCGGTGTAACAATAAATAAGGAGGCATTAAATTAAGTACTCTAAATAATTCAAAACACAACACGTGTTGCTACGGATGTGTTTCAAATCCACCAATGGCATCGCTTTATTTTAATAATTTTGACACATGTTTTAAAATCAAGCGATTGTATTGGTAGATTTGGCACATATTCCTAGCACACATCTCTGGTGGAATAGCAACCTGCTTAAGTTGCTATTTCACCAGAGATGTGTGCCATTTCACATAATGTGTGGCTGAATATTACTAGCGGTCGCTTGCGGCTTCGCCCGCTTATATGTCGTTTATAGCGTATTCCGCGTTTTTCGGGATAGAAGTAGCGTATGTCCTTCTCCGGGTTCCAAACTATCTCTGTACTAAGTTCCAACAAAATCGGTTCTGTAGTTCGTGATGAAGTAACAGACAAATAGACAGAGTTACTTTCACATATACAATATTACAAAGGATTATTTTAAGGTACGTAAGTAGCACACAGATGTCAGCGCCATTATTTATTTATTTCTTTACTATCTTTAATTAACCTTAATTGCGGTTAACGCACTAGTTATTGCTTTCAAGTTATCCATTCATTTGTTGAGAAATTGCAATCATTAAGATGTGACTTTACAACTTTGTCTAAGGTTGGCAACGCATTAGGAGCCCTCTTGGGTTTGTAAGTACGAAACAGGTGACATTTTTTAGTTTTAATAAAAAAAAAAACTTAATTTAATGTCTCCTTATTTATTGTTACACCGAGAACAGGGGTAGTTCTCTCTTTTTTCTTGTGTTTCGGCTTTTCTTATCAGAGCTAGTCAGATAGGAAATGCCGGCTCCATCTAGTCTTAAAAAAACATATAAAATTGACTTGTAAAAGTGTCTGTAACAGATTTATGTACAGAAATAAATATCATTTATCATGTAAATCATGTCCATCTAAAGATTCTCTGGAAGAGACAACTCTACACTGAAGCAAATAGAAGCCACCGACTTCTGAAACTGTTAATTTTATATTATGGTAATTATTTTACTCCTTTTAGTATTTCTTTGAAGTCGGTTTTTACTTTTTTTTAAAGTTATTATTATAGTAATATAATGTTTCTTTTTTGTTTTGTGTTCAATAGGTATAGATTTATTGTATTGTGTATTAAAAAATTGACCCTTAGATTTTTTTGGGGTTACTGGGTATCGGAAATTGAACAACTTTCGTAGAACAACTTCTCGAAATTCGCGTGGTTTCTTTTTAACTGTCCTTACATATCAATTAAAATTATTTTTGGATTTGTATAGAAAGTCATAAAAATATATCTGCACCCGTAGTGAAAGACCTTATAGGATTTTATACCCTTTCCCTAATGAAATAGGGTATAAGTCTTTATACCCCTTATGCCATATAAAAAAAGACTTAGTAAACACACGTAGAAAGTGGGTTGCCGGTGCCGATCTTTCAGCGCTTGTCGGTGCTGGTCCGCGCAGTTAGTCGGCGCAGGTAGTCTCTATACTGTTTGGCGAACCAGCGCCGACAAACTCCTAACTGCACCAACAAGCGCTGGTAAGCCGTCATTTGCTGCTGTATTTGCGCGAATTTGTAATTGGAACAAGGCGTATTTTTGTTTAAAATGTCAGCCCCTGCTTCTACCCGCTTTCTTACCTATGTAGCGGTTACCTACACGGACCAGTACCGATAAGCGCTGGTAGATCGGCGCTGGTTACCTGCTTCCCCATGCATATGCCCTTATACCCTTTTTCACTAAAGGCACAGATATGTGGTGAGTCGTCAACTCGTATGCCAACGTATAAAATAAAAAAATATTCCACTTTAAGAGATTAATGCATTGTATTATAAATCACACAAAAAATGCGAAAGAATATCGGATGTTTGCCTTAACGAGACACTTGTTTTGAAGACTCACCTTCCTTCCAGCTATATTTAAACACAAGCATCATATTTAAGCAGCAATTTCCCTGACCTGACCCTGACGTATATGGTTCGTCTGTCTGTCTGTTTAACAATGCAATATCGGTCATTATGTCAGTCCATTCGCGTTTATACAACTCATTCTCTGAGTGAACGGCGCGGAGTGTACTGTTGAGTTTTGACTTGTATTTTTATAGTATTCGATTTTCAAATTCGTGTTCTAGATTTAAAACGAACGCAGTTTAAATAAAAAAATATTTATTTTAGTGCGGGTTTTTTTTTATTAAAAAGTGATCTGTCAAAAATGTTTTGTAATTAATTGTGGTAGTGCTCGGTTTTTTTATTTATTATACCTATATTTTTTTTTCTTTTTTGTTAGTAAAATAATCGTTGTATGTTATTAAAAATCTTCATTACAATTTTTTTAATTGTAATTTGTTTGATGTCCTTAGCGTTTTAATGAGCACATAACATAAAACAAGGACAAAGATTGAATTAAAAATTAACAAAAATTGCAAATTATCTTTCAAAATATGCAAATTTTAAAATATTTTTTGCTAGTTTTTTCATTAAAAATGCATATCTAATGTAACACTTTTGTTATCAAGCAATGTAATTATAACTGACACACTTTGGTACAATTTTAATAACTTGAAACTCTTTCATCACTTTTTAACAAATACTACAACCGAAAAAACATTTTTTTAATATGTTTTTTATGTGATAGTCAGACATGACGTAATTATGAATATTCCTCGTTTTGCTACGGTACATTCAGCAATTAAAGTAGCCAAACATTTGAGTTTTTAAACTATGCATTTTTTACAATTTGAAAAAATATTATAATTTTAGGAATATTTAACTAGCAGAGATTAATTCGTCTCTATCTACTTGTGTTATGTCGGTGACTGTACCAAAAATAAAAGTCTGTAATCAAAGCAATTAATTTAAGAAAACAACTTCAAGATGAACATTTATAATTATAAAATGTTTGTAAGCATCGTCAGTTACTCAGTAATATCTTAACCGTTTAATTAATTGACTATTTTAAATGAGATTATAATAGACCGTGCAACAGTGAATAGCTGTGTTCAGTGTTTATTCGAAGATTTACGAAAATGGGAGTCCATAAAAGTGAGTCCTTTTTCATATTGTCACGCATCTTTCAAGCGCAAGGGATCTACTCCCTTCCCTTAGTTACGAGCGTTTCCTACTACCTATCACCTACGGACATACGATTATTTCGGGGCCCGAACTAAGAATGAATGACAACACGATTTTTCAGTTGTCCCTACTACCGATGTGTTTTTGCCCGTCCGAAAAGTTGAACTTGACACTTGTTTTGTTCACTCCTACGTTTCGGGCTACTTTCGGACGGGCAACTAAATTCGTTGACGGACTTAGGGAGTAGGCCCCCAGTTCAGACTACGATATATAGTAAAGCTTGCGTCATAAGCTATAACTATATAGCATGACGTTCACACTATACGCTATCGCAAGCCGCTCTACTATGTATACTAAGTTATTTGACGGCGATTCGTCGGGCGACGGACGGGGTAGAAGCGAGGCGGGAAGGGGACCGGAGAATCCTACGATATAGCTCTGAGAATCGTTCAAGTTTATCGCGTACAGCAAGCCAATACTTTATAGCATACCGTTGTGTGAACGTGTCCATATAAAATGTATGGTGAGCGATTTCGCTGTGCTGTACAATATTTGCTATAATTGCCATACAAGGTTAGTCAGAAAGCGGGCAGGTACTAATCCGAAAGGGTGTTAAAGTACCCATAATAATGAGTAACTTTTGTTCTACCACTTTATCTAAAAGTAAATAGTTTAAGAGAAAAAACTGTTAAAAAATTACATCAAAATTTTGCCAAAATCTATATATCCTCGCTATGATCAGCTGTGTTTACATTTTAGGTCATATTTGGGGTCACGAATTAGAAGATCCATTTTCTGAATTTGTTTCTGAATTCCTTTTGTTAAGCGCCGTTCACTCATTCTTTCAACGTGCCCAAACCACCGAAGCACCTTTCAATTTCTGTCACTGCATCGTCTTTACCTATTACATGGGACTTATCATAGGCGTCACATGGGTGTTCCTACAGACTGCCTATTATAATAGGAAAACACCTCTACTTATCCCTTCCTATCTATGTTATGTATGCTCGGTAATAATTTTGTTTTTGTATGATTAATTTGCAATTCAATAATTGGAATTTTAATAATGCGTTCGTATGTGTTTATACGTATTTTTTTGGGATTTTACCTCATTGTTTAGTTGGTAAATATACCTAGTAAGTAAGTCAACGATGCATGGAGATATAGTTTATGTATGAAAATGTATGTTTTTATGTATAGTGAAGAAGAAACATATTAGAATAACAGAAGGTATCGATGTATTTAAAAAAAAGGTACGATCATTTCTAATTGAAAAAACGTATTATTCTGTTGAAAACTTCCTAAGTGATACAATTGTCAATTAAAATTTATAAAATGATTATTTAATTCTAATTTTGTTATATTCATTCCCTGACATGTTTACTTAATTTACTTTACTTTACTTACTTCCTAAATGTATCATAAAAGTTTGTACACCATATAAATGGTAGGACATAGCCGATCCTTAAATGAATTTTTGTACCATCCTGTAATGACCTATGTTCACAAATAAAGGATTTGATTTGATGATTTGATTTGATTTGATTTGAAGTTTTTACTCTTGAAATTATCAAATCCCAAGATCGTCCGAAGGTTCGAATTTAAACTAACAACTGCATTCCAATTGCGCATTCGTAATCGCTTTGGCTTTGATTTTGACAAGTCAAAATTTCTATAGCAACGTATGTACTAACAAACCGACTTCTCTACAACAATATACCACGCAATGAATATTGTTGTCTTGTCAAAATCAAAGCCATAGCGATGACGAGGGTGTTGCGCAATTAGAATGCTCTTCTAGCTTTTTCCCAACTATGTTGAGGTTATCTTCCAGTTTAACCAGATGAGGCTGAATACCAGTATTTTAGATTAATTTGTATTTGGTATTATTGTAAATTTATATTTATTTATTTATTTAGTAGCTACATGGAGGACTTACAGCTTATGAAAACAGACAAAAAAGAAACCATATTCATCAGAAAGCCAATTACAAATCCTCAGGTATAGACTTACTTATAATATTTGTGGTGTGAGCACAAAAACAAAAAACACATCGCCTTAATTACAATGAGAAGCAATACTACTTAGTTTGCAATTTTAAGACAGAAATAATAGAGAAAATAACAAAACAAATATAACACCTAACCTACCGCTACTTGAAAAATTTTTGATTAAGCATATTGTTATTTAAAATAATTATTAATTTAATTGAATACAATTTGAATTAATTTGTAAGTGAATAAGATTGCATGCCCATGTGACGGTAGAACGTGGAGAACTATGACTCTACATTATTATGAAATCATCTATGTACTATCTATCCGTAGTATCCGTGTCTGAAAAGTAAATAAATGATGTAATGATTAATGATTTAATAATATTAGTTAGTTTAAATTCGAACCTTACAGCGGTTACGCACTGCATCCGATCCGAATCCGTGAAAATACGTTCCGAAGTAGTCATAGAACTATTTGTATGGTAGTTTACGCACTACATCCGGCATCCGTCATTCGATTTCTATCCGTCATCCGTGAGTTTCTAATTCGGAAGAACAATTGACGGACCGAAGTAGCCATAGAACTATTTGTATGGTAGCTTACGCACTACATCCGGCATCCGTCATCCGATTTCTATCCGTCATCCGTGAGTTTCTAATTCGGAAAAACAATTGACGGATCGAAGTAGCCATAGAACTATTTGTATGGTAGTTTACGCACTACATCCGGCATCCGTCATCCGATTTCTATCCGTCATCCGTGAGTTTCTAATTGGGAAAAACAATTGACGGATCGATGTTGCCATAGTACTGAATTGTTTGAATTTGAATCAGAGATCGGAATAGTGCGTAAGCAACATCCGAATTCGGTCCGAGATTTTTACTCTAGATCGGTATTTTCACGGATTCGGATCGGATGCAGTGCGTAAAGCAATATCCGAATTCGGTCCGAGTTTTTTATATCCGTATTTTCACGGATTCGGATCGGATGCAGTGCGTAATCGCTCTTAAGTTTGGTCAATTTCAAGACAACGAATTGACACTAATTGGAATCAAGCTCGATTGATTCAGAACCTTACTCGGGCATCTAACCTAGTACCTCACGCTTAACATCCGCTCTTCTAACCACTGACAAACAAGGCCGTCTTGGCTTGCAGTTGGTAGACAACTTCGCGTTAAATCCTGTATCGTCATCATCATTAAATACAGATTATATTCCGCTATCATTATATATTCTTATTTGGTTAAACATAAAAATTATCATGTGTTATCTGTCAGTTGTTCAGGTTTGGTAGTGCGATGTGGAGTGACGAAAGGTAGTCATTCAGTGAACGATAAAACTAACTGTACGTGGTATTATATAAATCTTAAAACGATAGCAAACTTGTAGGTACGTTTTCATTTGAATAAGGGGATATTGCACTATCATATATCTAGGATCATTTAAAGGATCATTTCTCTTAATGACCTCTAGAGACATATTATTTATTATCTGTGTATAAAGAAATGCTTCATATACAGCGTACAATGGCGACATTAATTTAACACACGGGCAGGGCTAGTGGTCAATCCTAAAAATATAAATAAAATAAACTAGTTACAAAATTGATAAAAATAAATTTTCAGACAATCTAAGTAATAAATGAAGTAACCAAATTGGTATCACTCTATGCAACAGTTACATTCATGCAGCTACTTACTGGTTGCTGCAGCGAGTAGAATACCAACCAGCTGTTAAGTAGTTGGTTACTTTATTTAAAAATAAGTTTTTTTTTATTTATTTTTTCTTCGTTCTATTTTATTTTATAATTATTTTTATGATTACTGACCACTAGCCCTGCCCGTGTGTTAAATTAATGTCGCCATTGTAGCAACACGCTGTATATTACATTATCATTTATTAATATCTATGACTCGTAGATCTATGATCCTAGATATATGATAGTATAATATCCCCCTTATTCGACAACATGACCTTTTTTTTTCTTTTTTCGAGTGGGTAACGTCCATGGTATCGGCAGTTTCCTTGTGGAGAGGGCAGCCAGTGTGGGGTTTTTTCTCACTAAAACCCTTCCGATGGCCATCATTAGCACAATAGTGTGGGCTCCAAGGAGCATATTCAGAAACCATTCTTGTTACCACATTGTGGTTCATAAGTACCTACCTATAATTTTATAGCGTCGAGCTGTGCTCCTCAATGGTTTTTGGCTAAATTATCAACGATTTCAGCTAAAAACCATTGTGCAGTACAGAACTACCGGAGCTCTGTACCACGCAACGGTTTCGGGATAAATTAAATTATTAAGCATTGCATGGTACAGATTATTCCGTTTGTGGGTACCACAATGGTTTCTGAATACGCCTCCGGGGACTAGTCTCTCCAGTGCTACGCCTGTAAGGCACTTTTCAGGGAGAATTTTTCGACTTCATCCACGCGTAGCGTTGTGTGGACGTGTCCTTATAATATCTATACTGATCGATATCGTTGCGCTATACAATATTTTGTATACACTATGTAATAAAGCGTAGTTTGAACTGCTTTTAACAAGCAGCGATGTAGTCGCACGTTCACGAAACGCCACTGTATCGCTGGAAACTCGCTCATAATATCTCGTTATCTTAATAAACATTGATAATTACATGTATAATTAGCCTCCCTAACTCAACTAAGCCTTGATGTTATCTAAATCAGTTAGCAAAAGAATTGTAGATTACAAAGCAATGTTTTTTTGTTTTGTGCGTTTGTTGAATATCGTCCGTAGAGCGGTAGATTCTTAAGACCCCACGCTTAATCGTTATCTGTCCGATAAATGAGTACATTAATAAGTATAAATTATGTAGATATGGTGTATGTTAATCCTAGGTAACGCTACAGGTGATCGACAGTCGGCCAGCGCTGTGGTCAAGATGAGGACGTTGCATGTGGCAATAATTACCGTCGGAGTGGTCACCTTGCTCGGGGTGATTGGAGGTAAATACACCATTTAAATGTTTTTTTTTTAAATTTTGGATGCCTTTGAAATGTTGTGCTAACTTATTTTTTATTTTTAACTAGCTTTTGCCCGCAGCTCCGCTTGGTTATAAAATCAAAAAAAATCTTTCATCCACTATTTCACCTCTTACGGATAGATTTTCAAAAACGCTCCAACACGTGTAGCTTTATTTCTAACCAGAAACCTTAATATTTAATTTCATACTTCGTACTTCAAAAATGACGGACTTACATACAAACTTAAATCCCCTAGCTAAGGGGGTGAACCCCTTAGCGGTTGAATTTCGAAAAATCCCTTCTTAGTGGATGAGTACGTTACAAAAAGAACCTACTGTCAAAATTTCAACTTTCTAACCCTAGCCCCCTTATTACAAAAGATGGTTTAAACCAAGATTAAGGTAAACCCAGGTTTAAAATATACCCATCACTTTCTTATGTCATATAACAAAAAGAGACGGGGCTATTATAAAACCTAGGTTTTTATTAGACCATGTTTTGTAATAAGGGGGTAGCGGTTTAGGCTGTGCGTTGATAGATCAGTCAGTCAGCTTCTCCTTTTATATGTATAGATAGAAGATAGATAGATAAAACTTTCTGCACGGCTCTAATTTATAGGCTGTACAGCACAACATGACTGGTGCAACTTTCACGGAAAAACCCAATAACACTTTGCCCGACCTGGGGATTGAACCCAAGACCTCACGCTCAGCAGTCGCGCTTGCAACCACTAGACCAACGAGGCAGTCAATATATGCAGTCAGTATAACAATATGATAAATCTATACATATAATAAAACAGTAAAAAAACTGTGTCTGTACATTGAATATATTTAAAAAAAAAATATTGAGGGGGGTTTAGAAACAGTAATAGAGCATGAATCCAAAAAAAAAAGTCTGTCTGTTTGTCTGTTTGTCTGTTTGTTTGTACACGCTAATCTTCGGAACTACTGGACGGATTTGAATCATTTTTGTTTTGTTGTATAAGTATTAAGTCTGGGCAACATATAGGCTATATTTTTTGTTGGAAACTTGAACACCTGATGCAGAACCGCAACAGACCAGTTAAACTATACGAGATACAAAAATGATACCATATCAAAAATTGTTTCACGTGATGAGCATTTTCTGCTGAGATAATAAATTTGAAGATTTGGAACACCTGATGTGGAACTCGAAGAGCTCAGCTACACTATAACATGTATAGGAATGACGTCTTAGCAAGAGTTGTTCAACCTGATAAGCACTCTCTGTTGACGTATAAAAATTGAAGATCTGGAACACCTGTTGTGGAATTCTAAGCGCCCAGCTACACCATAACATATAATAGGAATGACGTTTTAGCAACAGTTGTTCAATCTGATGAGCACTCTCTGTTGACTTATAAAAATCGAAAATAGGAACACCTGTTGTGGAACTCCAAGAGCCCAGCTACACCATAACACATATAGGAATGACGTTTTAGCAAAAGTTGTTCGGTCTGATGGGCATTTCCTGTTGTATAAAAATCGAAGATCAGAGACATCTGATGTGGAAATCAAAGCTATCACTAATTTCACTGTATAATTGTAAAATAACATATGCTGGGAGTACCTCCACGCGGTGAAGGCGGTAACAGTGTAGGACTGATTATCGATGACGATGGTATATCATTGAAAATTTGACTATACTGGCCAAAACTCCCATTATTTTTTTTATTTTATCGAATAAATATGCCTTCGGGCTTATGTTATTTGAGTGTTTAATTTCTTTTTCCATTTATCTTCGTGACACGGTAGCCTCCCCGGTAACGCAGGGGAGCAGTCACTTAGATTTTAATTGATCAGGTATCTTCACAATAAAACTATAACCATGCCTAGAAAGAGGTCAAATCTTTCTCAATGTTCCAAAGGAGCTAAAAGATTGAGGATCATAAGATCCCAAGAATCTACCGAAGAGCGTCTGGAGAGACTTGATGCTGTTCGAGAACATCAGGCTGCAACTTGCTCCGTGGTAACCTCTTCGGATCGCGAAGCACGCCTGCGTTCTCAGCGTATTTACGCATCTACATCCAGGTCTCTAGAGACCAGTGAAGAATATGATGCGCGACTGACCGCTGATCGTGCAAGTCATGCATTGTCTCGCGAGTTGGAGACGTTCACGGATAGAGAATTACGCTTGAGTTCTCAGCGTATATACACATCGACTTCGAGGTCTCTAGAGACAAGTGCAGAACGTGATGCGCGACTGACCGCTGATCGTGCAAGTCATGCATTGTCACGCGAATCGGAGACGTTCACGGATAGAGAATTACACTTGAGTTCCAAGCGTATCTACGCATCGACTTCTAGGTCTCTAGAGACAAGTGGGGAACGTGATGCGGGACTTACCGCTGATCGTGAACATCACGTATTGTCTCGCGAGTCGGAGACGTACACATATAGAGAATTGCGCTTGAGTTCCAAGCGTATCTACGCATCGATTTCTAGGTCTCTAGAGACAAGTGGGGAACGTGATGCACGACTGACCGCTGATCGTGAACGTCACGTATTGTCTCGCGAGTCGGAGACGTTCACGGATAGAGAATTGCGCTTGAGTTCCAAGCGTATCTACGCATCGACTTCTAGGTCTCTAGAGACAAGTGGGGAACGTGATGCGCGACTGACCGCTGATCGTGAACGTCACGCATTATCTCGCGAGTCGGAGACGTTTATGGATAGAGAATTGCACTAGAGTTCTCAGCGGATCTACGCATCTGCTTCTAGGTCTCTAGAGACAAGTACGGAACGTGATGCGCGACTGTCCGCTGATCGTGAGCGACATGCATTGTCTAGCGAATCGGTAACGTTTACCGATACAGAATTACGCTTGAGTTCCCATCGTATTCGCACATCTACTAACAGGTCTTTTGAAACGAGTGATGAAAGTGATGCGCGACTAACTGCTGATCGAGATTATCATACATTGTCCCAAACACGCACACAACAAAATATTCATAATCAGTTAGAAAGTGAGAGAGAAAGAATTGCTGGAATACGGCAAGAAGAGACGGAAGAAGAGCGCAACGAACGTTTCAATTCTGATCGACTTCGACATTCACTGAACAGAATGTCGATATCATCTGAAGAATCGGATATGTCTCAAGATATAGCCGTAGGGTATGGCGACCTTCCTTGGGTTGATAAGGAATGGAGTGCATTTACGTATACTCCTATGATTGACTACGCCACATATTCCGCCATCGAAGGTATGGTTCAAAATTGTACTTTTTGTGAAGCTGTTAAATGGCAAAAAGAAACAAACGGTATGTGTTGCTCAGGTGGAAAAGTTTTTTTGTTGTATAGATATTAAGTCTGGGCAACATATAGGCTATAATTTATTTTGGAAAATAGAACACCTGATGCAGAACCGCAACAGACCAGCTAAAGTATAAGAGATATAAAAATGGTGCCATAGCAAAAATTATTCCACGTGAAGAGCATTTTCTGCTGTGAAAATAAATTTGAAGATCTGGAACACCAGTTGTGGAACTCCAAAGCCCAGCGACACTATAACATATATAGGAATGACGTCTTAGCAAAAGTTGTTTAGTCTGACGGGCATTTCCTGTTGACTTACAAAAATGAAAGATCTGGAACGTCTCGAATCGTCTCGCGCATCCCGTTGTTTTCCCGTCCCCGGGCTCTTAGAATTCGACATCAGACGTTTCAGATCTTCGATTTTGACGACCCCGTTGTCGCTGGCATAAGCAACAGGATCCGCGTACGAAGTCGCGGGCAGAAGCTAGTAATAAATAAATATAAATAATGTTAACGTATTTAAACGTATGCTTATGACATATTTAATAGATAAGACTTATTATTCTGTAAATGATTTCCTTACTGACATACAATTTTAATAATAATATATAATAATAGAAAACAATGATAATAATATATAATAATTTTATTTTATTGTTATTGGAAATAATTTTTGTTGTATGCATGTAAATTTTAGAATAATAACTTCTGCAATTTTCTTGTAAAATTTGCACACCAGGAAATGGTAGTCTACAGATAATCAAATATTTATTGTAACAACTGCATGTAACCTGTATGACGCAAATAAATTGATTTGATGTATATCCATCAGGGACACGAATGTTTGAAAAATGAAAAAAAAAACGAAAATTTTCACGAATTCAGAGTTCGTCCCAAAGTAAAAGTTGTATGGAATGATGAGCAGAGTTTATGGTTTGCAGATATAAAGCGATTGACCAGTCAAGCTGTTTACTTTTATAAAAGTATGAATAACATCGGGAAAATCATTATTAAAATTATGAATGAGTTGGGAAGAACGGTACCTTAATATTTGATATAACAACCTAAGGGCCTAAATAAAATAGTAAAAACGTATTTAATAATAAACTTTAGAGGTACAATTCCGTGCATCGTGGCCGATCGAAGCCGCGCGCGATCGGTCGCATGCGTCTGACGCGCGCTGCTAATGCGTCAATAGTCTTGTCTATAATATACTGACTAATCTGTCGTTAGCCGCACGCGTCTGTCGCAGACTTCGGAAGCGGTGCCATACATTTTCATATTCTGACTATTGACGCATAAGCCGCGCGCGTCTGACGCACGCGATCGATCGTGCACGTCTGCGATCGGCCGCGATGCACGGAATTGTACTTTAAATAAAAGTAAAAACCGACTTCAAAAAAAACTAAAAAAAGAGTGAAATAATTAGCATAATATAAAATTAAAGTTTCAGAAGTCGGTGGCTTTTATTTGTTTCAGTGTAGAATTGCACCGACTTCTGAAACTGTTTTTATATTTATATGGGACCACCTCTGAAGTATGGCCTACCAAACAAAAAAAGAATCATCAAAATCCATTCACAATTGGCGGAGATATCGCGTAACAAAAACAGACGAATTGAGAAGGAAACTCCTTTTTGAAGTTGTTTAAAAGGTGATCACGTTTTTTAAGCATAGATATCAAAAGAAACGCACGTCGACGGCACGTAGGAAAGACGTCGTGTGCATAAACCCTAAGGCGCCATCTCCACGAGCGAGTGAATCGCGGCGATGTTCTCGCCGTGCCATCAAATTCAATACTAACTATCGCCGCGATAACATCGCCGTGTGTAGACACGTTCTAAGAGAGTGTATAGAAATACGTGACACGACGATAACATCGCCGCGATTCTCTCGCTCGTGGAGACGGACCCTAAGAAATCCCTACTAATATTATAAATGCAAAAGTAACCCTGTCTGTCTGTTACGCTTTCACGTCTAAACCGCTGAAGCGATTTTGATGAAACTTGGTACAGAGATAGTCTGGAACCTGAAGAAGGACATTGGCTACTTTTATCCCGAAAAATACGGAATACCTACGCGATAAACGACATCCACGCAGGCGAGGCCACGAGCGACCTCTAGTGATTTACAATTTCACTTGTAGCAAAAGTTAATTATGATTTCAAAACGAAAAGTACGTCCAACTGAGGCACAGTTATGATCCTTCTTCTGGCTCTCTATTGACCTATTTTAATTAAACACTTATTGCCGCTGCATTTTATTTGCTTCCCTTCGCATTGGAAAATATTACACAGGCGCTCCGCTAGGCTTCTACGCAATCTTACTTTTATAGGATCAAATAGACTAGAATTACTTCGTTCTTTTTGAACTTCAATTTTGCAAAAGACAGACCTCTAAAACGCCTACCCTAAGCCGCTTCTTATGTATTCGCTCTTAGTTAGTGTTGTATCTAGGGGCTGGCCGTAGGGACGGTTGCAAGGGGCGCCGGACCTAAGGGGACGCAAGACCTAGGGGAGCGCAGGACCTAGGAAGGCGCTGGACTAAGGGGGGCGCAGAGCCTAGGGGGCGCAGAGCCTAGGGGTGCGCAGGAACTAGGGGTTGCTGGACCTAGGGGGGCGCAGGGCCTCGGGGCTCTGGACCTAGGAGGGCGCAGGACTTAGGCGGGGCGCCGGACTTAGGGGGGGCGCCGAAACTAGTGGGTCGCAAGAACTAGGGGGCGCAGGACCTAGGGGGGCGCCGGGCCTGCGGGGTCGCAAGATCTAGGGGGCGCAAGGCCAAGGGGGGCGCAGGAACTAGGGGGGCGCAGGAACTAGGGGGTCGCAGGACCTAGGGAGGGTGCAGAACCTTCTTCCAATTATATTGTAGTTGGCCTTACAGTCTAAACAGTGTGTTACTCTTAAAAAATATTCAGTTCTCAATCCAAGGCTGATTTAAAAAAGCCCAGGAACCAAAGCGTACTTTTTGAAAACACAAAAATATAATTCCAATTCTAGCTTTTGGTCAAAATCAAAATAGGCCCGACTAGTTTCGGACCCAAACGCAGGCCTTAATCATGAGCTGAACACGCGGCGAGGTCGCGAGTCGAGACTAGTCGGGCAATCCCGAAAAATGCACGTGAGTAAGCCGTAACTAATCATAAATATGAAAGTGTGTAACGAAAGTTATAAATGTTTTAATACAAAAATTACCGCTCAATATAAACTCAATACTTTTTCTTAAAAATCTACCATTCACTATAATTAATTAATTGAAATGTCTAGATTTTACTATGAACGCTTTCACTTGCCTATGAATCACATTCGCGGCTATCTGGACAGTGAACCTGTTTAATTTTTTTTATAAATTATATTCTATCGATTTTACGAGTATAAATGATAATTTTTAATATTTTTTAGTTTATTTCTTATTTTGTTTTACCGTTTGTTTGTTTAGTTTTTAACTATTTTAGTTACATTTAACTTAATATTGGTACGCCTTCACGGCAAAACATAGCGCCCAAATATGTTAACCTAACACCTTTATGTAAATATCTATGTTTTACAAATAAATACTCTGATTCTATCCGTGGAAGTCGGAAACCAATATTGTGCTAAACAGTCTTCTTGATAACTTTAAATTCTAATATCTTTTGATTGAGCGAACCGATTACGATGAAACAAAAACTAGATGTTACTCCGAGATACGCACAATATTTTACTATAAAATTCAACTGCATTAAATCAGTACTTTTTACGTGATGCGTGCACAAACAAACCGACAAAACGACAAACAGATAAACAGACAAATATTCCAAAATGAATCGAAAGTCGAAATGGGTTCTATTAGTGATTGGTACTTTAACACCGCTGTGTTTTTTTTAATATTTCTAATATACAGATACGAAAACCTACAGATTTATTATACCTATGTATACAAGGTGTAACATAAATAACGCACAACCTCTTAAGGGGTCACTCATACTCACTTATCATTATGAACAACTTTTACTATGGGACAAAACCTGAAATCGCGAAAAAAAAACAGCTGTTCCCTACATTTTGACGAGTTATGCGAACATAAATGTAGGGAACAGCTGATTTTTTTTTTCGCGATTTCGTGTTTCGTCCTATAGTAAAAGTTGTTCATAATGATGACTACAGTGACGCCATAAGAGGTTGTGCATTATTTATGTTACACCTTGTATACATAGATTACACCATGTTACTACTGAACCCATCTTATGATAGTTAATATTCAACGTGTTACTTTCAGGTCTGATAACTTGGGGCGTGTTGGCCTCTAGGGATTCTCCGCCACCTCCTGAGCCGTCTCCTACTACTCCTGCTCCATCAGTGCTGAGCCCCTTGGACTGGTGGAACCACTGCTCACTGTACCAGATCTACCCGCGATCCTTCAAGGACAGTGATGCGGACGGCATTGGTGATTTGAAAGGTACATTTTTAATACATCTTTTAGTGAGGAAGGTCCTGCGCAGACACATTTATTTGTCAACATCTGACTAAAATCTTCTAATTTACCTTTTTTTATATTATTTTCCTTCCTTACAGAATTTACTTGCCTACAGTTTTATTATAATGTACAGTCGCGGACTAATGTTTATCAGATATCTGATTGCTTCTCACACTGAGCGCAATAAGGTTTAAGATCTCATGTCAAATTAATAAGTATTACTTTTTACAATTTATCATGATAGTGTATGTGCTTTAAAAAATGTAATATGTTTAAATGCAATATTTACACAAACAATATTTACATACTTTTAAAATAAAAGTATACAAAAAAAGAAAAATATATAAGTTTTTAAACTGACATGGTCATTAACACAATCATTAGAACTTAGAACGGGATATTTACCATGTTTATTATTTGATGTAAGTTTCCGATATTTCGGCACCGTTACAAGCGCCATGATTACGGATGAACTCACGAAATATCGGAAACTCGCAACAAATAATAAACATGGTAAATATCCCGTTCTAAGTTCTAAGAAAAATATATCCTAATAAAACTATAAACTAAAATAGGGTATCAAAATATTTCCCCGCATCGCTTTTTACAATTGTGAAGCGTCGATTATAGCAAAAAAGCTAATAACCACCTTATCTTTATGAACTCATTTATTAAAACTATTTTTTCCTCAGAACGATGAGTTTTTTTTTTCTTCATAATATTGCTACATTTGTCAAACAATTAAAATGATATATTTACTTTGTATACGCGACTATACCTATGACTATTATATTATTACCTCAAATACATATTTTTACGCAATTTTCGTCGTTTTTGTGTGATGATGGTCATCTAATTGTGCACTTCCGATATTATAGTGCCATTAGCAGCAGATAATAACCTAATGACAAACGTGGGTAGTTATGTATGTAATGTTTACGTAAACTAGATGGTTACTTCATGAGATGAATATGGGAATATTGTGGCGGTTAACATTACGTAAAAAGGAAATCATAACAAAGATATTATATGATTATAATAGAAGGTAAGTCGAAGAGGGGATATTAATCCGCGGGCCGCTGAAAGTATCACTGATGACCAGTGATCGGAAAAGGGTGAGCTAATTTACCTAAACTTAAAAGAACAGAGGCAAAAACTGGAGACTTCCTTACGACAACATTTTTTTTTTCGGGAGAATTTTCTCGGAGATTGTCTTTCATTTGTTTTCAAAAAATAAAAGACACTCCCCTTTTTTGAAAACAATAAACAATCTCTTTTTTAAAAACAATGAAAAACATGTCATCTGGTTTTGTTACCATTTTGGGAAACAAAAATAGGAAACGAATTTAATTGTTTTCTGTACTATTAACTTTAATATTAAATGTACTTTAGTGATGTCCCGAAACCCGGAATAAATTTCACGAAAAAAAATGTTGTCCTAAGGAAGTCTCCAGTTGTTGTCTCTGTTCTTTGAAGTTTAGGTAAATTAGCTCATCTTTTTCCGATCACTGATTATAACACACCTTGTGCATGTGCATATATTTGCGGGCGGGAGGGCGATGCTTCATACTGCATCCAAGCTAGCGAACTAGTTTGACGGAATTAAAACTAAATATGGCAATTGCATATTTGTGTTAATGAAAGAAATATAAAAAATGTTGTCTTTAATCTCTTTGCAGGTATAATCAGCGAGTTAGAACACTTCGCGGACGCTGGAGTGGACGCGATATGGATGTCTCCCATCTTCGAATCACCTATGGTGGACTTCGGATACGACATTAGTAACTTCTATAAGATACACTACGAATACGGTACCATGGAAGACTTCGAGGAACTACTGAGCAGGGCACATGAATTGGGTAAGATGTTTTTATGTTCACACTAGCGACCCGCTCCGGCTTCGCACGTGTACGTTTTATAGCTTAAAACCTTCCTCTTGAATATCCTACCCTATCTATTAAAAAAAACCGCATCAAAATCCTTTGCGTTGTTTTAAAGATGTTAGCATACATAGGGACAGACAGCGAGAAGCGACTTTGGTTTATACTATGTAGTGATAAAGGTTCTTGAACTGAACTTGAAGTGCTCATGGCTAATTAACAGTGGCACGGATCTTACGATTTGCAAAGTTAAGCTACGCTTGCCCCGGTCAGTCTATGGATGGGTGACCGTACGTTACACATCCGAGGCTCCTCCATGTCTCGAAAAACACGTTAAGCCGTCGGTCCCCGGTCTCATACTAAGGCTGGACATCCACCAGAGCTGTGCGAGGAAAATGTGCGGTGCGAAAATGTGTAGCGAGGATGTGAAATGGTGTGACCCTTTCCACCAGAGCTGTGCGAGGAATGTGTAATGCGTAATGTGTTAATGTGTACAAATGATCATCTACCTCTTCCAAACACCTTCGATTCTGCTTAGTTTGGGACTAGATGGTGCTGTGTAGAAAATATCCCAAAAATATTATAGGTATTATTTCCTTTATTCATCATTTAAACATAAAATTTACATTTTTAAATATTTCATTATAAAACAATAAAAAAAAACATTTAAAAATATAAAAAAAATAGTAGCCCACCGGCATCGGGAACAGGGTCCAAGCTACCGGTGGTCAGGGCCTCAGAGAGAGGAACTTCCTAACAATACGCGCCGCGTCCAGAAGTACCGCTTTCTGTATCAGGCCCTTGATCCAGCTGCCTAACGAGAGCCTCTTTAGATGTTGGTCGAGGCTCTTGGCTATTAAACCATTGGCCGTAACGACTATCGGCACAATGATTGCAGAATCAACATCCCATATGGCGACAACCTCGTGTGCCAAGTCTTGATATTTAATTTCTTTATCTTTCTCGGCTTTCACAAGGTTCTCGTCATGCGGAAGCGTGATTATTATTATTATTATATGTATTAACTGACTGGTAGGCGCATATTTTCGAATCCTCGCACATATTCCTCGCAACACATCCCTCGCTCGCATTTCTCGCTTGTTTTGTATGAACAAAAACCTCGCACCGCTATGCCCATATCCACCAGAGCAGCGCAGAGCGAAGCTAGGTAAATGAAGTGATTCTATTGGTGCTTACAAAACACATTCCTCGCTACGCAGCTTAGCACAGCTCTGGTGGATGTTCAGCCTAATACCTATGACAGTCGTTACGGGTAGTCAGAAGGCCGAAAGTTTGACAACCTGCTACCTTAGGATATCGGCATGTGCGGCAGGGCTTATACAACAAACTATACAACCTTGTTTTTACTTTATACGAAAACCGAGACACCCCAACAAGATTTTCATCAGAACTGCCTGAATATGTGTTTTTTTTTAGTAAATCTCCAAGTTACACCTTAGTTTATGTCGCGTTAAGTTCCCTAAAAAAGTTTGAAATGCCTGAGATGTGCTATGCAGGGGTTGTCTAATACACGGAAACTGACCGAGAGGACCGTCTCAAGCCTCAAGGTGTCTATTCCCGTCAACTGTTATGGGTAGAAACCTACTGAAACAAAATTGAAATTTATGAAAAAAAAAAGTGTTTTAAAAATATGTCAATCGATTCTCCTAGTGATTCTGAACAAACTAGTTTCAGGTTTAGTATATACTAAAACTAACCGTGTATAAAAACAAGAATGAGCATGACTGCTTTCCGATACATATCACACATCAATTCAGGAAAATATAGCAGAACCAATTTTTATTTCACGAATATTCAGGAATGATCTCTTCCCAAGGAGTTTTTCGGTATTACAAACAAAGGTCATTGGGCATTTTTGACCCGGTACCTCAAAAGTACGCGTCCATTATTGAAATGTGGTTTGTTTTGAAGGTTTAGGGTTAACATTTCACGGAATGTATTTATTTTAATCCAAATGTAGGGGGGAAAAAGTTATGTGGTTCAAGAAACTGCGGGGAACAAGATAGAAAAGCTACTAAACATTCTTGTACCTTTTTAGGAAGATCTTTGTGCATTTTTGTAAGCATTTTATTTATTTAGAAGGATAAGGATATACGAAAATCCTTTTTTTATATTAATTCTTGTTTTGCTAAAAAAACTTTCCCACACTTTTGAGGAATGCGACTCATTTCATTGGGTAGTATTCATGATCTTTAACATACTACTACTAGTTTCGTTAGTGGTCTCTGGTGGGTAGGGTTGCCACCTTTTTTTGGAGTTATAAAAGTACATTTGTGTTTTGGGATAGCAAAAATAAAGTACGATGTATAAAAAAGAGTACTTTTATTATTTATCTTTACACACCTATTTTTCATCGCTTCTAGATTCTTGAAAACATGTTGCGATTCTTTCAAAAATGTGCGAATGTTTCAATTGCAGCCATAGACGTAGAGTAAGTAAACTATGCCAAAAAAGTCTAACTAGTAGGATGAGAATCAAATGAGAATGGTGTCAGGCAAAAAGAGTCTTAGTGTATAAAGTACACCTACGTGAAATAGAGTACAATACTACTTTATAATAGAGTATGGGTGGCAACCCTACTGGGGGGTCGCAGGTACGAACAAAATGCCCATTTACCTTTTGATCTACGACTTTTGGGAATAAAACAAGAACTGAAATACTGTGGAACTTAACTTATCATGTTTTTGATTACAATTGTATGTACTAACAAATACTATTTTTGTTGATGTAAATCGTCGCAATTAGAAGATAAAATTCATGAATACGATATAGGTAATCCTTGAGATTGACATGCGGCTTTTCTGATAACGTACTATCTGATTATATCTGAAACATCATTCTCTATGATTCATGATTTTAAAATACGATTAAGCAACCTATAGCCAAATCCACTAACAAGTTTTTTGCGCAAGTTGATTTGTGCAACCGACTTTCAAGCTGTAGACTCATCAGGGGCCCAATTCTCTTAAAACAAATCGTGATAACCAACGCAACCGAACCAATGCCGAACCGTTCAATCAGACAGTTTTCAATTTCAAAATCTGTCAAATTGTTTGACATAAAAAACCAAAGCCAATCGTTTTAACAGTTTTCGTAAACAAAAACTGACTGACGGTTGTGGTTCGTTTGCATTTGACAAAAATTTTGTAAGTCGAATTGACTTAATGCAGCAAGTCGACTTATCGACTTCTGCAAGTTCTAGGAACAAAGCGAACACTTGCGCAAAAAAACTTGATAGTTGATTTGTCGCTTTTGATATTAACATTTTGTAGAAGACCTAAGAACTCCCTCCCCATTTCATATAACATTAAATAAAAGTGGCTCGCAAATATACATACACATGCAGGTGTGATTAAAATGCAACATGCAACCCAAACCGATTCGACACGTGTTTCGCCCCACCACGGGGCATCCTCAGAAGTTGTCTCGTGGTTGAGGATGCCCCGTGGAGGGGCGAAACACGTGTCGAATCGGTTTGGGTTGCATATTGCATTTTAATAACACTTTTTACATGTGCATTATATTTGCGAGCGTGAGGGCGGTGTTGCATACTGCATCCAAGCTAGCGAACTAGTTTGACGGAATTAAAACTAAATATTGTATTTGCATATTTGTAAGTCATAGATTTCCGTAAAGTAACGCCTGATTCCATTGTTTTTTCTCTGTTAAGAGCTAACCGATGATTGTGATACAGGCGCTTAAGGAGAATTCACCAGACCACAACCACACCACATTGCAACGACAAAAAGTGGTCAAGCAGTGGTTACGTATGAATAAATGTCGCTGCAGTTTTGGCAGCAAAATGTGGTACGTGTGAATTAAACTATTCATTTTCATACAAATTAGTACCCGCCCACGTGTTGTGGTGTGGTTGTGGCTGTGATGTAGTTGTAGTACGTGTGTAACAAGCCTTTTAGTCACAATTCTAGCGAAACTATCTGTACAATTTAATCGATCGATACTATCGATAGAATCAATACTATTACAAAATTAGACCGATGGTAACGATCGATATCGTTAGTATCGGTACTATAAAAGGTACTTTTGCGGTGGGAATCTTCCAATCGATACTACTAAAACGTCAATCGATTATATGAATGATTACCCTTTGATACAATCAATTGACAATCGATAAACAATCAGTTTTCAGGCAAAGCTACCGAATCCTAAGCCTTCGGGGATTAATTAACAAACTCGGTGATTAATTAATTAATAGGTAGGTATGTAGTTCTTTGGAAGATAAGATTGCTAACGTGTACTGGCTTCCAATTAATATTAATTGCTACTTTATCAATGTAAAACCGATGTAATCCTCTTTAGATGACAAGATTATTTGAATTAATAATTATACATCCACAAATACATACGTAGGTACGTTTTTGACTACGCATTAGTGTGTAGGTAATAATGTGATTAGTATAAGTAAGTAGGTTATATACCTAATGGTCGCCTTGGGGCCGTTTAGAAATAGGCCGACTGTCATAGATATTCGTACGACAACCAAGACTGACAGTTTAACGTGCTATCCGAGGCGAGGGGGGCCTGGGGAGTAGACCCAAGCACGTGTGTAAGTCCGTGGGTTCAGCCTTAGTTACGAGCGTTTCCTACTCCCTATCACCTACGGACATACGACGGACATACGATTATTTCGGGGCCCGAACTAAGAATGAATGACAACACGATTTGACAGTTGTCCCTACTACCGATGTGTTTTTGCGCGTCGGAAAAGTTGAACTTGACACTTGTTTTGTTCACTCCTACGTTTCGAGCTACTTTCGGACGGGCGACTAACTTCGTTGACGGATTTAGAGAGTAGGCCCCCTGGCCTTGATGTATGACGAACGGTCACCCATCCACAGACTGACCGCGGCAAGCGTAGCTTAACCTCGCAGGTTGTACGAGCCGCGCGGTTGTTGTTTAGCCTTGAGCCCTTCCCAATATCCATCGTGATTTTTTTTCTTAATCTATGATCTACATACAATTTATTTTATGATAAACGCCTGTATTCCTGAGTGGTTGGGGCAGAGGTGTTTAGTACTTTTTTTTTTGGAACTATTCCTCTCACTAAGATTTCTCTTGCATCGCGGGTGCGTTTACAGACACAAATCTCACATACACAAACGCCCAGACCCGAAACAACCATCTGTAGTCCATACAAATTTTTGTTCCGTGTGGGAATCGAACCCACGACCCGTAGCGCAGAAGCCAATCGCTTAGCCACTGCACCAAACGTGTCGTCAAATGCGTTCGCCGTTATGTTTAAATTCCTTGTAATAGGGGGCGACCCTATTGCTATCAACCGTGCACAAATCCAGAATTAGGGCTGCTACTGAGAAATTTCACACGGAGAACCCCAATAACCCTTTGCCTGATCCGGAGATTGAACCCAGGACCTCACGTTTAGCAGTCGCGCTTACGAGCACTAGACCAACGAAGCAGCCAACATTTATTTGAAGTAGTTTTCTATTATTCCACCTGCCAGAATATCTTCTATTTGCGTTTAAAACCCATCATTTTTCTTCAGGTATCAAAGTGTTGCTTGACTTCGTGCCAAACCACGCCAGTACAGAATATGAGGGCTTCAAGAAGTCAGAGAATGGTGATCCTGAGTACAGAGACCACTTCGTGTGGGCTGATGGCTACCCAGACCCTAACAACGCCTCCAACAGATTCCCTCCTTCAAACTGGGTAAGATACTCGTATGCTTAAATATCTTCTAGTACATTTTCACTCAGGACCAAGTGTCTGTAAATCACCAAGCTTGGATGTATATTGGTGATTGCAGTATGTTTTCATAATAAAACAGGAGAATGCGTGTACCAACGTAGCCTCTTTACAATCGTCCTACATCTTCAATTTCACTGACGCATAAGGCTTGTTACACACGTAACACAACTACACCACAACCATAACTACACCACAACACAAAACGTGGGCGAGCATAAAAATAAATAGTTTAATTCACATGGATCACATTTTGTCGTTAAATTCAACCATGTAGGCGATACCGACCACATCGCAACCACTAGCGAGCGCACTAGCGGCCGGCCACCTCACAAACACAACGTTACCTCGACGTAACGATACCGCGCGCACGCCTGAAGCCGGAGTCGATCTGTCTATCTGCAAACACTGGCCACAACGCAACCACATCGCAACTACGAGCGACAACGCAACTACATCGACATTTTGTAGTTACCACAACGCAACTGCAAGAAGCTGCAGCGACACTATTCACACGTAACCACTGCTTGACCACTTTTTGCCGCTGTGATGTGGTGTGGTTGTTGTACGTGTGAACTCTCCCTAAGGCTGATTTTACAGTCACGCTGACCGGTCGGCGTGTTTCTATCAGCGAGTCAACGCAACCACATCGACATTTTGTAGTTACCACAACGCAACTGCAAGAAGCTGCAGCGACACTATTCACACGTAACCACTGCTTGACCACTTGTTGCCGCTGTGATGTGGTGTGGTTGTAGTACGTGTGAATTCTCCCTAAGGCTGATTTTGCAGTCACGCTGGCCGGTCGGCGCGTAGCTGTTCGGCGCGCTGATAGAAATATCAACGAGTCGTTGTAATTGTAACCTCGCGCCGATCACCGCCAAGTATAGTCATTTCGACAGTACTCATCGAGAAGTGCGCTCAGAGTGACACTGCAACGCTCTCACTGACAACAGAGACACGTCGGCGCCGCGCAGTCTATGCCTCCGACACGCCACGCCGCGCCGTCGCGCGTGCCTCTCTGCGCTAACGCTGCTAAGCGCTGATCAATTAGTATAACTATAAAACGCTATCAGTCCCGACGATCAGCGTGACTGTCAAACCGACCCAATTCCGTCTTCCACAGCCCAGAGTTTTAGGCGACAGGAGTAGTATTTCGATGATACAGGGAAGCCAACCGAAATAAAATTCCTTACTTTAGTTTTATAACTTAATGCTATACTACAAAATTTTAATGGCTAGGCTCTGTTATAAGTGAGTACTGGTGAAAGGTATGGTAAACATTTTGAAAGTAAATGTACTTAAACAACCTTCCAGCCTTTAACCTTATGTATTAACGTCGAAAACTTCCCCCTTCTTTAAAAATAACTTTTAAAAAATAGCTCGAAGTTGTAACAGTATGAAAACAGATACTTCCATAAACATCAACAGTTTAGAACTTTTATCAAGACTTCGATCCCTAAATTTGAATGAGTAATGAGGCATTTCTATTAACATAACATTAAGTTCAAGCCTATGTGTTTTGAAAAGGCGGGGAGAGTTGCTCTGATGTATACCCATAGTTTACACATTGAGGAGTTGGGTTTTATGTTACGGAGTATATCACCATGCATCATCTCAGTATTTTTCCGTTCACTGCTTACGAACGGTTTTGAGCTCTTTCCATTAAACGGCTTTCTACGATCTTTGTTAGGTCGTCTGTCCATCTAGTTGAAGGCCTAGACTCCGTGTGTTTCTATTCGAAGGCCTTCTTCCCCAGCGGTTTTCGGTTCGCCGATCAATGGTGCCTGTCCATTGCCACTTTAATTTGCTTTGACCTTAGTTCTTCTACGAGCTTCCTGATCTGAAGCACGTAGAGTGACTTTGGCATGTCGCCATTCACCGAGCAAAATTTCATTGCCATTGTTCCATAAAAAACACAATGCCAAAAACATTATGCCCAACTAAGAAATCAAATCCAGGACCTCACGATCAGCTGCCTACCTAACGATAATGAATCCATCAAGGGATTCAACTGCTAGTTATTAACTGTTGTTAAATATCTCTTTAAAGGTGAGCCAATTCGGAGGATCAGCATGGGAATGGAGTGAGAAAAGACAGCAGTTCTACCTCCATCAATTTGCCATCCAGCAAGTAGACTTCAACTTCAGAAACCCAGCAGTCAAAGAAGAAATGTTTAACATCATGAGGTTCTGGCTGGACAAGGGAGCTGATGGGTTCAGGGTTGATGCATTACCGTATTTGATGGAAGCTGATCCTGCTGATCACGGTGGAAAATACCCTGATGATCCATTAAGTGGAATGTCACAGTTCGAATCCCATCAGCTTGGGTACACGATTCCTCTGTACACCAAGGACCTGATCGAGTTGTACGATGTTGTCTATGGGTGGAGAGAGTTTATTGACCAGTATAATGAAGAACATGGAGGAGATACGAGGTGGGTAGAGCATTCAACTTTTTTTGAAACGTTATTGTCGTGCCATTTGTTTTTGGATGAAGGAATTAGCTTAGTAAGCGATTGTTAAAATAAACAAAGCGAACATTGATTACGACAGATTAGTGTAGAGATGGACAATTTCATATAAACTCAAGCTAGTAGTCAATACTTGATAAGTAAAAAAAGTTTGTAAATACCAGTTTTTAATTTATTGTGTTTATTATTTGTCTTTACAGTGAACCAAGACAATTCATAAAACTCGGATGTTATTTTGACAAAAAGATACTAATTTTACTTCACGTTAAATATTTCCAATTGTTTTATAAGTATCGAAACTCTTTTATAATTCAGATCTTACACAAGTATTCAATCTTCTAAAAAGGTCCCAAATTATTATACTTCAGTTAACAACAATTTGGAGATTAAAAACTTTGTTTCAATAATACTTATTTCTTTAAAATTTTCGTGCTTCTCCGATAATACCAATTTTGGCAAAGAATATTATTGGCCTGAGTGATTTCACTAGCACGTGTACACGAAAGCCTGCCTAGATGACCACAAGTGGTCTTACAACCTTAGACCAAGAATAACTCATTATCGTCATCAGAAATATCATTTCGTACCCTAAATGCTATCACTAAAAGGCGACTAAACATGAGCCTACCAATAACTGCTAAAAAGAACTGTTAAAGTGGAAATTGCCTTAATCCACGCTTGGCCGACGGGTTGGTGATCGCAGTTTGTGGTTATTAGCATACCGGTAAACGCTGCTGCTTATTCTCTTAACTGCAATCCCTTGATAGCCTTTATGACACCTACTGATGGGGATCTCCCCCATCTCGTCCCATGTGTTTCGTAAAAGGCGACTAAGGGATTCACTAGAGGATGGCCAGCAGCGTTCTCTGAGTACTTTAACAACCATACTGCGATCGCCAACCTTCCTGCCAAATGGATAGTGGCGATGCTTGGGGGAGGCCTATGTCCAGCAGTGGACGTATTTCAGCTGAATGATGATGATGATGACTGATGAAGAGAGAGTGGCCTGTTCTGTGCTTTTATTTTTCATTATTTGTTGGTACTCGGGCCGCTTGATGGTAACTTGGTTACCATACCTACAACACCAAGAGGATTGCTGATGCTTTACCGGCTCTAGAGACAAAGTTGGAAGTTTCATTTGCTTGTAATTTCATCGGCACCCATACCCGTTAACGGGAACTCAGCAAAGTTGCTTGGCGGTAGAATGGGTATGATGGTAATCCGTAGTACATCTCGGACCAACTCTTTCACAAGGAGTACTTATGAAATGAAATGAAATTATTTATTCTGCAAATTGGATATTAAAAATCACTTTAACATGTCAGTTTGTTTTTTAAAGCTAGATGTCGTAGGCGTTTCTTATCTCTCTGAGAAGAAAGGCCGAAACAAACTCGGGGGTCAAAGTCTCTTTTAAAGTCCAGACATATTTTCTGTAGCAAAAATTTGTGTGAGGACAATGCAGAGCAACGCTTGGATGGGCCTTTTTACTTGCTCTTACAAATTCTACCTCTTTTCTTGCAGAGTCATCTTTTCGGAAGGCTACGCCAACATCACCATGACGATGCTGTACTACGGCAACGAGCAAGGTGCTATTGGTGCCCACTTCCCCTTCAACTTTGACTTCATCACGGACGTGTCTGCCAAGTCCAGCGCCAGAGACTTCGTTTATACGATCATGAAGTGGCTGACTTACATGCCGTTTGGAGGAGTTGCCAACTGGCAGGTTAGTTGCTGAAATCCATGTCAGGATATTTTTAGGGCGACATAGGCCGTTTTATTTATTTTTTCTCAGTATTTTATTGCGTTCATGGGTCAACTCTGGTTCCGGGTTGAACTGAAAAGCCAGCGTCAGGAAATAATGGTTGTCTGATTCTACGCTGAACTGCGCCTATTAGGCGCAACCATGAAGCATGCAGTCTACTAATTTATTTATTTTTGCAACTGTTTGTTTATTTTTTTTTGCTTGCTTTTGTGTCTTGAGTTGCAATCAAAAAAACATTTGCCATTCTTTCTTTAAAAAAAACTTTAAAATAAATCAAATGGATGTATAAAATATTGACAAAAACACAGAATTTCTTGGGAGACCGTCCATTAATTTTGAACGTACACATAAAATTGTTAAAATAACTGGCCTTGTTCTCAAATTAAGTTATCGAGTTCAATAACTATTATCGAACACTTTTGGCTTTAGTAGGCCTTTAATTTTGATTCATAAAACGCCTACTATCTTGAACAAAAACAATGCCGTAGCCTATTGTTTCCACCTTTTTGCTAAAACCTCTAATCCTCGTCAATTTCAGTTCGGCAACCACGACAACAACAGAATGCCGACCCGCTTCCGTCACGACATGGTTGACGGCCTCAATTCTCTCAACATGATGCTCCCTGGAGCCTCAGTCACCTACCAGGGCGAGGAGATCGGTATGAGGGACGGTTACGTCAGCTGGGAAGACACCGTCGACGTCGAAGCCTGCAACCGAGGGGATCCAGACACCTATCACTTGTATTCCCGAGACCCTGCCAGAACTCCCTACCATTGGGACAACTCGACCAATGCTGGCTTCTCCACCGGCGAGAAGACTTGGCTACCAGTAGCAGAAGATTATAAAGAAATTAATTTGGCTAAACAGAAGGAGGATGCAAGAAGTCATTATAAGGTAAGGATTAAAGTGTCTTGTGTTCTGAAATGCTGGCTAACCTTACGTTTTCAACAGTCCTAAGACCTTGGAGCATGGCTTAGGGCTTACCTGTATTTTACGCTACATATGGGTCGTGGGATAGAAATTCGCGTGACAAATATTTGTACAGTCCGCATCTTTAGCGATAAATATACTAAATCCGGAAATAAGAGCTAATTATGGTTCTCGTTATGCACTGATATTAATGTGAAAGTTTATCGTTTTTATTATGTTTGGATTTGGATGTTTAAAAACAGATAGATCAGCACCCTAATTGCGTAACACACTAGTATTACAATAGCTTTGATTTTGACAGGCTAACAATTTCTATAGCAACGTAAATGTCAATCAATCTGACTGCTCTACAACTATGAACCACGCAATGAATATTATTGTATTATCAAATTGAAAACTATTTTGATTGCGAGTGTGTTACGCAATTCGATTGCAAGTCTTGGATTAACACATAAGATACTTTTTATTCGGATACATAAAGTCGTTCTCCTAGAATGCGAGTAAAACTGCGACCAACAGCTAGTCATATTTTTTATTTTACTTTTATCATTTTGTTTTGGATTATGAATCTACCCTAGCGGGAATACATCTGAATGACCTCGTCTCGTGTCTCGTGTCTCGAGTCTCGTGTAGTGTCGGACTTAAAGAATAGCACTACCCCACCTCTTCCTGTGGGTGTCGTAAAAGGCGACTAAGGGATTCTCTAGAGAATGGGTAGTGACGTTCTCTCAGTACTTTAACAAACATACTGCGATCGCCAACCCGCCTGCCAAGCGTGGCGATTACGGCAAACCCCCCCTTTTGGGGGAGGCCTATGTCCAGCAGTGGACGTCTTTCGGCTAAATGATGATGATGAAAAAATTGCTCAATTTTATTTCTTCCTACAGGTATACCAAGCCCTAACAGCATTACGAAAGGAAGCAACCCTCTCCCACGGAGAGTACGCCATCAGGGCGCTGTCGGACAGCACCTTCTACCTGGTCAGGAGCCTCAGGACCTACGACACCCTGGTGCTTCTGTTCAACGTGGGACGAGAACCAGATACGGTGGTTATGGACAGGGTACCGCACCTGAGAAGACCAGCTACCGTATATGTGTCTAGTATACATTCAACCAGAGTTGCTGGGTAAGAAAGTTTTTGGTCTAGACTTATAGTTGCGTTGAGGGTGTTAATACAGGGTGTGAAACCGTATAATTCCTTCAAACCGCGTGATCTACTGGTCACACAGATTAACCGTAAATGGAAATTAAAGAAAACCAAGCAAAAAAAAATTTAAAAAAAATTTTGGTTTTCAATTTCTGAGTCTTTTAAGAGCCTTAAGTTATCTGACTGCAAAGAGCGATATCGCGTTAGTTGTTAGTTGTAATTTATGCGTGGCATAGAAAAGATAACAAAAAAATTTTTTTTGCAAACTAAAAAAAAAAATTTTTTACTGAATCCTTTTTAGGTGGTTTAGATACGATCGGTAACAAAGCCGCATGAAAAAAAAAGATTTTTTTTATTTTATTTTAATCAATCTAAATCCCATGCGGGGCCTGTCTACACCAGTAGTAGATCATGTGGTTTCAAAGAATTATACGAATTCGTTAACATCCTGTATAGGCCCTAGGAGAACCGGAGGGTCAACTAAATTATCTATCGATAGCTGTAGAGTTTATTTTTTATAGAAAAATAGATATATTCAGGAAGGAAGTTCAGGCTCTTTCGGTATAAATTGAGAACCTTGCATTGTTTCTTGATTTTTTCCTTTTTTAATTTGTTTAATTTTTTTTACTGTTCTTGATTTATAATAGTAATCTGTGGAAACGTTGATTGTACATTTAACTACGTAACTAAGTGATACTGTTTCTGTAATATCAAATGTACGATTGTTTCTGTTCCCAAACAAATATCCCAAATAGAAATCGAGGTGAGCAAGTATGAGTCTATACTTCATAGATTTTAGCAATGCAACTAATCGATCGAATTCAAACTCATGTAAAGTAGACCCAATGTGCTAACGCCGAAGCGATGAGAAAAAGTAAAGGCATGCGTGTACGCATGTTCATGCAAAATGTCCCTTTTCTTAGTGAAACGCGATTGATTTTGATAACGTGTGTCCTTTATAAGTTTCAGATCTTTTTTACAGTAACTTTTTCTTTTCTTTTCAGAGATGTGATTGAAGGCGACGAGCTGACTTTACAGGCAGGTGAAGCTGTGATACTCCGGGCACCACCAGTTTAAGAAATATTTATTATTTAGTAATTATTTATTATACTATTGTACATAGACAATTATTTATTAATAAGTCTAATTAGATTATTATTAAAAAATACGTTTTGTAACTGGTTTTTCATTATTTATTAAAGACTATAGCGATCGGCCTCGGCCTCGCTTGGGTACATTTTATAGTTTAAAACCGTCCGGAAAAAATACTTAAATTAAGATGAAAACTGCATCAAAATCCATTAAGTAGTTTAGTTATGATTACGAATATGAAACGAAATATGTTTCACCCCCTGATCCTCATCTTGCAACTATGAGTAAACAGGACCGCACGTAAGCCTGTGTCACTCCACAGTTTATGAAAACATGCCTACGCGCACTGCAACTCCGGAGTGAAATACAAAAGAAAATCGAACCGAATTTTAGTGAGTGACCGAACCGAAATGCAATAAGAACCAAACCAGACAGCGGAATTTGAACTCTCTCGCTTAACACTAATGCTCAATTTCGTATGCGTGGTTTCTACAAGTGTGGTTTCTGTTCGCAGTACTATTTATTATTCTGTGTCACGGGTCTTACAGCAGCGGTTACTACCACCAAACCATGAGGCAGTTAATGTGCAGTACGAATAAAATAACTTTTTCCCTCTGAAGTGAGGAACAGAACGCTCAAAGCCTGGTTTCTGAGCAGCAAGGTAATTTTACCAGTACTGTATTACCTACCTTACATCACTGAACGAAACCGCATTCCAAACAAAGCGTAGTATATGAATAAAGTCATTTGTATAAAATAAGTACATAAATAAACGAATTTTGTCATCAGTTTTATTTGTGGTCTTGGCTGTTGAGTGCGTGTTCTTTAGCGGATTACAGTAAGCTAATTATTTACTGATAACCATCATAACGTCAGCCCACTAAATGTCCACTGCTGGACATAGGTCTCTTACTACGGCTGGGTTAGATTTGAAGTTTTGTAGACACAAAGTTGAAATGTTTAAAAAAAAAACCTCTTGAATGTGAACTTGTTTTCTCTCTATCAGAAAAGTTGTTCTAGGTCTTCGAAGCATTGGTTAGTGAGGTTTCTGTATGTGGTTCTATTTATTATTCTGTGCTCTTAGTCTTGACAATCCCACTGGTATATTGTGGGTAGCCTTTACACGCTCCCGGCCAAGGGTAGAAGGAACACAGTGGGTTTTTTGCCGGTAAGGCCTCTCGTTCACGGCACGGTTTCATAATTGCCCGTCGCGGAAACGTTCGATGCCGTAAACAAACTCTCATAGACTGTCATACAACACTAATGTAAATCAAACCGTGCGCAAAAGACGAGCAGCCCGGTGCATACGGCGGCGCAGGCGTGCCGTTGGGCTGCCGTGTCCGTCAACAAACTTCTATAGTAGTCCGTACAACACTGATGACCGTTCCTACACACGGCTAATTAACCGTAGATTTTTACGGCGAAAAAACGTGTGGGAACAAGAGGTCTAAGAGTCCGGTATAACCGCCTTTCCCGGGCGAAGGGTATAAACGAGGAATTTACAATGAAAAAAAAACCCTTTTCCCCTCTCACCCTTTGAGTGCGGAACCCTAAAAATTACGGTTATAATTAGTTAGATCAACTGAGCCTGAGAAGAGAGAGCTTGCGCTGTAGTTTTTTTAGTTATTGATCGTTCAATAATAATTGGATTATTAATTGGTAACACGATCCTTAGGATAGAAGGTTGAAAACGAATAGAAATAGTATGTTTTTAAATTAAAATTCTAAATTTACCACTTTCTATTCGTGTGCTTATAAAGCAATTAAGAATGAAAAACAAGAAGAGTGATTGATTAACTTCCTGATATGCAGAATGTGGTAGACAGGCGAATTGATAACAAACTTAAAGTAGACAGACCATGTAAAGAAAATAAACATCAGAATAAACTAAAGTACCGTGAAGCACTCATTCTAAAAATAAAACCGAGGAAAATTAAAAATATGCAAGGATTTTGGCACTTACGTTGCATGAGTTTAATGACCCAAACGATTCTTAAGCAAAATATTCGTACCTTACAATCTTTTCAGCAGATAATAATCACCAATTGTGAAGCCCATGTCAATTTATGACGACTGAACAAGGATGTTGATGCTAACAATGAAATCATCCAAGAGAGGATTATCTATACGATATAGTTATTCGCTTTAATAATAACTGCGATCATTGGATGGCTGGTTACCATAATAATAATGAACAGGAACAGATAATCAGATTTAATTTGTAAAGATCTGTTAGAGAAGCGAGGACGATTATGAGAGTTAACGCAGCTGGATCTAGCAGTCACTTGAGCAGTAGCGAAGCGGGGCGTCTTAATATTAAACTATTCTATCACAATGACCTACTCGTATCTTTGCAGAGCTTGTTGCTTGAAAATAATACTGCCCTCAGTCTAAAACTACTTAGTTATATCATAGTGGAATAAGATACACCTAATTACATAAATACACACACATACATAGATAAATTCACACCTTTTTCCCATGGGGGTAGGCAGAAACTGCAAAACGCCACGCGCGTAGTCAGTTTCCAGTGTAACCGGATGCAGCTGAATACCAGTATTTTACACGGAGCGACTATCATCAGACGGAAAATAATAACTTATCAAAAGACTCTCTCTCTCTCGTGTCAGCACGAGCTACACGAAAATAGCTCGAGCTGCGGTGAAAAGATTAGCCAGTCAGCAAGGTTGGTAGCGGGGCTGACTGCCCAGGGTGCGCCGGACGTACTTAAGTATCATCACTATTAAAATCAAAAGACTGAGACCCATATCTAAGCCATAACCTATTCATCTTAAACCTTCTAAGATAGATAAAGTCACATTCAGACAAGAAGTTTGTAGACTTGAAACTTTAAATAAATTTAAGTTACTAGCAAGCTTACCTACAATAACCTTTTGTCCTTTAAAACTACAGTGATAGACGGCTCTCTGAATAAATGATATTGATTGATTGATAGAGAACCTTGCGTGGTACCTAAATTTTCTCGAATATATCGATTTCGGCTAACACTGTTCTCAGAAACCAATTTTCTTTCTAATATCTAAGAAGGACTGCCTCGCTAGTCTAGTGATCTAGTCGATCTCCAGGTCCGCAAAGTGTCGTTGGGTTTTTCCGTGTGGAATTTCTCAGTAGCTGCCTGGAGTTTTTGTGCCCGGTTGATGGCAATAGGCTCGCCCCCTATTACATGGGACTTGAACATGACGGCGAAATGAGGGTATACTATACACATCTGCTAGGGCCTTCTGGGAACACAAGCGTGATGTTATGTTATGTGTTATCTAAGTAGGAATATCGTTTGTTTTTGTGTCATTATTCATCATCATCATTCAGCCGAATGACATCGTCTGCTGGACATAGGCCGCCCCCAAACAATATTGAGGGGTTTGCCGTAACCGCCACGCTTAGCAGGCGGGTTAGTGATCGCAGTATGATTGTTGAAGTACTCAGAGAACGTCACTGCACGTCCTCTAGTCACTAGAGGATGGGCAGTGACGTTCTAGAGTCTAGTGAATCCCTTAGTCGCCTTTTACGACACCAACGGGAAGAGATGGGGTAGTGCTATTCTTTACCTACATCCGGCACCACACGGACGTGTCATGATTAGTATTGACAAATAATTCAAGCTGACCGACATACCTCACAAAATCATTAGAATGAACATAATACAAATCAAATCAAAAAAATAATATTTCACATAAACAATTACAGGCGCTTATAAAAAGTCGAATTTAGGTGCACGGTTCCAATTTGTCGTTTTCTATGGAGAAGAGCCAGCAAGAAGAAGCAGGTTACTCTTTTAAAATCAATATTTTTAGCAATTTCAGTTAATACAGTAAGTACTATGATTTATTGACAAGATGATGTAGGATGTAGTGACAAAAATTGAAAGGAGTATGCTTCGGTGGTTTGGGCATGTTGAAAGATTGAGTGAACGGCGATTAACAAAAGGAATTTATAAGGCGAATGTCAGTGGAAACGCCAGTAGAGGACGCCCTAGAAGGTCATACATTGATGTTATTGGTGATGTTCTTCAAAAAGGACAGGTGCGTAGTACTTTCAACCGGCGTGCGTGTATGACAAGATGTATGACCGTGGAGGAAGCGAAAGGAGTATGTAAGGATCGTAGCTTAAGGCGTTCTACAGTTTCTGCCTACCCCCATGGGAAAAAGGCGTGAGTTTATGTATGTATGTATGTACTATGATTTACGCTAGTTATGAGAAATAAGTAATGTACCAAGTTTGCCGGAATAAACAAAAAACAATATGAAAAATAATAATTCACAAAATAGCTAAGCATCTAGCAAGTCTACGGAGTTCTCACATTTACGAAAGGTAAAAAAGAAAGCTAAACTACTTATACATATAAAACTTCTGACATAATTGATTGTCATCCATACTAGAACACGTAAGTGAGTTAATTAGCTAGCTAATTAACTCTAAGCATTTTCCTTAAGATAGTTACTATCACTCGTAAATTACTCACTAAATCCGTTTATAGGATTAAAACTTAGATGGCCTTGAAATTAATTTAAAATTGTACCTACATCTTTTTGTATTATAACTTTCGTAGAACAATCATATTTATGATGAGTTTTACGTTTTACTCACGTGCATTCATGCACCGATCAGCTCATGATTAAGGGTAATAACTACTCGGGCAATCGCAAAAAATGCGATAAACCTTCATCTTTTAGTTTTGCTCTTGACTCTGGTCAAGGTCAGAGGTGACAGACAAAGTCTAGGATGGAGCGAGCTTACCCAGAAGAAGCCTGTTCACTCTAATTTTGAAGAGATTCGGGTTGTAAGCATTCGAAATTTTTGTGGGAAAGGGTATTTGTCTGAAAAATCTAATTAGTCCGTCAGTAAGATTATCAAAAAATATTTGACCCGTATTTTTTCTTTTGTTACGTAAACCAAAATTGACAAAGATACGACACTTTTAAAATTGGCAAAACATCACAAGCAAGTACAATTAATTTTACTTGCTTCCGACGTCACAAGCCCCCACTCTCGTGTTTTGATGCGTTTCACATACAACATACATACATAAACTCACGCCTTTTTCCCATGGGGGTAGGCAGAAACTGTAGAACGCCACATGCTACGATCCTTACATACTCCTTTCGCTTCTACTGGCGTTTCCACTGACATTTGCCTTATAAATTCCTTTTGTTAGTGGTCGTTCACTCAATCTTTCAACATGCCCAAACCACCGAAGCATACCCCTTTCAATTTTTGTCACTACATCATCTTTTAAACCGCAACCTTGTCTTATCACATCATTCCTCACTCTATCATTCAAAGTTACACCGCACGTATTTCGCAAGGAACGCATTTCCACGGCATTTAATCTACTTTCATGACTCTTCTTCCAAGACCAACATTCACTTCCATACATAAGCGTTGGTACCAGTACACCATTATGGACAGCCAGCCGTGCCTTTTTGGACATCGACTGGTTAGCCACAACCGCATAACCGTGATGCGTTTCACCTTTCCAAATAATCATAGATTAACAAAAGAAAAAACACGTGTCTATTATTTTTCAAAACTCTAACTGGCGGACTAATTAGATTTGTAATTTATTGATGCTGTCAACATGCCTATTGTAACGACAACCAGGAGAATAAATAATCTAATTTCCATTTCAATTTAGATTAATCTTTTCAGATTCATTTTGTAGTCGTTATGAAACAAACAATGGCATATTATGGAGAATTGCATGCCATAGCTCTTCACATATCATGCCATGACCTATAATTTGCGTATAGGCGGAGTGGACCGCTCGACCGTGCTAATTGCTGACTCCACATCCGCCTAGGCTAGTGATGTACTGTGTGGGTACCGGGTACCGGGTTCTGGTATCATCAATAAGATTAACACTAAGATAAAACGTATTTAGTGTGTTTACTTTACAGGTGGTATAAAAATTTCGAGAAAATTATTTTTTATGATAATGTGATTAAATATTACGACACACAATCATTATTTATAGGTCATAAATACGTAGATAAAATTCAAATATTTACCTAAACAACTCGAATAGTGTAATGGCAGAGCATTTTTTGTGATTTGGTTTCAGAAATGAACCTATTTCTATTAAGTAGATTTTTTTCAGGATATTGTTATAAGCTTTCACGGTAAAATGTCACTTACTGGATATCTTCCGTGATTATTTATTTGTTTGAGCTCCCAATATTTCGACGCTGTTGCAAGCGCCATGATCGCGGGTTGAGTCAACCTATGAAGATATCCCGTAAGTGACATTTTAAATTTTCAGGATATTGTTAATACTTATTGTAAAAAAGTATTAAATTTTAGTATATTTTTCAACTTTAGCGCTGACTCAAAACGGTGTTGCTATGTCATATAATACAAGATTAATAAAGTATCACTGATGACTGTATTAAAAGCAAGTGAAAAAAACTAAAAAAAAAACACTTCCTTGCAAAATGATTTTTAATTTAGTTTTTTATTAAATTCTACATCCCTGCTCGAATTCACGAATTCAGAAAAAGGAGTTTCGAATCCGTGCCATCAAAATATGACCTTAAATGTAAACACAGCTGAACATAGGTGGGCAAAGATAGATTTTAGCGTATTTTTTTTAATCTTTCGTCATCTATTTCTGTCTAATGACTTTTAGGGAAATTTCTAGAAGAAAAGTTATTTATTATTAAGAGTGATTTAATACCCTTTCGGATTAGTATTCCCTTTTCGATTAACCTTGTATATTTATAATATTATTTAAATATTACAGATCTTTTAAAACTTGACTCCGCACAAAGCCACTTGCACCTAAAACGTATCTAAAAACTATAAAACTAACGATATCAGATAGGATAGCACCCAATGATTACCATAATCAGATCATCGTGAAATATTATCACGCTATTTCATGTTTGTGCGTGTGCAATAGGGCTGCTAACTTTGTTCAGACCAAATATAATATTTTCGAGCCAAAAAAAATATTGAAAATCTTTAAAAATACAATAAAGTATAGTATAAATAAATGTGATTCAAATCCTAAGTTTTTTTAAAGCTATTTTTTTTTCTTAGCTTTTAATTTTACCCTCGCGCATTTGTATTTTGTGTTTATTCGAAATGAGACTACTCAGAGTATGTGTTAGCTTTAGAAGAGAATATAGTAGTTAGCCTACTATATTTATTTATTTAATCTATGTAATTTATCTAATTATTTAATGTACCAAGATTTATAGTTAAATAATATCAATAACAGAGAAGATCCAATCCAATGCGAATAACAACTCTTCATAAGTAAATAACACATCTAAATATAGTAGTATTAGGACTTGTAATATAATAGGATACTAAACTCGGGAGCCATTAATTTGGGTCACAAACACAAATCTTAATATCTCAAAAACTAAGAATGCTAGCTTATTCAAAAAAAACATATTTTATAGACCATTTAACAAGTTTTATTATTTTAATTTGAGTAATATTAAATATTCTATAAAATATTTTTTATTTAAATAAGCTACCATTCTTAGTTTCTGAAATATTAAGGTTTATTTTGGTGACCCGGATTCTCTACTCTTGAGTGTATATTATATTAAGTTTGGCAACCCTAGCGTGCACAAACAACAATCAAACATCAATATAGATAAGAAGTCGTTAAATAGTCTTTAAATTCAGGTGTTCTGTTCCAAAGCCAGTTAAGCCAAGATGCATTGGGGAAAAACCGTGGGGGTCGCGTTTGTAAGTGCCTTAGTGGTAGGAGTTATAACGGGAGTGGTGACATGGGTTGTGATGAGGACTGAACCCACCCCAGAGGCTCCTGCACCAGAGCTGAGGACCCTAGATTGGTGGGAGCACACAGTTATATACCAGATCTATCCGAGGTCGTTCAAAGATAGCGATGGGGATGGAATAGGGGACTTGAAAGGTGGGTAGTTGATACAAATTAATATTTTCAAGGATGCCTAGCCGTTAAAAAAATGCATGCAGGAGGGTTTCGATTCCGTCCCGCGTCTCTGACTTTACGTATTTATGTGCGAATTAGAATTTGATATACACTTGCGATAGCAGTGAAGAAACCTACACACTTCCAAAAAGTTATCGATATTGTGTGTAGCTTAAACGTTATCGACTAAGGCTATTTGTTCTCATTCTGAAAACAGAGGCCTGTGTCGAGCATCGGGACTGTACCTACAGGGCTAATTGAGGAGGTTCTTTTCAAAACTTGACTATTCCACTTTCGACAGAAATGCTTTTTCTTTTTTTTTATTGCTGACCTTGAAATTAATACTCAACAAAAATAAAACTGGGCGAACACTTGATAGTTACACCAGAAAAAAAAAGAATATAAGGCATGATTTCGTCAAAAGTAGATTATTCCACTTCAAAATGACATAACCCATTTCAAATATACATTTTCGGAAAAAAATATGATTAATTCAGAAGTTAATTAACCATTTGAGTCCAAATTGCAACAAGACATGTTTTATCCCTACATTTTTCAGTCAGAAATATTCTTTACTTTTTTAATAAGGCAAGTTGATTTTTTGATTTTGAACGATTGCATAACACTACGTGGCGTTTGTTTGACAGTTTAGACACAAAAGTCATGTCTTAATTGTCATTGTTGATTGAGCAAGTAGACCGTGCTCGTAACAAAACTTGATTATTCCCTATCAGCCGCGTCAAAACTAGATTATTCCATTTAAAATTTTGGGTTTATTCTAAATATATTATACTTAGCTAAATTTTTGAATCCTGTACAAAGCAATGACTTATCTTGTCGTCTATAATAATGCAACAACATTTCGGGTTAATACATAGTTACATACCTAAAAAACTATTTTCTCAAATTGTGCAAAGACACAAAAAGTGGAATAGTCAAGTTTTGAAAAAAACCTCCTCAATTATGCTTATGTTAATATTTCAAGGACTTGTCAAAATGATTATAAAGATATTCCTTCATTTGACAAAATTTAAGCCTACTACTGTGGCATCTAACACGCCACATGCGAACTTATTCAAATAAAAAGTATTTTATAGACTATTTTAAGAAGTTATTGTAATTTTATTTAACCCTTATTACGGCAAAAGAAATATATTTCCCACCAACTTTTTTGGATGATGTCGTGATAACCTTTTTCTATTTTTATTTTTAAACCTAGTAATATCACAATTTTTATTATTTTCTTTAATAGAAAATAAAGTAAATAATTCATTTTCATTTATATATAATTTTTATTTATAATATAATCATAATAATGTTTACACTTTTTTATTATTTATAAAAAAAGCCAAATTGTTTGTTATTTACTTTTTCTTAAATACTGTGCCCAATTAAGAGTTAAGTATTATTAAATAGTCCATAAAATATTTTTTATTTAAATAAGCTATCATTCTTAGTTTTCGAGATATTATGGTTTATGTAGGTGACCCGGATTCTTTGAGACTACTTTAGTTCCAGGTAAATAACGCTTTTGAAAATGTTAAAAGATTGTTAGTAATTGTCTATTTAGCCTAAAGGGGATAACATTCGTAAAAGACGAGACATCTAGACCTATTTAATCCTGTCTAGATTGAATTTAGGATCCACATAAAAGTGTTTTCAGTTAGCAATTTACGACTAACCTTTTATCTTATTGTTTAGAATTGAAAATACGAGCGGTTTTAATTAATTAATTATGTAATGTGGTGTGGTGCCGAACGTAAAGAATAGCACTATCCCATCTCTTCCTATGGGTGTCGTAAAAGGCTAAAAAGACTAAAGAATTCACTAGGGGATGGGCAGCGGCGTTCTCTGATTACTTTAACAACCATACTGAGATCGCCAACCCACCTGCCAAGCGTGGCGATTATGGCAAACCCTCCCAACATAGAGGGTGGGATACTCAACTTCAAAAACAGAAACATCAATAATCAACACCAAATAATCAACAGTTTAATTTTGCAATAAATCAGAATAACATTAGCTTAAAACATAAACGGTTCAAAATGTCAACACTTCAGATGAGCAACGAATCTGAATGTCACTGATTTATAACGTAAATTGTTCACTTGATCAACACTTTGCATTGCATTACACAAATTACATTTATTATTAAACAATAGGTAATTAATATTATAGGTTTATTTCCTTGTACTCGTATGTGCATCCCATGACAATATAAATATGATTTCTTGTTCCAGAGACGTTTAGACAGCTATTAAACTATTTGCTTATGATTGCAGCATTTAACAATGTCTGCGACGAATATTATGTTATGACTGAATGTTTCACGATATTTTGTTAAACATCGATTTTGTAAAGTGTTGATTAAGTGAACAATTTACGTTATAAATCAGTGACATTCAGATTCGTTGCTCATCTGAAGTGTTGACATTTTGAACCGTTTATGTTTTAAGCTAATGTTATTCTGATTCATTGAAAAATTAAACTGTTGATTATTTGGTGTTGATATTTTGATTGTTGATGTTTTAGTTTTTGAAGTTGAGTATCCCACCCCAACATGGATAGGTGGCGATGCTTGGGGGAGGCCTATGTCCAGCAGTAGGCGTCTTTCGGCTGAGTGATGATGATGAAATGATCAACCTATCTTTGTAGTGTAAATAACATGTCAGTATATTTTTAGAACCGTTGTGACATATTTGTAACATAATCCCACTGCTGGGCATTGAAGTCTTCTTAGAATCAGAAAGGTTTATGCCTAAGTCCATCACGCTGGCCTGAGCCGGGTTGACGGACTACACACACCATTGATGCCTTTTTGGAACCCTCTCAGGACCTCTCAGGCTGTCCCATTTCAAAACCTAGTGAGGGCTTAAAACGAAATTTAGCTTAAAACCATGTGGTTAAAGTGACTTACTAGGTTTTAAAATGATCAGAGGTAGCAAATGGCACTTACTAGGTATCGATGCTTGTGAGATTTCAACGCTAGTGTTTTTGTATTTGGTAGAGACTTTCTAGGTTAGCAAGATTATGCAATAAAACGATTTTTGTAAAAAGTGTCCCTTACTAGATTTTAAAATGGGACAGCCGAGGTGTGCAGGTTTCTTAACAATGTTTTCCAATATGATCAAATTCTGATCCCGTGATTTCGAAAAGTTTGTGGTTGCAATAATTTCAATGGAGTTTTCTCTAAACCCATCATACTCATACTCCAGGTATCACCAGCGAACTGGAACACTTGGTGGATGCTGGTGCTGGAGCTCTCTGGATGTCTCCAATCTTCAAATCACCTATGATAGACTTTGGGTATGATATCAGCGACTTTTACGACATACATGAGGAGTATGGAAATATGCAAGACTTTCAGGAACTGGTGGATAAGGCACATGCACTTGGTAAGGGATATTGAGCTGAATTGATTTTATTTTGTTTTGTACTTTAGTTGTGTGGAAAGAATGTATTTTAAAACTATTTAATTTCATCGAATCTGCCTGAATTTGGTCCTATCTACATCCTCGCTTCGAGGATAATTTTACTGTTAAAAGGAAATATTTTTTTTAACGAGCTCCAATATAACATTTCCATTTTAGGTTTAAAAGTTCTGTTAGATTACGTGCCAAACCACGCTAGTACGTTTTCCGACTACTTCAACAAGTCGGAAGCCAGGGAACCAGGGTATGAGAACTACTTTGTATGGGCTGATCCACGAGTGGATCCAGAAAACCCGCAGTCCTTGCTACCGCCATCCAACTGGGTTAGTATAATTTACATATCACCCTGCAAAACTACCATTGAATCAGATTTAGCCTTCATCAATACTTATACATTTTATAATTCTGGAAACTTTTGATAATCAGATCAGTCAATTTGGTGGATCAGTCTGGGAATGGAGCGAACGGCGCCAGCAGTATTACCTTCACCAGTTCGCCATTGAACAAGCTGACTTCAACTTCCGAGAGGAAGCAGTAAGAGATGAAATGATCAAAATCATGCTGTTCTGGATAAATAAAGGAGTTGATGGATTTAGAGTTGATGCCATCCCTCACTTATACGAAACAGCTCCTGACGCAAACGGGAACTACCCCGACGAGCCTCTATCTGGCAATATGTTTTTGACCCCAGATCAGCCTGGGTATACCACGCAAATCCATGTGAGGGATCTGATAGAACTGTATGATGTTGTTTATGATTGGAGAAAGGCTGTGGACGCATGGGCGGAGGAAAATAAATCTGAGACTAAGTAAGACTTTTTGTAAACTTTTTCTAATTGCAACTGTAAATTGGTCCATTACTTTGTTTATGCGATTCTTGATGTTAAAAGACTTGGTAAACACTAAAAATTCTTATTCCTATGGTTTTAAATAAATGATATTTAGAATTTTAATTACATCCAATTGTTTTTGAAGCTTTAATTCTAATAAAAATCTTTCTATTCAACCAGAATAATTCTAGCAGAGGCGTATGCTAACATTAGTATGACGATGCTGTACTACGGAGATGAGAAGGAAAGAGTGGGTGCTCATTTCCCTTTCAACTTTGACTTCATCACGACCTTAAAAGCACATTCCACTGCCAGGGATTTCGCTTACGTCATTCGGCATTGGCTCACGTATATGCCGAAGGGGGTATATCCCTCCACTACATACGTAGCTAATTGGGTGGTAAGTTGGTTGTATTTGGTTAAATAATAATTTATGAAATAAGTACTATTACTCAAAGATTCCACGTGTGTCTCTAGTTTGGAAACCACGACAACAGCCGCATGCCATCCAGATTCAGGACCAACATGGTGGACGGGTTGAACGGTCTCAACATGATGCTCCCAGGAGTAGCTATCTCCTATCAGGGTGAGGAGATCGGTATGAGGGATGGCTTCGTCAGCTGGGAAGATACTGTCGACGTAGCAGCCCTCAACCAAGGCAATGCTTCAAACTATTTGGAGTACTCCAGGGACCCTTGCAGGACTCCTTACCACTGGGACAACTCTATCAATGCTGGATTTTCGACACACACAAAAACTTGGCTACCAGTAGCAGAGGACTATTTGGAAATCAATCTTCAAGCTCAGAGAGAGGCTGATAGAAGTCATTATAAAGTAAGTCACTTGAGCATCCTTACTTTGTGAAATAAAATCGAAAAATCTACGTATGATTGGCCTTAGATGACAAAGTAAGACCTGGTGTGATGAATCTATGATTATTTCAGTTAGAAGAAGAAGTAAATGTAATTTTGTACATAAAACGAAGCCCTAATCTTTCTCATTCTGAGAAGAGGTGTCCAGTAGTGGGTCAGTCATGGGCTGATTGAAAAGATCAATCAACCTATCAATTTATGTTTAAAATGAATTTCCTCTTTCTAGGTTTACCAGGCTCTAACAAAACTCCGCAAAGAGTCTACCTTATCGCACGGGGACTTTGACGTCGACGCCATGACGGAAAACACCCTGATCTTAACCCGGTACCTCAGGACTCACGACACTTATGCCTTGGTCTTCAACGTGGGCACCGTTACTGACACAGTTGATCTAAGAACAGTTCCGTTCCTGTCAGAACCTTTGACAGTGTATACTTCAAGTGTTCATAGCAGCCGGGTCGCTGGGTAAGCATAGTTCTTTTATTATTATGAAGATAGAGTTAGAGGGAAGCTTCATTGATTGCAAATATTATTAAGTTGTTAGTTCAAATCAAACTAAGAGCCACAAACGCAAACGAACCACAACTGTCAGTCAGTTTTTGTTTATGAAAACTGTCAAAATGATTGTTTTTGTTTTTGTGTCAAACAATTTGACAGCTTTTGAAATTGAAAATTGTCTGAATGAACGGTTCGCCTTTGGTTCGGTAGCGATTTATCAAGATTTGTTTTAGGAGAATTGGGCTTCTCCTGTTCGTGGAGCCTCGTATGTTATATATTATTTATTATATCGTAATATTATGATGATTAAATTTAAATTGAGTACTATAAAACAATGGCCGCGCAGGAGGTCATAGATAAACGTCACTAACATTGATTACTGGAAATTATTATAATAATAAATATTGTAGGTACAATATCAAGGCCAAATAGGTACAGTCTATAAAAATATTAATATTATCGTTTACAATGCTTTCGTATCATAAAATAATTAGCAAATAGGCTGATTTATCTTTATAGCTCCGGTTTAGGCGTTGATTAAGGATAATTTTGTCAAATAGAATATTCTAGAAGTTGTTAATACAATTGTGGCAACAGTTGGACAGCGCCTTTGAAGTAGGCATCCCCCAGAGAGGCGCGCGCGGAGCACTGCGCGCCGCCTTCTCGGGCCAGTTACTGGTCGGGCGACGGGTCCCCTAACCCGCCGCCCGCAGGCCACATACTACGGTGGCCGGAGAACGTCGCGCGCCCTCCGACACCTGGAGCGTTTGGCGCGGGAACGGAGAGTGGCAGCCTCGTCTCTGTCCCTTTCCGTTCCCTCTTTGGTCGCCATCACCTCCTCGCAAAAGGAGGCGACGGCTTCCCACGCACTCTCGCTCCCGGCCATGGACTGACCGGATGGTCAAACGCAGTATTACCTCGCAAATCATAATATGATTCACGCAGATGTTGATTAAAAAAAGCTCCTCCTTAAAAGTAATACAAATATCCTTTTATATTTTCTTTTCCAGGAGCACAGTGCCGTTCGGTTTCATCTCATTGGAACCTGGTGAGGCTATAGTGCTGCGCGCACCACCATCATGATGACTCACGATGATGTAGTACGATTTAAGACTTATTGTATTTGTATTGTTCAACATTTTTATAAATTATGTCGTAACCAATTTGTTTTATTTTACACAATGGTTTGTTTAGTAAATAAACTTAATTTATAGTGTTGCGTACCAGAATTTGGTATGTACCAGTTTCATACTAGGATTTGTTTAATTTTAAATGCCAAAAAACTTAGTAGACAAAGCAAATATTAATTTCTTGCGGAAAAACTATTGAATTTAATCACTAGCACTATACCTATGGGATTATCAATATTTTTGGTACTCTTAATTGATCTGACTGATGTCAATAGATCAACTAGACAAGTTTTTTTTTTTGACAGGCATTGTCTTATAGTTTTGTGTTCGATATCGAATATTCGCCTCCTACAGGCATAGTACAACCACTGTAGACACGGGTTTTTTCGACGGAAGAACAAACAAAATTACATAAAGACAATGGCAAATTGTCATTTTGTCTATTCTTCAGTCGATAAAACCGTTATCTAAGACGGTCATGCTACGCCTGCTGGTAATTAAACCAAAACCCGCAAAATCTTACATAGAAAATCACCTCGTATTATCTAAAACTTTCCCTCATAGAAGTCAATTTACGTCCTTAGAACTCTCATCTAAGACCTTTCAGCTTACCCATGCAAACCAATAAATAACCTTGACACCGAACTGTGAACTTTAAAGCCATTTATCCATCAAAACTCGGCACAAACTTTATTAACTTAGTACAAATTTCTAAACCTGGTACATAAATAATTGGTACCAAATTGAATACTAATTCCCATCACTAGAGGAGAAGGTCGGATGAAGTTGTATGATGGTACAGTTTAATAGTTACAACGATGTGGTGGTTTGTGGTCGTGTGTGTGATCAGCAGGATCGCAGCTGATGCTGTCCCGCAGTGGTGGGACAACGCTGTGTATTATAGAATGCTGGTAGATAGCTTTAAAGATGGGGATGGGGATGGATTGGGTGATCTGAGAGGTGAGATTGTTTTTTGTTTTTTTGTCCCGATTTTGGCGGGACGTCCAAATGTTGAAATCAAAATTAAATGTCCCGCGCGGAACAGGGGGCCTACTCCCTAAGTCCGTAAACGAAGTTAGTGGCCCGTCCGAAAGTAGCCCGAAACGTAGGAGTGAACAAAACAAGTGTCAAGTTCAACTTTTTGGACGGGCAAAAACACATCGGTAGTAGGGACAACTGTCAAATCGTGTTGTCATTCATTCTTAGTTCGGGCCCCGAAATAATCGTATGTCCGTAGGTGATAGGGACTAGGAAACAATCGTAACTAAGGCCGAAATCACGGACTTCGTGTTTAGGGAGTAGACCCTCAGGCTCAGTCCCGCTTTTCGGGGTTACTCTACAGAAATATGAATAAGTAATTCTTAAAAATAACTCTTATTAATTATAGTACCTATACTATGGTTTATAATTATACTAGCTTTTGCCCGCAGCTTCGCTTGCGTAAAATTTTGAACCCGTTAAGTGACGATTTTCCATACAAACTTTCATCCCCTATTTTACCCCCTTAGGGGTAGAATTTCCAAAAATCCTTTCTTAGCGGACGTCTACTAACCATAAACTACCTCCCTGCCAAATTTCATATTATCTTCATATGTCTAGCGGTTTTCGATATTTCGTGATGAGTGAGTGAGTGAGTGAGTGACCTTTCGCTTTTATATGTTTAGATTCCTCTGAAGACTCAACTGCCTAACTATAGGGTAAACCAGACAGTTATTTTAATGTAAACGTATTTTCATTAAAATACATTTTCTAGGGCTATTTTTGCTATCTATTGTCATGTAAACATAATTTAAAACTCAAATAAAAAGATAAGTATTTAAAAACTACTGATCATATAAGTTTTCTTACTATGCCCGCTTTCGATGAAAAAATCCCGCTTTTTTAATCAAAAAGTTTCAAAATACCGCTTTGCCAATAAAAAAATCTGGCAACGCTGGTGCTGAGGTTCTACGTTCGATTCCCGGTTAGACAAAGTGTGGTTATGAAATGTTTAACGATACATTTGGTGAAACACATTTTGCTGCATATTCGTATTAATCATAACTGCAAATGAGCTGCTCATGCAGTCGGCAGTTGTCACGCAGTTGCATTTACTGCATCCTTATTGCCTTCATGCTGCATTTGACAGTTGCAAAGTATAGGATATCTCAGAAATAACCAGTTAACTTTTCAAAACTTATTTATTAACTCTTAGTCAGAACTTATTAATCTCAAAACTTATTTATTAAAATTAATCATTAAACTATAATTATAAACTAACTATAACCACTCACTGCCAACTCCCATCGGAAAGTGCACGATCTAAACCCTGTCACCGCAACTGTCACCACCAGTGTGGCCAGTACAATCATTTAAATCTCCCGATTTTATTTAATTAAGCATTTCCGCCGTCAGTATGGCCAGTATAAATTATTTTAAACCATAGATCGAGTTGATTTTAAACCGCGTAATTTTAGTTATTTAATAAAACCTTACAAAAGCTTGCAGTTGTGTAGTCCACTTGTAGTTATGATTACGAATGTGACATTATTAGGCGGTGCACCCACGTTGACGCATGACGGAGCGACAAGAACCGTATGCGTACTACAGTGACGTGCATCAATACGTCAGCCGTGGACGCTGCGCCGTGCGACTCCATACAATTCAGTGCGATGCTAAAATCGTTCTGACGCGTGTCGCTCCGACGCGCATCACCGTGTTCGAACCGCCTTAGCCCCTCAGGACTTGGAATATTTCCGATGAAGTAGCGTCAGGATCGCTCCATATTCCATGGGACATAGCTCTATCATCGGTGAATTGTGAATGTTGGCTAAGTAGTGTAGTCTTTCTGTCGACAATGGTATAATCAAATATGATTTTGTAGGCGTATCAGTAATGTACTTATGTGCAATTATTTTAGCGTTTGTCATTGTAATTGACTTATTGTCAGTCATCAAGGATAGTCAGAAGTCCGCGAAACTTAAACGGGTTGATTAGTTTAGGTTGTTATTAAGTATATAATTATAGCATAATATGACGCAATATGCTTTACTATATAGCGATATAGTATAGCGTAGTCTAAACTGTGCTTAATGGGTCAAGGGTATGAACTATTGACCTCTAAGTTATGTAATTGAGTCAATATTAATTTAAGTGAAGAAATTCAATCTATTTACCAAGAAAATATGTTGATTTGGATGTCTTTATTAAATATTAAAGTCATGATATACCACCATTTTCATTCTCTGGTAAATTATGAAGGTCTTCAAATCTTCAAGGCCTCTTTATATCCGAAGTTATAGAAAATTCTCACTAATGGCCTGAAATTGAGCTGAATAAAAATAAAAGCTATGGTGTTGTATTTTAGGTATTTTATTCGTATGCCTACCCTTTGTTTATGCTGAGCTGATGGACCTTTAACCGTTACTTTCATTGTTTTTATTCCTTTTTATTTATGTACCGTTGCATTGTTTTGTTTGTGACAGTAAATCAATCTTTCTTTCTGATGATATTAGTGATAAAACTGGCACATTGGCCACAATTATAATCGATCGAAAGCACTTCGGGTACATCAAACGCCTGATAAATAATTCACCTTCAAATCTTTTAGATCACTCGTGATCAACACTTTGCGATCTTTTAAAATGAAGTATGTTTTCCAAAAAACTTGCATCATGATTTCAGATATATTCAGAATTAGCTGTGGTATGCTGAACAAACTTTTCACTTGAAAGTTATTAATTACTTCAACTATACAATGCGTACATACGTAGTTGGGTATCTCCTTTCCTTCTTTGGATTCATGGCGAATTGTACCTACCTACACGGTTACGAGCTTATCGATCACGAATCAAATAGGTTTTGAATTCCGTAATTTATATGGTTTGTACTCAAAACGATAGATTTGTCACCAAAATAATGGTCCCCAATACCAAACCGATTTCTTAAAATTTCATTAAAAGTGTCGCCAGGTAATCTGACAATAAAAATATTTCGTTGAGATGAATCGATTTATTAGAGGAACCGATTCGATTGCAAATGTACATCATCATCATCGTCATTCTCCTGCCCTTATCCCAACTTATTCGTGGTCATCGCAGCATGTGTTTTTCTTCCATACATCTCTATTAGTCGTTATCTCAGTGGTCACCCTCTTTCTAGTCATATCATCTTTTACATTATACATCCATCGTTTCTTTGGTCTTCCTCTACTCTTATTGCAAATATACTTATAGGGTGACTGGTAATTAGTGACCGATACTTTAACCCATGATTGTACTCGTGATAACAAGCAACTTTCCCAAAGAAACATTATTTTTATTTTATTTTTTTCATTTAAAATTTATTAGTAAACCGTTACGGAATGGACGCGCCTCGTATTAAGGATTTTTTTGTTTTGTTTTATAAACAATGTTTCTTTGGGAAAGTTGTTTGTTATCGTGAGTAAAATCATGTGTTAAAGTATCGGTCACTAATTACCAGTCACACTATATACTTTGGTTTAGTTTTTTATTTCAAACCTATTAGTGGCTTCGTTCGGCTATCAAATTATTAGAGCATAACAAACATTAATTAACATTAGCATTTAGTTTTCCCAATCACACTCATTAAAATAATAATTAATAGATAGATATCGATAATGTTCAAAATGCTAGTGTTCACCATTAATCAGCAACGTTTGAAATGGATATTTTTAATGCACGACTTGATATTTAATTAAAGTGTTATACAAGATTAGTCGGAAAGGGGGTACTAATCCGCAGGCCACTTAAAGTATCACTGATGACGGTTTTATAGCAAATGTTAAAATTTCAAAATTCGAAAATTTTTATTTCCATGATTTTTTATTTTTATTTTAGTTTCTTCGAAAATTCTTCATCCCTTCTTTAGGCAGTTGTCCCACCGTCGGCGAGGAAGCGACTACCTATCGACTATTTTCTCGCTTATGAAACGTACAAGTAGATATCCATTCCGTGTAAACAAAAGAGATGCATATACAATATATTAATAGTTGATCGCTGACTGTTCACACTGCCGGCGAGGACTCGCTCCACTAGTTTATCGCTAAGCGACAAGAGCCATCAAAGATAATATTCGCTCAGCAATACTTGCTCAGCGATACTTGCTCAGCGATGCTCGCTTAGCCTTCACGCCGAGAGACCAACCAGCGGCTATTTGCGAGTGGTGCGTCGCACTCGCACACTCGCTCATAGCCCAGCGACAAAACTATCGGAACTACACACTCGCTTCTCGCTGCTCGCCCGCTCGTTTCTAGTTTCTAGCTCTACTCGCTTCTCGCTCATCGTCGGCGGTGGGACAAGTGCCTCTGTTGCGAATTCAGAAAGTGCTTCTAATTTATGACCCCAAATATAACCTAAAATATAAACACAGCTGATCATAGCTAAGGATAGATTGAATTTAGCGTATTTAATTGATACGCATACTTTTGGGGAAAGTTGTAGAACAAAAGTTATTCATTATTATGTGTACTTTAACACTCTTCCGGATTAGTACCCCCTTTCTGACTAACCTTGTATATTTATGTAGATTAGCGACAGCTGTATTCTTTCAGGCGTCCTGAAACAGATTAGCTACGTGCGAGCTCTCGGCGCTGATGCCATCATTCTGTCGCCGATAGCAGCCAGGAGTGCTGACTGCTCTAAACCTGGGACCCTGGACGTCAGTGATATAGACCCGCGATATGGAAACATGAACGATTTTGACAATCTGTTGGAGAAGGCCAAGAAATTGGGTAAGATTGTTCTAGAAGCTTAGGACTATTAAAAAAACATTAACAAAACACTAATACTAACAATTGACTGCCTCATTGGTCTAGTAGCGTGACTGCTGAACGTGAGGTCCTGAGTTCGATCCCCAGATCAGGCAAAGGGTTATTGGATTTTTCTGTGTGGAATTGCTCAGTAGCAGCCACGAGTCCAAACTTATGCCCGGTTGATGGCAATAGGCTCGTCCCCTATTACATGGGACTTAAACATAATGGTGAAATGTGGGTGTACTATACACCTCTGCCCAACCCTTCGAGGAATACAAGCTATGTTATGTCAAAATGAATGTTGATCAAAATCAACTGTGTTTATAGGGAGTGCCTCCGCGACCGGCGCCGGTTGCCATTACGAGTGTCGGCGCTGGCTTCCAAACTGGCTGCCGACGCCGCGCCATTTACATACACTGTTTTTATACACCTTCAAGGCCTTTTCAAACTCTTCATGAGACGGTTATTCGTCACCCACTTTCATTTTCACAATAAAAACAAATGAACTAACCTATCCGTGTCGGGGTGCCCAGAATAACGAGCTCGCTTCGCTCACTCTGGAAATTAGTCAGTTGGAACACACGTTTCAGTGTTTGGCCCAAATTCGAACCTACCTTTCAACTAATATACCTACCAAACAACTTATTACCACCACCGATGTCAATTTTGGGTGCCAGCAGCCGACGTTTTTAATCTCGGCTGCCGGCAGTAATGTACCGCCGGTTTCCGATGGTGTTATTTTTGGGAGTCACTCCCTGTGTTTATATTTTAGGTCATATTTGCAACTTTACTTAGCAAAGTAAAGCAATAAACTGCTAGTCTATCACTGCATTTTTTGGAGGTACAAAGATGACTATTACTGTTAATGATTTTAAACCTTATACAATTTCGCACAGAACTCAAAATTGTGATTACGCTGCCCATACAAACAGTCAGTACAACGTCTGAATGGTTTACAATGAGTGCTGCAAACGTTCCTGGATTCGCAGACAGGATCCTGTGGAAGGAGGAACAAGTTGATGACGTACAACTTGTAAGTTATTGTGGTAAATAGAGTAGGTCATTTTTGTCCACCAGTGGGACAATACAGGCTGTTTATTTTAAACCCCCACCTCTTGAGAATACTACTATCGTCAGACTTGGTACAATAGGGTGTTTTAAAAATATTTTTTATAACAAATCTCGAAAGTATTAGAAAACAATTAAGCAACAATGAAAAAAACAATTAAATATTATGTATTTAATAAAATGCCCAAGTTATAAACAAAAAATTGACAGAGACAACACTACTTAAAAATGACGCCATACCTTAAAAACTTCATAGTGACTTGACATCACACTTTTGATTCAAAAATAGAACGTGACATTTTGAATAACATATCCCGAGTTAAACTGTAGCAGCTAGGGACAATAAGCTTCCATTTAAGGATGATCTGCATGATGGCTTTTTTAAAAACGCTGCGTTAACCGCTGACTGGGTGTAAGAGATGGTGTACTGAAAACTTAAACAGTGAATTTTCAGCCCATTATTTTGAATTTAAAATAAGTGTTTTTTTTTCCAACATTTTGGTTGTTTTTCTCTCACTAACTTTACATCTCTCTTGTGTAAAATAACTAATTGTATTGAGGCATTGCATGCTACAATTTTTTTATTTTTTTTTTATTTAAATCGTTGAATTCTAAAGACTACGTTTACATGTTCCACGGATTTTCAATTCAAAAATAAAAATAAAAACTAAATAAATTATAAACTTCCAGTAGATTCGTTACGTTCCGAGAATTCTCCATTCTTCTGAATTCACTCTTCCAGTTTTCGGTACACCGTCTCTTACACCTGATAGAACTAGAACTACGTAGACAGGCCATGCAGTATACTAATGTTTCACAGCTTGAAAACGGTATAGACGAGTGGAAATGGCATGCCACGCGTTGTGCATACTGGGGCAGCTCCCACAACGAAGCTCTCCTAAACCTGTGCTCCGAAAGTGTAGCAGTAGCGTTATCAGCTGCTCAGTGCACCTGGCTGAAGCGAGGAGTTTCAGGAATACTCCTCAACCCTGACTTCCCAACAAAACAGAGATGCGGGGAGCACTTGTTGAGGAAACTAGTTGCTGATGCCAAGATTTGCACCAGCAGTAGTGGTTTGGATCCCCCGTGAGTATTGTCTTATATTTTATACCTTCGAAGAAAAAAGAAGGATGTGTTCTAAGTTTGAATAAAGTGCTTCTCATCAAAAAAATCGAAACACGATTTTTTTTTCTGGTGACTGTTATTTATAAAAAAGGAGGATTAAATTCTGTAAATAAAAAAATGGGGAGTGTTTTGATTTTTTTGATGAGAAGTATATGCCTGTCTGTCTGTGGCATCGTAGCTCCCAAACTGATGAACCGATTTTAATGTTTTTTTTATCTTTACAAACTTTTCTTAAACCATATTAGGCTCGTGTCATGGACCGCAATAGAAAATGGCGTCTAGTGCGAATATTGAAATGGCGCCCCTACGTAAAATATCTAAATCTAAATACAAAACAAACAGATACACTAAAAATAGTGTTGGAGCTCTTTTATTTCTAAGACAGCATTATGAAAATTTTGCTTTTCTAAGAATCGAAGCGAGAACATTGTTTCAAAATCCTAATTAACTCAGAAAATCGCAGGAACCGCGTGATAATTTGAATAATAATTAAAATGTTGGTTTAATTTGTAAATTTTGCGCCCCCCTTTGAATAGCGCCCAGGGCGCGTGCCCTACTCTTACCCCACCCGAGGTACGCAACTAGCTCGTGTTCCACAGTCTAACAAGATGCGGCTGAATATCAGTATTTCACACAGAGCCACTACCATCTGATCTCCCCAGCACATTACTAAGAGATAATGGCATAATTATTTTAAAGTTTGCGCCGGTTATTATAAGCGACAGTACTCCTAGTTAACTAGTTAATGTGCTAATTACGAGAAAGAATAAAAAAAAAAAGTAAAACGCAGGTGCACCAGCCAACTGTTTTTTTTTTAAATTCTTATTTGACTTTGTCGCGTTCGTTCCAACTTGTGCTAAGTGCAGACAGGGTTTGAGATTGGAGCACACAAATCGAACTAAAAAAGATATAGAGGGATTCCCCTATACCTCTCTGGCTCTCACATACACACGACGGAACACAGTAGACTGCTTGGCGCCGGACTTTAATGTGAGCGTGGTAGCTAGACAGGCGGACCATATAGATCCTACCACCAAGCGTGCTGGGTTTTTTTGAATCTTACAAACACGCGTCTATTCCAAGCGCGCTGTGAGGAAGTTTTATATTCTAGTCCATCCCCACACGGGATAAAAAGGGATTTATTATTTTGAACAATTACCTACGTATTTTTATATCATTGATGGCCAAAGTTTTGTGTGTGTATATAAAAATGAATCCCTATTTCGCTTGGTCACGGCATCACGCGTGAGCGGCTGGACCAATTTCGCAATTTTTTTTTGTTGTGTTCCTTATTGTCAGGAGAAGATTCGTAAGAAAGAAAATTTTGATATTTAAAAAAAAAACGAAATTATCTCAGTATGTCCATGTTCTTCATTTGTTTACCGCATGCATGAAAATGGTTTTAACTTTTTGTTACTATTTTGATTTTGTTTCTGAAGATAGGTAGTAGGTAAGTAGTGGGTAGGTAGTAAGTAGGAAAAAAGTGCATTGCAACGAATACCGGGTACAGCTAGTTACTCAATTAAATAAAATAGATTCGGATAAAACTAAAAACAAACACAAGTAAATGTATCCTTAACAAGGTTATCCATAAATAAGATACTTTTTTTAACGCAGACAATTTCTCATGGAGAACCACAAAATATTGTCCCCAGGGTCATCTTAGTAGAGTCTTCTCTAAGACCGGAGGAAGCTGCCAAGTATTACGGGGACGGAGGTATAGGAGCTAACAGCATCCTGAGCAAAGCATTGACTTACCCTGACCGGTCAACTTCTAAAATGGTGCTGGACTTTTACGCCTCCATGCTGACTACGCCTGAAGACGTCATGCCGTCATGGCTCGTAAGTTTTGATAGTATGACATGTACTTGTAAGCCTAGCACGAATGTTGTGACGTATGGTAACGTAAACGTAACGTTAACGCGAGTGAATTTTGAATTGGAAATACTCGTTTCGCACATAATATTTAATCGAATTGAAAACTTTATTCATATCTATGTATGATATGTAACGTTACGTTTACGTTACTCATCATCTGCCTAGCCTTTTCCCAAGTTTCCCAACTATGTTGGGGTCGGCTTCCAGTCGAACCGGATGCAGCTGAATCTCAGTATTTTACATGGAGCGACTGCCTATCAGACCTCCACAACCCAGTAACTGGGTAATACGATACTCTTGGTAAGACTGGTTGTCAGACTTTTTGGCTTCTGACCAACAGTAACGACTGTCAAAGATCTACAAATGACAGCCGGGACCAACGGCTTTACGTGCTTTCCGAGGCACGGAGGCAACTCGCTATGGTAAATGGTCACCCATCCACAGACCAACCTCGGCAAGCGTGGCTTAACCCGGAAGATCGGTCTATGCGGCTGTAATTATTTAGCCACGAGCTCCTCCTCCTCCTCCTTTACGTTTACGTTACTATACGTCAAAATATTCGTGCTAGGCCTACTGGTTCCTATTGCCAAAAACGAATCGTTTTGCTTAACAGAGTCACAGAATATATAGTAGTACAGGCCACAGTGCCAATTCGACTAACAAAATTTCTGTCAAACGCAAACGAACTACAACCGTCAGTCAGTTTTTGTTTACAAAATCTGTGAAAATGATTGGTTTTGTAGTTTGTGTCAAACAATTTGACAGCATTTGAAATTGAAAACTGTCTGAATGAACGGTTCGGCCTTGATTCGGTTGCGATGTATCAAGATTTATTTAAGGAGAATTGGGCCGCAGTGGTATCGCTTTTAACTGACTTAAAAAAGAGGAGGTTCTCCATTCGACTGTATGTTTATTTGTATTTATGTATGTTATCCGATTTCTGCGGCATTTCTCAACCGAATTGGATGATTGTTTTTTTTATTTGAAAGGTGGTACTTTCAGTGTGGTCTCATGTTAATTAAGTCAAGACTAGAATTATCCAGTAAATGATAAATGTTTTTTATTTCTGTAAATAAATCTTTTACAGACACTTTTACAAGTAAATTTTATGTTTATTTTAAAACAAGATGGCGCTGGCCTTCTTGATAACTTCGCTGTTTATACATTTATGTAATTCTCATAGTGTTTTTTTAATTTAAAAGGAAGGATGGAAATATATTTTAATAGGCAAAAGGAAACTCGGCCTCTTTGTTCAGTTATTATTGAAATGACGAATGCCCTCAATCTATTCAGAGTGCTTTAAATATAGAATCCTGCGGGCTAATTCTACTAACAGAAACTTTTATCAATGTCATCTGAATCGTTCATTCATGCAGTTTTCCTTTACGATAACTGTCAAAATGTTTGGTTTTGTTTTTGTTGTCAAACAATTTGATAGTTTTTGTAAACGAAAACTGTCAGAAAAAACGATTAAGTTGCAATTGATAAACGTTTCTGTTAGTAGAGTTGGGCTCCAGGGCTAAATAAAATGACACTATTGTATCGTTTTTAATTGAGATCAAGAGTGACTTATTTGCAGATACACGGTCATCGTAGTTCCACAAAACTCATTAATTTGTCTCAATAACATGCAAAAGCGACCAATGTAATTAATAGCCAATTATGATTCATAGACGGTCCGTTAAGAAAGACTCCAGACTACAAGGCGTATTGTCTGGGGACCGTCAGACCCGAGTCGTTTAGTGCCTGCTTTTGACCGCGGTTTGGTCTGTGATAAACTTTATTTATTACCCCTGGGAAGAGTATTAACCGCTCTGAAATATTTACTTGCGAGAACAGCAAAGTAAATTGAATTTCGTCGACTAAAACTGTAAAGCCGCGTATTCACTAGGGACAAATGCCTGCGCCCGTCGCGGCGTCGCCAGACATCTGTTTTCGTAATATTTTAGCGCTTTGACTAGGCTCTATACTGTCCGGCAACACAGGTCGATGTCACCGGACTCGCTGGCGAATCATATGAACAAAAAAACAGGCCTTTAAAAAAACTATTTTTTTAATATTTATTATTATTTAATCGGGTATAAGATTTTAGTAACAGTACTTACGAAAAAAAATGTAGATAACTGCTAAAAAGCAAGTAAAAAAAATTTGTTGTCCTTTTATTTTCTATTAAAGAAAATAGTAAAACATTGCAATATTGCCAGGTTTAAAAATAAGAATATAACAAGGAGGCTTTTGTGACATCTTCCAAAAAAGGCAATTATATGCCCTTTATCATATTAAGGGTAAACGGTTACTAAGAAAATAAAAGAAAGTTACCTACTTACGTTTCAAAATAATAGTATAATTCTATCGAGAAACGTGATTTTTATTTTAGTGAATCATAATTTAAACAAAAAAATACCGCTTCGTTTATTGCGTACGAAATTGTATAAATGGAGTTATCAATGTAACACTTTTAGCCGACGGATCGCATTATCGTTCCTTTTCACGTTACATGACCTATTTCCGGGCAATAATGACTCATTTCTCTTTCAGACTACTAATAACAACGAAAGTCGGACAGCAACTCGGTATGGCAGTAATATGGTAGACGCTGTGAACGTCCTAGCCCTGAACCTTCCAGGATCCGCCGTCATCCAGCAAGGAGACGAACTGGCTGCAGCAGACACCGTCATGGAATGGGCCACCAGCACCACTTGCTGGCCCAACACACCAACACCTTCGGCTGCCCCCTTTCCATGGGACGATTCCCCAAATGCTGGGTTCACGACTGGGGAACCCTGGGTGCCGTTGGCCCCGAACTTTAGATATGCGAATGCAAAGATGGAGTTTGCGAATGGTGTCAGTCATGTTAGTATTTTGAGGGTCGCTGCTGCGCTGAGGAAGTCGCCGGCTTATGGACCCTATGTTGAGGTATTTGACTCCTAAGTTAGCATTTTATTCATCTAAATACCTACAAATTACATTTCTAAATAGTTCTCTAAAAAAAAACATTTAAAAATATAAAAATAGGAGCGCACCGGCATCGGGAACAGGGTCCAAGCTATCGGTGGTCGGTCAGAGCCTCAAATAGAGGAATCTTCTAACAATACGCGCTGTGTCAAGAACTACCGCTTTCTGTATCAGGCCCTTGATCCAGCTGCTCAACGAGAGCCTATTAAGCCATTCGCCGTAACTACTATCGGCACAATTACTGCTGAATCAACATCCCACATGTCAAAAACCTCGTGTGCCAAGTCTTGATATTTAATTTCTTTATCTTTCTCATTAGCATTTTTATTATTTTGTATTTTGATAATTTTGGAACCTATTCGTTTTTCTGTACTCGAACAGTTTTTGGTCAAAGGGTTCCAAGACATTCCTCCTTGCCTTTTCCCAACTATATTAGGTTCAGTTTCCATTCTAACCAGATGCTGCTCATACCAGTATTTTACACGGAGCGACTGCCATCAGACCTCCGCAACCCAGCTACTGGGCAATGCCGATATCATAAGGTTGGACCGGTTGTCAAACTTTCAGGCTTCTGACTACTCGTAACGACTGTCATAGGTACGTATGACACTCGGGACCAACGGTGACCTACCGTGCTGGAGGTGCATGGAGGAGTTTCGATGTGTAATGAACGGTCACCCATCCACGGACTGACCGCGGCAAGCGCAGCTTAGCTTTGCAAACCATATGATGGCCATGAGCCCCCCAATTATTATTGTCTTTATGGCAAAAAATATTATAACTATCGTGAGACACATTCATACTCGTATTTTTGATTATTTACGGTTTACTCACGTACATTTTTCGGGATTGCCCGACTACTTTGACTTGCAACCTCGCCGCGTGATCAGCTCATGAATAAGGACTCCGTTTGGGTCCGAAACTAGTCGGGCAATCCCGAAAAAATGCACGTGAATAAACCGTAAATATATAATCATAAATAAGAAAATATTGGATCGCACAACTCCTGAAATATTCATAAAAAAGAGATACAACTCAAACTCTCTTAGAAATCTACTGGTAAACAAAACTATTCCAAAATCTAACCAAAAACATACCCATTTAAAAAAGTAAAATCGTTCAATTACGAATTATTGAAAAACCTTGTTATCACCGTCATAACAGTCACATGACGCCGTGCAATGATAGAACTTTAACTGATTTTGGAACGCCTGCGCAATTCACAATAAGCCGTTTCCCCAATTGCCAGCCGCGAGATAAGCAGCCATTATGGGTTATATATTCCCATCGTTCGGGAACGATATTCCCGTTCATGGGGAGATAGAAAAATATGGAGCGTAAGCGACCGTAATTCATTAAGAATATCCGTATCATATTCGAGATATGACTATATTACTTAGTAACAATTTGTGTAGGGTCTCGTTTCTTATAAGCGGAATAATGGGTTATTTTTCATTCAAATCTATTTTGTTTTTTATTATTTAGCAAACAGGGCGACGGGCGACAGCCTACCTGGTAGAAACTGGTCACCGCCGCCTATTTTTTATTTTTTTACATCTGTTTACAGATGATAATTGATGAATCATAGGTAATAGGTAAATAATACATAATTTAGAACCAATTTTAGAATTTTAGTAGGTTAAAAACGTTATAAGAGTTTTTATGACTTATGAGACCATAAACACATTGATATTCAATTTATTTAATTATTACATTTTATTGGGTACGCCTTGATAAGTACAAATGTTTAGTAATAAGTTTTACTAATGCATGTTCAATACAATAAAAAATACTAATAAATTGTCTTCGTGTTAACGAATGGTATTAACTTGATACAAAAAAGGTCAGAATTTTAAACCCTTGCCTAACAGAAAACGTAGCGACCTAAAAAAATGTCAATCAAAATAATTAATTCTCGACCCTCAATGTGCCTGAAATGTTACAGATAAAACGCATAAATGGAGCCGTCGCGCTCCTGAGATGGGGTACGGCGGGAACTCTGCTATTAATCGCCAACCTAGCCAATGTGCCAACTGAAGTCCAGCCTTCCAAGATCCCTGGTATACCACCAGAGATGACCGTAGCTACGTGTTCCATTGCATCCAGCGTCACCATCGCTTCTCATTTGGCGATGGAGAAAACCCTAAGACTAGCGCCGGGGGAGACGGTGCTTCTCGCTGGAGGTCCAAGGCACTGTGGTGGTCCTGGCCCCGTGGACAAAATTGCCAATAAATTGTCAGAAGGGTGGCAAAAGATCAACAAGTACTTTAGCAATTCGTAGTGGTTGGTTATAGATATAAGTAGTATTAAAAATATTAATGTAGGACTTAAAACAAGAGTGGCCTAACTCAAAAAATAACGTACAATAATAAAGACTTATGCCCGGTTCCTACGTCCAAAACGGATCGTTTTGCTTACCAATTGCAGCATTGAATAACCTTTTGAAAAGATTCTGAACACAATTTAACCTTTAAAGGATGAAAAGGTATCTTATCTAAGCTATGAAGACGCTTCGATATTGACATTCGATTCGATATGACAGTTAGTTTTAACCAATAACGGTCCGTAAGATATTAGGAATTGGGTATAGGTAGAATATTCTGATTTTCTATTTGTTTAAAACAGATAAAATATTTGTTTATGTAATAGTTATTATGCATCTGTATTCATATTTATCTTTATGCCACTTTTGCATGATGACCTTTTTATTATGATGTCATGCTAATATCATTAAGTTCGTTTTTGTTTTGACTATTAAATTTTGGTTTTATCAAAACTGTTTTTGCAACAAGTGGGATGTGTATTTTTTATGAATTTCCTTGAAAATTAACATTTAAGGTGTACTGTATTTGAAAAATGCCGTTATTGAAACATGATGATAGATGATTGGCATGATCTCGAATGGGCTTTAGCTAAAAAGCCGGTTCGTACGAAATCTAAGATGCGACATTGGTAAAAACATGTAACAGGTAAAACATCCAACATTTTACACCAAAACGAAGCCCCACGTCGAAATTAAAATCAATAAAGCCGCCATCAAAACACAAAACCTCAACACGAGCAATATCAAACAGATTACACATTTATGAAGTATAATTTAGACGTAACGACACGTCGCCGTAACGACCTAATATCGTTAAGGATACGTACGATATAAAGAAAGTCGTACGCCCAAACTAGGGGTAATGAATCGTCTACTATATTAGACGCACACTGCGAAGGGATGAGGACGACGCGCGCCGCTTTTCCGTTTCAGGCGCTATTGTCTTGGTGACCCATTTCCGGACAATATAAGAGAAACGTAATTTTACATAACTAACCTGAACGTTATTTGTGCAAGAAAGGCTTAACTCCAACTTATTATGTAAGGACTTAGGACTTTTTGGAACTGGCGAGTTCTTACAAGTCGGCGACTTAGTTTTGTCAGTTGCCGCGAAATTTTGATTGATAGGTACCTTAACTTGAATATACTCAAAAAAACATACATCGAAAATAGCTTCGCCTGAAATTAAGAGACGCTGATACTTGAAACATGCACACACAAGAAAAACAAACCCGCGTCGACCAAACGTCGCGCTATTTCGATTTTCAGCCCGAAAAATATTCTATTTTCAAAATTTCGACGAAATTATTAGGAGTTATAGTTATAAGACTCACAGAATTTGCTCTTCTCGGCATGGCTGTAGGTAGCATAAACCACGAGGAGAAAAAGTAGCGCGCGCGCCCTCATGGCGGGGCGGCGCGGGCACTTTGTGGCCCGGCGCGGCGCGGACTGAGCGCGGAGCCCTATCGACCCAGCGTCCGCAACGCGCATGCGTGCCCCCTCCCGGAGAGCCCCGCCCCGTACACTCACTATCCACTACGTAGGGTTGCTGAAATAGAAAATTTTGGAAAATGTGAGAGAAAATTGAGAAAATTTTTCAAGTGAACCAGAAAATTTGCCTTTACTTCTGTAAAGGTGATAAATACTGTTCAGTGGTCGATGAACTATAGGTGAAAATAATGTTCGTGCTTTTATTTCAAATTTGATCCTCACCCTTATTACGGGTTAATTTGAAATAACAACTTGCTCATTTGCGAAAAGAACGTGTTAAGTCCAAGAAACGGATTTTTCAGAAAACGCCTTTTTCAAAAGTTTCAAAGGCGTTTTCTGAAAAATACCGTTTTCGGACTTAACAGGTTCTTGTCGAAATGAGCGTCTACGAACTTCAACTATTTGCTGAATGGACTTTATTGCTCTAAACAACCACTGTTTCAAATCAACACATTAACAATAAGAGGCCATCATTGGTTCATTGATGGCCTCTCAGAGAAGGCTCTCTAAGCGTGAAATATACTTCATTCTATCATACTTAATCGGCTAGTTTACGAATTACCTCGTGTCCTGTTAATATAAATAACGTTAATTCTAATCAATTAAAATCTAAAGCGTAAACATACTTCTAATTAGAGGTATTCCATTAGAAAACTTCCCGGTTACGGCCAGTCTTATAGCCTTGCCCAAGTTCGTCACACAGCGACAAAATAACGTACAACTCCCAAAAAAAAATCGCGGCAGTACCTGGCAACCCTGTCGTACTCGGGTCTCGTACGGCGTCCCGCGGGCTCGCGCGCCCTATGAGTCACTGAGTGAATGAACGAACGCGCGACCGATGCCGGCTGAACGACCCGCGCCCGGCCAATCAATGCTGCATTACTTACTACTCTATTTACTAACACTCATACGACTTCCGAGTATTAACAACTCGTATTTTAGTTGTCCGTGTGGTGCTGGATGTAAAGAATAGCACTACCCTATCACTTCCCGTGGGTGTCTTAAAGGCCACTAAAAGATTCAGTAGAGGATGGGCAGCAGCGTTCTCTGAGTACTTTAACAAGTATACCGCGATCGCCAACCCGACTTTTTTTTTGTCTTTTGAAAATCCTCATGGATGCCCTTCGCCTGGGGAAGGCGAAGGGTTATGCCGGACTCTTACCGGCTAAAAACGCACGGTGTTCCATCTCCTGACCCTTGGCCGGCGTCGCGGGATTCGCAGCTGCATGCACCGCAACCCCGGCAGGCCTCGGTCCGCCAGCCCCTGGCGGACCTCTCCTTCTGTGGGGCCTTGCCCCACGTCCTCCTGAGAGGCGCGCACGGAACAGATGCGCGCCGCCTTCTCGGGCCTGTTACTGGTCGGGCGACGGGTTCCCCAACCCGTCGCCCGCAGGCCACACACTAGGGTGGTCGGAGATCGTCGCGCGCCTGGGAAGGGAGAGTGGCCGTCGCCTCTCTCTCTCCGCTCCCTCCTTGGTCATCGCCAACCCGCATGCCAAGCGTGGCGATTATGGTAAACCGGGGTAACATGGCTTTGGGGAGGCCTATATCCAGCAGTGGACGTATTTAGGCTGAATGATGATGATGACAATGACACTTTAAGAGAGTCTTTGTGCAAGAGGGTCTTAATCGCTACATAGTATAGAACAAAGTCGCTTCCCGCTGTCTGTCTGTCCCTATATATGCTTAGATCTTTAAAACTACGCAACGGATTTTGATGCGGTTTTTTTTAATAGATAGAGTGATTCAAGAGGAAGGTTTTAAGCTATAAAACGTGCACGTGCAAAGCCGGGGCGGGTCGCTAGTATTATTTAAACTATGGTTGCAACAAACTACCCAACACACCTGTCTGCTACTTAAATTGTAGTTATACAAACAAAAGAAGAAAAACTAAATGCTGAAATAATGATAACATTGCAATATGTGAGATAGCACACACCATTGTACTGTCAAAAATTATGTTTCGCTCAAGCTATGAAGCAACATGGAATGTGGCGATGCTTGGGGGATGCCTATGTCCAGCAGTGGACGTCTTTTGGCTGAATGATGATTTTAGTTATAAAAGAAAGAAAAATCTAAAATTAAGCGGTTGGAAACTTTCACATATTTATGTTCTTTTCAGGGTTCCGTACCCAAAGGGTAAAACGGGACCCTATTACTAAGACTCCGCTGTCCATCCGTCCGTCTGTCACCAGGCTGTATCTCATGAATCATGATAGTTAGACAGTTGAAATTTTCACAGATGATGTATTTCTGTTGCCGCTATAACAACAAATACTAAAAAACAGAATAAAATAAATATTTAGCTCCCATACAACAAACGTGATTTTTTTGCTCGTTTTTGCTCGATATTGATAACGGCAACAGGTATACGCTTGAAATATTCACAGAATATTTAGTTATACATATATTCACTTTAAAAATAAATAATTAAATTAAAATAAAACAAATATTTAAGGGGGCTCCCATACAACAGACATGATTTTTTTGACGTTTTTATAGATAATAGTACGGAACCCGTCGTGCACGAGTTCGACTCGCACTTGGCCGGTTTTTTTTGTTTCATGTGAGGATGGGCTAGACTATAAATTTCCTCACCGCACGCTGAGAATAGACGCGTGTTGTAAGATTTAACAAAACCTAGCACGCTTTGTGGTAGGATCTATACGGTTCTGGCTAGCTACAGGCCTCGGTGATTCGTGTGCTCCATCTTAGACCCTGTCTGCGCTTACTATCAGATTCGGAGAATAAGGCAAACAATGCAAAAAAGATAGAAAAATTAAAGATTATGGAAAGATTGCCTCGTTGGTTAGGCTCCCATACAACATACATGATTTTTTTGCCGTTTTTATAGTATAATTGTACGGAACCCTTCGTCTGCGAGTCCGACTCGCACTTGGCCGGTTTTATTTAGTATTTGTTGTTATAGCGGCAACAGAGTTACATCATCTGTGGAAATTTCAACTGTCTAACTATCACGGTTCATGAGATACAGCCTGGTGATAGACGGACAGACGGACGGATAGCGGAGTCTTAGTAATAGGGTCCCGTTTTACCTTTTGGGTACGGAACCCTAGAAACCGGTATCCCGAAACTATGACCTACTATACCCTAATTCCAGAATTCAGATAATTTATGTAAACAAAGAAATGTCATTGTCAAAGTGACAGGTTAGTGGTACAAAACATTTTATCATTAAATGTTTAATAAGTAATCGTTTAAAATCAAGTTAATTTTAAGAACAATGCAAATCAAATACCGTAGCCAAACAATGTCTTGTGTAGTGTGTCGGAGACGCGCCTTATAATCACTTTAATCAGTCCATAAACGCATTAATCACCATAAGTTTTTCTGTGGCACTCATAGATGTTCGAGGCCGCTTTTTAACAGGCGACAGAAAGTCGGAGGCGGCTGCCTTCGAGGGCCCCGGCTGAGGCTCCATTTGTCAAATAGGTAACAAATAAAACTTAACAAACGAACTCAACAAAAACAAGGAAATATAACAAACACCAACAAGATGAAAAACTTAACACGGTGATACTATAGCGCAATAACAAAATTAACAAACACGCAGCGAAAACAGGAAAAGAAAACGAATGTATTGTTATGACGCTAAGACAAACAATAAACAACTTTGACATTTTGTCAAATGAAATTTGAAAATGTTTTGTACTCCTATAGTGTTACCAGTATCATAAAATACTTTATACCGGAAAATCTCCTTTTTTAATAACTTTGTTGAAAACTGAAAATTTATAAAAGTAATTACGGTATGATATTTTTTAAATTATTATTTCTAAAATCAGTACATAAAAGAGAATCTAACCCTTTTTCCGGCATTTTCAGTAAATTACCATTAATAAAATATTTTTTTGATCTGTTATCCCCTTTGTTTACATAAATTATCTGAGTTAGGAATTTAGGGTATAGGTTGCAAGAACCTCGCAGGCACGAGAGCGGAGCGGTAAGCGGACACGCATCGCCGTCAATGGCATTCTTGTAGGCCTTTTGTGAAATATGAGCAGCTCGCTATATTTGTCTCTCATTTCTTTTGTGGTAACAAACACCAGTACCTGGGGCCCAATTCTTCTAAAATAAATCTAGATAAATCGCAACCGAACCAAAGCCGAACCGTTCATTCAGACAGTTTTCAATTACAAAAGCTGTCAAATTGTGTGACACAAAAAAACAAAACCAATCATTTTGACAGTATTCGTAAACAGAAACTGACTGACGGTTGTGGCCGAATTGGCCTAGCTTCTGACTGCTAAGTAACCTGTTGGTAGCTGGATGTGATTGACTGAGCTAGGGAGCTAATACCGTCACATTTGGTGATTCATATCATAACACCACGCTTGTATTGCGACTTGGTCTTGAGGTCCTGGATTCGATCCCCAGGTCGGGCAGTGTTATTGGATTATTCCATGTGTGTTGGCGACACTACAATTTAATCGTTAAGGAGTGATTCTATCATTACAGTTATCGCTAATATTGGTATGTCAGGATTGTGAGCAAGGTAAATGTAGTAAATAAAACCAACATAGACTCTCCACCACTGAGAGTACTTGTATTTGGGTTAGTGTTAGTAACATGAACTAGATCACAATATAATACTTTAGATAATTATTACAAGATCATAAAATAAGGACAAGCTAGTCAGATATAAAAGGTCAGACTTCTTCAGCTGATCTACACAGAATACTCTAGACGAGTGTTCCGTCGTACGGTCCAAGAAGCAATCCTCCGGGCGCACCCAGCGAGCCGGTCTCCTCCCTCCAACGGGCAGTGGTGGTCCGATGTTGACGTCACGGTTAGTTATGCGGTAGACAACAGATGGCGCTCACTCCACGAAGTTCCCGACATGTGGAAATTCTCAGTAGCAGCCTGGAATCTGGGTTTGTGCCGGTTGATGGGAATAGGCGCGCCCCTATTATATGGGACTTAAACATAACGGCGTAATGAGGGTGTACTAAACACCTCTGCCCAACCCATCGGGGAACACAGGATATCATGTTATGTAATTAAAAAAGAAAAAAACTGTATGATTTTTTATAAGAAGTTTCTATTAAAACCCACAACTTTGGATACGTCACAAATTGTTTTATCTTATCTCATCTTATGAGCCTGTTGGCCCACTGCAGGCCAAAGACCTCCCTTCCTTCTTTTTCCCCAGATCTTCTGCAATCGAAGGCCAATCAATAGAAGTCTAGCTCATCCCACCAAATTGTTTTAAAGTGTCTAAAATTATCTCACTTGGAGTCACCAAAGTTACAGAGGCCATAAATTAAGGGAAACTTACAACAAAATGTAACACAACTAACAAATATAATGAATTCCAAATAAAACTTTATCGCTACATTACTCACTATACGATGACACCGTCAAATACAGCTAAGAAACCGCTCACATATACCAAAAGTCATTCAAAACCGTCCCAAATAAAAAAATACGAACGACTATATTGTAGATAAGAAGGACGGAACCCCCTAAAGTCGGTATTAGTCTCGAACCAGCGCGTATCAGGTCCTCAGACCAACGCCGACTTGTCAAGTTGACGGTAGAAGGGTACCCTTGCTGACGAGCCCCCCTCCCGCCCCCCTCACGCTACTCCTCAAGAGAGCCACTTCACTCAAGGGCCCTCCACACAAAGGTATCTTTTTGACAAGTTTTGAGTATATGGAATTATAAAACCGTGTCAAGATTAGCTTCTAAGTAATTTTACATAACGTTTAGTTCCGTGCACTTGTTTAGTATCGAAACAAGTATTTTTCTAAGTTTAATATTCTTCAAACTTTTATTAATCTTCTGTTCCAAAGTTGTTAGTACCTATTGTACCAATTTTATCGAACAAACTAAAACCTCACAATTTAAAAAACCTGCGCTTTTGAAATTCTGGGGGCTTACCATGACCTTTTATGAAAACGTTCAAATGCCAGCCAGTCAACTTCCGTTCAAAAGCAGGCCTGCTTCTGAATCGCTAAAAATCGTACCATGTCAGTACTAAACGTGAACGACTATTGAACCAAGTTGAACGGTAATGCTTGTTCATGGTACGAAAAGTCTATACAACAAAAAAGGGGAACGGATTTCATAAACGTCAACGTAGCAGGCCTGCCGCAGGCCTGCTATAACGATGTCATAGTACAAAAAAGCAGGGCAGTTCAACTTCCAGGCAACTTCTGTCCTGCTTTAAAAGATCATAGTAAGCCCCCTGGACATTCAACTCTATATTTTTTGTTACAATAGCTCTCCTACTCTCTCCTCTTAATGATCGTTAAAAAACAATGATCTTCATTTTTTTCCTAGCCTCTTTACTGTCCCACTGCACTGCTGAGCAAAGGTTGTGTGGGCCGTTTCTGTCCATGTTAATCCCGCAAACACGTCTCGATCGTCGCGCCATCTACGCCGCGGTTGACCTCGGCGATGATGTCCTCCTTCAGGCGTTCAGTAAGTCTTCTTCGAAGTGAGTCTTCTTGCGATCTTTGCCCACCTGTCCCTATCTTCATTAATTTTTATTAATGTCTAACAATAAAAGACAGCACCCGAGAACCTCCGACATCCGCAGAGTGCTTGCCTTGCTTGTTTTAGGAAGACATCTAACCTTTTCTAGAAAGTCCCCCCTGTCGTATGAACCTTCGATCTTCTCTTTAAGTTTAGCTGCCTCTAGTTTTTATCTACCTTTTCCTTTCATCATAAGGGTACAAGTCCGAGACGGCCTGCAGACCGCAAACTGCAAAAATAGTATCGCTTGCGGAGCGATCTGCGGCTGCGGTCTGCGGTTGCAGTTTTGTAGTCGCTGTCGGAATAGCACCTTTAAAGTGCACACCTTATAGGCGCTATTCCGATGGCGACTTGCGTGCAGTCTGCAGTTTGCAGCCCGTCTCGGACTTGTACCTTTAATCATCACTAGTCCATCCCATACCACTTCTCCTATACTTCCTGTATTGCCCACAAGTCAAGACTCTAAACGCTGACTCTACGAGTGACGATGCTTAAGTACGTCCAGCGCACCCTGGGCAGTCAACCCCGCTACCAACCTTGCTGACTGACCAATCTCCTCACCACGAGAGAATAAGGTCATCGTAGCTTCGTCAGTCAGCGGCGGGAACACCGTGTGCGGATTATATTGGCAATTGGGGAAAATTTTCTTTCTATTGAATTAGATACGTAGATAAGGACAGATAATGAAACGAGTAACCGCACATTAGTCATTTCTTTATCTACAAGACTACAACTAATGTTATAGCAACAAGCTATAGACTATTCGCAATCATAAAATTGAATGAACAATAAATTGTAACTTTTTTTTTCTTTTGTACTGCTGTAGGTGGTCCTAGGGGACCATTTCTATGTCACCGGGCAGTTATTGGCGAGACCTGAAGGGTCTCCAGCCAATGGGGGGGAATTAAAATACCTAACCGAAGCTAACTACTTGCACTACACTAACATCATGACTACCTGCAACAACAGCACTAAAGGCGACCCCTAGTGGGATGAGCACCTCGGCTAAGGGTGTTGCTGGCGGGGACTTAGGGGGGGGAGACAGCTTGATGAGGGCTGAATTATCGGTGTGAATAAACTGTCGCATTGACAAAACAATATACTGACCATCACATCTGAGTATAAATGACGACAAAAAAAACTCCTGATCAGATCTCAATCAACTTCAAACAATTGACTGAAATACAACGACATTTGTCCGTTGTTATATATGTATATTATTTGTGTCGTTATTGCCCGTGGCATCACTATGGTCCTATCTGAAAACCAGCGTTGCGACATTTTGTTTTTTTTAAGTGTCGCAGCATTATGCTGAGATAGGAGCCTTTCTTGGCCTCGTGCAGGTAGTTTTTATTTTTTAATTGTTTTTGTTTTTTATAAATTGATTTTGTAACTGTCTGTGTGAGTCCAAAATAAATATTTTTTCTTTCTTCTTTCTTTCTTTTCTTTGTTCTGTGTGGTGCCGGAGGTAAAGAATAGCACTACTCAATCTCTTCTCATGGGTGTCGTAAAAGGCGACTAAGGGATTCACTAGAGGATGGGCAGCAGCGTTCTCTGAGTACTTTAACAACCATACTGCGATCGCCAACCCGCATGCCAAGCGTGGCGATTATGGTAACCCCCCCCCCCCCCCCATGGCTCGGGGGAGGCCTATGTCCAGCAGTGGACGTCTGTCGGCTGAATGATGATGATGACAATGACACTTTAATGTATGTCTAGCACTAAATACATTTAGCGAGTCGTTGTGCAAGAGAGTCTTAATATTATTTAAACTGTGGTTGCAAATAACTACCCAACACGTCTGTCTGCTACTTAAATTGTAGTTATACAAACAAAAGGAGAAAAACTAAATGCTGAAATAATCATAACATTGCAATAGGTGAGAGTGAGATAGCACACACCGCTGCACTGTCAAAAATTATGTTTCGCTCAAGCTATAAAGCAACATGGAATGTGGCGATGCTTCGTGGAGGTTTATGTCCAGCAGTGGACGTCTTTCGGCTCAATGATGATGATGATAATGACACTTTATGTCTGTTCAGCACTAAATATATTAAGCGAGTCGTTGTGCAAGAGGGTCTTAATGTTATTTCAACTGTGGGTGCAACAAACTACCCAACACGTCTGGCTGCTACTTATATTGTAGATATACAAACAAAAGAAGAAAAACTAAATGCTGAAATAATCATAACATTGCAACATGTGAGATAGCATACACCATTGCACTGTCAAAAATTATGTTTCGCTTAAGCTATGAAGGAAATGGAGGCTCCATTTTTCAGCAAATTACTACAAATATGCAAATACAATACCATTACCATTCAATACTCAATACCATTTCGAAATTTGAAAAGTCCGTACAAAAAGCTGGACATTTGCAAAAAGTCCGGACATTTCAAAAAAAGTCCGGATATTTCAAAAAAAGTCCAGACATTTTAGTCACAAAATGAAATAATTGATTGTTTTAAATTGAGATGAGACTGATTAACTAAAAATAGTTGTATGTAGTTTAATAAAGATTGAAGACTGATTTAATACTCGTTTTATTTTTAAGTAATTTAATGCGAAAATTAAACATTAATTTAGTTTTTTTCCATGTAAGCCATAAATCCGGACAAATTAAAAAGCCGGACAAAGTCGGGATGAAAGGCTGAAAGTCCGGACATGTCCGGATAAATCGGACGGATGGTAACTCTACGCGCAATGCAATATTATTTACGCGATCGCGTCCAAGCGGTCGATGAGTTAATATATCGTAACGTAATAGTCGTATTGGTTTGGTTGCATGTTGCATTATTTTTTTCACTCCTGCTTGTGCATAAATTTGTGGGCGGGAGGGTGGTGCTGCATGCTGCATCCAAACCAACGATCTTGGCGGAATTAAAGCTAAATATTGTATTTGAATACTTGTATGTCGTGGATTTCCTCAAAGTAACGCCTGATTCCATCATTTAGCAAATTACTAGGTAACAAAGAGCACGCCTTCAATTGGTACTGTCGGTTTCACATGTTTTCAGAGGCACGGACCGGTCTCTATGCGTTAATTGTCACCCATCCATTGAAAACAAACATTTGGGAACCTCCGCCCACATCATCATCAGATTCTTCAGAAATGAATAGTCGTTGATGAATGGCCAGTAGACTAAGAGCGGGGGCACACGATGCGTTGCGGCGGCGGTACGGCGCCGGAGCGGTGTCGCTGCGTCGTTTTACATAGAAAATGTCCGTAAATGAGGCCTTGGAGTGAAAAGAATAAAAGTTCACACTCGACTTCCCATAATTACAAAATATTGTATCACATTGAACAGCCCTCTCCCATATAACAAACGTGATTTTTTTGCCGTTTTCATAGATAATGGTACGGAACCCTTCGTGCGCGAGTCCAACTCGCACTTGGCCGGTTTTTCTAGTTTCGATCTCTAGACTTCTAAAAATAAGCTATAAAGCTGTGTTCCCACGAGCTGGAGATCGCGATAAACGCATGACAGAGTGTCGGGCAGGAAATTGCCAACGTATACAGTGGAGGTGGTCATATCGTACAGTTGACGCTCGCGGCTATTTCACCACGCGATTTCCTGTTCGTGTACATGTGGTCTTACTCCATGCTCTATGTACTAAGTCAGTATTTTGTTTAAGGTGATTGCTATCGGGCTGCCCACGATATTCAATTATTTTCGAGTTTCCTATACAGGTCGTAAACGAATTCGTGTAATTCCTTCAAACCGCGTTATCTATTGGTGACATAGATTAAACCTAAATGGGTATTTTCGAAAATCAAGTTTTTTTAATTTTTTATTCTTGCTTTTCTATTCCTGAGTCATTTTAGAGCCCTGAGTTAACTGACTGCAAAGAGCGATATCGCGTTAGTCGTGCCCACCAGCCGAGTCGCCGTGCTTTCATTCATTTATGCATGGCATCGAAATGTTCTTAACATGTTCCCTGTACCCCACACAAAAGGAAAAATATACTCCTCAAGTTCACTTCGGTTTATGTAATTGTAATTTCTTTATTGTATTAAACATAAACTCACACCTGTATTCCCTGAAGGGTTGGCAGAGGTGTATAGTACACCTTCATTTCGCCGTTATGTTTAAGTCCCATGTAATAGGGGGCGAGCCTATTGCCATCAACCGGACACAAATCTAGACTCCGGGCTGCTACTGAGAAATTCCACATGGAAAAACCCAATAACACTTTGCCCGACTTTTTTTAAATGTATTATCGGGTTTATTACTGTTTTTAGCAATTCTGATGTGTTTTTATTTGTGTCTGTGGTATATTACATCTACACTTCTCATCAAAAAATCGAAACACTTCTGAAATTATCTTTGTGGCGACAATTAAACAAAAAACAAGCATTAATTCATTATAGAAAAAACATAATTTAGTAGCTGGAAGTTTGGCCTTTACAATGGTGTACGAAACTTCAGTTTTTTTTTTTTTTAATTTTTATCCTTTAAATGAATGGAACATTGTTTTGAGATAAACGTGTGTTTAGAGTTGGAGTATATTTATCGTGCAAAAAACGCAAAATAACGCATTACTTTAAAATTTTGTGTTTGTAATTTGTTGATTAGGCTTTGTGACGTCTGTTAAAAAGTTTTTTTTCTAACACACATGCATACTTTACCCGCAGCAGCCGCCCAAGTAGTGGCATTGCTGAATTCTGGGACTAGTCAGTGTGTTGTGGCTGCAAGATTGCATCTAAACCACTTGTCTGTTCAAAGAGTGTACCAACGCTATCGGGAGACTGGTTTATTTAAAGGATAAAAATTGAAAAAAAAAAAAACAAATTTTTGGAAGTTTCGTACACCATTGTAAAGGCCAAACTTCCAGCTACTAAATTATGTTTTTTCTATAATGAATTAATGCTTGTTTTTTGTTTAATTGTGGCAACAAAGATAATTTCGGAAGTGTTTCGATTTTTTTGATGAGAAGTGTAGATACATGTAGGAACAAAAGACCTAACAAAGGCACATGCGTACGTGGGGGCATCACATCACACTGCTCAAAAATCTATAGATAGGTACCTCTTTGGAGATGCTGCTTAGTACAAATGTAGATGATACCACTCTTCGGATTCTGTAGAATTCCGTAATATGCATCCTTTTGGATATATGGACTCCAGGATAATTGAAGACGTGAGTGGATGAAGGAAATATGTAACATTTTCAAGAATTCGAATAAATGAGCGTTAACAGTTGTCTTATTTAAAGTCGTATTTGGAAGAAGGTAATTTATACGCAATAATATTTTCCAAACAATGCTCAAAATAGAAAGTTTCTCGATATTAGATGGTGCATTTGCAAAAAACACCTTTATTTGGCAAGAAAAATCAAAATTCGAGAAAATGTAACATATCACCTTCATCCACTCACGTCTTCAATTATTATGGTATTTATTCAGATACCGTGGACAGGGAACGTATTAACATATTCGAGTCGACCACAATTTTCATAGAGCTCATACGCCACCACGCCATACATATTGCTAGTGGACCTTCCAGGAGGGTCCTCGGCATTACGTTTGCGCTAAGAGTCCCCTCAAGGAGAGTTCTTGGCATAAGGTTTAAAAACACGCTACTACGTAGTAAAATAGTGATTTCAGGGAGTATTGTTGCTTGTTATGGCGGCGTATTTTCGAAGAAAAACCTGCATTTAAAATGAGCCCTCCACGAGGGCACCCGGCATGGAGAATGCGACTACAGGGTGCCCTACTGGAGGGCTCTCGGCACTGAACGTGTTAACCCTTTGTTTTTACAGCCGTGACGATTACATTATGTAGTGCATGTATGTCAATAAGTACAACGACCTACATCAATTAATAAAAATCACGATACACTATCGTTAGCACCTGTGCCACACAAATTATCACAGATAAGCCGCTATCGCCGAAACAATCGCTGATACGTACAAGTAGAGCCGAAATTCGACGGCCTATTATCATCAGCGGTGGCCTGGGGTACCTAACAGCGGCCTCTTCTACCATTTGCTCGGCCGGTCGGTATTCGAGACCTCTGCTGATCCTGGCCTCTGTTTTTTTTTATCTTATAACTTTTTTTTCATGAGTAATCTTGATTGATTCGAGTAATTGATCGATCGATCGATTAAGGCAGCGGTTTCTTCTTTCTTTTGTTTTTTGCTTTGTTTTTTTTTTATAATTTTTTTGGGGGATATTTCGATAGCTTTCTTTAGTTTATGTAGAAAGATTAGTTAAACAAGAAACATCATTGTTTTAAAGAATAAGAGTGCATTAAATAGCTTGATGTTTATAAAATTCAAGAAACCTTCTTCAGGCTCTGTCTTAAATGACAAACTCAGTCTGTTTCAAACGACTGCTAAACGTGAGGTCTTCGATTCGATCCCCAGGTCGGACAAAGCGTTATTTTGTTTTTCCGTGAGGAATTTCTCAGTAGCAGCCTGGAGTCTGGGTTTATGCCAGGTTGATGGCAATAGGCTCGCCCCCTATTACGTGGGACTTACATAACGGCGAAATGCGGGTGTACTATACACCTCTGCCAACCCTTCGGGGAATACAGGCGTGATGTTATAATGTATGTATATTTTTTCTTTAAATATTATTGCTGCATGTTCATTTTTAGAATTTATATTGATAGTATTAATAATGATGTATGTACGTATAATTTAAGTAATGTATCAAACACAGTGTAAATTGTTCCGATAAATAAATAATAAAAAAATGTATTTACTCAGAGAAGTAATTTGAAACCCGGGTATGGACACTGTATTATAAAAATACAAGGTGTTCAAAAATCAACTCTAAGAATTTAATGGGGTTACTCGGTATCGAAAATTGAAGAACTTTTGTTCTACAACTTTTCAAAATTCGCGTATTTCTTTTATAACTTTCCATTGAGTTTCCATACAAATCAATAAAATATTTAAATTGTTGTAGTTGATTTTTTACACTCGGGTCTACTCGCGTAAAAAACTTTAACTTTGTGACCCGATTCTATATTTTTATAATGTGTACAAATCGCGAAAATTTTAAAACATTTAAAGACACTGTACTTAAATCCCGAAAAAAAAACTTTTAAAGACAGAGCCGCGTGCGCAACATAGATATTTAATTGCACTCATACGCAGTTGTTAGTAGCGCGGTGCGCGCACGCGAACCACTGGAGCGTTCAACATAAAGAACAGCGGCCTCGCCTCTGTCTACCCTGATTGCTGCACGCACTTGAACATACCAGTACACATCACACGCCAGTGTTCCATGATGACGGGGTAAGCAGTGATCTGTTGCACATTCAAAGGACAACAGCCGTTTTGGGCCAAAGCCGTTATAAAAATAAATGCATATAAAAAATAGTTATTTGTTATACAAGACTGCAAAGTTGCTTTTTAACCGCGTGCTCAATTTTGATGACCGAGCACGCGAAGGATTCTAAAATTAGAATCCTTAGCGAGGGAATCAAAAGAGCACGAGGTGAAAAATCTTTGCACTCGAGTGCAACACGTAACTTTTCATCCCACCTCAGCGAGGAAATGACTTAATGTAAAAAAAAAAACTTCCTCGTCGCTAGAATCACTCATTTTAGGTTTTTCACTCGTTTTCAAGTTTCTTGTTTTTAACCTAAGGTTTTAACAATATGACGTGAAAAGATACAGGCGCGCGTAAAGCAAATTAAAAAAAAAAGTAATACACCAAGAAGGTTCCGAGTCTGAGTTTTAACAAATTAAAAAATTTTGTATGATAAATTCGGCACCATGGAGGTAGAAGTAAATAGGTTTAATGAAGTTTTGAATTCACAAACTTGGTGCACACGATGTTCTAAATTCAATTTACTTTATCCTCTAGCGGATAAAAACTGCTTTTGCACTCAGGTATCGAAGAGCAAAAATACTATTTCCGAGATGGGGGGATGAAAAGGTATATTTTCTAATTGTTGATTTTCTTCAAGTTTCAAAATTACGTAGTAGCCTTTTGGTTTACACCTCAACATTGCTGCCTCGTTTCCACAAAAATCGAGGAATTCTCCATAAACCCGTTGTTGAATAAAATAAAACTAATTAGAATGATCTTTTACATAGCATTTTCCCAACTATGTTGTATGTTGGAATCAGCTTCCAGTGTAACCAGATGCGGCTGAATACCATTTGTGATTATTAGCAGACAAGAGGCCGCTGCTGCCCATCCTTTTTACGTCATCAGTCGCCTTTCACGACACCCACGGTTGGGAAGGGCTGTCCTATTTTAAAATCTGGGTTTTTCTTAGACCATATCTCGTACTAAGATGGGTTTTTTTTTGTTATTATTTCGCTTTAAATCATGAAGTTTCTTCCCGGCTCTTCTCCATAGAACCTATCTTTTGGAACCGTGCGCCTAGTTTTGACGTTTCAAAGTGCTTGAAATCTGATCTATTTGAAATAAAAGACTCTGATTTTGACTCTGCTTAGTACTACCTGTAGTAAGTGCAGATAGGACCCAAGATGGAGCACACGAATCCAAGTAACAGAGATATAAAGAGATTCCCCTATACCCCTCTGGCTCTCACATACACACGACAGAACACAGTAAACTGCTTGGCGCAGGACTTTAATGTGAGGGTGGTAGCTAGCCAGGCGGACTGTATAGATCCTACCACCAAGCGTGCTGGGTTTTGTTGAATATTACAACACGCGTCTATTCCCAGCGAGCGGTCAGGAAGTTCTATAGTCTAGCCCGTCCCCACAGTGGATAAGACGGGATAAGAATGTCTATAGAATGAGTGGTCGTTGTGTAATATTGCTGTATTCACCACACTTGTCATCGATTATCGATTTTCAAGGTGTAACTCCTCAGCAAGGACCCACCCGGTCTTTTGGTACGCCTACGTAGTGTAGTTCCAAAAACCAGAGGCCCTATTAAGGAATTTAATGTAAAATATACGTAATATTTATAATAGGACACAGACCGGTTAATATTATAATTTTTAAATAGATTTTGTTTCTTGTACCGATTGCTTTGTGACATAGTTGTCCATCCACTTTTTTTTTATTAAATTTTGAATTTCCTGGTACATAGTTAAGTACTTCCGGATTTTATCTAAACTTAAATAAAAAAGGTTTCCTGCCACTATGAAACGAAACGAAATATTACTTGCATGAATCATGATATAAAATGGTTTTCCATGGTGATTATGTGACATTACCCCCCTTATTACAAAAGATGGTCTAAGAAAAACCTAGGTTTTAAAATAGCCCCGTCTCTTTTTGTTATATGACATAAGAAAGTGATGGGTAAATTTTAAATCTGAGTTTACCTTAGTCTTGGTTTAAACCATCTTGTGTAATAAGGTACAGGTATCGAAAGGAACTGGTATGCAAAAATTTAAATAAAAGTATTGACGTGATATTAATGAGTCAAACAATCGTGTATGTTTAATGCAATGTCAACATAATAAGTATATAATTATGTCGAATTAATCACAATAGATCGAATTAATAAGAATATTTTAGAAGATTACCACTAACCTTATCATGTACTTATGACAAAGCGGCGATCACTAAGCGGTCAACATTAACTGAACGAGTTTGTTGCGCCATCTTATTTAAATTACAAATATTTTCGATACTCTACCACGAGGTATTTTTCTCATATTGGGGTATTGGTATAGCAAAACACGTCATATACAAGGTTAGTCAGAAAGAGAGGTATTAATCCGCAAGCCAAGTAAAGTATCATCAGTGATACTTTAAGTACTGTTTTAAAGCTTGTGTTAAAAGAACATTGGGAAAAAGCGTCCCCATCCTTGTAGCGCTTTTTCTCATATATCAAATGAAAGAGCGTAAAAAATACATCATTTCATTATATGACAGTAAATGTGTGAATAATGAGGGAAAAAAGTTATTCATCCATAAAGAAACACAATAAATTACTTTTATTAAGAAATATTTTTAATTATCAGTGAGGTTCTTTATCTTATCAATCATTTCTTCAACCTTCACGTTTACATTTATTTATTCATAACCTCTATGATTATTTTGTATTTCGAATAGTAATGTAAATAATAAATATAATTTTTAGAAGCATTCATTTCTACAACCATACTGATTATTACTATACTGAACCACACTGAACCATACGTATACAGATTCATTTGTAATATCTTACTATGATTACTTTGTTGTTTTTAAAATCTAAGAACATGATAATAATCATAAAATAGTAATCGTATAGAGCAGTCTAATATAAAATAATTAAGAAAAAAATATTGTTTGCCACATTCATTCTTTCATATTTTCTTTCAGTAATTTTTTATTCAGAATAACATCTATTATTTCACACATGGCCCATAGTGCTACAGTAACACTGCTGGGGACGGGGTCCAAACAAATTTTCCCATTGTTCTTTCAAAATTCAATCATTTTTGTTTCCGTGCAAAATTATTTTTAATTTAGTTTTTTCAAAAATACTTCGTCCCTGCTTTAGTTACGAATTCAGAAAATAGAGCTTTTAATCCGTGACCTCAAATATGACCTAAATGTAAACACAGCTGATCATAACTGATGATAGATAGATTTTAGCGTATTTTTTTCAAATCTTTGAACAGCTATTTCTCTTAAACCATTGACTTTTGGCTAAATTTGTAGAACAAAAGTTATTCATTATAATGGGTACTTTAACAATCTTTCAGATTAGTAGCCCCTTTCCGATTAACCTTGTATAAGATACACTTTGATATTAATATAATTTAAACCAATTTATAAAATGCAATGGTCGACAATTGGTTAATTTGAGTTTGTTCCTCTGAAGGGCATGTCTGATATGAGTCAACATTGCACAGATTTTTGGTATGTTACAATCGTTTGTATTTACATTGTTTGGCAACTTTTTTTAAACTAAATAGTAATTGAAACAGTATACTTACCTCCGGTTTCTGAATTGAGAATTCGGGATAAGCAATACTTAAGTGGTATTTGAGTATGGAATTGTCAAAAAATATAATCCGTAATTCATTTAACAACCCTAGTATTCTCAATTCAGAAACCGGAGGTTAACCAATAATAGTAACTATTGTATTGTATTGTATTGACTGCTGAGCGTGAGGTCCTATGTCAGTCCCAAGGTCGGGTAAAGTGATATTGTAATGATTTCCGTGTGGAATTTCTTATTAGCAACTTGGAGTCTGGATTTGTGCCCGGTTGATGGCAATAGGCTCGCCCCCTATTATATGGGACTTAAACATAACGGTAAAATAAGGGTGTTACTATACACTTCTGGCCATCCCTTCAGAAATACAGGCTATATGTTTTGTTATAGTATTGTAAAAAAATCCAACAGGCACATACAGCAGCCTGAACTGACCTCGTTCCTGCAAAACACTCTTTGCAATAAATATATAAAAATCTAGAACATGGAAATAAAAATTACGTTTCACGAGCAACTGAACGCTCAGCCAGTTCCTAATAAACTGTAACAAAAGTGAAAAGAGCTCTCGACTGCTTCTAGAAAATGCAACACACCGCCCGTCCGCCACGGAATGCGAACAGTTTTACAATTTTACTAGTCGATAGTCATATAATATCTGAGGTATTACAGCAGTGATTTTGTAACCACATGGTGGTGCATTACATTGAATTAGTGGTACATAGGGTGCAGTTGATTAGTTGCGTGCGATGCACTGAGGTCCCGTGCGTCCCTGTGAGCCGCGCGCGCCCCCGCTCGGCGCGCTATCGGCTGGCGTCGGCGGCGGGGTCGCGTGCTCCGCCGCCTGCACGCGCAGTGAGTCCGCGCGCGCCGCCCGAGCGCGACATGAACGTGTTCACGCAGACGCCGCGTGACGAAACGCACGCCACGCACTATATCGAGATCGTGGAGCCGGACCCCGCGGACTGCGAGCCCTCCGCGCTACCGCCAGAGGGCAACGTCAAGCTGCGCAACTACCGGCTGCTCAACGAGAACATCCGCGCCTACACACCCACCGGTGACACCCACACGTCGCCCAGCAAGGGCAAGCTGGTGGCGCGCTACGACGTGTCATCACCACCCCGTGCTAGGATCCTCGAGCTGCTGCGGCCCGAGGACCCGGGTCGTGACGCACTCGAGGCCATCGTGCGGCCCGTACCTCGCCGCGGCCTCACCAGACCGTTTGACGAGGACACGCGACGGTTCCTTCAGCGAGCTCTCCAGTCCCCTAGTCCACTTCTCTCCGCGTCTGCCACACCGGAGCCTCATCACAGGCCACCGGAGCCACCGGAGTCAGAAAAAAATCCAGAGCCAGCGACACCCGCAGAGGAAACTAGTCAAAAACCAAAGAGCGCAGACGCGGAGCGATCGCTGGCCGACGAGCTGCGGGAGGCGGAGGAGGAAGAGCGCGCCGGAGGCTGCTTGCGGCACGATTTGCTGCGTGAGTTCCGCAAGCGCGGCGGCGGCGTACGTGACGCAGTGGAGCGGGAGCGGCTGGGCCGCCTGGCGCTGGCCGTGGAGGACGACGAGTCGGAGGAGTGCACGCTGTCGGCCACGGCGCGCCGGCTGGACGCGCTGCTGGCGCAGTCGCGCGACCTGCACTCGGAGCTGGCGGACATCCACGCGGACCTGCAGGTGCTGGCCCGGCGCGTGACTCGCCGCGACCCCTGACGCGTTCGTACCGTTCTGCCGCCCTGCGCCGCTCTCACGCACGCTTCGCACAACATTTTCCTCTGTCCGCACGTAGCACCGACCTCGATGGAGGAAATGAATTTCCTTTCGTTCAATTATTCGTACGTAGCTAGCTCGAGTGTAATATTTGCTGGCTCATGAGTATTTCTCATGAGCTGTATCGCAAGCGGATGCATCGATATAATTAAATTTATACAGTTTGGACGGTAAACATGGTCGGTCAGTTCGCCGCCTCGTTATCAGCGTACTAAAACAATACCAATCTAGTTTACTGCATCATTAAGTAATACATTATCTTGTGTTTCGTTCCACTTTCACTTTGTTGTTGTCTCTGTCTATCGCCGCATAACTTCGGTGTTAGTGATTCGTAAATCTAATTGTGTATCGCTAATTAAGATTGTACGTCAAGTTCCGCTGAAGTGAGTTTGTTGTGAAAATCTTTGCCAACGTAAGTTTTTAAAGTAGATATAAATTATTTAGACATGAATTCTTATGATCTACGAGTATGTTTCTCCTCTATATTTATTTCTTTACAACTGTTTTAACTTATCGATTTTTAATACTCTTCATAGACGCGGTGCGTTTCACTATACGTACTACTTACTGGCACTCAATGTGCCAGTGTGTATGATTGTGAACTGAAACTTGGTTCAACGTTTCATGACGCATGCGCTTGCGAATCCCCCAATTAGACATCCATAGAAATATTAGTCTGCCCATCAAGTTATCTGTCTTTATTAAAACCAAATTATTATCTTCCTAAGAGGTAATAACAAAATTAAAATCACCACAGAGTTCACCAAGCGTGGTGATTTTCTCATTCTTCCGATTTTTTCGACCTTTTTACGGAGACCTAGTGGACGTTTACAGGCTAAAATCATGAGGAATGTTATGCCTAATACAATGTTGATGCACATTAAACTCTACCTACCTCACCACAAAATCGTATTTAACAGTTCTTTTGACTAAACAGGGCTTAAATACCGTTTTTATTTAGGGAGTTTGATAAAAGTCCGTTTTAACGAGTGTCTAAACTTTTTAATACAACCCTACTTATTTTGACAAGGATTATGCGTAATTACATTTATAATCTCCAAATATTATGGTCAAACAATAACATTGATAAGAGTCGTGTGAACAACGAAAATACAAATAGCTCATCGTTAATTACTTGAATAACTTGTCATAATGAGTTTTAATTTTAATTATTTTGTGGTTTAATCCAAATCAAATCAAAAGTTTTTATTTCACATACTGGTTTTTTTACAAGCGCTTATGAAAATTCGAATTTAGGTGCACGGTTCCAATTATTCGTTTCTTATAGAGAAGAGCCGGCAAGAAACTCCATGGTTACTCTTTTAAAATCCTTAGTTTTAACAATTTGACTTAGAATAGTTATGAGAGAGCAAAGTATATAAAGAGAAGGAAACAAAAAAGAATGAAAATTTTGCTCACAAATTAAATAGGTATCCAGGCATCTAGCAAGTCTACAAAGGTCTCACATTTACAAAAGGTAAAAGGACGCTGCTATACTCTATAAAACAACTGACATGGTTAATTGTCATCAAAACACATTACAAAGAAAATCACTGTATAATAAGATGAAGATATCTTGAGAGTAACGATAGTAATCTATACTAATATTAATATTATAAAGAGGTAGAATTTGTTTGTTTGTTTGTATGTAGGAGGTAATCTCCGAAACTACTCATCCGATTTCATAAATTCTTTCACCAATATGAAGCTACGTTATCCCAGAGTGCTATAGGCTATATTTTAGTTTCAAAAAATTAGGGATCCGTAAATAATTTACAATAATGTACCCAAGGTACCTATCACAAATTGGCTTATCTATACTAATATTATAAAGAGGTAGAATTTGTTTGTTTGTTTGTATGTAGGAGGTAAATTAACGCGAGCGAAGCCGCGAGCAAAAGCTAGTAAAAAATAAAGCTAATCGTAATGAGGTTAGTTAATAGACATACACACAACGTTAATGAGGATCCAGGGAATCAAATCTTTGGAGCTGCGTTTGACAAAAATAATGTCGGTGTAACGTTGTACAATATTTATTTTTAACCGACTTCAAAAAGGAGGAGGTTCTCAATTCGGTTGTATTTTTTTTTTCTTTTTTTTATTTTTTTTTTTATTTTTTATGTTTGTTACCTCATATCTCCGTCATTTATGAACCGATTTGAAAAATTCTTTTTTTGTTCGAAAGGGTATACTTTCCGATTGGTCCCATATAAATTTTGTTACGATTAGACCATGAACTTCAGAGATATGGAACGGAACTCCTCATCGGATCAAAGCAAAATTCTCAAATTACTAATATTGCTTTGTTTATATTTGTTGTTGGGAACTGACTACTGGAAAAGAGGAGGGGATGCGTGTCCCCCCCCCCCCCTCGACTACGTCAAAGACAAAAAGAAGGGTTATGAAGAAGAGGGGGTTAAATTTATGACACTAAAACGTATTTAATAAAAAATAAACTTTAAAAAAAAGTAAAAACCGACTTCAAAGAAAAACTAAAAGGAGTAAAATAATTACCATAATATAAAATTAACAGTTTCAGAAGTCGGTGCAACTCTACACTGAAACAAATAGAAGCCACCGACTTCTGAAACAGTTAATTTTGTATTAAGTATAGTAATTATTTTACTCCTTTTAGTATTTCTTTGAAGTCGGTTTTTACTTTTTTTAAAGTTTTTTTTTTTTTTTAACTAGAGATCGCCCGCGTCTTTTCCCGCTTGTGCTTATAGCGTATTTCGCGTTTTTCGGAATAAAAGTAGTCTACGTCCTTTTTCAGGTTCCAGACTATCTCTGTACCAAGTTTCATCAAAATCGGCTCCGTAGTTTAGTCGTAAAAAGGTAACAGACAGATTTACTTTCGCATATAAAATAATAGTAAGACAAGACACAATTAAAAAAATTATAAATAAATATTAGCCTGTAACTGTCCCACTGCTGGGCAAAGGCCTCTTCTCGTACAGAGAAGGAACGACCATTGACCACCACGCTTGCTCACTGCGGGTTGGCGATTTCAGACCATTAAAATCCAGGTTTCCTCACGATGTTTTTCCTTCACCGTATGTCAGTGGCGTCTTAGATTAACTAAGAAAGTACATATGACATTGAAAAAGTCGCATTGGTACATACATGCCTGGGTTTGAACCCGCAAACCGGTGCTTAACAAGCGGGTCTGTAACCTCCGGGCCACCACGACATTAGACACAATTATACCAGTTTAATTTGCACATTACTGTGATTAATAGGAGTTAATTGCTTAGATCCCTGTACTAGGAGTACCTGTCTCACGGGGCCCCACACGAATTCCACGTATAAAACGTGCCCTATCAAATCAAATAAAAAAAGTAATTTATTTGTATTAAACAGGTGTGACCAGTCCTATAGGATAGCACTGTTGATGTTTACATAATTTATAGTCCATTAAGTTTTACCTAAAGAGGTGTACAAATGATTAATTATCTCCATCAACGCATAAATTTGATTTTAAATGACATTTACGATATTTAAATTATGTATAGTAAAATAGAATAGTTTTTAAATAAAATATGGTAATAAAATCAAAGTCACGTTGAACAAAAATTATAAATAACTAGTGGTCACCCGAGGTTTCACCCGCGTGGATGTCGTTTTTCGCGGTTTTCGGGATAAAAGCTAGCTTTCTTTCTTTCTTTTAAAAAAACGTAGCCCCACACTAAGATTTCTCTTGTATCGTGGGTGCGTTTACAGACACAAATCTCACAAACAAACGCCCAGACCCGAAACAACCATCTGTAGTCCATACAAATTTTTGTTCCGTGTGGGAATCGAACCCACGACCCGTAGCGCAGAAGCCAATCGCTTAGCCACTGCACCAAACTTGTCGTCAGCTTATGTCCTTCTCCGGGTTCCAGACTATCTATGTACCAAGTTTCATCAAAATCGGTTCAGTAGTATAGTCGTAATGAGGTAACAGACAGACAGACACAGTACTTTCGCATTTGTAAGAATTAGCATTCACAAAATAAGACGCCAAGAAAAAAATTTTAAACGAAACAAAAATAAAACGTCTATATCTAACTAGCTTTTGCCCGCGCCTTCGCTCACGTTAATTAAACTCAAAAAAAACTCTTAACACACTAAAGTTTCTATATCAAGTATTATAATTCAATCGTTGTTCGAAAGACACGTGGCGCCGTCTATGAACGTTATTGTTGTTTTCCTCGGGAACAGTACTTTTTTTCGGGATGAAAGGTATCCTATGACCGTTTCTGTACACCTGACAACGTATATATATGCAAAATTTCAGGATGATCGGTTCAGTGATTTAGGCGTGAAAAGGTAACAAACAAACAAACTTACTTTCGTATTTATAATATTATAGGATAGGATATAGGAAAGTTAGGATAGGAAGTTAGGACAGGATTAGGATACTTACACAAGTCTACTACGCCACGTACGCCTATGTTCTCCTCATCTTTACGTCAACTGAATAATCTTCCTTTTAGACAAGATCTGTGTCGAAATTGGACTTATTTACCAGCGACAAATAACCTTATTATACATAAGCCATTTCTGTTAAGACCTCTCATTTCCATGTTGACCGACGGTTTCCATATCGAAACTAATCATCACCCTTTATCCAAGTAGGAATCGGTTTCCTATCTTACCAGATTAGGCCAGTATTGTAATTTTAAATACACTTGGGAGCAAAGAAATCGAGCCACTCCTTTTTTCACGTGTCCTGGAGTTTTGGTTCTATGAATTATATAATTCAAAATACAAAAAACTACCCTCATTGTAAAGGTTATCAAATAACCTTTTAGGCGATATATGTTTAGAATTGATCTGTTCCATAATAGGTACCAAAAATAATAACAATTATACCTACGTGAAAAATAGAAGTGGCTCGATTTATTTGCTTCCAAGTATAGTATAAAACAAAGTCGCTTCCCGCTGTCTGTCCCTATATGCTTAGATCTTTAAAACTAGCAACGGATTTTGATACAGTTTTTTTTAATAGATAGAGTAATTCAAGAGGATCGTTTGTATGTATAATACATGCATATTATAGTAGAGAAAAACGCGGAATTCGCGATAAACGACATCCACGCGGGCGAAGCCGCAGGCGATCTCTAGTTACTTATAAATAAATGAATAATAAAAATAATAGGTATTCGTATAACACCTGGGAACGGTCACCCATCCACGGACTGACTGCGGCAAGTGCAGCTTAACTTTGCAAATCATATGATCTGGGGGCCAATTCTACTAACAGAAACTTTTATCAATTGCAACTGAATCGTTCATTCAGACAGTTTTCATTTACAAAAACTGTCAAATTGTTTGACAACAAAATTTAAATCTCACGTTAAATCAGTTCTTATTAAAAAGGCATACTATAAGATAAACGACTATGTTGACGATAGGGACGTGTGGCGCTAGTTCTTTTCTGCACATGTGGCTTCCCTGGTAACCAATAGTTTTTAGATGTAGGTTTATGTATGTATCTACACTTCTCATCAAAAAAATCGAAACACTTCCGAAATTATTTTTGTGGCGACAATTAAACAAAAAACAAGCATTAATTCATTATAGAAAAAACATAATTTAGTAGCTGGAAGTTTGGCCTTTACAATGGTGCACGAAACTTCCAAAAATTTGTTTTTTTTTTTCAATTTTTATCCTTTAAATGAATGGAACATTGTTTTGAGCTAAACGTGTGTTTAGAGTTGGAGTACATTTGTCGTGCAAAAAGCGCAAAATAACGCATTACTTTAAAATTTTCTGTTTGTAATTTGTTGATTAGGCTCTGTGACGTCTGTTAAAAAGTTTTTTTTCTAACACACATGCATACTTCACCCGCAGCAGCCGCCCAAGTAGTGGCATTGCTGGATTCTGGGACTACTCAGCGTGTTGTGGCTGCAATCTTGTATCTAAGCCTCTTGTCTGTTCATAGAGTGTACCAACGCTATCGGGAGACTGGTTTACTTACGCGCCATCCAGGATCTGGTAGGAATCGGGTCACTTCTGCGTGAGACAGCCGGTTTATTGCAACCGTTTGTTTGCAAAATCGACGCCTTCGCGCTTTTCAACTGCAGCAGCAGTTCCGAGTAGTTCGAAGGGTGACTGTCAGTGACTCTACGATTTGAAGAAGATTGAAGGAACGTAGACTGGTACCACAAAAGCCAGCTATTGGGGCGAAATTAACAACAGACCATCGAAAAGCGCGCCTTAACTTTGCACTTGTGCACTTAAATTGTTCAAACCTACAAATGAGCAAGGTTCTCTTTTCTGACGAGAGTAAAATTATGGAACATCAACATAAGGAATTCTAAACCTTATGCTACCTACTATTAAATGGCATTTAGTATTTATTTAAAAAAAAAACATGTTTCTCTAATAATCCGTTCAAAACAAAAACTTGCGAGGTGTTTCGATTTTTTTTGGTGAGCTCTTCTTAGTGTATATTAGTTAGATACGATTATGATTTATCCCAATTCATACAGAATTGATTTATATACTTCTTTATTTTTAATTTTTATTTTTCCTGTAATTGCATAATTTTATTATTGTTAAAAATATTAAGATTTTCGTTGTATAGAGCCAATTAATTTATTCACTTGACAGACTTATCTGTGTTGCTGGGAGTTTGTTGCGCCGTTTCTTCTTCACAGCAAAAACACTAGGAAGCGGTGAAGGGAAGGCTTTTTTGTGGGATGTCTAATGTAAACCTGACGTTCAAAAAGAACTAAGTAATTGTAGTCTATTTTGAATAAATGAGTTTGAGTTTGAACAAAACCAAACATTTTGTCAGTTTTCGTAAAAGAAAACAGTCTGAATGAACGATTTTAGTAGTGGTTTGTAGAATTGGCCCCCTGCGCGATTGTTAATTAGCCACGTGCCCCTTGTAATCTATCTATCTGTCTATACAGGCTGTAGACTAATTCGTGTAATTCCTTCAAATCGCGTTATCTACTGGTGACACAGATTAAACCTAGATGGGATTTCTAAAAAATCAAAGACAAAAAAAAAATAAAAAAAGTTGTGTTCTGTTTCTGAGTAATTTTAGAGCCTCGAGTTAACTGATTGCATAAAGCGATATCGCGCTCGTCGTGCCCACCAGCTGTGTCGAATTGCATTCATTCATTTATGCGTGGCACAGAAATGTGCTATCATATAATAAAAAAAATTGCAAAAAATGGATCCTGTAATGAGTTGATCTCAATTACAAATTAATGCGTGTGTAATAAATAGTATGGGTTTTTTATTAATAAAGAAACCGGTCAAGTGCGAGTCGGATTCGCGCACGAAGGGTTCCGTACCATTATCTATAAAAACGGCAAAAAATCACGTTTGTTGTATGGGAGCCCCCTTAAATATTTATTTTATTCTGTTTTTTAGTATTTTTTATTATAGCGGCAACAGAACTACATCATCTGTAAAAATTTCAACTGTCTAATCACGGTTCATGAGATACAGCCTGGTGACAGACGGACAGACGGAATGTGGAGTCTTAGTAATAAGGTCCCGTTTTACCCCTTGGGTACGGAACCCTAAAAATGATCGAATTTTGAAATTTTAACACTTGCTTCAAAACAGTCATCAGTGATACTTTAAGTGACCTGCGGATTAGTACCCCCTTTCCAACTAATCTTGTATAAATAAAAATTAAACGCTGTCCATTATTATCGTTGGTATCGTTATTCTTTACTAGCGACCCGCCCGGCTTAGCACGTGTACGTTTTATAGCTTAAAACCTTCCTCTTGAATCACTCTATCTATTAAAAAAAACCGCATCAAAATCCGTTGCGTAGTTTTAAAGATCTACGCATACATAGGGACAGACAGCGGGAAGCGATTTTGTTTTATACTATGTAGTGATTAGATTTTTATGGAAAAAAACATTGGAAAAATTGCCCGGTAAATTGGCAAATTCGCGAAAAACTGAAAGTTCTGTTTTCTATGCAATTTTTGTATGTCAGGACAACATCTGTCGGGTGATCTAGTTTTAAATATTATCCTGTCATAATTAAACTTCAGTGAATACTAAAATATTTACAATTTCAATATTCCTTCCTGTTAGTGTTTTTTCCTGCCGTTATTTCTGGTTTCTACAAGGAAATATTTTACTAAATAACAATTAACTAACCATATAATTATTATGTTGTGTATTTACAATAGTTTAACCTATTTTTTTTTGTTGTTTGTTGTTGTACAAAGCTCGTAAATAATGTATTTTACACTATTAATAGAGGCAGCATCTGTCACTAAAGCACAAACACCGCTAATAAACATTAAAACCCCTCACAGTATCTCTTGAAAGCCAGCATAAAATGACCACCATAAGAAACCAGTCATGGCGTTGCTGTGCCCCAGGGAATTTATTTAATTAAGTATCTTGAAACTTGCTACGACACTAATCAGAAGAGAGAATATGAGTTGTAGTGCTGCATGACACCTGCAGGGCAATGAGGATTTTTACGAAAATTTGCACCACTAGTTGGCGCCACTTTGGCAAGAGGTCTCCCATCCCAATAAAATAATGCGCGCTGTCTAAACATAGTTTCTGCACAGTTCCACTAATCGTTTTCCAGTGTTTAATTTTTAAACCTACACATATTGTTATTTAAAAATGGATAATTCACGTGTATAAGGGCAAAAAAAGCTTGAACTTTCAGATGTTTTTTTCACTGTTTATTTTCGCCAAATTATAAAATATTTATGATGATTAAGTTTTGATGTTTCTCATAATCGTCTTTACTGAAGTGATCTTTGCATTAAGACTATTATTTGTAAGCGTAAACCGATCTCAACGAATGGCTACAAGCCATTGTTTTAAACGTGTTTTATCCTTCGGAAACTTATGATCTCCCGTTTTTTTGAGCACATAGGAACTGCACAACATTGTGGCATTTCGATTTTGAGAGAATATTTATTGTACTTATTTAAGTTTGTTAAAAAATACAAAAAAATCAGACACGAAAATATAGGCACTCTGACACTTTTGACAGGTTTCTGGACCTGACGTTTCAGTGCTGCTGCCTACTGGGCGTCATTTCAGAAAACCCTCATTGCGTAACGTAACTAACATCAATCATGACAGTTGATGTGTCAACAACAATATTCATTGCGTCATACATAGTTGTGGAGAAGTCGGATTGTTAATACAAACGTTGCTATGGAAATTGTAGACCTGTCAAAATCATAGTCATAGCGATTACGAGTGCGTTGCGCAATTAGAATACTGGGCAATGGAGTAGGAAACTGAAGAACTAATGGCGTCACCCTCGTTGGTACCAGAGCAGTTTTATTGGTTAAGATGACAATTTAATTCATTCTGATTGGTTGTAATTGGTACTAACAGAGGTGCTGCCATCTACGTTAGTTTTGCGTGCGCCTCCCCATTACCAAAACTTAGGCGGGACCTCTATTTCCAGTAGCGAATTACGACAGAGTCAGGAAAACACCCGGATTATTCCCCAGAGTATATAGAACTGTTTAAAGAAGCTCAAGACTAGCTGAACTCAAAATCAATGTTACATTCCAGGCATCATCGGTGCGCGCGCGGCGCTGCACGGCGGCTGCGCGTGCGTTGGGCGCGGAGGCGCGCGCGCTGCGCTATCTGGACGACGTGGTGGCGCTATTACGAGGGGACGTCGCCGCAGCTGTCCGAGCGAAGGCCTGGCCCTTCGCTATCGGAAGACGGCAGCCGGGCAGGAATTATGTTATATGATCTCAGGTAAGACACGCTTTTTGGACAGTGAAACTCTTAAAAGAGCATTCACGAGTGACAACATTTAACTACGTCCAGCGCACCCTGGGCAGTCAGCCCCGCTACCAACCTTGCTGACTGACTAATCTTTACACCACAGCATTAGCTATTCCCATATAACTCGTGTCAACACGACAGTAGACTAAGAAAAAGTCTGTAAATGACATGAGCCTCCTAAAAGGTAGCAATGATAGCCAAGATCACGGTACTGGCGATTACGGCAATACTCCGTATATTCTCGTAATCGTGATGTTAAACATTTACGTTTTACAAAGTTAGTCAGAAGGTACTAATCCGAAAGGGTGTTAAAGTACCCGTAATAATGAATAACTTTTGTTCTACAACTTTCTCCAAAAGTCAATAGTTTAAGAGAAAAAGCTGGTCAAAAATTACATAAAAAGTTCGCTAAAATCTATCTATCCTTAGCTATGATCAGCTGTTTACATTTTAGGTCATATTTGGGGTCACAAATTAGGAGCTCCATTTTCTGAATTCGAAACTAAAGTAGGGACGAAGAATTTTTGAAAAAAACTAAAATAAAAATAATTGGATAAGGAAATAAATTTTATCGAATTTTGAAATTTTAACACTTGCTTTAAAATCGTCATTAGTGATACTTTAAGTGGAACGCTGATTAGTACACCCTTTCCGACTAACCTTGTACTAGGTCACTAGATAATTCGGAAAGTCAGCGTACAGGGGCCTAATTCTCCTAAAATAAATTGTTGCCAAACGCAATCGAACCACAACCGTCAGTCAGTTTTTGTTTTCGAAAACTTTCAAAATGATTGATTTTGTTTTTTGTGTCAAACAATTTGATAGCTTTTGAAATTGAGAACTGTCTGAATGAACGGTTCGGCCTTGGTTCGGTTGTGATTTATCAAGATTTATTTTAAGAGAATTAGGCCCCTGTAACCGCCTCCTGGTACATAAATGAATGTTTGCCCAAAGTTTTTCAAAAGCTTCAGAAAATTCAACCAAATTTGAGAATGGACACTTGGCATTTTCATCACGATAACGCTCCCGCGCATCGAGCACGTGATACGGTCGAATTTTTGAATACCAGTGGTGTTAAAGTTCTTGAACATCCTGCGTACTGCCCAGACCTATAGCTCCATGTGACTTTGCTCTTTTTCCAATCATTAAGGATCAGTTGAAAGGGAGGAGATTTCAAACAGATACTGAGCTTTTGGCTGCTTGGGATCATTCCTGTTCAGAACTCCCAGAAGCAAAGTGGAAGGACATTTTTGATAATTAGTTTTTACGTATGACTAAATGTATAAACTGCCATGGAAATTATTTTGAAAGATTGTAGAAATAAAAGCTGTATTGCAAAACTTATCTAGTGACCTTTGTACCTATATAAAATTTACACATACATCATTCGTGGAGGCAATCAAACGTGACTCATAATGTATACCTACTTCAAAATTCCCACTCATACATTGTAAATGTTTCCCGAATCGTATCGAATTACTTAACGATACAGATAAGTACCCGCTATCAAGAATCTTGTTCCTACTTCATTCAAGTACTGATAATGACTTATTAAATACATAAACACCATTATCTACACGACGTGTGTGAGTCACGTGACTCATGATTATAATAATGTCTGGCCTATCAACTTTTTGTTGATACAAAAACATTTAATGTTATTAAATATAATTAAAATATAGTAAAAACGGATTGTGTAATGTTGCGTAACTTTATCGAAGAAAAAACTTGAAAATGTATGCTTATGTCTGTTCTATTAACAACAAAAAAAAAATAGTAGAGCAATCTAATTGTTTTTGTGCTCTCATATCCTTAGTTTCTTGTAAAGACCTTGGTGGCTACTACAGACATTTTGGTCAAATCTAGGGGGATATGATCTACCTTACTATGCTAGAAACTTGTTTAACTGCTGGTCATTATTACATAACAGTTGAAAATAAAGGACTTTTTTGTAGAGTACAAATTCTCAGCAATATCACATTGTAAAGTATTCATTCAAATGAAGTTGTACGCATTGGGTAAAAGTCCTTTATTTATTTGTTTTGTGAAATTAATCACAATACACATATATGGTACATATTCTTCATTTGTTTACAGCATGCAGGAAAATGGTTTTAACTTTTTGTTACTATTTTGATTTTGTTTCTGAAGGTAGGTAGTAGGTAAGTAGTAGATAGGTAGTAAGTAGGAAAAAGTGCATTGCAACGTATGCCTACAGCTAGCAAAGATATGAAACAGTTTTGTTAGGCTAATATTGAATAGGTTTCCCTGTTTAACATAATATGTGTAAACCATGCGAACGGACTTCAGACAGTATTAATAAAACTAAAACGAACGATTTTCAAGACCGTCTTTGTAGGTCTTATTTTGGTCCATCGAAGGACAAATCTGTACCAGTAGGGATTTTATATAATTATACTTCTGGCAAAAATATTGGACTAACGCGAACAAATTCGCAGGCATAGTCTGACATTGAAATAACGTGATTACAAATATAACAATTACCCTAATTGCTAATTAAACTGATCTTGAATTTAATTATGTTTATCAAGTGTTTACTCTGAGAATAAACTTAACTGAACTTGTTAGATAATATTGTAACGTAATATTTTCTGATTGTTGCAAAACAACTTTACCGATTAATATCGTGTTCCCTTTTCTCAAAGTCAAAGCCAAAGTTTTTTTTTATTTTAAATAGACCTGCAAGGCAATTGTTTATCGTAAACAACATCAATCATGACAGTTGATATATCAAAAACAACATTCACTGCGTGGTACATAATTGTAGAGGAGTCGGATTGTTAATACATACGTTGCTATGGAAATTGTTGACCTGTCAAAATCAAAGCCAATAGCGATTACGAGTGTGTTGCGCAATTAGAATGCAGAATTCAGGCACTTTGAAACCGTTAAAAGTAGGTGCACGGTTCCAAAAGGTAGGTTCTATGGAGAAGAGCCTGCAAGAAACTCCATTAATACTCTTTTCAAAATGCCAAGCAATCAGTCAAATTAGAATCTATATTTTGCATGATGCAATTAATTAATTATTATGAATGTGATGTAATCATTATTTTATTACCCATCTAGTGGCCCTCATTATCATTATCATATTTTCATCTGTTAATATGCGGATAATGTAGTGGGCTGCAATATTGTTCATATTTTGTAATGTCTTTTTCTCTGTCACAAGACATATTGTAGCTGTTTATTGTCCCTGAATAAATAAAATAAAAATAAAATAGTAGTTCAGGACAATTCCATTACAGTAGTGTGAGAAATAGAATGAGAATAATGCAGGTTATAGTAAGAAAAAAACTCACAAAAGAGTAACAAATAGAGAAATATGCCTTCTAGGATTGCCATAGCAGTTAAGAGCTGACTAGTCTCGACAGACGGCACCCGTTCACGAGCATGACGTGCTCCGCATCGCTCAGCTCAACCGTATTGTAGGGAAGCCAACGCTCGGACAACGCGACCATCAGCAGGATATTTTAGTCAGCATGACAGACTCATACTACCAGACAATATGTAGTAATATGATATGAATCATCTAACAAGTGTAAAGTGGCCAATAATTTAGTTGACTAACAAAACAGTTGCCAGCAGACTAGTCGGCGTAACAAAAAGTTACAAAATAAAATTAGGGACTTTAATCGTTCGGCGTTTTAGCTATTCGGCGAAATGAAAAGTGGCGAAAGATTTTCGGCCAGATTAGAATCGGCTAAACATATTTCGATGTTCCAACAGAGAACCGAATAATAGATGCATCAGTAATTGCTGTATGATGCTCATTTATTTATTTACTTTAATTAAAACGGTCTTAGACCGATACAATACAATAATTAAAGATATAGAAGACTATACAAGGTTAGTTTTAGTATATACTAAACCTGAAACTAGTTTGTTCAGAATCACTAGGAGAATCGATTGACATATTTTTTACACCACATTTTTTTTTTGTTTTTTTTTTTTCATAAATTTCAGTTTTGTTTCAGTAGGTTTCTACCCATAACAGTTGACGGGAATAGACACCTTGAGGCTTGAAATGGTCCGCTCGGTCAGTTTCCGTGTATTAGACAACCCCTGCATAGCATAACTCAGGCATTTCACACTTTTTTAACCGACTTCAAAAAGGAGGAGGTTCTCAATTCGGTTGTATTTTTTTTTTTTATCTTTTTTTTTATTTTTTATGTTTGTTACCTCATATCTCCGTCATTTATGAACCGATTTGAAAAATTCTATTTTCGTTCAAAAGGGTATACTTCCCGATTGGTCCCATATAAATTTTGTTATGATTAGACCATGAACTTCAGAGATATGGAACGGAACTCCTCATCGGATCAAAGCAAAATTCTCAAATTACCAATATTGCTTTGTTTAGATTTGTTGTTGGGAACTGACTACTGGAAAAGAGGAGGGGGTGCGTGTCCCCCCCTTCCCCCCTTTGGAATGTTTTCATTATATCGTGTAAGGTATCGTTTGAAAGGACTTTTTATGCCCGACTACGTCAAAGCCAAAATGAAGGGTTATGAAGGAGGTGGTTAGAATTATGACACTAAAACGTATAAAATAAAAAAATAACTTTAAAAAAAAGTAAAAACCGACTTCAAAGAAATACTAAAAGGAGTAAAATAATTACCATAATATAAAATTAACAGTTTCAGAAGTCGGTGCAACTCTACACTGAAGCAAATAGAAGCCACCGACTTCTGAAACTGTTAATTTTATATTATGGTAATTATTTTACTCCTTTTAGTATTTCTTTGAAGTCGGTTTTTACTTTTTTTTTAAGTTATTTTTTTATTAGCGAACTTAACGCGACATAAACTAAGGTGTAACTTGGAGATTTACTAAAAAAAGACACATATTCAGGCAGTTCTGATGAAAATCTTGTTGGGGTGTCTCGGTTTTCGCATAAAGTAAAAATAACGTTGTATACATACAATACAAGGGAAAGAAAATAAAAATTGTTCTAATAATTCTAATAAACTCTTTCATAAATCCCTTACAATGCTTCTGACCGTATATTCTTTCACTCATTCATGATGCATTCCTCTCGCAGTACCTACATGACGCTTTCTACTGTATCGATAAAAAATAATTAACAAAATACTTTAAATCTCTTCGGGGCCAAGGTACTTAGCTAAGGGATGAATCGTGCACAAAGTCAGTAACAAAACAAACAAAATTTAAACTTTTTTTGCTTTGTAACAAGAATAGAAGGCACGCGAAACAATATTCGACAGACTCGCGGTATTAGCCGGAACGACTGTGTTGCTAGCTCTGCGGAATTTCCCGAGAAATCGGGGACATTGGCAAGACCTGGAGGACAAAAAGGTAGTGGCTTGTGTTAAGCCAACTATCCATTACCGTAATCGTAGCAAAAGGGGTTCGAACATTTTTCTATGGAGGCCCCTGCCGCCATTTTCATTTTTTTTCCAAGTTGCGGCGCACGATGAGACTAACATATATGGGTAGAAGACACTCAAACAAACAAAAAATATTCAGAGATATAGTGCCCTAAAGTGTCACGTTGCCGAGATATTTAGACTCAAACATTTTTTTTCAAGATTATCTCGATACAATATCTCGGTAACGTGACACTTTAGGGCACCATATCTCTGAATATTTTTTATTTGTTCAGTGTCTTCTACCCATGTTTACCAGTTACAAAGTGCGCTGCAATAAAAAAACTTTAAGTCAAAATATCTCGGCAACGTGACACTTTAGGGCACCATATCTCTGAATATTTTTTGTTTGTTTGAGTGTTCTCTATCCATACTTACCAGTTACAAAGTGCGCTGCAATCTTGAAAAAAAATGTTTAAGTCCAAATATCTCGACAACGTGACACTTTAGGGCACCATATCCCCGATATTTTTTGTTTGTTTAAGTGTCCTCTACCCATATATGTTAGTGTAATCGTGCGCCGCAACTTGGAAAAAAAAATCAAAATGACAGCGGGGGGCTATGCCACAGAGGTTCTATCCCCTTTCTGTCTAATCGAAATGTCAATTGATCAGCAGGGAAATTGTGTCAAAAACAATATTCATTGCGTGGGAGATCAACTACGTTAACATGGCATGCCCCTCTAACATCTGTGTTCAATGTGTGTGTGCATTATGACAACGAGTCACCATATTTGTGTTTGATATTATGTAGATTTATTTCTCGACTAGTGCATAATTAAAGTGACCGCTCGATAATTATCATTTTTAACCGACTTCAAAAAGGAGGAGGTTCTCAATTCGTCTGAATGTTTTTTTTTTTGTGTTTGTTACGCGATATCTCCGCCAATTATGAATGGATTTTGATGATTCTTTTTTTGTTTGCTAGGCCATACTTCAGAGGTGGTCCCATATAAATTTTATTGAAATCGATTCAGCACTTTTTGAAAAAATCAACAAAAAAAAAACAAAAATCGTATGTAGACGACGTTCTAGTTGTAGCGCTGGTTCGAGAATTTGTACACTATTGTAATTGTAATTTGTGGCACTAAAAAGTATAAAATAAAAAAACTTTAAAATAGTAAAAACCGACTTCAAAAAAAAACTAAACGGAGTAAAATAATTATCATTTAATAAAACTACCAGTTTATTTATTTATTAAGGACCTCCAAAAAAGGACATACACAGAAAATATATTAAATGATAATTATTTTACTCCGTTTAGTTTTTTTTTGAAGTCGGTTTTTACTTTTTTACTTGCAGTGTCAATGGACGGGCTTGTTGTGGTTGATCTCTAGGTACCTACATAGTTGTAGAGAAATCGTATTGTTAATACAAACATTGTTATAGAAATTGTTGACCCGTCAAAATCAAAGCCATCGCGATTACAAGTGTGTTGCGCAGTTAGAATACTGATTGCACAAACTTACAATTTTCAAAAAGATGTCATAATTTAACAGTAACAATAACCTACCTAATAAGTGAAGTTAAGCAACGTTGCCTTAAATGGGGGACCTCAGAGGCCGGGGTAAGCCATCAGTAAGTAAAAGCTAGGATTTTAGTGATCAAGAAACTGTTAACTTTTAACCTAGCATACGCGGCATAGTCTCTTCACCAATGGGTCACAAAAAAGGCGAATAAGGGGTTATGTATAGAGGACAGGCAACAGCGCCCTCTGATACGCTATTAAAAGTATACTACGATCACCAATTCGTGCGTCAAGGCTGGTGATTAATCGACGATCTGACGACGACACGTTTGGTGTAGTGGCTGAGCGATTGGCTCCTGCGCTACGGGTCGTGGGTCGATTCCCACACGGAACGAAAAATTGTATGGCCTACAGATAGTTGTTTCGGGTCCAGACCCAAACGCCCAGGCGTTTTGTGTATGTGAGATTTGTGTCTGTAAACGCAGCCACGATAACGAAACCATATGATGGAGATTAAAAAAAACATACCGTACTCTAATTCCTCAAAACCGTTAATGAAAGTGTTTGTCCTAAAAGTCTAGCTGTCGTCTACGGGCCGATATGGTACGATCTACGGATCTAGTTTACGAGTAAAAAGGAAATTGCCGGTACTAAAACGGGAGAAGAATAATTCTTCTCCGGTATTTGTTTCTAATTTCCTGGTTGTAGCTGGCAACACGGTCGCGGAGCTAATTACCGGCGGCGCGCGGTGCCGGTACCGATCGCGCCGCAAGCCGAAGCCGTACATACTTACATGTCGCAGGAATGTTGTGAAAACCGTTATTACATTAATTTCATGTGTACTCTTTCCATCGTAAGTTTATTTCTGACGTTTCTTTACAAAACGATACCATGGCATACAAAGAATAACAAATATGAAAAAAAAACTTGTTTTTTTAAATCTTTTTTAAATTACCAGGTATTTTTGTACATAAAAATGACGATGACAATCCCATCGCACCTTATCCTAATTACTAACAACCATTATCAACCTTAGCTATACTTAAAATAATATAGCATTCTAGCTGACCCAGAGTTTGGTTCAGCTAGAATGTTCTGAAAAGCACCTACATCTATTTAATTCAATTTAAATTGCCTTAGCATTTGGTCTCTTTTATTAGCATTACGGACACACTCCATTAGTCGGTGTTGCACATCATCTATTTTTCCACAGATCTCACAATTAGGTGAGTTCACTTTTTTCATTACGAAGGCAAAACTTCTACTAGGAATGTGTCCGGAACGCAGTCGACATGTTAATATAGCTATTTAACGGTTTTTTATGATGTCGTTTACGTTATTTCAGTTGCAGTCTCCTTACGGCTACAATTTGCGATGACCGAGCTATTAAGACTCATCTTAAGTGAAAAGAGTACAGTCGAAGGGTAAACGGAGGCATACTGTCGGTCACTGATGTTTTACCTATGATATTTATGTATGCTAATATAATTTTAATATTATAGAGTGCACGCCCATAGCCGTTCTCTAGGTACAATGCCAAACCCCGGGTAAAATAAATTAAATCAGAATATAATATAATATTTTTTTCGGAAGTATTATTAGGTTTTCATCGATCCCAAGACATCAACAGTTGTGCGTAACTAATGATAACATTGGCGAACTTTCGACGTTTTGCAAGTACAATCATAATGGTTTAAGACCGACTAACCATTCAGTTGATCAGAAAAGAATACACTTGCCCCGGTTTCTCCAGTGGGTGTTGCCAAAAGCGACTATTCTGTCTAGCCTTTTCCAACCACGTTAGAGTCAGCTTCCAGTCTAACCAAATGCGGCTGAATACCAGGATTTTACACGGAGCGACTGCCATCAGACCTTCGAAACCCATTTACTGGGTAATGTCGATATCCTAAGGTTAGACCAGTTGTCAGACTTTCGGGCTTTTGAATACCCGCAACGACGGTCATAGGTATTCGAATAGCTACCAAAGACGACTAAATTATGAGGATAGGCAGAAGCATCCCCCTGTGCCAACAATAACAAACAAAGATCACCAATAAGTTCTCCAAGCGTGGTGATTATTAGGGTTATGTACAAAGGGTAAAACGGGACCCTATTACTAAGGCTCCGCTGCCGCTGTCCGTCTGTCCGTCTGGCTGTCCGTCTGTCACTAGGCTGTATCTCATGAACCGTGATAGTTAGACAGTTGAAATTTTCACAGATGATGTATTTCTGTTGCCGCTTTAACAACAAATACTAAAAAACAGAATAAAATAATATTTAAGGGGGCTCCCATCCAACCAACGTGATTTTTTTACTCGTTTTTGCTCGATATTGATAACGGCAACAGGTAGACGCTTGAAATATTCACATAATATTTAGTTATACATATATTCACTTTAAAATTAAATTATGAAATTAAAATTTAAAAAAAATTAAGGGGGCTCCCATACAACAGACATATTTTTTTTTGCCGTTTTTATAGATAATGGTACGGAACCCTTCGTGCGAGAGTCCGACTTACACTTGGCCGGTTTTTATTTTTTATTAGTACGTATCCTTTACGGCTGAGATTATAAAGCCTAAGTTTACCAGCAACAATAGAATTTTACGATCAGTCTTTCGAACAATTCTAGATCCTACACATAATTTGATCAACATAATTCTTGACAATCTTTCGCAATTCGGCCAACTAACTAGGAGTTTTATTGATACGCTGTTTAAACAAAGTGCCTGCAACACATATACGGTATTATACACGATCATAAGTTTTTGTAGACCACAAACAATGCGCTAATTACTTAGATATAAATTCTCGATTCTGTTAACTGATTGCTGTATTGGAAAATACAGTCATTAGGCATACGTTTTGTTATGCACCTAATTTATAAATATCCCTATCCTAACTAATATTATAAATGAGAAAGTAAGTTTGTTCGTTTGTTACCTTTTCACGCCTAAACCACTGAACCGATCATCCTGAAATTCTGCATATACGTTGTCAGGTGTACAGAAACGGAAATAGGGTACCTTTCATTCCGAAAAAAAGTACTGTCCCGAGGAAAACAACAATAACGATAATAGATGGCGCCACGTGTCTTTCGAATCATGATTGAATTACATTATTATTGAAACTTTAGTAGTGTGTTTAGAGTTTTTAACGCGAGCGAAGCCGATGGTTAAAAGCTAGTTTTACAATAAATTGGCAATGGCATCCGCCCTTTGATCAAGAGCAACTCCCACACCCCCCTGATAGTTCAACACCATGTGGAGGGGCTATATTAGGTTATATTATACAAGGTGTCTCAAAAATAGTATCAAGCGGAAGTCTTTACGTCAGTGAAGTTCTAACAGTGCGTAAGTCATTTTGTGACAAAAACAGACGACACTGCGAAAGCCACAATATTACTTGAAATGAAAAAGATTATTAGGATTTTCAAAGGTTTATTAAATCATCAAAGAGTTTATTTGTAATGATAATTAAAAACAATATTGCGTTCAGCGTAGGTTACGCTCGTTTTAAATAAATTGACGACACGTTTGGTGCAGTGGCTGAGCGATTGGCTTCTGCGCTACGCGTCGTGGATTCGATTCCCACACGGAACAAAAATTTGTATGGCCTACAGATCAGGGACTGAATTACCGAAAAATTGGGATATCTTAATTTAGCGGTATGACGTCATATCGATTTAAAACGGATAACCTAAAATTCCGGTATCCTAAAATTCCGGTATCCTATAATTCCGGTATCCTAAAATTCCGGTATCCTAAAATTTCTGTATCGATACATTTTGATTCCGAAATTAAATGATATCGAATAATAACGATTAACCGAAATATATCGGTTAAATAACGGTATACATATTTTAACCGCGCGCTCCATAGGTCGATAGTCAAGACGTCGCTCATCTCTGTTATTGTTGTTACTTACTAGCGTTAGCATCGTAATTCGAACTACCTACTCAAAAACAAAAGTGAAAACTGAAACAAGTAAACGTACAAAACTATAAAATGATTAAAGGAGTAAGTTTTATTAAAAAAAACATATAACTAGCTTGCCTCGTATGTTTGTTTGCAGATCAACGCGTAATTTTTTCGTCATTCTTGATGGACAGATTAATAGACTGAGTCTATACACTGTAGGCAACAATTTTTTTTTTCGTGTTACCATCCTCAATGATTCCCTCCGTCCAGGGAATGTGAAGGGCTATACCGGACTCTTACTGGCTAAAAACCCAGGGTGTTTCTTCTTCTGATCTATGGCCGGGGTCGCGGGATTCGCAGCTGTATGCACCGCAACCCCAGCAGGCCTTGGTCCGCCAGCCATTGGCGGACCCCTACTTCTGTGGGGTCTGGCCCCATGTCCACACGCGCGGAACACTGCGCGCCGCCTTCTCAAGCCTGTTACTGGTCGGACGACGGATCGGCGAGTACTAGCATGAGATATATATGGGGTGAAAGAGGACATGTCATTTAACGTGTCATGCTGGTACTTGATGAGGTAGGGTTTGCCAACAGGGCCCGCCCAGTCTGTAAGTACTGATTCCTTGTTATGCTTACGATAACTCTGATGTTAATTAGTTTTTTTTAATAATTATTATAATTGTGGCGGCATCTATCCACGCCACATGCGAACTACGCAACACATCGGTGGTGTAGACGACTACAGCAACAATATCGACAACTCTCATAGGTGACAGTTCCTACATCGCGCTATCATGATTTAACACGCAGATATTATAAATACAACCTCCCAACATCAACCGTTGGGCAGTAGCCCGCCAGGCATAAGACTCCGCCTGGTTGGAGGATCCTCCCTTTGGATGGAGGAACACCACACCTCGTTCCTCCACAAAATCATTATGAAGGCCTACGACTCGGTGCCACATATGTACATGGCTCATGAGGGTGCTGGATTGGAGGGTGCATTGTATAAAGTAAATACAACTTTATGCGCCTTCCTGACGTCATGTATGGGGCAATGGAGGGGGGTCCTTCGCTATCCAGGATGTCGGCAAATTCAAGGGATAGGAGAACCAATCAAATTGAGCGGGGTATATTCCAGGGCGATAGTCTGAGCCCGCTGGGGTTTTGCCTGGCCCTGAACCCTCTAAGCACACTGCTGGAGGGGTCAGGGTTAGGCTATCGATTGAGAAGAGATGGTCAGGTAATATCCCACCTCCTTTACATGGATGATCTGTAACTCTTTGTCCCCAACAATTTGCAACTGCTGGAGTCACTGAAGGTAACTGAAACTTTCAGTAATTCCATCAGGATGGAATTTGGTGTGGACAAAATAATGTGCAGTCATGCATGTAAAGCGAGGGAGGATTATGGAATCCGTGGGAACCCCCGACTCTCGGATTCCATACACCTTAGATCCCTCTCCTTAACCGAAACCTACAAATACTTGGGCATGCCGGAGGTGTTAGGTATCAGTGAGGCTGACATGAAGCAATCGTTAAAGGAGCGCTTCTATGGCCGCCTGAAAAAAGTACTTAAAAGTCTTTTGTCAGGCGGAAATAAGGTGCGCGCCTTTAACGGTTGGGTCATGCCGGTCTTGACTTACTCCTTCGGCATACTCAAGTGGACTCAGACCGAACTTGACGCCCTGGATAGGAGCGTCCGTACGCTGCTGACTGTATATCGAATGCATCACCCACGCTCATCGGTAATGAGACTGTAAGTCCCGCAGAAGTGTGGGGGTTGAGGCTTTTTAAATGCTAAGACCCTCCACAACCGCGAGACATTCAGACTCAGGGGGAGTACTTCTCCCAAGCCGACGTGGGGATGCATCGAGATATAGTAGCAGTGGACAAAGGACTCACCCCGCTCTCCTTGGCTAAAGAGAACTGGCGCAAGACTGTAGTACTGGATACCAATGGCCGCAAGGATGTATGGCGGAGCAAAGAGCTTCACGGATGATTTTACCGGGCACTTCTTCGGGGAAACCGAAGGTTTTGTTTGTGTAATTAGGGACGAAGTTATGATGACGAACAATAATACAAAATATATTGTGAAGGACGGTACGGTTGACATCTGTCGGGCATGCCACTGTCCCGGTGAATCTTTCCGACATATTGTCTCTGGTTGTTCTCGTCTTGCTAACGGTGAGTATTTGCACAGGCACAACCTCGTGGCTAGGATTATCCACCAGCAACTTGCTCTAAGATACAACCTTGTGGACGCAGAAGTACCATACTACAAGTATGTGCCCGACCCAGTTCTCGAGAATGGTCATGCCACATTGTACTGGGATCGATCTATCATCACTGACAGGACTATTATAGTCAATAAGCCTAATGTAGTAGTGAGAGATCGATCAGAGCGCCTCGCAATGATTGTTGATATCCCGGTTCCGCATGAAGAGAATCTTGTGAAATCCGAAAATGATAAAAAAAACAAATATCTTGATTTGGCACACGATTTTGTTTACATGTGGGAGATTGACTCAGCAGTCATTGTAGCTATAGTCGTTACAGCCAATGGCTTAATAGCCAAGAGCCTCGACCAACATCTGATGAGGCTCTCGTTAGGCAGCTGAATCAAGGGTTTGATTCAGAAAGCGGTACTTCTTTTTCAAAGTTTAAAACATGTAATCAAATAATAGAATTGCTGGTTAGAAATAAATGTAAATGATTGCGCGTTTCCTTTAGAGTCACCGCAGACCACAGACGTTCTATCCGCCGATAGTTTGGTCGGGTTGGGCTACTACCGCACACACTTTTTTTTTCGGGATTTTTGTCCTCATGGATATCCTCCGCCCAGGGGTGGGCGGAGGGGTCTGTCAGACTCTTACTGACTAAAACCACCATCTCACACCTGCGCCGGGGGTCACGGGAACTAACGATACTTCCGCAACCCCCGGCTGGTGCCGGCCCGCCACTGCCTGGGCCTCCTCGGGTTAACGGGGGGAGTGAGGTGTTAGACTCCCCCCGCGCCGTCTAAGAGGGGCGCGCTTGGAACACTTCGCGCCGCCGCCTCGGGTCCTGATGTGTGGGGGGCGACAGACTTCCCCAAGTCCGTCGCCCCTGGACCCATTTAGGGGGGCTGGAAGAGGGCGTTGTCCACCCTCCGCCGACGCCAGGTGCGTCTGCTGCGGGCCGGGTGAGTGGAGGTGATCTCCCTCACCCTTTCCGCATCCTCCTTCTGCGACATGACCGTGTCGCAGAAGGACACCACCGCGTCCCAGGACTCCTCGCTGTCGACCATGGACTCGACCATGGCCGACAGCGACAGGTCACCGCCTACTCCTGAGATGAGAGCACGGCGCGGCTCCTCTCAAGCGGCACACTCTGCCAGCGTGTGCCACGCCGCCCGTATCCTCCCGGCAATCGCCGCAGTGGTAACACCGGGCGTCCGGCTTCCTGTTTATGCGACACAGGTACTTCCCGAAGCAACCGTGCCCCGAGAGCACCTGCGTCGCCCGAAACGACAGGGAGCTGTGCCTCCTCCCGAGCCAGCGCTCGAGCACCGGCCGGATCGCCCCGACACGGTGGCGAGGCCGGCGGTAAGGCGTGAAAGCCTGTCCCGCCACTCCGCCACCAGGGCCTCGTGCAGCTGCGACCGACGCAGCTCCAAGTGTCGCTGCATCGGCCGCTAGCCCCGCGTCCTCGCTTCCTCGCGTCACCGATAAAGTTACGCGAGTACTAACGCTTCGAGGCCCCAAAGCGGAGATCCGGCCAGTACGCAAGCCGCCTCGTAGGAGATCGTGCGATATCCCCTGATGACTCTGACGGCCACCCAAGCAGCACACTTAGCTGTATAGTCTCTGGACAACAGAATTTTAGAAAACTCGAGGCTGTATTGCTTTCTGTACAAGGGCTGTATATCCAGCTACACAGCTCTTATAATTCTAAATTTGGCCCCAAATTAACCAGCCCTGAGCATTATAGTAGCTTGTTAACAGCTGTCCAGAGCATTGTAAGAGCTGTACATGGGCTGTACAATGGCTTAGACAGCTATCAATAGGCCACTATCCAGCTCCTTTAATTCTCGTAGACAGCCAAAAGATGGTTTATGGCTTAGTAACGGCTATTGTTAAATCTACAAAGAAATACTCGTAGCAACAAAAAACGATGTGTTCAGTGCAAGTCCCAAGCAGCACATTGGCGGAAATTACATCCATAAACAAGCTATACTACAGTCAAAGGCTCTTATGCAGCTGTACTAACGGATAAAACGATTCTTGAGACTGTATGAGGGGTAATCTCTACACTGTTAAACAGCACAGCTGACTAATGGCTGTACAATGGAGAAAAAAACAACAAAATGCATTTTAGTAGAATTTGAAAGAACTATTGTCCAGCTTTTGGCTACGTATAATGCCACTAGCTGGTTAAGAAGACCAAAGCTTGTGAACGGCTGCTTAATGCGATAAAATCACACCCTCTTCTAAGCTGTGAGTTGTATTAGAGAATCAAATTTTGCCCTTGGCTCTTTCATGATGTACACTAATTCTATTATAATGCTACCTCAAGGAGCTTAATAGTAGCTGGTTTAAAGCATTTATGACTGCCTGATCTGTAAATTAGTGTAGCGTTACTCCTCTTTAATTCCAAAGCTTATAGCGTAAATATGAGCTATTTTACAGCCTCTAGAATTATAGAAGAGTAAACATAGGTTAGTGATGCTCAGGTGGTCAATTCTCGTGTATTCGACTTAATCACGAATTCGAGAAAAAAGTCAAATTAGAACTTATCTCGAGCGAAAATACGAATAGCCGTTCGAGTTGCTTCGAACAGTTGGTATCGGTCGAGATATACATTTCGAAATCGAACCTTAACAAACGACAATCAGCTGGGAAGCGATTCTCGCGCGTTACAGATCTTATCTTCAGCATCAGAATACTTGAAAACTAAGGAATTAACATCCATTACGAATAATCATAAAGCGTTTTTATCTAAAATAGACTTTTAAGACGAGAATTGCCCCCCTGATAACATCGATTTTGTCATAACCTCAAAATGATTTTTTATTAATAGAGATCCCTTCTCACTTTACTCCTTTAACCAGTCGTTACAATAACTGTAAACCACTGTACAGCTAGCGTACAGTTTTCAGCTGATTAACGGACTTAAATATTGCCATTGAACAGCAAAGAGACGGACAAGGGAATTTAGTTAGAATTATTGCTGGATAACAAATTAACGCCATTTTAATGTAAATAAGCCGATTACATATGAAAAAACTACTAATATCTGTTAAACTTTCATGATATTTGAGAGCTATTAAAGTAAAAACACATTATTTAATTGTTACAAATAGATATTAATGCACATTAAATGGAAAAAATTTAGTAAAAATCCATGAATAATTCGTACACCGTATTTATTTTGTATAATATTTTTAGTAAAACTATATTATTTCGATGGCGCGTGTAATATTTGATAATATCACCTATATATATCAACAGTAAAGTGGCACCCGCAGTACAATTTACCAACAGAGATACGAAAAAGAAACGTGAAAAATTACTTAATCAGAAATTATAATTTGTCCACAGAAAATGGCCGTAACACTTGCACTGAACAAATAGTTTTTTGTTGCTACGAATATTTCTTTGTAGATTTAACAATAACCGTTACTAAGCCATAAACCATCTTTTGGCTGTCTACGAGAATTAAAGGAGCTGGATAGTGGCCTATTGACAGCTGTCTAAGCCATTGTACAGCCCATGTACAGCTCTTAAAATGCTCTGGACAGCTGTTAACAAGCTACTATAATGCTCAGGGCTGGTTAATTTGGGGCCAAATTTAGAATTATAAGAGCTGTGTAGCTGGATATACAGCCCTTGTACAGAAAGCAATAAAGCCTCGAGTTTTCTAAAATTCTGTTGTCTAGAGACTATACAGCTAAGTGTGCTGCTTGGGGTGTTACGGCCATTTTCTGTGGACAAATAATAATTTCTAATTAAGTAATTTTTCACGTTTGTTTTTCGTATCTCTGTTGGTAAATTGTACTGCGGGTGCCACTTTACTGTTAATATACATAGGTGATATTATCAAATATTACACGCGCCATCGAAATAATATAGTTTTACTAAAAATATTATACAAAATAAATACGGTGTACGAATTATTCATGGATTTTTACTAAATTTTTTCCCTTTAATGTGCATTAATATCTATTTGTAACAATTAAATAATGTGTTTTTACTTTAATAGCTCTCAAATATCATGAAAGTTTAACAGATATTAGTAGTTTTTTCATATGTAATCGGCTTATTTACATTAAAATGGCGTTAATTTGTTATCCAGCAATATTTCTAACTAAATTCCCTTGTCCGTCTCTTTTCTGTTCAATGGCCATATTTAAGTCTGTTAATCAGCTGAAAACTGTACGCTAGCTGTACAGTGGTTTACAGTTATTCTAACGACTGGTTAAAGGAGTAAAGTGAGAAGGGATCTCTATTAATAGAAAATCATTTTGAGGTTATGACAAATCGATGTTATCAGGGGGGCAATTCTCGTCTTAAAAGTCTATTTTAGATAAAAACTAACGCTTTATGATTATTCGTAATGGATGTTAATTCCTTAGTTTTCAAGTATGCTGATGCTGAAGATAAGATCTGTAACGCGCGAGAATCGCTTCCCAGCTGATTGTCGTTTGTTAAGGTTCGATTTCGAAATGTATATCTCGACCGATACCAACTGTTCGAAGCAACTCGAACGGCTATTCGTATTTTCGCTCGAGATAAGTTCTAATTTGACTTTTTTCTCGAATTCGTGATTAAGTCGAATACACGAGAATTGACCACCTGAGCATCACTAACCTATGTTTACTCTTCTATAATTCTAGAGGCTGTAAAATAGCTCATATTTACGATATAAGCTTTGGAATTAAAGAGGAGTAACGCTACACTAATTTACAGATCAGGCAGTCATAAATGCTTTAAACCAGCTACTATTAAGCTCCTTGAGGTAGCATTATAATAGAATTAGTATACACCATGAAAAAGCCAAAGGCAAAATTTGATTCTCTAATACAACTCACAGCTTAGAAGAGGGTGTGATTTTATCGCATTAAGCAGCCGTTCACAAGCTTTGGTCTTCTTAACCAGCTAGTGGCATTATACGTAGCCAAAGGCTGGACAACAGTTCTTTCAAATTCTACTAAAATGCATTTTGTTGTTTTTTTCTCCATTGTACAGCCATTAGTCAGCTGTGCTGTTTAACAGTGTAGAGATTACCCCTCATACAGTCTCAAGAATCGTTTTATCCGTTAGTACAGCTGCATAAGAGCCTTTGACTGTAGTACAGATTGTTTATGGATGTAATTTCCACCAATGTGCTGCTTGGGCAGCGCTCTCTGCGGCTTTCGCAGAACAGCGATGCTGCCGGCCGTCAGGTCAGCTGCCCAGATCGGGGCCCCGTACAGGGCCATCGATCGCACGATCGTAGAGCCGCCTGCAGGCGAGGCTCGGGCCCCCCAGATTGGGAAGCAGCGTTGACAGCACCCCGGCCGCGCCCAACAGCTTGGGACAATCGCGCACACTAGGCCAACTATCTTCTTCCATTCCTCTTCTTCCTATCTTTAATTATTTTAATTGGTCTAAGATCGTTTAAATTAAAGTAAAATAAATAAACTAAACAGTCGGGTGAGTGCGCATACCAGATACCAGTTGAGTTTGAAGGCAATCGTGTAGCCCATCGAACTTTTTTATCGGCCGATACTGAATCGTTATAGTCTGCGCACTTGCAAACATCTTCATACTCGTTATAAAACCGACCAAACTATCGGCCGATAGAAAGTCTGTGGTCTGCGGGGGCTCTTATCTGTGATAAACAGCCAGTAATTAGACATGTTGATATTATGTTTGTGTCTTTTTACCCGACTGCGCGACAGCAAAGACAGGGTTATGTTTTTCACGCGTATCTATGTAACTATGTATCTAAGTATCTATACCCTCGAAGCATCCCAAAGGCTGGATGGATTTTAATGTATGAGCTATCTATCGATTCGTCTAAGTCGTGGGATGGTTATAGGCTAGGTTTAGTTTTTATAAAACAAAATGGCGTCCAAGGTAAAAGAAAAGGTAGTAAAAAAATAAATAATAAAACGTACCATAAGTTGTGGGGTATCGCTGAATAGATCTTTTAAAATTAACATTATATTTCCTTGACCATTTTACAGCCATAAGCTCCGTTTAAGAATTTGTGTAATTCTGACCTGAAAGTTGTGTAGGATCTACATTGCGGATTAGAGCGATTGATGGTAGGTATATTATACGTGGTGTCTGTAGATAGATTTATTTAGGCCTCATTACAACGGTGGGAAATTCAATTAAAATAGGTACAATACATTGATAAAATAAAAGTAAAAAGAAGTACATAAAAAATTAAATTAAAAAAAATCTAAAACCCGCCTGCATAAAAAGCGAATACTTACAATGTCAGTTCAGTACTCGAGCGACGAGATTGTTATTATTAGGTATAGTTGCGTGCGTCGCCGTAGGTAATTTAGAAATTCGATGTATAACGGTACCGAAATAAATATGGGTTAAATAACGGTATAAAAGAAAAGGGTAGAGAAAATGGTATCGGAAATTTGGGCTGGTTAAATACCGAAATTTAACAACAGTTTTCAGTCCCTGCTACAGATAGTTGTTTCGGGTCTGGGCGTTTGTGTGTGAGATTTGTGTCTGTAAACGCACCCACGATACATGAGAAATCCTAGTGTGGGACAAAGTTTTTTTTTTAGAAAAAAAAAAAAAAAGTTTTATCACTTTCTTGTAAAGTAGCCATTTTTGACTTCCGCACTGTTAGAACTTCGCTGACAATAGGTAGAGCACCCATAGAGGTACCCGAATCACCTCTCCGTATAATATGTAAGTTCCGCGACTTTTTTGTAGTTTTCGAATTACATTTTTTTCATGACATGACACTTTTGATCATAGTGTCATGAGACTGATACGTGATTCTTTTAAATTAAATTCTCTATTCGTTTTATTTAGAAAAAAACTATTCAAGTGACTATGATCAAAATTTTAATTTAATTTGGTTAATACCTACTTGAAAAGAAATGATAACTCAATAACTATAAAAAATCGCGGAAAATACGGGTGATTCGGGTAAAAAAAGTATATGTACCATAAATGACTTTTTATACAGGTTGTTAACGAAATCGTGTAATTCCTTCAAACCGCGTGATCTACTGGTGACACAGATTAACCCTAAATGGGCATTTTCGAAATAGAACAAAAAAAAAATTAAAATAAAATTTTTGGTTTTCAATTTCTGAGTCTTTTTAGAGCCTTGAGTTATCTGACTGCAAAGAGCGATATCGCGTTAGTCGTTCCTGCCAGCCGTGTCGCCGTACTTTCATTAATTTATGCGTGGCATCGAAATGTTCACACAAATAAAATTATTTTTTTACAAAAAAAAAACTTTTCTGAACCCATATTAGGTGGTTTAGATACGATCGGTAACAAAGCCGCATGAAAAAAAAAGTTTCTTTTTGTTTTTATTTTTAATCAAGCTAAATCCCGTGCGGGGCCTGTCTACACCAGTAGTAGATCATGTGGTTTTAAGGAATTACACGAATTCGTTAACACCCTGTACATAGGGTGACTGGTAATTAGTGACCGATACTTTAACACCTGATTGTACTCATCAACAAACAACTTTCCCAAAGAAACATTATTTAAAAAAACAAAAAAAAACCTTAATACGAGCCGCGTCCATTCCGTAACGGTTTATTAATAAATTTTTAATGAAAAAAATAAAATTAAAGTAATGTTTCTTTGGGAAGGGAACCGATCACTTTTCCGATTTTTTTTGTTCGAATTTCATTTTATCGAAAACTATTGACCGACGTCTTTTTTGCTATTTGCATTATTTGACATATTTTTAGATCATCGAAGTATCATTTGTCATAGGTATTAGTTTACCGAACCATATTTCGCCGATTTACAAAATAACTTTTTGCTATTGGCCGAAGCTTCTTTTGAACGTTTATCATTTGCCAAATGATTTATTTGCCATATTTTCACCACACCGAAACAACATTTTACGGAATATTATTAGGTCACAAGGGAACCGGCAGTACATTACTGCCGGCAGCCGAGATTAAAAACATCAGCTGCCGGCACCCAAAATGGACACCAGCGGCGGTAATAAGTTGTTTGGTAGATATGTTAGTTAAACAGTAGGTTAGATTTTGGGCCAAAAATTGTAACTTGTCTTCCAACTGACTAATTTCAAGAGCGAGCGAAGCGAGCTCGGTATTTTGGGGCACCCGACACGGATAGGTAGGTTAGGTAGGTTAGAGTGAGCGAGCGTAGCGAGCGAACGAAGCCCCCGTCATCCCCTTCGTGTTAGGTTTCTTTAAACCATGCAGACAGAAATAGGAGCCCCGCATAGCGGGGCTCCGTCGACTCTGCTTTGGAGATGCAAACAACCTTACAAACATCCCCTTAAGTTTTTCATTCGTTTTTATTGTGGAAATGAAAGTGGGTGACGAATAATCGACTCATGAAAAATTTGAAGAGGCCTCGAAGGTGTATAAAAATACTGTATGCAGCCGGCGCAGCGCCGGCAGCCAGTTTGGCAACCGGCGCCGGTACTCGTAATGGCAACCGGCGCCGGCAGCAGAGGCACTCCCTTTTCAATATTAAAATAGTGTCATAAAAAATCAATATGTTGTGCTACAGTGGTACCTATAATGAATGTTCGGAAACATTATACTTCGAACAAATGTTATTTCGGCTAAGTGTAACTACGGTAAAAAGTTTTTCGACCAAATAAAACGTCGGAGTAACGAAAAAAACGAATTGATAAATAGGTCAACTGATACAGTGGCAGACGTGACTTAGATGAAGTAAAAAAAAACGAAACGATAATTAATAGTTGAAAAGTTTTAGGTGAAATGAAATTCGGTCAAATATTTTTCGAACTCATGACAGGGTAACCCTTTGGGAAAGTTGTTTGTTATTACGAGTACAATCACGTGTTAAAGTATCGGTCACTAATTACCAGTCACCCTATACAAGGTTAGTCAGAAAGGGGGTACTAATCTGAAAGGGTGTTAAAGTACCCATAATAATGAATAACTTTTGTTCTACGACTTTTCCCAAAAGTCAATAGTTTAAGAGAAATAGTTGTTCAAAAATCTCGAAAAAAAATCTCTAAAATCTATCTATATCCAGTTATGATCAGCTGTGTTTACATTTTAGGTCATATTTGGGGTCATGAATTAGAAGCACCATTTTCTGAATTCGTAACTAAAGCAGGGATCAAGAATTTTTGAAAAAACTAAAATAAAATTCATTTTCAATGAAAATAAAAATATTCGAATTTTGAAATTTTAACACATGCTATAAAACAGTCATCAGCGATACTATAAGTGGGCTTCGGATTAGTACCCCCTTTCCGACTAACCTTGTATATAAAAAGTCATTTATGGTACATATACTTTTACTTTTTCTGTTCTTGGCGTAGACAAAGAATTGGTTTCTTTGTCTATCATACCCGGCAAAGGAATTGAACTCTTACTCCTTTCGCGTGACGTCATCACTAGAAAAACTTTAAAAATATTTTAAAAAATAACTACCGCGTAGAAACAAAAATATTCAAATTAGTTTCTTAGCCTAATATTTAAGAAAAATATATAATTAAAATACCAGAAAAAACTTTCAATACCGAATTCCTTAGTCTATTTTCACGTCACGATGTAGTCAGCATATAATACGTCGGTGACCAAATAGGTACAAGGAAGATTCCATTGTAAAATTAATTTTATATAATTACACTCAATCATAAGAAACGGAAGACTAAGGCCGAATCATTGCGTGTTTAAAAACTGTAGCAAAAACGACAATATGTTCGTATTATTACGAATTAATGTTCACCGGCAAAGTTTTTTGTCTAAATTATATTTGGCTTGTTCGCTTTCGATCCTAGTAGCACTTGATGGTAAACGCAGACATGGCCTAAGATGGAGCACACGAATCCAAGTAACAGACACATAGAGGAATTCCCCTATACCCCTCTGGCTCTCACATATACACGAAGGAACACAGTAAACTGCTTGGTGACGGACTTTAATGTGAGGGTGGTAGCTAGCCAGGGTTGCGGAATTTGTTCAAAAGAGTTATCGCAGCCCTGGAACGCAAAGCGCATTAGGCTTATTACAAAAGATGGTTTAAACCAAGACTAAGGTAAACCCAGGTTTAAAATATACCCATCATTTTCTTATGTCATATAACAAAAAGAGACGGGGCTACCAAAACCAGGGTTTTTCTTAGACCATGTTTTGTAATAAGGCCCTAAGAGACCGACAGTCCCTTCCGCTCCGCCCAGAGCGAAAGAAGTCATTTGATGATTTCAATTCCTAAAAAAAAGGTAGCCAGGCAGACCTATTATATAGGTCCTACCATCCGTGCTGGGTTTTGTTGAATCTTACAATACGCATCTCTTCCCAGCGTGCGGTGAGGAAGTTTTATATTCTAGCTCGTCCTACCACGGGGAAAAATAGGCCACCCACTGTCCGTGGGTATACACTGTATTTTCTGACGATCGAATATTGTCATGTTGTCTAGACCCACTGATCAATCAGCGCATTGAATCGAGACCTCTTACATAAGCACTGCTTACCTTGAAACAGTACGTGTCGTGTCATTCGTATGCAATGACTAACGCCTAAGGTCACGCACCATTTGTTTATAAGTCGGGTGTGATGTTTCCTTATTGTGTAAGATATAAATTACTCTTATAGTACTCTCGATACCCGCTCGATTCGAAGGAAGGAAAGAAATAAAGAAACGAAATCTTCCTTCATTTTCATTCCTTTCTTTCTTTCCTTCCTTTCTTTCTTTCCTTCCTTCCTTTCTTTCTTCCCTTCCTTTCTTTCCTTCCTTTCTTTCCTTCCTTTCTTTCCTTCCTTTCTTTCTTTTCTTTTTGTTAATCGGATTGGTCCTCTGTTTAACTACCTAGGGATCTAGACTAGGTAACAACCTTCGAACGCTAGAGAAGAGAAACATTACTGTTTTTTTTTATTTAATGTTTTTTCGACCCCTCTTCTCTTTTCGTGACATTGGAAGCCTCGTAGGTATCTCTGGATACCTATGAGGGTCAACAGGGTTTTAACATTTTTCATTACAAATCTCGAAAGTACCTATTACAAAATTATTTCTTTCTTTTTTATCTTTCTTTCTTTTCTTTCTTTTCGAATCTGGGTGCTTGTGCATAATGAGACTTGTGTTTGTAAATGCACCCACAATACTAGTCAAATCTTCATCTTTCCGTGTAGACGAATTCAAATTTTCTTCGACCTATAATCAGTGACCTGGACGGCTCTGTCGTTTGCCTCATTAAAATCCTGCCGAGTGCATGTGGTCGGGCAGAAAAGAAGATGAGACATATCCTGTGAAGAGTCTCCATGCTCCCACTGTGTTTGGGACGGGTCGATTATACCCCATATAGCCAGATTGTTTCTGCAGCGGATAACCTGAAACCGCTTTCAGTTAAGAAATATCCTCATTGACCACTGCAGTTTGTGTCAGCAGCAGGTGTTCTGTAGGAGTAATGACGCGTCGATGGGTAGGATGCCTATACCTCCGCAGTTCGCATCTCTCGTCTACCTGGATGCACTGGCAGGAATAGCTCCACCAGACGTTCACTGTGAAATTGCTGGTCGTATTTAGAAGGGGGAACAGGAAACAGACAGCCGGCGTTCCCTGTATGGACACCAAATCACACGTACCCGCTTGAAAAATTGGAAAGAGAAATATATGTGTAGGGCACAGAAATCTAAATAATAAGACAAGTAGGGTAACCTATTTTCTAAAACAGAGAACTACGAGTACAATACAGGGTAACTTAAAATAATTTGTGGAAACCGTTTATTACGACTTCGCTTAAAGCGACGAATCGCTTATAGCGACTTACGAACACCATTTAGTTTGGTTTTCATTGAAATTGTTAAGAGAAAAGGCCGTTTATAACGACCAAACGACTCCGGATATAGCGCTTAACTGCTTTACGCGACGTAATTTCAAGGGAAAATAAGGATTTTCTTCTGGTTATAACGACAAGTCCTTTATTTTGTTAGTAAATTAATATCATTGCAAGGCATGGCTTACGTTTAAATCGGTGTTATAAATGGCGATTGTCATTCAATTTGTAGAGATATGGTGGAAAAAGTTTTATAAAATTATTAGTTAGATACACGGTATTTGAACATCTACTGGTGGTTATAGCGACGACCGCTTAGTACGACTAAATATCGCTGGTCCCTTCGTCGTCGTTATAAGCAGATTCCATTGTAGTTAGATTTATGAGGTAACAATTTATTCATGGTAGGTAAACTTTTTTTAACGGATTTTAACTACCTTGTCACTTGTTCCCGACTTGATATTGAGTTTCCGGACATCCTGTAAAACTATAACTATAATTGTCACTATCTAATAGGTCCGATTTGACACCTGTCAAAATACTAGGAGTAATGTCAACACTAGTAATAATTACTACAATGCGTGGCGTTTAGTTTAATTATATCATGGGTACGCAATGTTCAGATAAATAAAAAGGAGACTTTCTTTAAGATCGAAGGCGTACAACTTCTGTACACATATTTTATTTTGTGCCATCATGCAAACGTCACATCGAACCAATTATGTTGTTAGAACTATAATAGAACATACACAAATTTAAGTCTTTGTAAGGAAGTATAACGATTTTTTTCAAATTCAAGGGGGATCATGTAACTAAATACAGACCAAGAGATCCTACTAAGATAATGATTCCATATAGTAGAACAACTCTAAATAAAAAGAATGTTTATCACATGTGCATATCAGTTTTTAACAAATTGCCTAAGAGCCTCAGGGAACTTCCATTTAAATATTTTAAAATTAAGTTGAGAAAGTGGCTAGTAGATAAGTGCTTTTATACCATAGTAGAGTTTATGCGACATAAAACTATTGAATCTGATTATTTGTGAAATTTTTAAATAATGTAATATAATAATAATAAAAAAGATGCTAAATAATAATATAACTTGACATTTGTAAGTAAAATAATAGCATTTTAACTGTTTTATATAACATAATTATAAACATTTGTATGCCTAATACAGGCAGAATATAGTTTGAACTATCCACCATTGTAATATCTGGTACCACCTGTATTCTGTGCAAATAAATCTTTCTTTCTTTCTTTCTTTCTTAAAAAAAATAGTTTATTTAAATAGATAACAAGATACCTAACTAAAACAGTAGCGTAGAGCGCGTTTGTTATCTAATTTACTCATGTTTAGGTAATTTTTAATTCAATGTGTTCTATTACAAATACCTAGTAACCTTGTGAAATTTCGCCAGTTAATTCGAAGTACCCTAACATACAACACTATCTTCATTTAATACATCAATCCCATAAAACAATCCGGTCAAATTCACGTCACACATCGCTCAAAGCCTCAATTATCAATCTGTATAGGGCCTCACAACCACAATCACATTGGCTTAACCGCCGCAATCGCATTGGGCTTAATTACATCATATTAACAGACAAACATACTAAACTATCCCATATTTAGCCATGCTGCCAGTCGCAACGGGGACCGTCCGCAGACTAGAGTGGCGAAACGAGAGTGGTGCCAAAAGAGGACACTTGTGGTGTTTATATGACCACAATGGGCATACAGTATGTAAAATAACAGAAGACGTTCCCTTAAACCCATTAATAGATTAAACAAAAATTAAGAAAAAATCGGGAAAAAATAAAAACATAACGGCCTATTTAAAACCAAAATAGTCGCCTAGCTAGGTTTAATGCAATTTTGCCGTGTTTTCCATATTGATAGACAAATGTGCATGTACAGTAAGCGTTGTTTTAACGTATCATTATTTTTTTGTGTTAAATTAGATTTTTTGTAATTTTAGTGTCTCGAGTTATCTGACTACATGGAGCGATATCACGCTCGTCGTGCCCGTCACCTGTGATTAATTTATGCATGGCATCGAAATTTTCTATGACATAACATTTTTATTTGGGAAAAAAGTTTATTTTTATTTTTAATCAAACTAAATCCCGTGCGGGGTTAATTTATACCATTAACAGATCACGTGGTTTGAAGGAATTACTCGAATTCGTTTAAACCCTGTAGACAAGAAGTTCGAAATTCTGACATCAAATTCATTTGTGATCATTAACAGTTTCTCAGTATTAATGGTATTCTTCTTCTGCTGCCTGTCCCTATCCCAAGTTCCTTATGGTCAGCACAAAATGTTTTCTTCTTCCATTCTTCCCTATTAGCTGTACTGCTATCATTTTCATATTTTATCACACAATCCATCCATCTTTTCTTTGTTCTCCATCTTTCCCTCCAACTTTCAACACTTATTCATCACTCTCTTAGTCACATGCTTTTCATCCCTCCTCATCACATGCCAATACCAAGATAATCGGTTACCTTTCAACTATTTGTATTAATTTGCTATGTTTTTTAACCGACTTAAAAAAAGAAGGAGGTAGTCTATTCGACGCGTATTGTATGTACAATGATTTCTGGGCTGATTTACGTGATTCTTTTATTTTTGGTTAAAAGAGTATACTTCCGAGATAGTTCCATATGCTTGGGTGTGGATGAAGCCTGCAGCTTTTCCGCATATACTGAAGATAGAAACATCTTAACCTCTCCCGGAAGAGGGAGGGAGGAAGTTGGAGACCTTTTAAACATTTCTCTGTCAAACGAAGTAACGAATCCCATCATGGAATATCTTCCTTTCTTCTATACTCAAAGTCCTGAACGATATTTAACGATATAAACATTACCGAGTTGATTGTGCTGTCCTCTATAGGAACAATTGGTAACCACAATTATCGGCTCGCTACACGTATTGAAATGTTACAGTTATTAAACCAAAATTTACGCCATTGTGAATTTGTACGTTGTGGTTTTGATTGAAAATTGTTTTGATTTTCATGTTGTTGTTGTGTTCACGCGCAAACTAGGTAGGCAGAGAATCTATATGTAATGCAGAGTGCGGAATCTAATGGCAAGACAATTGAAATGTAATAGAGATAGATCATTATTTTTATCGAGTATTCAAGCTATCGATACTTTTTAGTCTTGAACTTTATTGCTTAAGTAATTAACTTAATACGTACGTTTAACTTTATTCTTTTCCCTTAAATCATCTTTGATGACACAAAAATACATTGTCTTTTCTATCAAATAAATCTGATAACTACCACAACTCGGGAAGTTTACCCTATATTTTTAACAGGTTTTCCATTATGATATTTGATCTCTTTTAACTACCGTAGAATATTGCAATGAAAAGTTAATTACGTCATGTCTATTTCAATTTGACGTGTCGTGTTGACCAATTTGTTTGCGTTTCTAAAAAATTGTAAAATGTATTCACAGCTGTTAAAAAGTATCGATAGCTTGAATACTCGATAAAAACAATGACCCATCTCTTTTACATTTCAATTGTTTTGCCATTAGATTCCGCTCTCTGCAATGTGGCAAAGCTATTGCATAGTAGCTCATGCTGTGGTGAAAAGGTTAGCCAGTCAGCGGGTTGGTAGCGGGGCTGACTGTCCAGGGTACGCCGGACGTACTTAAGTGTCCTCACTCGTGGATGCTCTTTTAATGCAGTCAATTCGCGTCAATTCACATTTCACTTAAAGAAAATGGGCGTTTTGTACAGACATGCGTACGGAAGCTTTCACCTTTTTGCATGCTTCAGCACGCTCAAACATGCAATAGAATGTCATCGCAGCTGAAAGCACACGACGTCACAAGTGAAGTGATGCATATGTCAAAACTATTCAGCATTTTACGAATAGATGCTAATAGTTAGTGGGGGGAAGGATTAAGAATACAATTCGTCGCTGTTTCGTTTAGTACCGAAACTGCAACGTTTGTTTTTTGAAGTAAGCCCTGGTACCATAATTGTCTCTGAAAAATTGCAATATGCTTGCCACCTATTACATGAGACTAAATACAAGAAGCAAAACTGGGTGTAAAGGCTCCTGTAAAAGGAGAACTAGCCTATATGTGTATGTATATTGCTGTTATAGCGATGAGTCAGCACATCAATTCTTAGGATAACGATGCAGTATAGAAAATAAATCAATCCAAATCGTTTTATTGAACCTCTAGCTCGTGATTGCGAGTCATTAACTTTTTAAGCATTCAATGATACTGATAATGTGTATAATGAATGTTACAGAATTGGAGATATCGCTGACTTTCGACCCGGCTGCAGTCCACGAACAATCGAGACACCGACGGCATAAGTACACCAAATGATGAGATAATAATAATAGTGTTATTTATAATTCTTATGCCAATGGTAACGAACAAGTTACAGAATCGTAACTAGCCTAAATAATTATTTGAAGTGGTTCCTTTTGGAATGGAATCATAGATCGAACCATAGATCGAAATATAGACTTTGATAAGTTTATTTTGAAAGGAATGTCTGTCGTCTCTTTTCCAAAGTAAAGAAATTGTCATCAAATGTCAGTTCATACAAAAAAAAATCTAGAAAAAAAACAACATTGTATAAAAAACAACATTATACGTATTCCCGATGCCGGTGGGCTACATTTTTTTTTTTTGAGTTTTATTTAATACTGTAATCAAACTAATCAAATATGTAAAAATAATGAATAAACGACATAATACTATTTACGTATTTATCGATGCAGGCTGGTGCATGTTTTGGATTGAGTTTTTTTTTTTAGTCTTTGTACAGACGCCAGCGTCAGCGCATAAAGCTACTACAATCTGTCAAAAAACTTTCATACATTTTCATCTTTATCGCAAAAGTTTTAGATTCAAGGTTAATTGGGATTTGATAGTTTCGTGTAGCTTGATGTGTTAGCGTCTGTACATTATTGATATTTCATATTTAAAATAATATTATAATGTGGTAAAGAGACGGAACACATCGCCTTAACGACTTTTTTTTGGTCCTTTCCGACTTTAATTTCCATTGTTCGTTTAGTATTAAAAGTTTTTTAGTAAATGCTTCAATGTTTAAGACAGTGAAAGATCGTTAGGACCATAACGGTTGATATTTCTTATTGTACTTAAAGTGCTAATTAAGATGTAATTATATTTTAGCTAAAGTAATTATAAATCGAACTGGTAATTATCAATTTATTGTATATGACGAGTGAAAACTATTTGACGATCATTTTGTGAAATTGACGTCCATTTGAAACGTGACATTAAAATAGTCACGAATGAAACTTGTATTTTTATAATCATTTTAATAAAAGTAATTTTAACAGTTCCACAATTCTTGCAGAATTAATTTAAATTGTATATTGCATGTTTTGTATTCGTTTACATTATGTTATACGTTTTGCAAAAAAAGACTATGAAACTTAAATTATAATTATTTTGCTAAAACTTCGCATTGTATTTTTTGTAAAAAAAAGACAATGATTTGAATTATCATCATCATCATTCAACCGAAAGACGTCTACTGCTGGACATAGGTCTCTGCCAAGCATCGCCACATCGACCGGTCCCGTACTTCTCGCATCCAGCGGATTCCCGCGACCTTCACCAGATCATCGGTCCGCCTTGTGGTCGCCTATCCACGCTGCGTCTTCCGGTACGCGGTCGCCACTCCAGAACCTTTCGGTGTCATCAGCCATCTGTTCTGCGAGCAATGTGCCCAGCCCACTGCCACTTAAGTTTGGCAATTCTTCGAGCTATGTCGGTTACCTTGGTTCTCCTGTGGATCCCATCATTTCTGATATGATCACGCAAGGTAACTCCGAGCATAGCCCTCTCCATTGCCCTTTGGGTGACCTTGAGCCTTCTTATGAGGCCCATTGTGAGCGACCACGTTTCAGTGCCGTAAGTAATCACTGGCAACACGCACTGGTCAAAGACTTTCGTCTTGAGACACTGCGGCAGTTGGGACGAAAAGATATTACGTAGCTTCCGGAACGCTGCCAAGCCGAGTCGGATTCGAGGATTGACCTCTTTCTCGAAGTTAGACCTACCAAACTGGACAGTTTGTCCTAGGTAAACATAGTCGTCGACAACTTCGAGTGTAGAGTCTCCGATTTTCATGGGAGTAACCAACTTCATAGCATCTAGCTGCTAATAATTTCCATTGTTCAAATTAGTTTTCGGTTAATTTGCATTCATCCATGAAACATGCGTTGGTATCATATTAATGAGGCAATGTTGAATGATGATCCTGGTAGTAGTCCGGTTAATTTTTCATAATTGAAATGGAGTTGTAATAAACTTTCCATTATCATAGTTTTACCCGTACTGGGTGATCCGTAGAAGAATAGATTGTTTTTTTTTTCAGTTGGTCCATGAAAATGTTGGTATGTTATTGATGCAAATTCTTGTATGTCTATGTTATTTTCTCTCTATAGGTCTTAAGTTGCGTATTTGTCGTTTGATTGTTGTGAATTCATCCCAATCGGGGTTTCTTTCCAGTTGGTAGCGTTTATATTGTTCCAGTCTTTGGGGGCTTGAAATACCAGAATTCTGGATATTGATATTGCTGTTTTGTGTATGTCTCCGAGTTTCTATCAAATTGAGCGGTAATCCCTTCAACTGAATTACTCAGTGCTCTTTGAGCGTGTCCTTCGATAAAATCTCGGTTTTGACGTAGTTTAAGAACAATTGCATTATTTTGTTGTTTAAATGTTATATTTTGGTGATCTAATGTTGAATTGTTGCTGAATGGTAGTCTGTTGTATGTCAATTCCATAGTGGATTTGTTGATGCTCCATTCTTCGCAAGAGACTCAGGATCCAATTGTCCGTTAATTTCGGGTGATGTTATGTTTTGTGTGAGAAGAATTTGATCTCCCCTTCAGTATGTGTGTTATTAAAAGGAATTGTTGTTTTCCCAGCCAAAACTCAAATTCCCAACGAATGAGAGATGCAGATGCAAAGTTTCTGTTTCATCTTCGGTGAGAATGTTTCTAAGTTTTGCACGATTGTCGTCGGGATTAAGATACTCAAGAAAGCAAGTGATGCAGGTAATTTTGAGACATCGATGGTAGTTTGTTTTAATAAGTTTTCCAAGTTTACTATTATATCCCCACGCTTTTGCGCTGGATTGTCGTGTAGATGATATGGTAATGGTATTGCAAGATTGTCGTCGGGGTTAAGATACTCAAGAAGGCAAGTGATGCAGGTAATTTTGAGACATCGATGTTAGTTTGTTTTAATAATTTTTCCAAGTTTACTATTATATCCCCACGCTTTTGCGCTAGATTGTCGTGTAGATGATATGGTAATGGTGTTGCACGATTGTCGTCGAGATTAAGATACTCAAGAAGGCAAGTGATGCATGTAATTTTGAGACATCGATGTTAGTTTGTTTTAATAATTTTTCCAAGTTTATTATTATATCCCCACGCTTTTGCGCTAGATTGTCGTGTAGATGATATGGTAATGGTGTTGCACGATTGTCGCCTGGATTAAGATACTCAAAAAGGCAAGTGATGCAGGTAATTTTGAGACATCGATAGTAGTTTGTTTTAATATTTTTTCCAAGTTTACTATTATATCCCCACGCTTTTGCTCTGGATATGTAAATGCTATGGTAATGGTGTTGCAAGATTGTCGTCGGGGTTAAGGTACTTAAGAAGGCAAGTGACGCAGGGGCCCAATTCTCCTAAAATAAATTGTTGCCAAACGCAATCGAACCACAACCGTCAGACAGTTTTTGTTTTCGAAAACTTTCAAAATGATTTATTTTGTTTTTTGTGTCAAACAATTTGATAGCTTTTTAAATTGAGAACTGTCTGAATGAACGGTTCGGCCTTGGTTCGGTTGTGATTTATCAAGATTTATTTTAGGAGAATTGGGCCCCAGGTAATTTTGAGACATCGATGGTAGTTTGTTTTAATATTTTTTCCAAGTTTACTATTATATTCCCACGCTTTTGCGCTAGATTTTCGTGTAGATGATATGGTAATGGTGTTGCATGATTGTCGTCGGGATTAAGATACTCAAGAAGGCAAGTGATGCATGTAATTTTGAGACATCGATGTTAGTTTGTTTTAATAGTTTTTCCAAGTTTACTATTATATCCCCACGCTTTTGCGCTGGATCTGTAGATGATAATGGTAATGGTCGTTTGGTGTTCCCGTATGGAAAGAGATGACTTTCCAAGGAGTTCCTTGATTGTGGTGTTGTCGATGTTTCGTTGGGCAGACGGCGTCATTAGTGGGTGATCTTTCGCGTTGTTTGTTTTGGTAGGTTGCTTCGATTTCGTTGATTTCGAAACCGAAGCGAATTTTAATTAAATATACAAGGTTAGTCGGAAAGGGGGTACTAATCCGTAGGCCACTTAAAGGATCATTATAGACCGTTTTAAAGCAAGTGATAAAATTTCAAAATACGATATTTTTAATTTCCATGAAATAAGTTTTTTTTTTCTGGCTGCTAGAAGCACAGGACCGGTCCATGTGGCGATGCTTGGGGGAGGCCTATGTCCAGTAGTGGACGTTTTTCGGCTGAATGATGATGATGATGTTTTTTTTTAATTCTTTAATTCTTTGCTTAAGTTACGAATTCAGAAAATGGACCTTCTAATTCGTGACCCCAAATATGATCTAAAATGTAAACACAGCTGATCATAGCTGAGGAAAGATAGATTTTAGCGTATTTTTTTATGAAATCTTTGGAAAGGTATTTCTCTGAAATTATTGACTTTTAGGGAACGTGGTAGAACAAAATTTACTCATTATTATGGGTAGGTACTTTAACACCCTTTCGGATTAGTACCCCCTTTCCGACTAAACTTGTATAGTAATCAAGTCCCTTACATTGCATGCAAATTCGATAAATACTGCTTAACAATCAAATTGTTGATATGAATGTAATATTTAACTAATTATAAATGTAATTAATACTCGTTTGTTGGATCTCTTAGACTGAATTTGAGTGGTTAGTGATTGATCTAAGTTATATGGTGTTAGCTTAGAACTAGAAGGTTATCTTAAACTTATAATATTGTTAACTTATCTAAAAACAGGCAAACATAGTTCTTTATGTACTTACATGATTTTGTATGCTAAATTCAGTGAACTAATTTAGTCTATAGGGATAGGGGAAGTTAGTAAGCGCCTTACGGTACAGAATTTAGAACTCCCTTTGTATCACTTTAAAATGAGCTGCAATCATTATGTGCACTGAATTTAGCATATATTAAAAGCGCCAAATCCACTAACAAGCTTTAGGCCGTATACGTAAAAGAAGCAGGTAACCAGCGCCGACCTACCAGCGCTTACCGGTACTGGTCCGTGCAGGTAACCGCTACATAAAGGAAGCGAGTAGAAGCAGGGGCTGACTGTACAAACAAAAATACGCGTTATTCCCTTGCAAATACAGCAACAAATGACTGTCTACCAGCGCTGATCGGAGCAGGTCGGAACTTGTCGGCGACGTTCGGAGCTTGTCGGCGACGTTCGGAGCTTGTCGGTGCTAGTTCGCCACACAGTATAGAGACTACCAGCGCCGACTAACTGCACGGACCAGTGCCTGAAGACAAATGGCAGTAGATGATCGCTAGAGAATAGAAAGATGTACTGGATTGACATAAGCTTTCGACAGGTCAAGTGATCTGTTATGTCATTTCCATACATTTAATTGGCGTATCTATTCTCTGGCGATCATCGATTGTCATTTGTCTACAGACGCTGATGTTTACGGGAGTGTATAGTGGATTTGGTGCTTTATATTAAACTTTTTTCATTGATATTGTTTTGTTTTACGGTGAATGACAAAGTGGCTGTAGTGTTTTCTTTTTTGGACATTGATTTACTTATTCTTTACAATATGTATGTGAGTTAAATTCACAATATTCGGTGTGGTTTTGACGTACAGTCAGCGACAAAAGTATCCGAATTTGACAAACTTTGCGTTAATTGGAAAACTATATGATATAAAATAAAAACTTTAGATAGAGTTACTCGACTATCCTCCTGTTTCTGATTTGAGAATTCGGGTTAAGCAAATACTTAAGTAACATTTGAGTATGGAGTTGTCAGAAAATGACGGATTTTTGAGCATTTTTTTGACAACTTTGTACTCAAATATTACTTAAGTATTTGCTTATCGCGAATTCTCAAATGAGAAACCGGAGGTATCTCGTTGGTCTAATGATCGTAAGAGCGACTGCTGAGCGTGAGGTCCTGAGTTTAATTCCCAGGTCGGGCAAATTGTTATTGGGTTTTTCCGTGTGGAATTTCGCAGTAGCAGCCTGGAGTCTGGGTTCGTGCCCGATTGATGGCAATAGTCTCGTCCCCTATTACATGGGACTTAAACATAACGGTGAAATGAGGGTGTGCCATACATCTCTGCCCAACCCTTCGGGGAATACAGGCGTGATGTTATGTTATACTCAGAGTTGTATCTAGACTATTTTAGAATTTGACACTATTATATAAGGTCCAATCAAAATAGGTGGACAAACTTTTACAGATCACATTTTACTATGGAACCAACTCCGAAATATAAAAAAATATCAGCTGTTCCATACATTTTGATCGTGTAGGTATAGCACTTTTGTATGGAACAGCTGATATTTTTTTATATTTCAGAGTTGGTCCCATAGTAAAAGTTGTTCATATTCATGAGTACTGTGATCTGTAAAAGTTTGTTCACCTATTTTAATTGGATCTTATTATAGAAAGAAAGAAGAAAGAAAGAAAATACGTTTATTTGCGGTAAACATGACGCAAAAAGAAAATAAACACAAAAAACAAAAAATAAGAAGGTTGAGGGAAACATGCGTCATATCCACGCAAAACGGCTATCGCTCAGCATTATGCTGCGACCCTATGCAAGACAGAGCCCCAGCGCTGGTTTTCAGCGATTTTTTGGAATATTTATTTAGCTGAAATAAAGTCTCTATTTAGATGTTTACCAACTTATGTCGCCGACTGTACCACTATAATCTAAATATACATGTACGGCCAACCAAAGTGATAAGTGTACAGGGAACTAATTACATTCGTAGTATAATAGAGTTATGCATGTATTGAGTGGTCAAAATTTTGACGTCGCTTGTCTGACAAGTGCCTGCGTACTGCATTGATATCTACTGTTTGCCTGTACACCTAGCTCTTTTGTTGACTGTACTAGACACACAGTAATGTCACAGTGTAACTACTCTATAGGAAGCAGGGTATAATGATACATTATATTGTATTTGTATTGCATCGTCACAACTGAATATAAACTGCGGAACATAGATTTTTGTTTATTTTTTATCCTTTACAGGAAATGCAAATATCCTCAGACCAAATAAAAAACCAAGACAGAGCGCTGCCTGTCAACAGTGACGTGAGGCCGGTTTCGTAAACATGTGTGCACTTGGTGAGGTGTAGTTTGATTGTAGGTTGATTGAAAAATGTTGTAAATGTGTGCGTGTATGCACAGAGCGGAGGTGTAGTTTTGGCATGCTTCACTGTATTGTTCGCAGCGTTCTGTCTTGGTTTTTTATTTGGTCTGAGGATAGTCGTCAGTCGTCACAGACAGTCAAAGTCTTCAAAAGACCTGTTAGCTGGTTTCTGTTGTTGTTGCCCCGTTGTTGAAGTTGTTGGTGTTTATAAACTATGGTATACAGTACGACCCAACTAAGAAGTTACATCGTCAGCGTAAGAATCGTGTTTTACTAATAAACACTGATAAACAACTGTGTTGACGATAGGGATGCGTGGCGCTAGTTCTTTTCTGCACACATGTGGCTTCCCTGGAAGCCATTAGTTTTTATGTGTAGGTTTATGTATGTATCTATATTATTTATATACGATTTTGATTTATCTCTATTCATACAGAATTGATTTACTTACTTTAAAAAAAAAAAAAGTTTTCCTTTATAGAAATATAAATATTTATTCGCAGGAGATTTGGTATACATATGTTACAAAAAATTATAGAGCTTAACACATCTCACCTGTACCATGTTTGCGAAATTAAATTACTTACGAGGTAAGTAGGTGCTTAGTGAGTTTACAGAGTTTTTTTATTTGCATAATTTTATTATTGTAAAAAATATTTTGATTTTCTTTGTATAGAGTCAATTAATTTTTTCACTTGCCAGACAGAACTGTGTTGCTGGGGAGTTTGTTGCGCCGTTTCTTCTTCACAGCATAAACACTAGGAAGCGGCGAAGGGTGGGCTTTTTGGTGACGTTCAAAAAGAACTAAGTAATTCTAGTCTATTTTGAATAAATGAGTTTTGAGTTAAGTTGAAACATTCGTGGTCACTAAGTCGCACTCAGTTCGGAACTGTACGGTTTTATGAAATTTGCCGATGCGACTTCTTAGTTGTGTCGTAATGTGGGGATTTTAACTCTACACGTATTTATAAAAGTGAAGTAAATATTTTCCGTAAGTTCATTTTAATCATCGTTTTAATGAATACTGCAAACAGTAGTAGTATTCTTAATGCGAAACTAAATATGTTTCACGTTATAAATTCTGTTCCTACATTTGGTATTTCAAAGCATTTACAACATACAGGGTGGAAAAAATCAATGGGCCCTGAAGGAAAACTACTTTAAATCCTTAAGATAGATTATTTTACTTAAAGGAAACATTCCTTTATTTTTAAAAAGAAACAAAACTGCGTTCATAGATTTCTCGATATGCTTACCTAAACCGGGAATCGAACAAGTTAAAAATTCAAAAATTAAACACTCGCTATTTTATTTCACTAGTCGATACAGTCAATGTTAGGGATAAAATTTCTCCAAGAAACATTAGGTCTCACACTCGTCTATCGTACAAGATATCCATGAAATCTAATATTTAGTACACAATAGCTTTAATACCTAGACCAGAACTGTACCCCAAGTGTGAGTTTTTTTCGTTAACTACTGTAGTTGCGTCACGACAAAAATGTATGAAAATTTAGGCTGCGTCTCTAGGCGCACCGTTCAATTAACGCGCGAATATTAGTTAGTGAACGGTGCGCCTAGAGGCGCAGCCTACATTTTCATACATTTTTGTCGTGACGCAACTACAGTAGTTAACGAAAAAAAGTCACATTTGGGGTACTGTTCACTTTTAACAAGTAGGTAAAGGACACGACATAATTTTCTTAAAACTCTAACATTCAAAGACATTTTATGAAGTACAAAGCTTGCTAATTTATCTCTAAGTACCTTTTTGAAGACTTAGATAAGAAAATCATGTATTTGGTAATACTAGTTCTATGCACATTTCCGTTTTAGACGAGGCGTTCTGACGAAAAGTTTAAAAATAGAACGTTCCATTTGACATTAATCCTATCGATTAGTAGAATAAAATAGCGAGTGTTTATTTTTTGATTTTTTAGCTGGTTCGATTCCCGGTTAAGGTAAGCTTATCGAAAAATCTGTGAATGCAGTTTTGTTTCTTTTTAAAAATAAAGGAATGTTTCCTTTAAGTAAAATAATCTATCTTAAGGATTTAAAGTAGTTTTCCTTCAGGGCCCATTGATTTTTTCCACCCTGTATAACAGGAATAATGCAAACACTGAAACACCTTAATTAAAATATTCAGTTATAATCATAATTAGAGATCGGATATTCAGATGCATATTCACCAAAACTTGACTAACATGGAATGCGCTTTTGTATCAAAAAAAATCCCGCAGTTCCAGGACAATTATTTTAATTTGTTTTTTTTTTGGTTTATCTCACACACACCACTCCTCTTCTTAGGCTTAAAACGCACTGGCGGCCAGCCGCAATGCGGCGTGCCGCGCCGCAGCCCCAGAACAACCAAAGCGGTTGACGGCTGGCCGCAAGTCAGTGCGTCGATATCATGCGGTTTCAAGTAAAAATCGATGTGCGGCCAGCCGCAAATGGCCCGCCGCATCTCGGCTAGCCGCAAGTGCGTTTTAAGCCTTACACTCTACATACGTGTTTATTTGCATCGGGGGTTAATAATTAATTTTAAATATAATTATTTCCCGAGATTTTGCAATCCAAGAATCCCGGGTTTTTTTTTAATAAATCTTTTTTTTTTAATCTTTTCCGCACTCTAGTATTTCTCCTGTGTCGTGGGTGCGTTTACAAACACAAATCTCACATACACAAACGCCCAGACCCGAAACAACTATCTATAGGCCATACAAATTTTTGTTCCGAGTGGGAATCGAACCTACAACCCGTAGCGCAGAAGCCAATCGCTCAGCCACTGCACCAAATGTGCCGTCAAATTCGTACTATACACCCGACAAGTTACGCATTCCCGGTGTTCCAGGAATCCCGGGTTTTTTTTTACAAAAAATATATTTTAAGAAGCCGAGAGGAGCTCGTGGCTAAATAATTACAGCCGCATAGACCGATCTTCCGGGTTAAGCCACGCTTGCCGAGGTTGGTCTGTGGATGAGTGACCAGTTACCATAGCGAGTTTCCTCCGTGCCTCGGAAAGCACGTAAAGCCGTTGGTCCCGGCTGTCATTTGTAGATCTTTGACAGTCGTTACTGTTGGTCAGAAGCCAGAAAGTCTGACAACCAGTCTTACCAAGAGTATCGTATTACCCAGTTACTGGGTTGTGGAGGTCTGATAGGCAGTCGCTCCATGTTAAATACTGATATTCAGCTGCATCCGGTTCGACTGGAAGCCGACCCCAACATAGTTGGGAAAAGGCTAGGCAGATGATGATATTTTAAGAAGCCGCTTCCATACTTTCATGGCTTAAAATTCACTTTAGGTAAATATGCATCCGAATATCTCATCCCTAATCAATCATACATACATACACAAAAATTTTACTTCTCGAAAAAGTTTATAACTCTCTGATGAATTCAAAAGTGATGTAACAGTACATATCTGTACATTGGCACAAAAACCGTTACCGTTATATCCATCGCAGAGTATTAAATATCATTTGCTAATTATAAGTTTCGGAAACCTAATATAGCACTGTATTAGAAGCTAAAATCACTGGTCTGGAAATCCAGTCAAGTGTTTGGTCTGTCACCACGAAGCACATCAATAGTTTTTGTAGATGTCACAGTTTTTATACTGTTATAATCAAACCTCCCCACAAGGTGGACCGATGATCAGGAGGCCAAATATAGTTTCGATCTAGTCTCAATCTCATAAATATAACAAATGGTATTCTCGTTCAAACACAAACAACGTCAAACGTGAGATTATATTGAAATGAGATTGAAAGTTGACTGAAGCCAAAGGGGTATTCTGGTTACGTTATGTACTGAGCCATTTTGACAAGTTGGAATTCTATTTCTAGAATTTTAGTCTATGACTGTTGATATTGGTATGCTATCGGTAATAGATTTTAAGTTGACTGAATTGATGTTATATCGAGATAGACTAAGATGGTACTGAAAATGGGCCGAACTTTAAGTGTACCAGAATACCATTTTTTATTCAATTCATAATTTAATCTCAGTTCCGTCAACCTTCAGTCTTACTTCAAATTAATTACGAGAATTGGGCTTCCGGTGAAGGTCGCGGGAAACCGCTGGATGCGAGAAGTACGGGACCGGTCGATGTGGCGATGCTTGGGGGAGGCCTATGTTCAGCAGTGGACGTCTTTCGGCTGAATGATGATGATGATGAACCAAATCTCTCAAATTTCCAAGAGAGGCTCGTGATTGGCAAGGTTAAGCTGCACTTGTCGCGGTCAGTCTGTGGATGGGTGACCGTACGTTACTCATCGAGACCCCTCCGTGTCTCGGAGGGCATGTTAAGTCGTCGGTCCGGGTGTCATACAAATACCTACGACAGTTGTTACGGGTAGTCAGTCAGAAGGTCGAAAGTCTGACAACCGTTCTTGCGAACCGAGTTGCGGAGGTCTGATGGCAATGGCTCCGTGTAAAGAAAGAAAGAAAGAAAATACATTTATTTAGCACAGACTAAAAAGTAAAAAGGCACACAATATAAAACAAAGCAGAAATAAACAAACAAAAGAAATTAGCAGGAGAGTGTGCCTCACGGCTGCGCCAAAAAGGCCCAGTTCAGCAAAAATGCCAGACAACTAAGTAGTAGTGCAAAATGCTGGTATTCAGCCGCAATCTGGTTAGACTGGAAGCTGACCCCAACTAATTGGGAAAAGGTTAGGCAAAACATACTCTAAATCCAAATCTGTTTTTTTGAGGATAATATCTTCATACGTTTAGCATCCTGGTGAGAAGAGAGAAGGGTAAGATTTAAAAAAAAAACAAAAATCTAAGAATCGTTTATCAAAATTTAGACTAGAAATCAATTAGCGCTTTTTGTACGTCAAACAATAAGGGTGAGGCCAAACGAGCGTAATTTTTTGAGCTCTGAGTCGCGTTAAATAAGTCAGCGTAATTTTTTTAAAGGATTTAACAGACTCATTTTGCGTCATCGTTTGGCACGAATCGTGATATTGTATGAAACCGAATGTAACTGAAATTGAGCGACTCAATTTACGCGGCGTAAATTACGCTCGTCTGGCCTCAGCCTAAAAGACAACCCTCAAAAACGCACCGCTCTTCACTGTTTACTCGTAAAAGCTGGGAAGAAGCGACAAAACAAACTCCCCAGCAACACGTCTCTGTCTATCACTTAATAGTCCACAGTAACACACTAACACCCTCGTGACCATCTTCGAGGTCCAGGATCTCTGCGAAGTCAGTTTGCTTAAATTGTGGCAGTACAACCAAACGGCAAGTAGGAATTTAATGTAATAAAGAAGAAGGCAGATTTTCTGAAAATTAAAAATAATGGTCTCTGGTCTAATGATGCCTCGTTGGTCTAGTAGTCGCAAGCGTGACTGCTGAACGTGAAGTCTTGGGTTCGATCCCCAGTTCGCAAAGTTTTGTTGGGTTTTCTCGTGTGGAATTGCTCAGTAACAGCCCGGAGTCTGGAATTGTGCCGATGATTCGTATATCAAAAACTCTAGGTATGTACGCGATTCGATCACTTTATTCACGTATTATTTTTTAACCGACTTCAAAACAAAGGGGGGGTCTTCATTTAGACATATTTTTATGTTTGTTCGGTGATATCGTTGCCAATTGTGAACCCATTTTAATGAGTCTGTTTGAAAAAGTATTTTCCCGAGGTAAGTCCCATTTGGTGAAGGTCTGATGAAGACCTTAGGAGATAGATAATGGAACTCTTTAATGAATAACAGTAACTCACTTCCGATTGCTGTAATAGCATGTTTATGCCCATTAAAATATAAAAATAAAATTACTTTAAATACAAAGTAAAACCGACATCACCGACTTACGTTGCGAATTCGCTTCACATGTAATATGTATCGGCTCTTTACCCAGTTCCGTTTTTCATCGACGACAAATCAACACTAAAATGTGTTTGCTTAAATCGGGCCGCCCCCAAAACCCTAATCCCGGAACTCAGCATGCACAGGTTATTGATTGTAACAATAGTTCATTACGTGCGGCCACCGCCTAAACTGAGTGATTAATGTTCCTGTGTTGCCAACCACAACGTTAAATATTGCCCCCTTCAGAGAATATGACAATGTGACGACGGCGTGACGGTTTAGATAAATGCATAATTATGATAGGAACCCATAAAGAGCTGCAAAGAGTAGTCATTTTTTTTAATTAAATGACTTGCTTGCACATGACCCTAGTTGCACCTAAAAGATAGAGGTGGGCAGGGCAATCTATCTTCATCAGAGGCCTTATAAAAGCCTTTAAAGAAATGTTTTTTTTCTGGTTTAATTATAAAATGCCATAACAAATTACGTTTTATTAAACGTAATTATTCGACTATTTTTTGTGGCATTTTACAATATCTATGTATCTCGATGCCTCCCACGTAATAATACATAAAATTAGACACTATTACGTGAAAAGTACAAAAATGCAATTTGTGGCTTACAACAACTTACGTATATCGATTTATTGTATATCTGGTTGGGCGCGCCGGTTTAAAACCCTTCGAGGGCCATAGCATGCCTATCCCTCGTCGAAATATAGAAGGACTGCCCTATACTCCTCTAGCTCTTACATTCACACTAATGGTCAAGTGTTAGCTAGCCAGGTGGACCGTATAGGTCTTACCACAAAGCGTGCTGGGTTTTGTTGAATCTTACTACACGAGTTTGTTTCCAGCGTGCAGTGAGGAAGTTTTATATTCTAGCCCGTCCCCACACGGGATGAAGACAGAGACTTCAAGTAGCAATAATGGCGAGGTTATGGGTTCAAAGCCTACTGCTGGTAAGCCGGTTAATGTAAACAGGAATATAGATAATTTAGGTACATTATCTAGCATTTTTCCAACTATGTTTACGTCGGTTTCCTGTTAATCTGCGAATGTATATTAGTAATACAAAGAGCGACTGCCATCTGATCTCCACAACCCAGTTATTGTACAATACCGAGATAATACAGCTTGACTGGGTAGTCACTCTACATCCAAAAACTTCTTATTCTGTACAACAAATATGTATGGAACAGTAGATTTTATTTTCACGAATTTAGAGTTTGGCTCATAGTAAAAGTTGTTCAGAATGATGAACACGCTGTACTTATATTCCTAACTAGCTTTCGCCCGCAGCTTCGCTTGCGTGAAATTTTGAGCCCGTTAAGTGACGATTTTCCATACAAACTTTCATCCCCTATTTAACTCCCTTAGGGGTTGAATTTCGAAAAATCCCTTCTTAGTGGATGCCTACGTTACAAAAGGAACCTACTGTCAAAATTTCAACTTTCTAACCCCAGCGGTTTAGGCTGTGCGTTGATAGATCAGTCAGTCAGTCAGTCAGCTTCTCCTTTTATATGTATAGATTGTAAGTTAATAGATCAGTTGTCAGACTTTCGGGCTTGTGACTGCCCGTAATCACTGTCTTACACTGAACTTGCACATTTAAGGTACGAGTTCGTAGGCGACTGCTGCATACAGCAGCAGCAGGCGATGTGTCGCTCCGACACTACTGGTTTCTATGTATTTCTATGAAATACCTTCCGCAGCTAGCGACACGTCGCTCCACTATATACACGTCGCACGACCGCAGACGACGTGTCGTCCGACCGCAGATCAGTAGTGCCAAAGACTGCTGCAGCGACGACACGTTGAATCTTTCTCAAAAAATGACGCTCAGACGTGTCGCTACGACATGTCGCAACGTATATTCTAAGTTAGGTCGGTTGTCCGACTTTGGGGCTTGTAACTGCCCGTAACCACTGTCTTACATTGGCACTTTCTGTGCTCTCTCTAGCACGACAATACTTATTTTGTATTTAAAAGAAAGTTTCGTCTTTATAATAGGAAATTGATCAATTAAAAATCAAATGTCTACCTAATCAAATCCCTACATTATTTAAAATAAACAAAATACCTAATAAACAATTTCTCTACAAAATCATTAGCAAAATGAAACCCAATCCCGCATTATGAAATTTAACTAACAGCACAACTGTTAAAGATATTATTATTTGTCATAGTTATTTAGCACCAAACCGGTGCCAAATTGCCACGTGTTGGCAACACCGCAGCTTTCCTAGGGGGTGGGTAGACGGCCCATAATCTCTGTCCCTGACAGTGTGATGCGGGGTCGTCGCCCCGACTCTCTGCTCGACCGCTTATGGACAAGCTTGAAGTTAATTGCTTGTGAAAATATTATTCAGTAATTTTTCAGAATGTTTGTGGTAACTTTTAATATTAGCTCGGGTCTTTTTTTACACAAACAATATTTACATCATTACTAATAAAAGTTTATAGAAATAAATAAAATATATGTCGCAGAATCAACACAGAAGCACAACTATTAGAATGACTATTGATTATTGTTAATGTAGTAGGATGCCATCTATCGTTTGTCGGAAACGTCAAGCAGTGTGCTTGGGTGAGGTTGGTGCGGGGCGTGGCATGTCTTGTTTGACGGTTGTCAGCAAGCTGTCGGCTGTCAGCTGTCATTCTTTTTGACATTAGATGCATTTGATTTGAATGAAGTCACTTTGGAGTGAGACACGAGGGCGAGAGGTCGTTTTGCCAGCCTGCACCGAACTTACCGCGTTTCCGTACTATAATCCATTTCCATCGGTTTGATCATTTGAGATTTTATTATTTTGTTATCGAGAGTGAATAAATAGAGGACTATAATCAGTGTTGTGACTATTATTTCCTGCCTACACCAAGTCGAACTTGGACTCTGATGACGAGGTACCCCCAATGAGTGAACTAACCTCGTTATATATATCCTAATAAAATCATAAACTACAGGTCTAGCGTATAACTGAGTCAGTGCCTGGGGTATGGGAGCGGCACGGGAGGGGTAACATATGACAACGTGTCCGAACTATCGCGCTATACACGTGATACATAGGTATAATGAAGACGACGTGTCGTTACGACACGTCTCAGCGTCATGTCGCTGCAGTCATGATTCCGAACCCAACTGCAGATGGCTGCAGCAGACGACACGTCGTATTCCAGTTAGTTCTGAATGTTCCGTGAGACAAGATGTCTCATTTAGGATAAGCGATCGCGATTTACTTTTGTATCTTTTGTTTTTTTGTTAGATTAATCGTACAGTGCAGGATATTGCCACCTGGTTTATCAGTTTTTCTTCCTCGGAATTGGAAAAACTCAATTTTCGAGAAAGATTCAACGTGTCGTCGCTCCAGTGTCGGTGGCACTACTGATCTGCGGTCGGGCGACACGTCGTCTGCGGTCGTACGATGTGTAGTCGAGCGACGTGTCGCTAGCTGCGGAAAGTATTTCATAGAAATACATAGAAACCAGTAGTGTCGGAGCGACACGTCGTCTGCTGCTGCTGTTTGCAGTCGCCTATGAACTCGTACCTTAAGCTATTATGTTATCCAGGATATATTGAACGGCGTGATTTTGTTCGCAATCCTGCGCCATAAATTTGCATTATTTATAAAATACTTCATCAGATCATCAGGACTGCCTCATTGGTCTAGCGGTCGCAAGCGCGACTACTGAGCTCGAGCGTTCGATCCCCAGGTCGAGCAAAAGTGTTATTAGGTTTTTCCGTGTGGAATTTCTCAGTAGCAGCCCGGAGTCTGAATTTCTGCCCAGTTCGTGGCAATAGGGTCCCCCCTATTACATGGGACTCAAACATAACGACGAAATGTGGGTATACTATACACCTCTGCCCAACCCTTCAGGGAATACAGGCGTGGTGTTACGTTACGTCATCAGATCAGTAGGTTAAGTAACATAAACAACTGATCCAAGTCATAAGTTCCTTCCCTCGAACATAAGAAGCAAACGTACGTTAATATTTCACCCATAAAACTTTATACAACGAAATTATTTTCAAATTACCCCCAAAGCGAGTTTAAATTACTTATGTAAATATGTCGGATACCTGGTGAGGTTGGATCGCGTGTTGGCCCAACTTATAATTGGGGAGGTTCAGCGGTGAGTCGGTGGGGCGCAGTGGAGCCCGCGACGGCACCAGACGAGGTTCACCACAGTTACCATCCGTGGACAAACAATTTATACACTCCGCGGCTTTCCGTGACACAGAAGTTTTGAAAAATCGTGCTACAAAACTAAAATGTGACTTCTCTAATACTAAAGTCAGATTAAATTAATGATTTGAACTTTGATAAATTAAAATCAACTTCAAAGTGATGGATTGTTAAATAAAGACAGTTATTCTGAGTTTAAAACAGTTTTGTTATAAACTAAAGGAACTAGAATGAATTTGTTCGTGTAAGAAGTTCGTGAACAGCTCCCGGCATGAGGCTAGCTCGTCAGTACCCTGGCCTTTATACGGCCAATGTTGGTCACACTTCGATGTCCATTGCCGGCACGCTAATTACTTTGATGTATACTATACGAGAGAAGCGATGGACTTCGAAGTGTTTCCAAAATGATTAGATATATTGCACCAATTTGCACACGGCTTGATTCAATTGTGTTTGCAAAGTTGCACAGAATTTTGTAGAGGATTTATAGTAGCTATACTCGTAAACTCGTGATCATCGCTTAGATCACGGAGGCTCTATGGCTTTAGTACTTAATAAGTTTTTTACTATTCACAATTAGATGCTGCATTCCTATATAGCCCTTTAGTAATGTAGGTTTATAGGCTCAGAATGAGTACTATTTTGTAACCACGGAACTAATTCGCATAAACGATGCCGTGGGAGATGTTCCGACGTATTTTTAAAACTATCTACAATTTCAAACATTGAAATATACAACAACATTGAAATCGTAAACACAGCATCTCTGGCTATAATGGTTTGAGAAGCAATTTTCTTAACTGAATTCCAATTAGTCCGGTGGTTTTCAAATAGCCCCATTTTACGGTACCTAAGTATTCTAAGTTTACTAAATAAACAGGGCCCGATTCATGGGACAACAGCAACAGGGCCTTTAAGTCCTCGGGCCCCCATGAGTTTTTGATATATTTTTGATAAGAAAAACAATGACACCGTTCTGACAAAGAGCAAAAAGGTTGTCACGAGGTACTTTTTTAAAAACATTGCAACGAGTCTCCACTTATTTTTTGCCCCAGAGCCTCCAAACCGTTAAATCCTTCCCTGTAAATAAATTACAAAAATAGCACTCATCCCAACTGTTAGAGCTTCTTAGTGTTTTTGTGTCTACAAGTACCCAATAACAGGATCTATTTTCTTAGAACTGATTTTACCAACGTCGGGTATAATTTATTTAAGGAAATAAAATACAATTTGACAGCTTTTGTGTGGAAATTCTGTCAAAATGTTCTACTTATTTTTCAGATAAAAGATAACCGAAGTTGGTAAAATCGGCCCTAATTCTAATATCGTCGGTGACACGATGGCTTGACAAAACCCATATAAGCACGGCCAAAAAATCTGACATGAGCATAAAAAATATTTTTAAAAAAGTATACTCGGAGAATATGAAAAAAAATACCACAGTACAAAAACAAGATGTTTAGTTAGCATTTCGATTTTTGTTAGATTTTTCTTAAACTTAACAGTTCAGATAAAACAGTCCGCTTCCTGAAAAGTTGATAAAATCCACTTAAGGCTTTCGGCAGCGCACCGACGAAATACATAATTTAAGCACATTTACCAACAAACACTGTTACAATAATAATTTAACAATCACCGAGTCATCTAAACATGTTTACAATTTCACAAATGTCTGCAGTAACAGTACAGCTCTCTAATTGCATTCCCAGCTGACCTGCACCCCTCATAAATCATGTCTACACAACTCAAGTTTACATTATATTCTGATGAATTACTGAACGTAAAAGTACGACTTTGGCGTTTATTTGTATTGTTTACTAGCTGTACCCGGCATGCGTTGCAATGCACTTTTCCTACTTACTACCTACCTACTTACCTACTACCTACTTTCAGAAACAAAATCAAAATAGTAACAAAAAGTTAAAACCATTTTTCATGCATGTGGTAAACAAATGAAGAATGTGGACATACTGAGATAATTTAGTTTTTTTTTTTTTAAATATCACAATTTTCTTTCATAAGAACCTTCTCCTGACAATTACGAACACAACAAAAAAAAAATAGCGAAATCGGTCCAGCCGCTCACGCGTGATTCCGTGACCAAGGGAAATAGGGATTCATTTAATATACATAGATAGATTTATCCTAACTAATATTATAAATGCGAAATAACTCTGTCTGTATGTTACTTCATCACAACTATGAAACTTGGTATAGAGATATACTGAAACCCGTTGAAGGATACAGGCTACTTTCTGTTATTCTAAAAAACGCGGAATACGCGACATCGACATCCACGCGGGAGAAGCCACAGACGACGGCCTGTAGTCTAATACAACGTTAGTCCGAAAGGGTGTACTAATCCGGAAGGGTGTTAAAGTACCCATAATAATGAGTAACTTTTGTTCTACAACTTTCCCCAAAAGTCAATAGTTTAAGAGAAATAGCTGTTCAAAAATTACATAAATAATACGCTAAAATCTATGTATTGTCAACTGTGGTCATGAATTAGAAGCTCTATTTTATGAATTCATAGCTAAAGCAGGGATGAAGATTTTTTGAAAAAACTAAAATAATTTTACATGGAAATAAAAGTTATCGAATTTTGAAATTTTAACATTTGCTTTAAAACAGACATCAATGATACTATAAGTGGTCCGCGGATAAATCCCCCCCCCCCCCCCCCTTTCCGACTAACCTTGTATAAACACCACTTAAACAATGACTCTCAAAAAAATCCAAAGCAAAATATGATGATTGCATGGTTTTAAAAACCTATATATATACGTTTTGTTTTAATTTAACAACGTAAAACCTAATTGAAAACAACTAACATCATACGTTTCCAAATTCAAATTAAAAAACCGCGACAAAAAAAACAGACAATATTTCTCTGGAAAAACAAAACGCCGCTATACACAGCATCCGCGAAAAACCACGGAGGAAGTGCTCTAATATTAATAACTGCCCCTCTCCGGAAAGATTAGAGCCGACATGATAAAATTATGCTTTTTGAATAGCTTTGATAATATTAAATGAATACCCTAGCGTGAGTCCGTAACGCACGGCTTAGGGGGGCGTTCCGGTATACACGATTTTATACGTTCCGTTTTTGTTTTTGTGTTCGGTTTTAATTACGAAATATGTGACTTACAGGCGATTTTCGATCGACAGATTTTTTGTCTGCGGTATAACGCTTTGACTTGAAGTCAATTTTTATTGTGTACATGATAAATAACAACTGGGGCAATGATCCCTACTAAAATTGGCCACTTACTTTGATATTTTGACATATTTTTATTACAAAACCTGTCAAAACGTCAAACTAATTTATCTGATTATTGAAAAATAAGATGCTACTTTTATAAAAGAATATTAAGTAGAAACAATTAGCGATCTTATCACACCCGACTATTTCATTTCCTTTTAATAAAGCAAGCAATCTGTAAGAATTTTTAAATCGTAAGTTATCGTGACAGCTACAATTTTGCAAATAGATAAATTACGTATATTATAAAAAAACTCTGTCCTTTTTTGACTGACTTATAGCTAAATTCTCAAACGCTACTGCATTTTGCTGTCACTGTCACTTCGTCTTAAGCCTCGTATCCGCTAGGCAACGAATGTCGTGCCACATGTTGCTCAACATGTTTCTCAACACGTAGCAACACGATGATCGACAACGTGCAACAAACTCATGCTTCCTAATTCTTTCAGCGTCATGTTCCGCGTCAACTGGCATTGTTGCCGAACATGTTGAGCGTCAATTCTTGCCTAGTGGATACAAGGATTTAGAGGCAACTTAAAATTGAGTACCGTTTAAAATGTTGACCGCTACTCCAATATTATTATTTATTATTATTATTATTAGCCTGTACTGTCCCACTGCTGAGCAAAGGTCTCCCTCCGTTCCTTCCACTTGTCGCGATTCTTTGCAGCTTCATGCCAAACCTCAAGAAAGGCATCCAACTCGTCCCGCCATCTTCTCCGCGGTCTGCCGCGATCCCGTCTCGCTGTCTCAGGGCTCCATTCTTGTGCTATACGGGTCCACAGCTCATTTGGCATACGGCAGACATGCCCTGCCCAGTCCCACTTCAGCTGGAAGGTCTTTTCAGCCACGTCGACAATTTGAGTTTTGGAGCGCAGTATTGTGTTTCGAACTCGATCAGTTAATTTAACACCAAGTATACTGCGCTCCATAGATAGCCCTTTGGCAAACCTTGAGTTTGGACTTCTGGATGTTGGTCAAAAACCAAGTCTGTGCAGCATAAGTCAAGATGGGGAGAATGCACATGTCCATGAGCTTGCGTTTTAGTGACATGGGCAAACTGCCCTTGAATTGCTCTTTCATGGACCAGTAGCTCCTCCAGGCATTTTCAGTACGTCTTTTAATTTCCTTATCTTGTCTGGCCTGGAAGGAGACTACTTGGCCCAAGGAGAATAATCTTGGACATATTGCATTTTCTCCCCATCCACTTGCACGTTTCGTGGTGAACTATTAGTCATAACTTTAGTCTTTGACGTATTCATCTTCAGTCCAATAGTCGACCACAATGAGACGGACCTCACAAATACGAAACCCAACCACTACCGCGTATGAAAATAGAATATTAGCATATTAATGTGGCTGAGGATCGCTACATCCTGCTCGGTACATAATTAAGGAGCGCATTAGCTTTGTGATGAGCCCCGACCGCTTACGTAAAGCCCGGCAAACGAACCCTCGGGAGAGGGCTACTGCTGTCGAAACGTGTGGCTAAAAGTTTTGATAGCACTTCATATTTTATTTAACACTGTTTTCATGGTGTCTTTGGTTAAAGCTGTTTTTTTATAAAAATACTAGATTTTGACCGCGTCTTCACTCGCGTTAATTAAGCTCAAAAAACTCTTAACACACTACTTAAGTTTCTATAATAATACTAGCTGTACCCGGCATGCGTTGCAATGCACTTTTTCCTACTTACTACTTACCTACACCCACCTTCAGAATAAAAATCAAAATAGTTACAAAATGTTAAAACCATTTTCATGCATGCGGTAAACAAATGAAGAATATGGACATACTGACATAAAATAGTTTTTTTTTTTTTTAAATATCAAAATTTTCTTTCATTTGAACCTTCTGACAATTACGAACACAACAAAAAAAAATAGCAAAATCGGTTCAGCCGCTCACGCGTGATACCGTGACCAAGGGAAATAGGGATTAATTTATAGGTATATATATAGATAATTCAAACGTGATTCGAAAGACACGTGGCGCCATCTATAAACGTTGTTGTTGTTTTCCTCGGGAACAGTACTTTTTTTCGGGATGAATATGTATGAATATATAAGACAACGTATATGCAAAATTTCAAGATGATCGGTTCAGTGGTTAAGGCGTGAAAAGGTAACAAACAAACAAGCTTACTTTCGCATTTATAATATTAGTTAGGATATTAGGATACTCTCTGACCCGGCGAACTTGATACCACCATTTTTTTTTCCTGTTTTTTTTTTTGTAAATTTTCTTTTATGCAAACCTTGTCCTGACAATAACGAACACACAAAAACAATAATTATCCAATTTGTTGCAGTCGTTCGGAAGTTTTGCGCGTACATACATTTCGGCGATTCATTTTTATTTATATAGATAGACTATCTGTTGCCCCAGCTTCGCACGGGTACTATAATATGCATGTATTATACATATAAACCTTCCTCTTGAATCACTCTATCTATTAAAAAAAACCGCATCAAAATCCGTTGCGTAGTATTAAAGATTTAAGCATACATAGGGACAGACAGCCAGCGGGAAGCGACTTTGTTTTATACTATGTAGTGATAGACTAGCTGTTGCCTGCTGTTTCACTCGCATTCTAGGGAAACTGCTTTATGTACCTGAATAAAAAGTATCCTTTGTCCTAATCTAGGTCATGGTCTACATGTGTACCAAATTTCATTCAAATCCGTTCAGCCGTTAAAGCGTGATTGATTAATGAACACCTAAATTCACAAACTCACAAACATCCAAACTTTTACATTTATGATATTGATAGGATAAGATTCCTTCCGTATATGCGTTGTAGCAATCTAAATGGAGGTCCATGCCGATGCTGATTGATCCAAGATAGTATTCCTGTGGATTTTTTGGACTTCTCTCATTCTATGCTCTATGTTTTGAGCTACATAGCTTACCAGGCCCAATTCTGCTAACAAAATTGTTGCCAAACCGCAAACGAATTACACCGTCAAAATTTTTGTTTTTGTTTTTACTGTCTAACAATTTGACAGTTTTTGTAAACGAAAACTTTCTGAATGAACGGTCCGGCTTCGGTTCGGTTGCGATTAATCAACATTTATGTTAGCAGAATTAGCCCCCTTTAGATTTAAGATTAAAGCTTGCAACACAGGAATAAATTAACATTCAGGCTAAAAACTTTCTACGGGCTGGCTATTGCAGTTGAGGCACAAAAACTAATCATTAAGTTTTTTTCTTCTTGTCTCGTGTCAGCACGACAAGCTATACAAAAGTAGCTCATGCTGTGGTGAAAAGATTAGCCAGTCAGCAAGGTCGGTAGCGAGGCTGACTGCCCAGGGTGCGACGGACGTACTTAAGTATCGTCACTCGCGGAGGCTCTTTTCATGCACCCCCAATCATTAAGTTGATGTATTAAGTAAATAAAATCATACCATTTGAACATTAGTATTTTGAACACTGTTCCTGACTTCAAAATCTGCCCGTTTACTTCAACTGTTGAACATGTGCCTCCAATAGGGACCTTCCGAGAACGATAAGTAGGCCTCCGGCTACCATTACTTTATTTAGATTTTTTTTCGTTTTCTTAAGCCGTATAATCTTGTTGGTATATTTCTTAGCTCATTACTTTACGTTTGAATACAAAACTAGATGTACCCACGGCTTTGCCTTTGAAAACATGATAATTACTGCTCATCAACCACACTTAATAGCGTGATAATTTGTACCCTATAACGTGACCCGATCAGTTAAGCCTACCTAAGTTGTTACCTTCTGAAGTAAAATCTAAAAATATCTAATTTTACATTAGTTAATCAGTTTTAATTCTCTGTATCGATTTGAGTTGCATGTTGCATTTTATTAATCACACCTTGTGCATGTGCTTATACAAGGTGTAACATAAATAAGTGTACAACCTCTTAAGGGGTCACTGAACTCATCATTATGAACAACTTTTACTATGGGACCAAACCTGAAATCGCGAAAAAAAAATCTGCTGTTCCCTACATTAATGTTCGCGTAGCTCGTCAAAATGTAGGGAATAGCAGATTTCTTTTTCGCGATTTCAGTTTTGGTCCCATAGTAAAAGTTGTTCATACTGATGAGTACGGTGACCCTGTGGCGGCATCTATCACGCCACATGCGAACTATCCTACATCGCGCAATCAAGATTTAACACGCAGATAGTATACATATATACAACCTCCCAACATCAACTGTTGGGCAGTAGCCCGCCAGGCACAAGACTCCGCCTGGTTGTAGGATCCTCCGTTTGGTTGGAGGAACACCACACCAAGTTTCTCCACAACCCCTTAAGAGGTTGTACACTTATTTATGTTACACCTTGTATTTGTTGGCGTGGCTGGTTTTGCATACTGCATTCAAGTCAAAATAGCGAACTAGTTTAGCGGAATTAAAACTAAATATTGTAATTGCATATTAGCATATATCATGGATTTCCTCAAAGTAACGCCCGATTCCATTATTAAAAAATATTTTATGTCTTTATTCAAATTCTAAAATTACTGACCTAAAACCGAGCTTTCTTTTTACGTAACTACGGTTCAAGTTACAGTTAAAATTAATCTATTTCTGACGATAAACGATACCCTGTAGTGAGGTCTATTTCTTAGCTATTACGCTGATGAAAGTAAAATGGTTCCGTAAAAGAATTGGGTCAAACCGTGTAATACGATACAGGTGGATTATAATTTATTTACGGACATTTTCTGGTTTACTGGATTAATTAATTAGTTAAAATTTATCGAGCAAATCGTTCGGTGTTTAACGGTTTTCACTCAAACTCATCTGCTCCAATCCAACAGCCATCGGTTCTTCGATTGAGAGAGATAGGAGCAAGACTTGATGTTACTGCCCATTATCGGCTTGAGTTAGGGTAGCTGGGGCCGTGGCTGGAGAGGCGGCATGGCGCCCTGAGCTTCCGGCTGACGCAGGTGCTCTCGGGACATGGATGTTTCGGGAAGTACCTGTGTCGCATAGGCCGGGAGCAGACGCCCGGATGTCACCACTGCGTCGACTGCCCGGAAGACACGGCGCTGCACACATTGCAGGAGTGCCGTGCGTGGGCGACGCAGCGCCGCGAACTAGTCGCGGTGGTCGGTGGTGACCTCTCGCTTCCAGCCGTGGTTCTGTCCATGGTCGGGAGCGAGAGTGCGTGGGAAGCCGTCGCCACCTTTTGCGAGGTGGTGATGGCGGCCAAGGAGGGAGCGGAGAGGGAGCGAGAGGCAACGGCCACTCTCCCTTCCCGCGCCAGACGCACCGGGCGCCGCCGGAGGGCGCGCGACGATCTCCGGCCACCCTAGTGTGTGGCCTGCGGGCGACGGGTTAGGGGACCCGTCGCCCGACCAGTAACAGGCCCGAGAAGGCGGCGCGCATGTGTTCCGTGCGCGCCTCTCAGGAGGACGTGGGGCAAGGCCCCACAGAAGAAGAGGTCCGCCAGGGGCTGGCGGACCGAGGCCTGCCGGGGTTGCGGTGCATGCAGCTGCGAATCCCGTGACCCTGGCCAAGGGTCAGGAGTAGGAACACCGTGGGTTTTTAGCCGGTAAGAGTCCGGCATAACTCTTCGCCTTCCCAGGGCGAAGGGTATCCATGAGGATTTTCCCACGATAAAAAAAAAGGGTAGCTGGGGCCCAATTCTCCTAAAATAAATTGTTGCCAAACGCAATCGAACCACAACCGTCAGTCAGTTTTTGTTTTCGAAAACTTTCAAAATGATTGTGTTTGTTTTTTGTGTCAAACAATTTGATAGCTTTTGAAATTGAGAACTGCCTGAATGAACGGTTCGGCCTTGGTTCGGTTGTGATTTTTCAAGATTTATTATAGGAGAATTAGGCCCCTGGTCCGGTCGGTCATTTAGGCTTTGTCATTGTCAAACAATCCGGTAACGATAGTTTTAACAAATGTGCTATGTTAAACCCCTTTTTTTCGAGGGAAAATCCTCATGGATGCCCTTCGCCTGGGGAAGGCAAAGGGGTATGCAGGACTCTTACCGGCTAAAAACCCACAATGTTCCTTCTCCTGACCCTTGGCCGGGGTCACGGGATTCGCTGCTGCATGCACCGCAACCCGGGCAGGCCTCGGTCCGCCAGCCTCTGGTGGACCTCTCCTTCTGTGGGGCCTTGCCGCACGTCCTCTTGAGAAGCGCGCACGGAACACTGTCGCGCCGCCTTCTCGGAGCTGTTACTAGTCGGGTGACGGGTGCTATGTTAAGGCCCTGAGCAGACGACTGACTGTTAATCGGCGGACTGTCGCGGACAAGACTGAACGTGGTTGATAGTTGTTGCCAGTGAAGACACTAGAGTTCTAACAACAACTACGGACAAAATGTCCGTCGTGCGCGTTGAGTCAGTGCTGAATTTCGCGACAAGCAACAACTACCAACGTTCATTCTTGTACACAGCAATCCACCGGACAAAAAGTCCGGCGTCTGCTCAAGGGGCCTACTCCCTAAGTCCGTCAACGAACGTAGTCGCCCGTCCGAAAGTAGCCCGAAACGTAGGAGTGAACAAAACAAGTGTCAAGTTCAACTTTTCGGACGGGCAAAAACACATCGGTAGTAGGGACAACTGTCAAATCGTGTTATCATTCATCCTTAGTTAGTTCGGGCCCCGAAATAATCGTATGTCCGTAGGTGATTGGGAGTAGGAAACGCTCGTAACTAAGGATAAAACCACTGACTTCGTGCTTAGGAAGTAGACTCCCACCCCCTTATTACAACAGATGGTCTAAGAAAAACCTATGTTTTAAAATAGCCCCGTCTCTTTTTGTTATATGACATAAGAAAGTGATGGGTATATTTTAAACCTGGGTTTACCTTAGTTTTGGTTTAACGAGTATCGCCCAAGTGTACCGAAAACGGTACGGCCGCCATTGTTTATCTATTGTGTCTATAATTACAGTTCTACACAGGTTAAACTATATCTATACTAATATTATAAAGAGGTAGAATTTGTTTGTTTGTTTGTTTGTTTGTTTGTATGTAGGAGGTAATCTCCGAAATTACTCATCCGATTTCTAAAATTCTTTCACCAATAGGAAGCTACGTTATCCCTGAGTGCTATAGGCTATATTTTGGGATCAAAAAATTAGGGATCCGTAAATTAACGGGAGCGAAGCCGCGAGCAAAAGCTAGTTTTGTAATAAAGGGGCCAGGGCCTTACTATCAAAGCCGGACTCCCCCACTGCGCCATGTAGGTAGCTATTTCATTGCCGTCCATAAAAACCAAACACATGACATACAATTTCATTACCACCTATCAAGAACTCAAGTAAAATACCCCTCAAACATTTTACAAGCGTACAACGTCATCCCATCAACAACAAACACGGAGTCACGTGGTCCTCGCGTGTTCTCCCCGCCATGAATCAAAAGGCATCCATAAAATTAACCAAGTTCACCATACCCGGTTGACGGAGTAACCCTGAGTGATTTACGACCACCATTAAAACCCAAATCGTTTACATTAGCTACGAATTCCTATGCATTCTTTTTTAATGCTTATGATTGATGTCGTTTTGTGTCTCCGCAGTCAATTGTGGGTTAACTTTGGAGTAGGTAAATCAGAGAGGAAGCATGCATGAAGCGGAGGGGGTGCATGAAAAGAGCCTCCACGAGTGACGATACTTAAGTATGTCCGGCGCACCCTGGGCAGTCAGCCTCGCTACCAACCTTGCTGACTGGCTAATCTTTTCACCACAGCATGAGCTGTTTTCGTATAGCTCTTGCTGATACGAGAGAAGAAGAAGAGAGGAAGCAACGATTTGATTTGCTGTTACGGTAGCCCACTGCTGGGAGTGGGGTTAATACCCACGTCCAACGGGTGTTGTTGGAAATCGTGACCCTGTTAGCTAGATTAAGCACTCCAGATTCTAGATTTTTTATTTCAAGACCATTATTAAGTCCAGAATGCCTCGTTGGTCTAGTCGACTGCTGAGCGTGAGGTCTTGGGTTCGATCCCCAGGTCAGACAAATTGTTATTGGGTTTTTCCCTGTGGAATTCCGCAGTAGCAGCTCGGAATCTGGATTTGTGGTTAATGGCAATAGGCTCGTCCCCTATTCGGCTGTCCCATTTCAAAATCTAGTAAGGGCTTAAAACGAAATTTTACAGGAGAGCGCATAAACGTTAAATCAGTCAGCCTTTGAAAAGTATATGTTAGGTAAAACCATGTGGTTAAAGTGACTTCCTAGGTTTTAAAATGATCAGAGGCAGTGAATGGCACTTACTAGGTACCGATGCTTAAATATATCACAGAACAGATAAAGTCTTTTATCTGTTCTGTGAAATATATCTGCTTATTATGTGAGTTTTCAACGCTGGTGTTTTTGTATTTGGTAGAGATTGTCTAGGTTAGCAAGATTATGCAATAAAACGACTTTTTTAAAAAGTGTCCCTTACTAGGTTTTGAAATGGGACAGCCGTATTACATGGGACTCAAACATAATGGCGAAATGTAGGTGTACTATACACCTCTGCCAACCCTTCGGGAAATGCAAGGCGTGATGTTAGGTTTATTATAAAGAACGGGCTTTATCAAGCCCCGATTCTAAGGGTAAATTTGCAACAATTTCTAATAGCCAATATATCAAATATTTCATTAATTCACTAAGTTGTGACATTGCACCGTTATTTACGAGACAGGCCGGCAGCGGTCCAAGTCATGCGATCCTTATTGTTCATTCACTTTAAAGACCTTCAGAATTTAGATGTCTGATTAAAATAGCTTTACGACTATTTGAGTGAAGTTTGAGATCGTATCGGCTGCGATCGAATTATTTCGGTCTTGTTATAAAAAAGTCTTGCTTGTTAAAACCGCATCTAACTTTATTTTCATATTATTATACAGCATAACAGCACGCCTGGGGGCTTACCATGATCTCTTATGAAAACGCTCAAATGCCAGCCAGTCAAGTTCCGTTCAAAAGCAGGCCTGCTTCTGAATCGCTAAAAATCGTACCATGTCAGTACTAAAGGTGAACGACTATTGAACCAAGTTGAACGGATAAGCTTGTTCATGGTACGAAAAGTCCATACAAAAAAAATAGGTGAACGGATTTCGTAAACGTCAACGTAGCAGGCCTGCTTTAACGATGTCATAGTACAAAAAAGCAGGGCAGTTCAACTTCCAGGCAACTTCTGTCCTGCTTTAAGAGGTCATAGTAAGCCCCCTGTATTCATCGAGAGGTTGAGCAGAGGCCGAGAGGGCTACAAATAAAAGTTCTCGGTAGTGTGTAGTTCGTCACCTAGCACCAGCCCCATTCAAAACGATTAGATTAGTCAGTTGTCGTTCGATTCGGTAATCTAACTCTTTTTCTCTCGTTACAAGAATCGGAGACGAAATGAGATAGAAAAACCGAATCGGTCGACTAATGCTTATTGAAAAGGTTCTGAATCGGGCTTACTCCGAAAATCGAACTACAAAGTTTCGGCTGAGGGATCGCACGTTTTTCAACCAAGAAGATATTTCGGATTGATTCGGTTTTCGCGATTTGACATTTTGTCTTTCGTTCACCTTACTCCTCCATACGTAATTAACATCTAGTAGTACGTTGTTCCATCGCAGAACGGATGGCCGATGGGGCCGAAAGGTTCTGGAGTGGTGACCGCGTACCGGAAGACGCAGCGTGGGTAGGCGACCACAAGGTGAACCGTTGTGAGGGTGAAGGTCGCAGGAATCTGCTGGATGCGAGAAGCACAGGACCGGTCGATGTGGCGATGCTTGGGGGAGGCCTATATCCAGCAGTGGACGTTTTTCAGCTGAATGATGATGATGATTTCAATGTTTGACAATACTTTGATCGTTTATTTATAAGTTGTTTGTTTCGACGTCGAAGCTTTGGCGTTCGTTTTTTCGGGCCCTTAGGTCAACGTGTTGAATTAAGGCCTAAACCAAGTAAACAGTACCTGTGTATTCAAAAAAATACTTCTGCTCATATTTCCATTCCAAGGTAACCGAACCACAGGCCTTAACATGAAACCAATTTATCTCTGCCTCGCTAATAACAAAATTTTTTTTTTGTTCTTTTTTTTTCGAGGCATTAGTACACTTTTGTGACTATGCAAGCCTCATAGGTACCTCCTAAATGTCAACATCAGAGAACCGCTACACAGTTCTACCGGCACGAATTCCACAAAGTATTCCAAACAATATCGGAACTAAATATTTATACAATCCAATACTCATATCTCTGAAAACAACTATTATTTCTATTTCCACTACGAGTATATTAATGATCTTGCCATAAGAATAGAACTGCTCTATTATTTATGAATACTGATTAATAGTTTGTCATGAATCTTGTTTTTCAGCAGAAGTACCTAAACTACCTAACCCTTGACCTTCGTTAGACAGACTTTTGTATAGAAATGCTAGTTAAACATTATTGTCTTGAAATAGAATTTGTTTTCTTTTTAGGATTCCGTACCCAAAGGGTAAAACGGGACCCTATTACTAAGACTCCGCTGTCCGTCTGTCACCAGGCTGCATCTCATGAACCGTGATAGTTAGACAGTCGAAATTTTCACAGATGATGTATTTCTGTTGCCGCTATAACAACACTTACCAAAAAAACAGAATAAAATCAATATTTAAGTGGGCTCCGATACAAGAAACGTGGTTTTTTTGCCGTTTTTATAGATAATGCTACGGAAACCTTCGTGCGCAAGTCCGACTCACACTTGGGCGGTTTTTTTTATGATTAGTTACGGTTTACTCTCGTGCATTTTTCGGGATCGCCCCACTAGTTTCGGACCCAAACGGAGCCTGTAATCATGACCTGAACACGCGGCGATGTCAATCGCTTTCTTTTTAACCGACTACGGCGAAACAAAAGGAGGGTTATAATTTTGACCGGTATACAAGGTTAGTCGGAAAGGGGGTACTAATCCGAAGCCTACTTATAGTATCGCTGATGACTGTTTAAAAGCAAGTGTTTAGAAAATTTCAAAATTCGTTTTTTTTTTTTCCAAATAAAACGATTTTTTATTTAGTTTTTTCAAAAATTCTTCAATCCTGCTTTAGTCACAAATTCAGAAAATGGTGCTTCTAATTCATGACCCCAAATATGACCTAAAATGTAAACACAGCTGATCATAACTGGGGACGGACCGATTTTAGAGATTTTTTTTTTGAGATTTTTGAACATCTGTTTCTCTTAAACTATTGACTTTTGGGAAAAGTTGTAGAACAAAAGTTATTCATTATTATGTGTACTTTAACACCCTTTCGGATTAGTACCCCCATTCTGACTAACCTTGTATATGTGGGTATATTCATCTGTTCCCTCATAACTTCCAAACTACTTATCATAATTCGGCAAATGAGGTATCGTTCGAAACGTCTTGATTGTCCGCTGGTTAAAGGTTATGTGACGTCATATTAAATTGAATATGGCGCCTTTTAAGAGCCCAATTACACGTCCGATACTTGCCTCCGATAGTCGGCTCCGATAGTCTGGTCAGACTATCTGAAGGCCTCCGCGCCATACCTACATTTGTTTGAACATGAATTACACGTACGATCAGACTATCGGATTGGATGTCAGAATCGTAAGCATCGTCCGGGTGTCATCGTCGTCCAGAAAAAATCAGACACGAGAATCGTACGTGTATTTCATGAATCCGATCAGATAGTCGGAACCGGCTCCCGGAAGCAAGTATCGGACGTGTATTTTGACCCTTAAGGAAATAAAGTCACGAACTAAAAAAACCACACTAGTTTTCAATAATTATTATCCTCCACAAATCTTTAAACTGAGTATAACGTGAGATACAACAAATTTAAAACATGTCCATACTTTAAGATTACTTCCGTTAGCTGGACCGTTCAGGGCTGGACTTGGTCGGTCGGTCGGACGGTCGGGCGGTCTTTTTACAAAGCCTTACTACGATCGGCCGATATTAATAATAACCGATCTCAATCCATAAACTCTTTTGACAGAAATTCAATATAAGTAATGTCAAAAACCTACATCAATCCCTTTGGATGTCTTTATACAAGGTTAGTCAGAAAGGGGGTACCTACTAATCCGAAAGGGTGATATATTACCTATAATAATGAGTAACTTTTGTTCTACCACTTTCCCCAAAAGTCAATAGTTTAAGAGATATAGCTGTTCAAAAATTACATAAAAAATATGCTAAAATCTATTTATCCTCAGCTATGATCAGCTGTGTTCACATTTTAGGTAATATTTGGGGTCACGAATTAGAAGCTCCATTTTCTGAATTCGTAACTAAAGCAGGGATGAAGAATTTTTGAAAAAACTAAAATAACAAATATTTTACATAGATATAAAAATTATCGAATTTTGAAATTTTAACACCTGTTTTAAAACGGTCGTTAGTAATACTTTAAGTGGCCTACGGATTAGTAGCCCCTTTCCGACACCTTGTATAAGATTGAGATCGGTTAGTAATATCGGCCGTACGCCAGCCTATACCTATTGGCGTAAGTGTATTTGAGCATATAGATATCAACAGGCTAAAAGGCCAGTACCTACCTACGCAGACTACTTCAGAGTCAGACCTCAAGGGATGAAAAACACTTGGCGCGGCATTGTTTAGCCCAAAGCTAAACCTTCTAATATTCCGTGAATATGCTATAACCCAGGGCTAACCAAATAAATCCCTGTCAGTGGTCACTAGCAGAATAATTAAATAACTTGTTGGGCAACTTACCGAGTTATGCCAGTTTTAGGGCAAAAGTATCTGTGTAGATATCTAATATAATATTAGTTACCTACACAGATGGATTATAGGCATGTTGGCAGCATCAATAAATTGTAAATCTAATTAGTCCGCAGTTAGAGTTTTGAAAAATAATGGACATGTATTTTTTCTTTTGTTAAATCTATGAATATTTGGAAAGATAAAACGCATCAAAACTCGAGAGTGGGGGCTTGTGACGTCAGAAGCAAGTAAAAATTGTACTTGCTTGTGACGTTTTGCCAATTTTAAAAGTGTCGTATCTTCCTCAGTTTTGGTTTACGTAACAAAAGAAAAAATACGGGTCAAATATTCTTTGATAATCTAACTGACGGACTAATTAGATTTTTTCAGTGAAATACCCTATTATAATACTTTAATATATTCTCCTAACGTTGTGTCTGCCAATGTTAAACAAAGAGTTGGAACCTATTTTCGACCGAAAATCACATGTGAATATTATTTTCTTAAATATTTCCAGCTATCTTCCTTGAAGATATCCCAGAAATCAGAATGCTAAACACAAGACTCTTCTTTTATTGTACCATATACAAGGTTAGTCGGAAAGGGGGTACTAATCCGAAGCCCACCTATAGTATCGCTGATGACTGTTTGAAAGCAAGTGTTAAAATTTCAAAATTCGATATATTTTTTTTCCAAATAAAATGATTTTTATTTTAGTTTTTTCAAAACTTCTCCATCCCTGCTTTAGATACAAATTCAGAAAATGGTGTTTCTAATTCATGACCCCAATTATGACCCAAAAATGTAAACACAGCTGATCATAACTGGGGATAGATAGATTTTAGAGATTTTTTTTTCAGATTTTTGAACAACTGTTTCTCTTAAACTATTGACTTTTGGGAAAAGTTGTAGAACAAAAGTTATCCATGATTATGTGTACTTTAACACCCTTTCGGATTAGTACCCCCTTTCTGACTAACCTTGTAGTAACGGGCGATTACTACATGGTACATTTTTCATGGTACATGTTTCTTCCCGTGACAGAAAGATCACGTCACTATTCGTAACTACCTATGTCTTAGCTGCTGATGAATGAATAAGCTTCGGTTTCTGTTGTCGAACTTTGTTGTTGTTGGAGGGAAAATGTCACAAACGCTGACGTACAGTGCGCTAGTGGCAAAGTTATTTTACGAGTTCCAAATGACTTTGCCTCTCTGAAGTGAGGAACACAATGCTCAAAGCCTGTTTTCAGAGCGACAAAGTTATTTTACGAGGATCAAATAACGTTGCCTCTGAAGTTAGAAACAGAAAGCTCTAAGCCTGGTTTCACAGCGACAAAGCTATTTTACGAGTACCAAATGACTTTGCCTCTGTGAAGTGAGGAACAGAATGCTCTAAGCCCGATTTCAGAGCGGCAAAGTTATTTTACGAGTACTGTAATACGGGTCATCTTTAGAAAAGAATACCTACCTTTTTTATAGGTACAGACGCCAGCAGGTCAAGCTACCCAATACTGTCAAATTTTCACAATCAACCTTGAACCTAATACTTTCGCGACAAAGATAAAAATCTCTTAAAGAAATTTGACAGATTGTAGTAACTTGATGTGCTGGCGTCTGTTCCTTGCATTACTCGTGGAACCACAAAAGCCACGCGTCAACCCGAAACTTTATTTTTCTTTTTAAACGAGTGCGTACTGAACGCTTCTATTTCTCTTTATTTCCTGCAAAGTACGGGCCTGTTAAGGCTCGAGGGAGGTTCAGTTAAAAGATTGCATTAATGCATTAAGGAGATGGTGACAGATTGCGAGCCCAACGGTTACGACCACCCAGTAATCCATTACCCACTGACGGTTAACTTGCAAAGTAATTGATTACGTCGAGTTTTCTGATTGGTGTCTAATAAAATATCGTTAATTGCGGAAATAAATTATAATTGGAAAGGTGACAAATTGCTAAAAACAGGTTGTGATAGGTACAAGTTGTAAATAAATTAGGTAAATGTCTTTTCAGAGGTTGGTACTTGTTTTTAAATATGTGATAAACTTGTATAAATTATTTATAACAAGTGTTTCAAAGATTTATATCTACTTATTAAATTACGTCACTAAATGATATTGTATAGAGCTATGATACAATTTTGGTGTACAATAAAGTATCTATATTCTATTCTATTCTATTGTACGTCACTAAACAATAGTTCATTACGTCATTTAAAGAATGTAAGTATTAGCAGTAGGTACTTTTTTAGAAAAAAAATACGTTTTCATGTAGAATAGGTACATGTTTGTTTATACCAAGGAGTTATAAATAAATTCTTTATGCTAGATATTTGAGCGAAACTTATCACTATCAGACAGTTTCTCCAATTAGTGCGATGCGACTTGTAATAATTAAATTAACCTACAAATATAAATGATAGAAAAACCGACACGAAAATAGTTCTTTACCGCATCATTTTTTTATTTCATTACCGATCTTGTTAAAAGTGCCATCTTTTAGTAAATACAAAAACATCAAAGGCATTTCGGTGTTACACTGCCATCTAGCGGCGAGTAGTGACATATAATATCTTTGGTTCTACCCCTTCATAGATGTCGCTATTAACGTGTTTTAGTTCATCAAATTCCCATTTTGTTTATAGAGGGCGTGATGTGTATTTGATTGTAAATATTTTGAAGTTGGAGCATAATAAAATACTGGAATCACGACTTAACGAATACTTCCAAAATATGGAATTAAAGGTTTTCAAATTAGATTTTGCATAATGTACGGAAATCGGAATCACGCCAGAGAATTATTTAAGTGGAATGTATTTTTAGGTTTTATTGATTCCCATAATTCTTGCAAAAAGTCATGACAGGAAAATCAGCGACCTGATGAAAGGGAGGCAGAATCGTCGGTAAAGGGATAGGACGGACTAACCTGCAAGTGACAGTGTCGACAAGATGCCCTGATGTGGACCAGCAGAACAGCCTCACTATCTTCAAACTACACGGCACTACCTATAGCAATGTTTTTCTTAGTGGCTACGAAAGTTCACACACAGCGAGTTAGCGGAAGTTTATACGGTTTTGATACTCGTAGGTACACTTTCCACAAAAAGGCTAGAAGGGACGATGCATATTCACAGTCGCGAACAAAGGACGCGGCAAATTGTTGATAATGTTGTAATATTCTCCAGGTCGAGTTGATTTATTTTTACCTATTCGAATTTCACTAAAGCAAAGGTCTTAAAAACATACAGCCTTGTCAATTTTGATTTTCATTAATTTTGGATTAAAATAATGAAGGTAGACGCCAAGTCTTTTTTAATTTTTCTTATTAAATCTTGTAATTATTTCAAAGGCCGAAGGTGTGGGTTGTGCGGAAGGACGTCCGATGTACCTACGTCATAAATGTGTGACGCGCAAATACTTAATTGACACCTTGCAGGTAGAATGAAAAACAGGAATGGATTTGTTAAGGCATTTTTGTAAGTTTCATAAGGTTTTTGTGTACACGACACGTACTTTATTATAAATATGTAGTAGTTAGCCTACTATAAAAGGTTCAGAAGGGGGGTACCTACTAATCCGCGGGCCATTTGCGCGGCCAAGAGTAAAACTTGGAAGTTCGATAAAAAAAATCTTTACATTTTAGTTTTTTCAAAAATTCTTCATCCCTTCTTTAGTTACCAATTCAGAAAATAGAACTGAGGATAGATAGATTTTAGCGTATTTTTATTCCTAGACGACCTTCTGACCAATAATCATGAACCTCGCGAAGCAAGCGTAGTGATTATTTTCTTTTTTTTCGAAAGGCACCAAATGACCAGCCATATTGAACTACTGCGATGATGTACCTACAGATGTATGAATAGATACTTTTGTAACTTACAAAACACTTCCCTCATGTTTTATCTTTTTAGATAAGAACACTAGTATCACTATAATAGATAGTTTTCTACAATAAATCGATGCGACATGTTCATAAACATCTATCTTTACGGCCGCGACAACTGATAGCAATCTACCTGAAGACTATAAAAAGTTCTTTTTGCTACTTTTGGTCTGACATGCGAGGAACATAGAGCTAAGACAAAAGAAAAACTGTCGAAAGTGGTTAGGTTATTTTTTTTCGAAAGCTTGTTGGTATGGAGTATGGACCCCCGGTATAAAGCCGGAGGTCATGCGACGCCGGCCAGATGTTCCCCCACACTCCGGAATGAGCGTTGAAGCCACCCAGTTGGCTAATTCATGTAATTTCCATAACGCACCGATCAAGTTAAAGTAACGCTACAGTTAAATTTACGAGAGCGTATTGACAGGACTACCAAACTGAATTTCGACAAATAGTTCTACGACAAGATTTTACTTCGGCACTATGGAACTCCGACATTACGCTACTTCGACAATTATGGAACTTCGACACTGGGGTTTAAAGTAACCTAACACTACACACGCTAGAGTGAGCGAGCGTAGCGAGCGAACGAAGCCCCCGTCATCCCCTTCGAACCTAACCTATCCGTGTCGGGGTGCCCCAAATTAGGTGTCGAAGTACCTACCATAATTGTCGGAGTAGCGTAATGTCGGAGTTCCATAGTGTCGAAGTTAAAACTTATCGTAGAACGATTTGTCGAAATTCAGTTTGGTAGTGATCTGACAGCGATCGCCTATTAAGAGAATACGAAAAGCATTGTTTTGATCGAAACTTACCTGCAACTACACTGCAACTGAACTTATTAAGTTAAGTGAATTAGCCTACAGGATGAGCAGCGGGCGGGGCAAACATTTGCGACGTATGCAGTCTGCCAACCTGTCCAGGTTTCTCTCATTGTCGGCAAGAATAAGAATAAATTTATTTACCTAAAAAGATTTCTACAGAAAATCCTTAAATCCAACAGGTGTTGATGTTCTATACGATTGCTTATTAGCAAGGGATAAGTACATTGGGAAAGACATAGCAGCTCTCTACTGCCAAAAGACCCTATTCAAAAGCGAACCCCGGCCCCATTACTGAAAAGAAATAGTACCTACATTGTTACCCTGGGGGTGAAAGTAACTTATTTAGTCCTTGAGTGGCAGTATAGAAAGTTGGAACACGGTTCAAGGTTCAATACAAATGTGAAAATAAAACTAGTTTTTTTTTATAATTTGACAGCTGTCAGTTGAAAACGATTCCCCCTAGGGCTGAAAAGTATTACTTTCAACCCGCTCCTCAGGCAACTTCAAACCTACTTTCTAAGTATGAGTAATGAAAAAAGGTTTTTTTCACTAGCCCTGGTTTTAGTAAGTAATAATAATAATAATAATAATGTTTTATTGGAACTAAAAACAGGTTTACAATAAGTTTGCGTACGATAATAGCTACATTAGTTATAAAACTGTGTCGCAGCCATTAACGCCCACCTCCAAGAGGTCAAAGGCGGCAGCGTTCCAATGAAATAAAAAGGTAAGTAAGGACTAAACATAAGACTAAAGTTAGGGTAAGGAACATTACGTTAGTGTAAATGGTGTATGTTTGCATTGTGAATGTTTATTTATATGTGTAGTGAATGTTTGTTTGTATGTGTAGTGAATGTTTGTGTGTATGTGTAGTGAATGTAAGTTTGTGATTGAGTGCACATTTATGCGTAGGGATTTATGTCACGGGTATGTGAATTTCAACAGGTAGGACATATTTGGGATAAGAATTTTAGGTTTTAATAAATGATTCTAACTCTTCGTAGGGGAGGGTATGAAGCCTCGCCCCGATGTGTCCCACTCACTACCCCCATAACCCTGACCATCAGCCCGATGTCCTTGACATAGCGCTTCTAAAGAACGTAAACCTCGGTCTACGCTCTATAGAGACGCATGAAGAGCTAGACTCCGATCACCGCCCCGTAGTCCTTCACCTAGGTCCCCGGGGTGGTCCCCCGGATCCTGGACAACCCGCCCCGACCAAAACTGTCACGGACTGGGGTAAACTAGAGGAGCGCCTCAAGTCTTCCTCGTCCGTTCACTTAGATTCCATCCCCGACGATATCGTTACGATTGCCGACACGCTGGGCGCGATCGACTCCCTTACCAGTCACGTACAGTCCGTGGTGAACGAGTGTTCACGGCAGGTTCCAGCGGTGGACGAACACCGCTGGAAGCTGCCGGACGATGTGCGTGAACTGCTGACGGAGAAGAACGCATCCATCCGTGCCTATGACACTTTTCCCTGCGAAGCTAACCGCGCCCATATGCGTTCTCTACAGCGTGCTGTAAAGAAACGTGTACGGGAGGTTCGGGAAGCCCGCTGGGACAAGATGTTGAGCGACTTAGAGCCATCCCATCTGGCCTTCTGGCAATTACAACGAAATCTAAAATCCGATTGTGTAGCTTCAACTCCCCCTCTCAATCGTCCGAACCAAAGGCCGGCCTTTGAAGATGACGAAAAGTCCGAATGTCTAGCCGACAGTCTAGAAGCCCAATGTACTCCCAGCACCCAACCCGCAGACCCGGTCCATCTTTCCAAGGTGGATCGCGAGGTCGAACGTAGGGCCTCCCTCCCTCCCGATGAAGACCCCGACGATCCCTTACCCCCCATCACCGTAGACGAGGTCCACACGATAGTGAGGAATCTCAAACCTAGGAAAGCCCCCGGTTCAGACGGTATCACCAATAAGGTGATCAAACACTTTTCCGCCCCGCTCATAGTCCTCATGACCGCCATCTTCAATGGCGCTCTGAGTAATAACATCTTTCCGCAAGCTTGGAAACAAGCCACCGTTATCGGTATCCCCAAACCCGGCAAACCCAAGAGTGAGCCCACTAGTTACCGCCCCATCAGCCTTCTCAATGTATTTGGGAAAATCTATGAGCGTCTCATTTATATCCGTTTAAAAGATTTCGCTGACTCCCGTAAACTCATCCCCGACGAACAGTTCGGTTTTCGAACCCAGCACTGTTGCATTCGACAATTGCACCGCATAGTCGAACACATTAGCTCCCGTTTTATGCGCTCGTACAAAACGGGCATGCTCTTCTTCGACGTAGCGAAAGCCTTCGACAAGGTCTGGCACAACGGTTTATTATACAAACTGTACCAATTCAACGTGCCGGACCGTCTCGTGCTCATCATTCGAGACTTTCTGTCGGATCGCTCCTTCCGCTATCGCCTAGAAGGCACCCTCTCGTCCCCTCACCCCATTCGCGCCGGCGTCCCTCAGGGCTCCGTGCTATCGCCCCTTCTGTTCACGCTGTACACCAGCGACATTCCCAAACGTGGCTTGGCCAAGTTGGCTCTCTTCGCCGACGACACGGCTATCTACTATTCCGGTAGGAGTCTCGATAGCATCTCTCGAACCCTTCAAACCGCAGCCAACACCCTCGGGGTCTGGTTCCGGAAATGGAGAATAGAGGTGAATCCCGAAAAGAGCGCAGCCGTTCTTTTCGAGAGACACGGTGATTCCCACACCCACATCCGTCCTGTCCTCATGTTCGGCAAACAGATCCCTTGGGAGATGAAAGCCAAATACCTGGGGGTTATCCTCGACCACCATCTGAGTTTCCGAGACCATATCAAAGCGGTGCGCGCTCGCGCCGCTTTCGCTGTCGGTCGCCTCCACCCCATCCTTAGAGCGCGCAGTAAATTATCACTTAGAAATAAGCTGAGAATCTACGTGACGTGCATCCGCCCCATCTTGACTTACGCTAGCGTCGTGTTCGCACACGTTAAGCCTTGTCGCTTCAATTCCTTCCAAACCCTCCAGAATCGAGTGTTGCGCAGAGCCGCGGCTGCCCCGTGGTTCATGCGTAACGTCCAACTCCATCTCGATCTAAAAATGCCAACCATCAGGCAATACCTCAAACGCATTTCCAAGCGTTACTTCGACAATGCCCCCCGCCATCCGAACCCCCTAGTCGCCGCAGCGGCCGACTACAGTCCCTCTCTCATAAGTAAAGTTCGCCGTCCCAGGCACACACTTTTAGAACCCGACGACGAAATAACCCTCCTCCAGGAGGCGAGTAAATCGACCAGCACACTACACAACGTCCGCCGCCGTCCGGCATACCGTCCTCGCCGACGAGGCCCGTCGCGACGTCCCACCGCCGCCGGTCACGATCCACCGAGCTCTCCCGTCGTAGAGCCGGTCGTCTCTTCAGACTCCGCAGTCACACCGATAATTCAGCCCTCATCAAGCTGTCTCCCCCCCCTATGTCCACGCCAGCAACGCCCTAAGCCGAGGTCCGAGTCCCACTAGGGGTCGCCCTTAGTGCTGTTGTTGCAGGTAGTCATGATGTTAGTGTAGTACAAGTAGTTAGCTTAGGTTAAGTATTTTACTTCCCCCCCATTGGCTGGAGACCCTTCAGGTCTCGCCAATAACTGCCCGGTTACGTAGAAACCGTCCCCTAGGACGACCTACAGCAGTCCAATAGAAAAAAAAAAAAAAAAAAAAAAAAAAGGTATGAAGCCAATTTCTCGTGAGCGTTTTGCATTCCCTTAACGTCCGGGGATAAATGTTAAGTTCTTTATTAACTTTGTTATATAGAATGGGGCTTAAAAAGTGAAACTGACGTCTGACTACTTCAGTTTTGACCATCTCAGTCGGACAAACTCTGTCAATCCTCCGTTTCTGTTTACTAAAGTCAGGGTCAAATGAGATTTGAGAGTGTTTGCGAAGTATTGTGTTCAAGAGAAATGAATGCCTAACTGTAGGTATTTTACATAGTGTATACAGTTCCGTGGTAGGAAAGCGAATGGGCTTATGTGCCATGACCTTCAATACAGCCCTCTGTGCTCTCTCTAAACGCAACATTAAGTCCCTTGGATTTAATATGAGAGTAACGAGTTTATGCCGTCTTCTTCTCTCGTGTCAGCAAGAGCTATACGAAAACAGCTCATGCTGTGGTGAAAAGATTAGCCAGTCAATAAGGTTGGTAGCGGGGCTGACTGCCCAGGGTACGCCGGACGTACTTAAGTATCTTCACTCGTGGAGTTTATGCCGTATTGAACTATAACTTGTAACGTCGTTTTACCCTGTATGTACCTCCTCACATTGCTTAGGTAAGCTTACCAAATATACATACATTTCGCATCTGACTCCGTTTTGCTGGCATGGGAGTGCGGCTTTGACGACCACTTCCCCTACAACTGCACCTCATTCTAACTAGAAAACCCAAGAAGCCACCTCCAACCCCTTCCTGGCTTTCATACATCGTTGTACCCCACCGCACAGACATATCGCACCGCAAAGTAACTCCAGCAAAAAGACTGCTGTTGTCACACCTATAAAGCCTCATCAACCCCTATCCACTTCTTCACACATCGTTAACCCCACCTACACTTCGCACCTCCCGCGTTGTCTCCGGCACTCGAGTGCATGGCTCTAACGAGTGCGGTCGCCAACGCTGCCGCTGCGGCTGCCGCGGCCGGCGCAGGCAAGAAGGCCGCACAGGTTCAGTTGCAGGCCGAGCTCAACACGGATGAAGAGTGGAACAAGTTCCTCAATAGAGATGGATTGCTAGGTGAGTTATTAAAAAACAAATAGGTAGGAATAGTGTTAGTTCTTTTTTCTCGAAGTTCTTTTTTGATTACAAAGTAAACGTAATTTGAGTGATTGTCCGAAAAATATAGAAATTAAAGCTTTATCGCATAGGCAAGATTTGTTAAAAGGTCTACAACACAGGGTGTTTCCGAATTCATGTAATTCCTTCAAACCTCGTGATCCACTTAGTGACACAGATAGACACTGCACGGGATATATATTATTAAGACAAAATGTTTTTTCAAAATGGTGTTCTTTAATCTTTATTATGACTTTTCATTTTCGCGCCCCGAGTTCACTGATTGCGCTAGTAGTCGTGTCCGCCAGCTGTTTCGCCGTGCTTCTGTTAATGTTTGTTCGAAATGGAAATGTGTTATCATATAAAAAAAACTGTTTGAAAAAAAAAAAACCCTTTCTTGTTGTTTATACTCGTAATATACATACGACCACTTCCCAAAACCGCAAGACAAATTTTTATTTTTAGTCAATCGAAATACCATGCACAGTTAATCTGTATCAGTTGGTATCAGTAGTAGGTACATAATAGATCAAATGTTTTTTTAAGAAATTACATGACGAATTCATTTACAATAATTCTTCTTTCGTGACAATACCTCAATAATTATATCATTTAAATCAAAATAAAAGTGTAATAACTATAACACTTCGAAGCGAGCACATCATCAGCAGAAGATTTTTGTGGGCTTATATTGAAACTTTACGGTGTTCTATTTGTTGTGGTCAGTGGTCGACGTGTACTCCGAGTGGTGTGGACCCTGCATTGGAATGGTGGGCAACTTGAAGAAGATCAAGGTGGAACTGGGAGGCGACAACCTGCATCTGGCTGTGGTAAGACTTGCATAGTCCGTAATAATAAACAAATCAATACAAGAGTTAGTCGGAAAGGGGGTAATAATCCGTGGGAAACTTAAAGTACCACTGCTAACTGTTTTAAAGCAAGTGTTAAAATTACAAAATTCGTATTTTTTTATTTCCATGAATAAATATTTTTATTTTAGTTTTTACAAAAATTCTTCATCTCTGTTTTAGTTACGAATTCAAAAATAGGGCTTAGAATCCGTGACCCCAAATATGACCTAAAACATAAACACAGCTGATCACAACTTAGAACCACTATTTTTTTTTAACCTGACTGCTGTAATCTTTTTCCTCAGGCTAAATCAGACACGATAGAATGTCTGAAGAGGTTCAGAAAACGCAGCGAGCCAACCTGGATGTTTATCGCCGTAAGTGTTGCCATTATCATACGTCTGCACTCCATATTCGAGGAACGCACTCAGCACAGTTGGCCGAAAATTTAGAGAGAAAGAGAGTGTGTATCCGGCAATGCCCAGCAACTATTTATAGCATCGCATGCTCAATCTATTGTTATAATGTTAATATATATCATTATGAGCAGTATAATTATGGCAGTAGTTCCCATTTGTTCAATGGAATATGACGACATCTTACAAAATGACACATATTTTTTCTCGACTCGACATAAACATTTAATTCTATATTATTTAAGTCCCATTTGTTCTACGGAACATGACTGTTTATTTTCTACATGTTATTTAACTAAATATTTATTTTAGGAACGTAGACGTCACTTACAATTTGTCGGATCTCTGTGTCAAACTTGTAGAACAATTTGGGAAAAATTACGATTTCCATTTTGTTCTATGATGTCACTGAAAAGTGAAGTCGGATGAGTTGCTAGTATGCAGATCTATGGAAAAAAAAAAAATTGTCAAATTTTTTTGTTGTTGTTGTTTCAGTTTGTCCGTTGACGTCATGTTCCATAAAATAAATAAATGGAAATTACCCATATTATATGGCTTAATGATTACCGGCAGGTAATCAATTGCTGTCTACAATCACCCAGCGGCAGCCATACTCGGCATAACACGACCATACCAGCAATGTACTACCTAGCCCTTCCCTAACTACCTATGTTGGGATCAACTTCCAGTCTAACCAGATGCAGCTGAATACCAGGATTTTACACGGAGCGACTGCCATTAGACCTCTGCAACCCAATTACTGGGCAATGCAGATTAGACTGGTTGTCAGACTTTCAGGCTTCTGACTACCCGTTACGACTGTCATAGGTATTCGTATGGCCATACCTGGGCAACTTGTCAGTGTTGCCTTAACACGTTCAGTGCTGGGTGCCCTCCGAGAGGGCACCCTGTAGTCGCATTCGCCATGCCGGGTGCCCTCGTGGAGGTCTCATTTTAAATATAGGTTTTTTTTTAGAAAATACACCGCCATAAAACAAACAACAAGACCCCGTGAAAACACTATTTTTGTACGTAGCTTGTACGTACGTTTGCTTGGTGGTAGGATCTATACAGTCCGCCTGGCTAGCTACAACCCTCACATTAAAGTCCGGCGCCAAGCAGTTTACTGTGTTCCGTCGTGTGTATGTGAGAGCCAGAGGGGTATAGTGGAATCCCTCTATATCTCTATTACTTGGATTCGTGTGCTCCATCTTAGACCCTGTCTGCGCTCACCATCAGGTGCGACGAGGGTCAAACGCGACCAACTCAAGAAAAAAAAAATTGTACCGTGTTTTCTGACACGGTTTTTAACCTAATCCAATAAACCTCCCTCTTAGAGGGTACACACTTAGCGCAAAAGTAATGCCGAAGGCCCTCCTGGAAGGTCCACTAGCAATATGTATGGCGGCAAGGCATAAGCACACACACGATCGCACAGCGGATGACATAGTGCGCAAGTGAAGTGTTTTTACTAACATAGGCTTAAGTTTTATTACTAACATAAACTGTATTATTTAACGTAGGTATATACAGTGGTGGACATACAATTAGAAACACCAAGTGTGACTTTTATTTTTAGTACAATTTAACTTGATAATTAATGTTATACGTATCACAGAGGGCTTATACCTATTTATCTATAATGTATCCACATCATGAAGTATTACTATGTCAGTTTTGGAAATATCATACAACCGTTTATGTAAAAACTGGTATACTTTATAAAATAAAATGAAACAGCACAACGTACTAAGGTGGACAACTAATTAGAAACAGAAAAAAAACATTAGCATAAATATGAACAAAGGTAACGAAACAATAAATAATGAAGTTAAATGGTACAAACGTTTTATAATAATCATTTAATGTCTGGTTGGGAAGCCTCTGCTGTCGATTACAGCTCTACAACGACGTGGCATTGATTCTATCAATGTTTCATACCTTTCTAGGGAATTTTTCTTCAAGCTTCTACAAATGCGTCTTAAACTTGTTGTAGTATGATACTAGTAGTAGTACGATATTAGTGATATGTTTATAGGACAATGTTTTCTTTACAATGTACCACAAACTTAGACTTGATTCAAATCTGGACTATTCGCAGACCACTCTTACACCGATACTACAATAATCCAAACCAAAGAAACAACGTTAAAGCATTTCTAAGAGACTAATTAGTGTCGGTGTTAGAGTGGTCTGCAAATAGTCCAGATTTGAATCAAATCTGAGTTTTTGGTACATTGTAAAGAAAACATTGTCCAATAAACATATCACTAATATCGTACTACTACTAGTATCATACTACAACAACTATTAAGACGCATTTGTAGAAGCTGGAAGAAAAATTCCCTAGAAATGTATGAAACATTGATAGAATCAATGCCACGTCGTTGTAGAGCTGTAATCGACAGCAGAGGCTTCCCAACCAGACATTAAATGATTATTATAAAACGTTTGTACCATTTAACTTCATTATTTATTGTTTCGTTACCTTTGTTCATATTTATGCTAATGTTTTTTTTCTGTTTCTAATTAGTTGTCCACCTTAGTACGTTGTGCTGTTTCATTTTATTTTATAAAGTATACCAGTTTTTACATAAACGGTTGTATGATATTTCCAAAACTGACATAGTAATACTTCATGATGTGGATACATTATAGATAAATAGGTATAAGCCCTCTGTGATACGTATAACATTAATTATCAAGTTAAATTGTACTAAAAATAAAAGTCACACTTGGTGTTTCTAATTATATGTCCACCACTGTATGTAAGTTTGTAAGGTATGTATCTATGGGCCAAAGTTGCCTGAAAATAAATGAATTTATATTATTATTATAAGCTCTATGAAAAGTGTGGTGAACTAGAATGTGTTAATATTAATGAATAATACGACCATATTGCCATACCATTGCCGGCTATGCATAAAATGTTGATAGTTTTTTAGCCCCTTTGCATACGGACAGGCAGATTGACTGTAAACAAAGTCTCCCGAGTTCCGTGTTTGCTATTTGGCTACGATACCCTAAAAAAGTATCATAGCCATTTCGTTTTATGTTCGATGTTCAAAACATACTTCCTCACACGTCATTACTTAAATAGGGGCGAGCTACCGACAAATTACAGGCACACCCCTACCTGAACGATAGATTCATACAGTAAATGAACCAGACATGTGCCTTGTACGACCCTGTACGAGTTATATGTCTTCATATACGTAGGTATTCTGCAGCTGTCTATCTACAGGCTGTAAACGAATTCGTTGCTGGGGAGTTTGTTGCGCCGTTTCTTCTTCACAGCATAAACACTAGGAAGCGGTGAAGGGAGGGCTTTTTTGTGGACTGTCTAACATTGACATTAAAAGAAAAACTAAGTAGGTAATTCTAGTATTTTGAATAAATGAGTTTTGAGTTCGTCTAATTCCTTAAAACTACGTAGTCTATTACGATTAACTCTGCATAATTATAATAATATAAAAAAAATGGTGCTATTGCAGAGTCATTTTAGCGCCCCGAGTTTACTGACTGCGCAGAGCGATATCGCACAAGTCGTGCCTGCCAGCTGTGTCGTCGTTTTTTCATTCGTTTATGCGTGGCATCCAAATTTCCTACAAGTTTTTTTTTTTTCTTTATTAATTAGAACCATATTACGTGGTTTAGATACGATCACTTACCCATACAGCAACTTTTTTTCAATCTAAATCCCGTTCGCATTTTGCCAGTTATAGATCATATCGCATCTTCGGTAAGACAAGGGCATAACTGCACTTTATGTAATTTTACAGGCGAGCCATTTTGTAACATTTTATTCTGCTTATCCCGTAATCGGGCAAGCGATTTTAAGAAAAGTAAATAACAAACAATTTGGCATTTTTTAATAAACAAATGTAGATACTTACTTATCATTTTTATTTTTTATTCAAGAATATATCGAGCCTTTACCGCCGTTTTAGCGCAACCGACAAAAAACAAATTTTACAGGAGAAGGTTTTTTTTAAATATTTTTAAAAAGAAATGTGCTAGAAAATAGAAAATATACATACATTAATGATTTTCAGACATTTACATATATAATGGAAAAAAATACAAAAATATTTAGTATATAAGCTATTTATGTCGCTTAATTTATTTTTGCTGTCATAATCTAAGGTTGTTTTGGCATTTACGATAAAAATATCCATTAATATTAATATTACAATAAACTATATTTTGATAAATAAATAGATATTTTAAAAGGCGTTTAAATGAAATAGTTATAAAATATTGAAAATTAAAATTTATTTCTATTAAACAATAGGAGTAATGAGATCAATCAGCATAATTATAACCTTAAAGACGGAAAGTCTCCGGGATACGACCTTGTAGATAGCATTCTCCTGAAAAATCTTCCAAAAAAAGGAATTGTTTCAATTGTAAATATATTCAATGCTTGCCTACGGCTTAGCCACTTCCCAGGACAATGGAAAATAGCGCAGGTAATAATGTTGCCTAAACCTGGTAAGTCACCTAATGAAGTAGCTTCATACCGACCTATTAGTCTGCTGCCATTAATGGGTAAACTCTTTGAAAAGGTATTGCTGAAGAGGATGAAGGCTCACTTAAATGACGTAATTCCAAATCATCAATTTGGCTTCAGGGAGAACCATGGCACGATAGAACAAGTTCACCGCATCGTTGACGTAATAAGCAGATCGCTGGAGGATAAGAAGTACTGCTCAACTGTCTTTTTGGATATTAGCCAGGCCTTCGATAAAGTCTGGCATGAAGGGCTCTTATATAAAGTTAAAAAGATGCTCCCACACTCCTTTTACATTAGATTGCACTCCTATCTCAATGATCGATGTTTTGAAGTAAAATTCAACGAAGAACTTTCGGACTTACACGTGATAAAATCTGGAGTGCCTCAGGGAAGTATACTCGGTCCGGTTCTTTACACCATATTTACTGCTGACTTACCAACCACAGATAGCACTATGGTTGCAACATACGCGGACGATACGGCCTTATTATCCGCACACGAGAACCTAATATCAGCATCTGAACATCTACAACATCACATTGACAAGATTGAAGAATGGCTTAAAACTTGGAGAATGCAAGCTAATCAAAGCAAGTCAGTACACGTAACATTTACGCTCAGGAGAGACACCTGTCCCCCGGTGACAATTTACAATGACGAAATTCCGCAAGACGACCATTCGAAATATTTAGGTATGCACTTGGATCGAAGGTTGACCTGGCAAAAGCACATTTGGACAAAACGAAAGCAACTTGATTTAAAATTGCGAAGTATGTACTGGCTTATAGGACGCCACTCACAAATGAGCACTCATAGCAAGTTGACAGTGTATAAAGCCATCTTGAAACCTATATGGACCTACGGCATCCAACTTTGGGGTACAGCCAGCAACAGCAATATTGAAATACTGGAAAGATTCCAAACAAAAACACTTAGAGTCATCTTTAACATACCACAGTACATCAGCAATAAAATTATATATCACGACCTGAAACTACCAACCGTCAAACAGGAGATCACGAAGTATAGTTCTAACTACCAGAAAAGACTCGAAAAACATCAAAATGAGCTTGCCTGCAGACTGAGCGGAGACAAAAGTCTACGCTATAGGCGTTTGAAGAGACATAGTGTTCAAACACTACTGGATAGATTCGTCAGGACGGAAGGAGACACCCAATGAGAAGTGTCTCACCAAGCTAAATTACCCAATCAGATAAATTTATATCAGACAGAGCAATGGCTTATTGTTGTGAAAAACAGATTGCCATGACGCGGAAATAAACAAAAAAAAAAAAAACAACGAGAACGATGTTTTTGTCGCATAACTTGCACGGAAATAAACAGGTCACGACAGGTTTGTTTATAGTAAACGCCTCATAGTCTATCACCTATGTCGGTTGCGATAACAAGTAGTGTCACTTGCGCTACAAAAAATTGATCGCAAGGCGCTTGCGATAAAAATGCTTGTTGTCGCTTACGTTATGGCTTTAAAAATATATGTATTTACGATAATTTTAGCACTTGCTACAACTTTATAACGGTTAAATTTTGGCGGGAAATGTCAACAGGGATAGATCCGTTATGGTTTAAAATACTACTTACGATAAAAAAAGCATTTTCGACAAAAGTGTCGCTTACGATAATTTGGCGGTAATGGCTCGAATAGTTAAAAAAAATTGCTAGGTTTAAAAATAAAAATATAAGAAAGAAGACATCGCGACGTAGTCCAAAAAAGTTGCTGGGAAAATAGTTCCCTGTGCCCAATTAAGGGTTATATTACTTTGAGATCATTTTTCGAAGGTGCCATATGGTTTTAAAGAATTACACGAATTCGTTTACACCCTGTATAGTTTTGTTTATAGGTACCCTCATATGTAGGGAGCAGTGATTTGTGGCGAGGTGGCACGGATGTGGGTATCGACCAAACACCTGAAAAAACTTCAGTCATATACATATCTACTACAGAAAGTTTCGCTTTAAAAAGTTTATTTTATCATTGAAGTTGTGTGGCTTTTGCGAATTTTATGTTGCTTTAAATTCATGTAGGTTTAGAATTACGATTAGGGTTCTTCAAGCGGCACGAAGATACCTAGACAAAGCAACAAAATGAGGGAAATTTCATATGATAATTGCCTATCGAAATAGGGTATTTTACTGAAAAAATCTAATTAGACCGTCAGTTAGATTATCAAAAAATATTTGAGCCGTATTTTTTCTTTTGTTACGTAAACCAAAATTGACGAAGATACGACACTTTTAAAATTAGCAAAACGTCACAAGCAAGTACAATTTTTACTTGCTTCTGACGTCACAAGCCCCCACTCTCGAGTTTTGATGCGTTTATAAATATTCATAGATTTAACAAAAGGAAAAATACGTGTCCACTATTTTTCAAAACTAACTGGCGGACTAATTAGATTTGCAATTTATTGATGCTGTCAACATGCCTATTGAGTAGGTATCTAAGAAAGACAAAGATCAATTATCTCAGCCGTAATATTCTATTTATATGAATACTCAAAGTCGCCTGTATCTCGTAGATATTTCGAGGTTTTCGGTATAAAAGTAGCCTATGTCCTTCTTCAGATTCCAAACTATCTCTATACCAAGTTTTATCAACATCGGTTCAGCGGTTTAGGCGTGAAAGCGTCACAGACAGACAGACGGATTTACTTACGCATTTAGTAGGGATTGTTTGTCACTATACAACGTTATTTTTAGTACCTATATACAAAAACCGAGACACCCCAACAAGATTTTCATTAGAACTGCCTGAATATGTGTTTTTTTAATAAATCTCCAAGTTACACCGTAGTTTATGTCGCGTTAAGTTCCCTAGTAAAGTGTGAAATACCTGAGATGTGCTATGCAGGGGTTGTCTAGTACACGGAAACTGACCGAGCGGACCATCTCAAGCCTCAAGGTGTCTATTCCCGTCAACTGTTATGGGTAGAAACCTACTGAAACAAAATTGAAATTTACGAAAAAAAAAAATGTGGTGTAAAAAATATGTCAATCGATTCTCCTAGTGATTCTGAACAAACTAGTTTGAGGTTTAGGTTTAGTATATACTAAAACTAAGCTTGTATAACCGTTAATATTTACGTACATATTGCACCATAATGAACATCTGTAAAGTATTTGCTAAACCATCCATGTCCGAATACCAGTCTGGACAACTTCTGAACGTGGTGTTCGGAGCCGACGCGCCTCGCATCGCTCGCACGATAGAACAGGAGCTCCGGAATGAGGTGCTGGCTAAGAAGGGAGAGCTGGAGCGACCGAAGAGAGCTCCGAACGAGCTGACGACTCCAGAACGGGTAATCAAGTGACTGTTGTCTTTAAGATACCATCCCCTCATCACGCTTGTGATCTTTGACGTGTTAATAAGCGTACAGATTAGAGATGTGACTTTGGCCTACTAGCCGATTAGTTGGTTGTAAAGAGGCCGACTAATTGGCCAAGCCGATAACGGTTTTGGGGGTATTCGACAATTTCTGTGACGCTTCGTTTACAGCATAATCGCGCGCAAGTCGCAACCGCCGCCTGCGAGCGTGTCGGATCATATTATTTTTATTTCGCATTGTTTATTTTTTTTATGAAATGTATAACTCCTACCTATATACATTTAATTGAGAAATACATACAAAGTAAGAAGCCGGATATATACAAGGTTAGTCGGAAAGGGGGTACTAATCCGAAGCCCACTTATAGTATCGCTGATGACTGTTTGAAAGCAAGTGTTAAAATTTCAAATCAAATGATTTTTATTTTAGTTTTTTCAAAAATTCTTCATCCCTGCTTTAGTTACAAATTCAGAAAATGGTGCTTCTAATTCATGACCCCAAATATGACCTAAAATGTAGGTAAACACAGCTGATCATAACTGGGGATTGATAGATTGTAGAGTTTTTTTTTTTTGAGATTTTTTAACAACTGTTTCTCTTAAACTATTGACTTTTGGGAAAAGTTGTAGAACAAAAGTTGCTCATTATGTGTACTTTAACACCCTTTCGGATTAGTACTCCCTTTCTGACTAACCTTATATGTATAATAGTCGGCGACTACGAAAGTGGCCGGATAGTCGGCTTTACCGACTAATCGCCGACTAGTAGGAACATCATTAATACAGATACTTTTGTATTGAAATACTTCGCCTAAAGGCGCCAGCATATCGCAATTTCCCTCTATTCTGTTCCATTTTATCCAACGAGCCCTCTGATTCAGAACGATTCGGTAAGTCAGTTGTCAAACGATTCGATTTGCTATCTCTTTTTCTCTCGTAATCGGTCTATAACTGCTTATCGAAAAGATTCTAAATCGGGAGGCTGGTATATCGAGCTCTGAGCTTCAAAATTTCCATCGGAGTGTATTATTCGTTATACACCTTTCCAGGAGGTAGCAACAATCCAAGAGAAGTTAGAAGAAGAGAAGAAAGCGAAAGAGGCAGCCGCGGTGGAGGCCGCGAGGTTCGCCCGCCGGGAGGCGAGGGCCAAGCGCCTGGAGATGCACTTCAACGACATATGCCCGGCGCTGATGTTGCCGCACGCGCAGAAAAACTTGAGGAAGGTCACTGATACCATTGAACCTTTTGGTACGTATCCCTTACTGATTTACAATAAATTGTAGGATGGTGTTTGGTTGGTCCTGTTTCGACATTCGATTGATCAGCTATTTTGTACGCTATTAGAGTAAAGAACAAGACCTTGTATCTAGCGATATCTAGTCACAAATTCCTTCCTAACACTTTTAAAAGCTTTTTTGTTTTGCTTTGTAAGCTAGGAATATGTTCAAGATGCCAGAGTGGGATAACGCTATTGGTATGACCACACCAGTGCGCTTTCACGTTCATCTTGCGCCTTCAACTTTCAATTCGTCTTGCGTCAAGCGTATGCAATATTGATTGCCATAAGACGCATGCAGCTTATCGTCTACACCTGCTGGTACAAGCGTACCCACCGGTGACGGATTAACGCGCGCTAGGGGCATACGCTGTTTTCAAACTAGTTTTAGTGCATGCGCCAGACGAAGACGCAAGATGAACATGAAAGCGCACTGGTGTGGACATACCAAGACACCGATAGTTCAGCCCTGACCAAGCTGTCTCCCCCTGAACCCCACGCCAGCAACGCCCTAAGCCGAGGTCCAAATCCCGCTAGGGGTCGCCCATAGATATATTTTTATATTTCTATGGGGTCGCCCTTAGTACTGTTGTTGTAGGTAGTCATGATGTTAGTGTAGTACAAGTAGTTAGCTTAGGTTAAGTATTTTTCTTCCCCACCCAATGGTGGCCCCAGCCAATGCTGGAGACCCTTCAGGTCTCGCCAATAACTGTCCGGTTACGTAGACACGGTCTGCAAGAACTATCTATTAGCAGTAAAAGAGAGAAAAAAAAACAAGTAACAGACATATCCTGCACGCGCTCGACGACTCACTGTCATAAGTGCAATCGCAAACACTGATGGTAGGCACTCAATTATTATATTTTTGAAATCCACATATTATGTAACACGAATATAATCTGCAATTCCAGGCATACTGCTTGCGGACAAGTGCCCGATAGTGGTAGGCAAGGAGGGCGCCAAGATCTTGGCGGTGGAGGAGCCGGAACTTGGCGAGCCCAATGCAGCGGCAGCGCTGATCGAAAGACCTTCGCTGGCGTTACTGTTTAAGAAGATGCCCGATAAAGATGGGGATATCATTGGTAATGTCGCAGTGGTACTTACTGTAGAATACGTTACTGTTTATAATATGGGAACAGGGCAGTGGAGTTATGTGGTAGACAAGGATTTTTGTTTTGGGCGATTCTCTGTAAAACATCATTGATCAATCTCAATAGAGAGATTGAGAGGAGCAATAAAAAATGATTTTCAGCCGTTCAATTTTAACTGAGTTGACCTAAAAAGAAAGGTATATGTTGCTCGAAAACAACAAGAGCGTTAAAAGACTTATCCTGGATTGTCGGATACCTTTAATTTTTGGAAACCATTTAGACCAGCAAACAAAAATATAGGCTAGTAGCATTGACTGAAAAACATATGAACCTTGGGTCAGCGCTCAAAAATGTCCAAACTGAATGTAGACTAAAACGCGAAAATGAAAACTACTTTATTTCAATGGGTGCAGTCGAATCTTCGTAAGCCAATTTAGGCATTCTGATGACGACAAGGCGGACTGCCTTGGCGCGCAATCTGGTGGTGTATATAAATAAACTCAGGACACTTTTTTCGTGAATTTTGTACTACAACCTTGGTCCATGTGTTCTCCAATCGCTAGTAAGTATTCTATAATTTTAGAGATGACCCGTCGAGCGCTCTGCGGAGACGGTCTGGCTGAAGACGATGAAGCTAGAAAGAAACTGCCTTCAACAGAGCTCCGCGCTGACAATACAATCGGAATATTCGTGCCCAAAGACAGGCACGAAAGAGCCGCTGTACTGGACGTGTTGTTTCCTAAGGTAAGAAACCTCCCGTGAAGGTTTTACTTAATCATCCCACCTAGTATTTTCCGAGGGCCCTCGAACAAATAGAAAAAGGGCTTGAACATCGCTGCTCCGGGGTTATAGAGCCTCTGGTTATGGGCCCTGATAAACACGAAATTGGACATGCTGTTTATAAAACATCACATTCCATCACAAATGCAGTCCGTAGCTTGACATTTGCTGTACCTATAGGCGTATGTAGACTTAGGGCCGGGTGGGCCGTGCCCACCCCAGAATGGTCTGGTACTAACCCCAGGATGTTGGGTTACTGATCCGAAGTTCTAGGTTGGACACTTAAATAACTTCACACAAAAACAATTTCAATGAAATATGGGGCCAGGCTCCCCCTGGAAAATAAGCCTAGATACGCCAATGGCTGTACCCAAAAAAGGAGGTAGGGTAATGTGCCTGTAGTCACCAGATTATCGGATTTTGCCCGCACAGTTAGGTCATTCAGACTGTTGACACTGAAGACCTTCTGGCGTCAACGGTCGTGGCAAAATGCACTATATACTCATAGCCGTGAAATTGACTTTTGCAGAAGCAGGATCTTATGCTATTCTTCCTCCCTATTCCAAATCATAATAGTCCCTTCCTGTGATCACAAGCGAAACGATAATTGTCGTTATCCCCAGATGGTAGGCGCCGTGGTAGAGCCGCCAGCTCCCGCGGAGCCCCCGCACATCGCGATGATGTTCGGTGCGTGGCAGCGTCGCGCCGTGCTCAGTATGGCCGGGCTGCCCAAACTGGCTCCAAGACTGTTACGCTACGGGTTCTTTGCAGATGCCAACGTTGAGGAACCGAAGCTGTTGTGCAAGAATATTGACCAGTACGATCTAAGGCCGGAGAAGGAATAGTATGTTTAATTTTTTTTAAATCTATGGGACGTGTAAAATGCGGTTTAGAACCAGCTGGTCCTCACGGAGTGAGCAGCTATCTACCTTAGTAGCTACCTTAACTCACGCCGTGAGTTTTATTTGCGTATGCCATAATTATATTAGATGAACAATTGTTAGCAGCAGTAGTAGTAAGCGCTAGGTATTTGCTAGTATACACTGAGTTGGTGACCCTTTCGGCGTGTGCATGCTCGACAACATAAAATGTGCACGTTTGAGCTATTTTTGTTTATTGCTTATGCTTTCATTGTGTCTTTGGATGAATATAATTTAGTTTCTTTCTTTCTTATGTTGCGAAGACCGTATCTGTCGCCTGCTTAAAAACAAAAATGCACTTCATAATAACGATTCTTTGAGTTGGCAGAGAGGGAGGAATATTAGGGAGAAAGACGAAGTTGCAAAAATTCCCCACTTCCGACTGCAAAGATAATCAAAATCAAAAGGTATCTCAAAAAATCGCTAAAAATTAATATAAAAATAAAATACTTCCAGTGATCATCCTTACTGACTAGCACATTAAAAAATTGCTCTTTACTCCTTCCTTGTAACAAACAAGAAAGCAAATGATTTAGAATGACACAGATGTTTATTTGTTTAATCTTTGTGTCATCTTTATTCCATTTTATGGTCTTTAGAGTAGTAGGTATTGCATGATTGAAAGTAAAATATTTTTAAGATAAGTAATACTGCGCCTGAAAGAATATCTGGAGCAATTTCTAAGTATGATAGCCAGTAAGGATGACAATCGGAGGTATGGAATTTATTAATACTCTTTTTTATCAATTTTTTGAGAAATTTTTCTCAGCTGTCGGACTTGGGGTAATTTTCTATGGAAGTTGCAACTTCTCCTTTTAGCTGACCTTTGATCCTAATTTTTGAACTTTTTAAAAGAGAACGATACCGCTGTTACTACATCATTTAAATCGAACTTTCCCATCTATTCCACAGTTGCGAGACCATAGTTCTAATGATCGCAGTGGGTCTGGCAGAGCCGTTGTTAGCGGAGCCTGACGAAATGTTCCCTGAAGGGGCTCCCGAGGAACTCCTAACCTTGGGCCCGCTACACACCAGCGCCGACGCAGTAGTCGGCAGCGAGGAGTGCGCCAGGTTCTTCCCACCGGGGTACAGCGCGCCGGAACGGAAACCCAAGTCCAAGAGTAAGAAGAAGAAAAAGGTAAACATTCTTCTAGTCTTTATCTTTCGATTGTCAGTTTGGTAGCCCTAAGGCGCTTCGCAAACGTAGACGCTTGTGGCTTGACTTCTATTACACACTTTTGAGACGCTAGAACTGGAAAAGTTTTTGCGCAAACTAAGACACTTCAGTGTCTCGAGTCGGACAAAAGCAACCAGTACCAAAGAGAAGAATAATAAGTGGTCGGTGTAAACAACTGTGTGAACAACTAACCCCCATAAGACGTTTAGCCAGCAGTCTTCGGCCAGTCATTTTTTTAAGCTTGTGAAATCATCAAATGACTTCTTCCGCTCTGGGCGGAGCGGAAGGGAATGTCTGACTCTTACTGACTAAAACCCATCCGTGTTCCTCTTAATGCCTTTTGCGTTCCAGGGCCGCGGTAACTCTTTTAAACAAATTCTGCAAACTTGGCCAAGTCCTACGGTGATGATAAAGACTTTAGTATACATATAATCTCATCAAGCGATGTTGCTGATGATGCTCTTTTTTGGAAAATATCGAGTCCCTTCAAATACTGTCTAATGTTAAACTATATAACGTCCATTTAATTTTGAATTCTACAAAATCACTCCACATATGTTTCTATTTCCAGAGACGTCACGAGAACAAAGAAGAGAACGCAGAGGAAGCGCCAGACCGAACGCAGAGCACAGAGAACGCAGACGCAGAACCCAACGGGGAAGCAGAAAATGGGGAGGAAGGCGAGGAGAACGGGGACGGTGAAGAGAATGGGGACGAAGAAAACGGCGAGGATAACGATGAACAGCACGCGGATAAGGCTACGTCTCCGCCGCCTCCTACGCCGCATTAGAGGGGTGAGGAGAATGAGGACGTTGGAGCTGACGAGGACAATGATAAACAGCATGTTGACGATGGAGCTGGCGAGGACAACGATACATGTATAGAATGCGGATAAGGCCAAGTCTCCACCGCCGCCTAAAAACCATAACAAGGACAAAAATAACATGATAGAAGATACGCGGAGGACGCCAAATGACAATTTGTTCTCCTTTAGCGTTTAAGTTAGCGTTAACGTTATCTTACTACATCTCGAACATTTGAGAACTATGACTAAATAATTGGCATTGTTGCTTTTATCTATATTTATAAGATAAAGATAATCATGTTACAAATTATTAATGTAATTATATATTTTAACGAGACAAAAAACTGAAGGTACAAAGTGCGATTTTTGAACTTTCAACCGTGATTGGTGATACTCATTACGCCAAAGTAGAGATAAACTACGATAACATGGCGCGCCCCTCCATTGACACTTCAAGTAAAAATGTGTGAGAAAGAATATTTACAACGTGTCATTCGTTCAATGCACATGTGTGCATTCTGCAACTTAAACAAAAACATGGATCAGTCGCTCGACAGATTTGACGTCGCTAAATAACATTATGGTAACTATGGTACCGCTTGGAGGTTTGTATGGATGACACACGTGCGCCTTGTCGAGCGCGAACTTTAATTATGCACTAGTCGAGCAATAAATCTACTAAATATCAAATACTGTCAAACACAAACATGGTGACTTGTTGGCATATGCACACACACATTGAAGACAGATGTTGGAGGGGCGCGCCATGTTATCGTAGTTTATCTATACTTTTACATTTTTTTCCGAGTTTGTATGGGAAGATGGTCGATTAAAGGGGAACATGCTTTTTCTTTATTCCAAAGTCGTTGAAGAAAAGATCTTAACATAACGAGTACAGTCAACTCTGAAAGGTTTTTTAGACACTAAAGAAGCAGTGTGTCTAAAATTTTTTTGCTAAACCTGTAAAACAGTTCAATAAAACACTGCATAATATTCTAAAATTTGTATTTTCATTTATTTATAAATAGTCAATTATAATATATTTGTATTAACAATAAAGTAAATGAGTAACGACTTAACTGATAGGGGTGGAGGGGGAATATTTTACAGTGCAGCCGAGGCGGCCTCACACAACTGAGTCTTTTCGGTTCCTGAAACAAACATCATATTGAATACAATAGAATTCTGAGTGGCACGGACTTCATAAGGACTCCTTCGAATGTTTAAGGTAGTGTTGCCTAACTATCGATAGTTGATCTATTGATAGTTAACCTTGAAAACTAGTAACAATATCGATAGGGCTATCGATAGTATTGGGATTTTACAATACTATCGATAGTATCAATAGACAGACATGTGCAATACTATTAATGAATACCAATAGTATCGATAGTATTGAGTTGTGATACTATTGACACTGTCGATACTATCACTATGAAAGTCTGTTTTACAACAATTGCTGACGATACTATCGATAGTATTAGAACTATCGATCTTTTTACTCCATCGATATTTAACGAAAATTCAATAGTATTGTGTTGATGCAAAAGTGCTTATAATTATGCGATGTACACAAATTGTGAACTCAAACATAACAATTTAGTGTCTTAATACTTTTCGTGAGTTTACTTGTTCATAAAAATATTTTATTCTAATAGGTCATGATGATTTATATCCTGATGCAATACTATTGAATTTTCGTTAGATATCGATGGGGTAAAAATATTGATAGTTCTAATACTATCGATAGTATCGCTAGTAATTGTTGTAAAACACACTTTTATAGCGATAGTATCAATAGTATCACAACTCAATACTATCGATACTACTGGTACCCATCAATACTATTGCACATGTCTGTCGATTGATACTATCGATAGTATTGTTAAATTTCAATACTATCGATAGGCCTATCGATATTGTTACTAGTTTTCGAGGTCACGATAGTATTGAAATACTATCGAGAGGCAATCGATAGTTGAGCAACACTAGTTTAAGGCCCAAGCTAAGGCAGGAGCTTCGCTTGGTGCCATGCTTGAAGTGGCATGCTGAACAAGGTGCTAGGTGGTACGCTATTATTGTATCCTCCATCTTTTTGAGATGTCGATGCGTCCGTTCACTCGGATACTCACTATGTGACTAATAGTAATGCAGCGGGGCTCCAGGCGTCAGTGTGGCTATTACTATAATAATAGTGAACCGTGCGTCGGTTCATTAAGGTATGTCACCTAGCACGCAGTGTAATTGTAAACACCAAACGAAGCACCTGCCTGTGTGGTTTGGGCCTTAGTGTTTTGCATTCGGAATTCTCAAAATTGTACAGTTTCAATTATCAATGAAACTTTAGAACTATTTAGATTTTTTTAGACGAGTTAATATAGAAAACGTACAGTGAAAAGGACATTGTTGAACTGCCAATATCAAAGCTATGCGATTGCAAGCATGTTTCGCAAGGGTACCGGTTTGGTGGTTTAGCCGTAAAAACGTAGGAAACTGACGTAAAAGTCCTCAAAAGTAACAGAAAAATCTAAAAATTCAGCTTTAGTTTTCGGACTAAAGACTCCTTTGACCACTTTTCTCAGTTTCGGTTTTGGCTGTTCAAAAACTGTGTAGTGTATAGTGTACATGAGCATTGTGTGACGTACCAAATATAATGATTGTCGTGATGCGGCGCCCGCATGACGCCGACGCCGCCGCCCAGTCGTCTGTAGTTCATGGCCCCACACAACCGCCACTGATTTGACTCCGGGTCGAACACCTACGACAAAAACATTCTTTTTAGTATTATATCGGGTGTAAAAAGACCCTTAACGATAACGAAAACCACGTATTCTACCCATCATTGGGATCATTTTTTTCGAACAAACCATACCTGGGAAATCATTGGTTTTGGAGATATTGAAGGTCAAAGTATACATTTTTTTTAGTTTTTTCCAAAAACGATTTCCAAGTCATAATACTAAACTTTCTTCCATACAAACATTATCAAAAATTTCAATTTTTCCTAACAAATTCGCATTAGAAGTTACAAAAACGCAATGAATATCAAACGCACACGAGCGCTTTGGCTCGGCAGTGTGGCCGCTGCACGCATGCAAACGCGCGGCATCGCCGCAACCATAATTTGCGCGCTACAAAAAAAAGCGTTTTTTTTTCATGCAAAAAAATAAAAGTCGTTTCCCAGCAATTATTTTTGGTCAATGTAATTTAGTTTGATGTACAGAGTGCGTAGATTTCGGCTATGTGATGGGTCTTTTTACACCCTGTATTTAATATTCTATAATAATCTGCCTCGTTGGTCTAGCGATCGCAAGCGCAACTGCTGAGCATGAGGTCCTGGGTTCGATCCCCAGGTCGGGCAAAGAGTTGTTGGGTTTTTCTGTGTGGAATTTTCAGTAGCAGCCCGGAGCCTGGATTTGTGCTCGGTTGATAGCAATAGGCTCGCCCCCTATTACATGGGACTTAAATATAATGGCGAAATGGGGGTGTACTATACACCTCTGCCAACCCTTCGGGGAATAAGGCATGATGTTATGTATGTATCCTCTAGTATCAAGCTTCATTATTAACATCATCAAACACTTGGAAGATGTCCAATATTGTTCATAATCCTATTTCATATACTGTCAATCACATGCTGTAGTACAGTTTGTCGTACCTCTATAGACTTAAGGTAGGCAGTGCCGTCGAACCCTCCGACGGCGTACAGTTGTCCGTTGACGACGGCGAGGCCCACGCCGCTCCGTCGTGACGTCATCGCGACCACGGGCGACCACGTGTCTGTGTGGGGCTCGTATCTGTGGGACAGACATATCAAAAGATGAGCTAAAGTTTTAGGAAAAATGTTACATGGAAAGTTACGCCCACAATGTAGACCAGAAGTGCTTGCAGCGGGTGGACATGTTATACACCGTGGGCTCTAGGTGCCCAAAAGATTTTAAGCACGCCTTTCTGATTGTATTATGAGTCAATAATGTTGTGGACAAACCAGGTGTGGTGTTCCTCCAACCAAAGGGAGGATCCTCCAAGCAGGCGGAGTCTTGTGCCTGGCGGGCTACTGCCCAACGGTTGATGTTGGGAGGTTGTATACAGAGTGTTAACGAATTCGTGTAATTCCTTAAAACCACATGATCTACTACTGGTGTAGACAGACCCAGCACGGGATTTAGCTTGATTAAAAATAAAAAAATAAAATTCTTTTTTTTTCATGCGGCTTTGTTACCGATCGTATCTAAACCACCTAATAAGGATTCAGTAAAAAATATTTTTTTTTTTTTTGCAAAAAAATAATTTTATTTTTGTGAACATTTCGATGCCACGCATAAATTAATGAAAGTACGGCGACACGGCTGGCAGGAACGACTAACGCGATATCGCTCTTTGCAGTCAGATAACTCAAGGCTCTAAAAAGACTCAGAATTTGGAAACCAAAATTTTTTTTTTTTTTGGTTGAATTTCGAAAATTCCCATTTAGGGTTAATCTGTGTCACCAGTAGATCACGTGGTTTGAAGGAATTACACGATTTCGTTAACACCTTGTATATACCATCTGCGTGTTAAATCTTGATTGCGCGATGTAGGATAGTTCGCATGTGACGAGATAGATGCCGCCACAATGTCATATCAACATAATTCCAATTCAATCACTTTAACTATTTTGTTTTTCGAAACAAAATAAATCAATTAACTTTAGTACTTGCTTGTATTGTAAACAATACCTTAGGTGGAACTGGCAACGTTTATAAATTATCGTGTGAGTGGGAAAGAAAACTTCTCACTACATAAACCTCCCCGACATAATACGACTTACAGCGGTTACGCACTGCATCCGATCTGAATCCGTAAAAATACGTTCCGAAGTAGCCATTCTATGGCATTGTATTTGTATGGTAGTTTACGCACTACATCCGGCATCCGTCATCCGATTTCTATCCGTCATCCGTGAGTTTCTAATTCGGAAGAACAATTGACGGACCGAAGTAGCCGTAGTACTGATTTTATGAACGCTTTCGCATTACCTCGGATTCAAATCAGACGCCAAACGGATATGCCAAAGATGGCCCCTGAATTGTTTGAATTTGAATCAGAGATCGGAATAATGCGTAAGCAATATCCGAATTCGGTCCGAGATTTTTACTCTAGATCGCTATTTTCACGGATTCGGATCGGATGCAGTGCGTAAAGCAATATCCGAATTCGGTCCGAGTTTTTTATATCCGTATTTTCACGGATTCGGATCGGATGCAGTGCGTAATCGCTTTTACGGCGAGTGGGGTATGGTATGACCACAGTGTACCTACTTACTACATACAATAAGTCAACGCCGATACATTTTACAGGTCCTATGAAATGTCAAAATTGGTAACACTTGTCATAGGGTTGTCACATAAAACAAATTACACAAACTTTGTCAAACAAACGTCCAAATTAATTAACGTTTTATAGAAACCGCAGTGACACCCAAAAAGAAAACCACGCATGCGTAATTTTGACGATTGACAAAATAATGCAAAGGTATGTATGTTGCAGCAATTTCGCCATCTTACCCTGGAATTTTCTAACAATATTTAAAACTACAAATTTTGTCGAGGTTCCAGTCGCAGTGTCTAACGCTTGCGGGGGTAGGTAAGAGAAATAAATTATTCCCAAATCCAAGAAGGAGCCATAGAAAATTACTTATTATTCATGGTTATTACTTCTATGGTTTTCGTGGCTGCTGATGCTCGAAATAAAGTCTAAGTATTCATCGATCATATAAGGCGGTCAAAAAATTTTACTAGATAATGTAATTTGCCAGGTAAAACGTGGTCCCTATCTTGGTGTTTGAGAACTTGTTTTTGTAATCAGCATCCCCGAAAATCATGGATTTGACACCCATTACGGCTAATTTGAAAATTTTCTTGGCCGCCATCTTGAACATAGATTTTGAGCTCAATTTCGTCATCAGCATCCCCGAAAACCATGGAAATGACACCCATGATGGTTAAATTTAGATTTTAAAAGCTGCCATCTTGGAAATGGATTTTGACCTCATTTTCGGCATCAATACCCCCAAAAACTATGGAAATGACACCCATGACGACTAATTTACTAATTTTCATGGCCGCCATCTTGGATTTGGATTTTGATGTTATTTTCGGCATCAGTGACCCCGAAAACCATGAAATTAAAGAGCCGCCCACCGCGTACAGCTGGCCCCCAGCACCTTGTATACACAACACAACACACTCACCGCTCAGCAGAGGACAGCTCTGTGCAGTCATCCCGTCCGCCGACGGCGTATATCTGTCCGTCGAACACAGCGCAGCCGAGGTGCTTGCGTCGCGTGGACATGGGAGCCACGGGCGCCCACTTGTTGCCGCGCGGGTCGTAGCGCTCCACGGAGTTGAGCGGCGCCTGTCCGTCCGACCCGCCCACCGCGTACAGCTGGCCCCCAGCACCTTGTATACACAACACAACACACTCACCGCTCAGCAGAGGACAGCTCTGTGCAGTCATCCCGTCCGCCGACGGCGTATATCTGTCCGTCGAACACAGCGCAGCCGAGGTGCTTGCGTCGCGTGGACATGGGAGCCACGGGCGCCCACTTGTTGCCGCGCGGGTCGTAGCGCTCCACGGAGTTGAGCGGCGCCTGTCCGTCCGACCCGCCCACCGCGTACAGCTGGCCCCCAGCACCTTGTATACACAACACAACACACTCACCGCTCAGCAGAGGACAGCTCTGTGCAGTCATCCCGTCCGCCGACGGCGTATATCTGTCCGTCGAACACAGCGCAGCCGAGGTGCTTGCGTCGCGTGGACATGGGAGCCACGGGCGCCCACTTGTTGCCGCGCGGGTCGTAGCGCTCCACGGAGTTGAGCGGCGCCTGTCCGTCCGACCCGCCCACCGCGTACAGCTGGCCCCCAGCACCTTGTATACACAACACAACACACTCACCGCTCAGCAGAGGACAGCTCTGTGCAGTCATCCCGTCCGCCGACGGCGTATATCTGTCCGTCGAACACAGCGCAGCCGAGGTGCTTGCGTCGCGTGGACATGGGAGCCACGGGCGCCCACTTGTTGCCGCGCGGGTCGTAGCGCTCCACGGAGTTGAGCGGCGCCTGTCCGTCCGACCCGCCCACCGCGTACAGCTGGCCCCCAGCACCTTGTATACACAACACAACACACTCACCGCTCAGCAGAGGACAGCTCTGTGCAGTCATCCCGTCCGCCGACGGCGTATATCTGTCCGTCGAACACAGCGCAGCCGAGGTGCTTGCGTCGCGTGGACATGGGAGCCACGGGCGCCCACTTGTTGCCGCGCGGGTCGTAGCGCTCCACGGAGTTGAGCGGCGCCTGTCCGTCCGACCCGCCCACCGCGTACAGCTGGCCCCCAGCACCTTGTATACACAACACAACACACTCACCGCTCAGCAGAGGACAGCTCTGTGCAGTCATCCCGTCCGCCGACGGCGTATATCTGTCCGTCGAACACAGCGCAGCCGAGGTGCTTGCGTCGCGTGGACATGGGAGCCACGGGCGCCCACTTGTTGCCGCGCGGGTCGTAGCGCTCCACGGAGTTGAGCGGCGCCTGTCCGTCCGACCCGCCCACCGCGTACAGCTGGCCCCCAGCACCTTGTATACACAACACAACACACTCACCGCTCAGCAGAGGACAGCTCTGTGCAGTCATCCCGTCCGCCGACGGCGTATATCTGTCCGTCGAACACAGCGCAGCCGAGGTGCTTGCGTCGCGTGGACATGGGAGCCACGGGCGCCCACTTGTTGCCGCGCGGGTCGTAGCGCTCCACGGAGTTGAGCGGCGCCTGTCCGTCCGACCCGCCCACCGCGTACAGCTGGCCCCCAGCACCTTGTATACACAACACAACACACTCACCGCTCAGCAGAGGACAGCTCTGTGCAGTCATCCCGTCCGCCGACGGCGTATATCTGTCCGTCGAACACAGCGCAGCCGAGGTGCTTGCGTCGCGTGGACATGGGAGCCACGGGCGCCCACTTGTTGCCGCGCGGGTCGTAGCGCTCCACGGAGTTGAGCGGCGCCTGTCCGTCCGACCCGCCCACCGCGTACAGCTGGCCCCCAGCACCTTGTATACACAACACAACACACTCACCGCTCAGCAGAGGACAGCTCTGTGCAGTCATCCCGTCCGCCGACGGCGTATATCTGTCCGTCGAACACAGCGCAGCCGAGGTGCTTGCGTCGCGTGGACATGGGAGCCACGGGCGCCCACTTGTTGCCGCGCGGGTCGTAGCGCTCCACGGAGTTGAGCGGCGCCTGTCCGTCCGACCCGCCCACCGCGTACAGCTGGCCCCCAGCACCTTGTATACACAACACAACACACTCACCGCTCAGCAGAGGACAGCTCTGTGCAGTCATCCCGTCCGCCGACGGCGTATATCTGTCCGTCGAACACAGCGCAGCCGAGGTGCTTGCGTCGCGTGGACATGGGAGCCACGGGCGCCCACTTGTTGCCGCGCGGGTCGTAGCGCTCCACGGAGTTGAGCGGCGCCTGTCCGTCCGACCCGCCCACCGCGTACAGCTGGCCCCCAGCACCTTGTATACACAACACAACACACTCACCGCTCAGCAGAGGACAGCTCTGTGCAGTCATCCCGTCCGCCGACGGCGTATATCTGTCCGTCGAACACAGCGCAGCCGAGGTGCTTGCGTCGCGTGGACATGGGAGCCACGGGCGCCCACTTGTTGCCGCGCGGGTCGTAGCGCTCCACGGAGTTGAGCGGCGCCTGTCCGTCCGACCCGCCCACCGCGTACAGCTGGCCCCCAGCACCTTGTATACACAACACAACACACTCACCGCTCAGCAGAGGACAGCTCTGTGCAGTCATCCCGTCCGCCGACGGCGTATATCTGTCCGTCGAACACAGCGCAGCCGAGGTGCTTGCGTCGCGTGGACATGGGAGCCACGGGCGCCCACTTGTTGCCGCGCGGGTCGTAGCGCTCCACGGAGTTGAGCGGCGCCTGTCCGTCCGACCCGCCCACCGCGTACAGCTGGCCCCCAGCACCTTGTATACACAACACAACACACTCACCGCTCAGCAGAGGACAGCTCTGTGCAGTCATCCCGTCCGCCGACGGCGTATATCTGTCCGTCGAACACAGCGCAGCCGAGGTGCTTGCGTCGCGTGGACATGGGAGCCACGGGCGCCCACTTGTTGCCGCGCGGGTCGTAGCGCTCCACGGAGTTGAGCGGCGCCTGTCCGTCCGACCCGCCCACCGCGTACAGCTGGCCCCCAGCACCTTGTATACACAACACAACACACTCACCGCTCAGCAGAGGACAGCTCTGTGCAGTCATCCCGTCCGCCGACGGCGTATATCTGTCCGTCGAACACAGCGCAGCCGAGGTGCTTGCGTCGCGTGGACATGGGAGCCACGGGCGCCCACTTGTTGCCGCGCGGGTCGTAGCGCTCCACGGAGTTGAGCGGCGCCTGTCCGTCCGACCCGCCCACCGCGTACAGCTGGCCCCCAGCACCTTGTATACACAACACAACACACTCACCGCTCAGCAGAGGACAGCTCTGTGCAGTCATCCCGTCCGCCGACGGCGTATATCTGTCCGTCGAACACAGCGCAGCCGAGGTGCTTGCGTCGCGTGGACATGGGAGCCACGGGCGCCCACTTGTTGCCGCGCGGGTCGTAGCGCTCCACGGAGTTGAGCGGCGCCTGTCCGTCCGACCCGCCCACCGCGTACAGCTGGCCCCCAGCACCTTGTATACACAACACAACACACTCACCGCTCAGCAGAGGACAGCTCTGTGCAGTCATCCCGTCCGCCGACGGCGTATATCTGTCCGTCGAACACAGCGCAGCCGAGGTGCTTGCGTCGCGTGGACATGGGAGCCACGGGCGCCCACTTGTTGCCGCGCGGGTCGTAGCGCTCCACGGAGTTGAGCGGCGCCTGTCCGTCCGACCCGCCCACCGCGTACAGCTGGCCCCCAGCACCTTGTATACACAACACAACACACTCACCGCTCAGCAGAGGACAGCTCTGTGCAGTCATCCCGTCCGCCGACGGCGTATATCTGTCCGTCGAACACAGCGCAGCCGAGGTGCTTGCGTCGCGTGGACATGGGAGCCACGGGCGCCCACTTGTTGCCGCGCGGGTCGTAGCGCTCCACGGAGTTGAGCGGCGCCTGTCCGTCCGACCCGCCCACCGCGTACAGCTGGCCCCCAGCACCTTGTATACACAACACAACACACTCACCGCTCAGCAGAGGACAGCTCTGTGCAGTCATCCCGTCCGCCGACGGCGTATATCTGTCCGTCGAACACAGCGCAGCCGAGGTGCTTGCGTCGCGTGGACATGGGAGCCACGGGCGCCCACTTGTTGCCGCGCGGGTCGTAGCGCTCCACGGAGTTGAGCGGCGCCTGTCCGTCCGACCCGCCCACCGCGTACAGCTGGCCCCCAGCACCTTGTATACACAACACAACACACTCACCGCTCAGCAGAGGACAGCTCTGTGCAGTCATCCCGTCCGCCGACGGCGTATATCTGTCCGTCGAACACAGCGCAGCCGAGGTGCTTGCGTCGCGTGGACATGGGAGCCACGGGCGCCCACTTGTTGCCGCGCGGGTCGTAGCGCTCCACGGAGTTGAGCGGCGCCTGTCCGTCCGACCCGCCCACCGCGTACAGCTGGCCCCCAGCACCTTGTATACACAACACAACACACTCACCGCTCAGCAGAGGACAGCTCTGTGCAGTCATCCCGTCCGCCGACGGCGTATATCTGTCCGTCGAACACAGCGCAGCCGAGGTGCTTGCGTCGCGTGGACATGGGAGCCACGGGCGCCCACTTGTTGCCGCGCGGGTCGTAGCGCTCCACGGAGTTGAGCGGCGCCTGTCCGTCCGACCCGCCCACCGCGTACAGCTGGCCCCCAGCACCTTGTATACACAACACAACACACTCACCGCTCAGCAGAGGACAGCTCTGTGCAGTCATCCCGTCCGCCGACGGCGTATATCTGTCCGTCGAACACAGCGCAGCCGAGGTGCTTGCGTCGCGTGGACATGGGAGCCACGGGCGCCCACTTGTTGCCGCGCGGGTCGTAGCGCTCCACGGAGTTGAGCGGCGCCTGTCCGTCCGACCCGCCCACCGCGTACAGCTGGCCCCCCAGCACTGCGACTGCGACGCCCAGCCGACGCGTTGTCATCGCCGCCACCTGCGACACACACGACATATACAGCACGTGTGAGCGACAGTCACCCCTCAGACGTGATCGCGCATTGCGTTAACGTAGCGGTCCGTTATTATAAACCCATTGTTCACGAGATTCCCGTACGATCTTGATTAGGTTAAGTTGGTTTAGTTCTGCGGACAAATGTATTGCTACCGCGGCCCCCGACTTCAGTGTGTGAGAGAACACCGGGCTGGTTTTAGTCAGTAAACCCCTCCGCCCACCGCAGGGAGGAGGACATACATGAGGATTTCAACAACGCAAAAAAAAGGTTGTTTTAGTTAGGGCAACTAAAATGCGCAGCTGCGTACTTATACCCCAAGGTACCATACATCAGCTCGTGGTTCACTTTCGCGTTAGAACTTTCGCTCTCTGACTGCCAATGAGTTTTTTTTAAATTGAAATATGATGAATTGAAATCAGACTTATGACTTAAACATTATTAATACGAGTCAGAGGAATATAAGTTTGAGGGCATTAGGATTTAGTAGTGTTTGTTGATGATGGACAATGTTATCTGATGATCATAGACAACGGTGATTGATGACAGACGATGGTGATTAATGATGACGATGGTGATTGATGATGATAATAAGCGACGGTGATTGACGATGATCACCCAAGTAGGAAAATAATGTCATATAAATGGTACAATAACGTTTTTTATTTAACTTTCAGCCTTTTGAAATAGTTTTATAATAGTTTTTTAGACGTAAATATAACGCGGGTTTGGGCGCAGATTATATAACATTTAAATCGTGTAAGGGTCGTTTTGCAGTCGCGTCAGCGACAATAACGTTGAGTAAAAATCACGTAGACGTTGTAAGTGTAACTGGTAAGATTTGTAATAGTTTCTAATAATACTCTTACATAACTATATCATCGTATAGACATTTTTATGCTGGTGGTCGGTCAGTGGTTATAAGACAACTTTTGTGACAATTTATAATGTTGTGATAAAACTTGTAAAAAATAAGTCAAACGTTTTAATAACCATTACTATTTATTAATTTATTGTAAAGAAAGCTTCTTGTGGTGGAAGATGAACAGCTGTGACTTATACTTGGGAATTAAATTTTTTCGATGATATGTATGGTTATCTTTGTTAATATTTTAATGGGCCTTCATAATATTGGTGTTTTAATATTGTTTATAAAAATAAAATACATTAATTGTCATCAATAGTTTCCGCCATATTGCCAATAGTCATTGGGCGACTGCATTTAGACATGTATATAACTGTTGGTCTTATACAGGTTTTTATACGACTTATGGCGTCCGCCATGACGGTTGCAATTAGGGTTCTGTTGGAAAATAGAAAAACCTTTGTGTATAGTCATGGGAAAACTTCTGTATTTTTACAGGGATATCATGGTGATATATTTATACGCCAAACTTTAGAAAGGGAAAAGTTAGTTTTATCAGCGGTGCCAAGATAAAAATGTAAGGAACCACTTTCATTTTTACCACTTTCTTCTTGGCTAGGCACAGTTTCTTCCAGATTAAATGTAGGTACGTATTATTGCTGTATTTAACAATAAAAATTGATGATTTTTATTTACTTTTCTTCTAAAACCACCACTTCGTTTAATTTTTTTTCACTTTTTGAAATCCATATTAATATTATACTTAATAAAAAATGGCGACTGAGTTATATAAAAGTTGCTAATTGTTGTTTAAATAATCAATTGACTTATATAAGTTATATTAGAATAACGTTTCAACCTAAAAGTTACTTAAAGGTGAAAGTATACGACCTAGTATGACGGTTTTATAATAGTTAACTATAAAATCATTACATCACAGTTTGTTATTTAAGTGTTGAATAAAAGGTTCTAAATTTACAAAACATGGCGACTCATCACTATTTTCTGACTGAAACGTTTACTCGACTTAACGTTATAAAACCGTCACATAAAATCTCGTAATCTCGAATTGTATACATATAACTAATGCGTCGAAGTGAATACTACTTTACAACTGTTTAGTTGCTGCAAAACTGTTATAAAACCTTTACATGTCTGTTAGTTGTATAATTCTAATATTATACAACTTTTTTCCTACTTGGGCATGATTGGTGATGATGATAGGCGACGGTGTTTAATGATGGTGATTGGTGATAACGACGGAATATGGTGGTTGATGATAATAAAGGTGATTGATGATGACGATAATATTCGATGGTGATATATGATGATGTACACATTGGTGATTAATGATGATGATATACGATGCTGATTGGTCATGTTGATAATGGACGATGGGGATTGATGATGATAAAAGACGATGGAGATTGATGATAATGATGATTACAGACATTGGTGATTGATAATCATGATGATAATGAACATGGGACATTTGTGATTAATGATGATGTACATTGGTGATTGGTGATGATAATAATGGACGATGGTGATAGATGATGAGGACATGCGATGTTGATCAATGATGATGAACATTAGTGATTGATGATGATGACGATGATAGACGATGGTGATTGATGATAGCGATTGGATTACGATAAAGATGATAGACGATATGCCAACTCAACTAATTTATCCTTATTTTTACTATTTCTTTTAATATTTTTTTTTAAATTTTTAATAATAAAATTATTTTTATAATGCTGAAAATGAGCACGTTTAAATCTAAAATGGCGTCATGGATATCACTTTTATATATTTGGGAGCAAAGAAATCGAGCTAGTCTTTTTTTACGTGTCTTGGTTATTAGTTTTAGTTTCATGAATTATGTGATTCAAAATACAAAAAACTACCCTCATTGTAAAGGTTATTAAATAACCTTTTAGGCACATATGTTTAGAATTGATCTGTTCCATACTTAGAGCATATACCTATGGAGGTAGCAATGCGCAAGTTCCCAAACATTTTATTCTGCCAAATTTTGGGGGGGACGCGGTAAACACGTACAGCACACATTTACAGCTTAACACATATAAATATCGTGTAGCTATGAACTCACACTAAAATAAAAGCCGGAATACAAACAAAAAACACGCACACTAACAATAACTTCGTCGTATTTATTTATGTTGACGTTTAACACAAACGCAAAATATAGTGATGTGGTATGATAAAAGACCGATAAACTGAATGATAAAGGAATGAACAAATAAAATATATAATTTCATCTCGTGGAAAACAATTTGTATGTAATTATTGTTCTTAAAATTAAAATAAAACAATTGTAAGAAGAATAACAATAATTTATTTTAAAAAAGAGCTATGGAGCGCAGTATACTTGGTGTTAAATTAACTGATCGAGTTCGAAACACAATACTGCGCTCCAAAACTCAAACTGTCGACGTGGCTGAAAAGGCCGCCCAGCTGAAGTGGGACTGGGCAGGGCATGTCTGCCGTATGCCAAATGAGCTGTGGGCCCGTATAGCACAAGAATGGAGCCCTGAGACAGCGAGACGGGGTTGCGGCAGACCGCGCAGAAGATGGCGGGACGAGTTGGATGCCTTTCTTGAGATTTGGCATGAAGCTGCACAGAATCGCAACAAGTGGAAGGAATGGAGGGAGGCCTTTGCCCAGCAGTGGGACAGTACAGGCTAATAATAATAAACCCCCTCTGGGAAAGGCGTTACCTCACCATGAGATTAACGTAAAACCGGAGGGAACATTAGGCTAGCTTTCTACAACCCCATAATATAGTAAAAAATGTGTCATGCGGTCTACTGAAAAGCTTACAAACCGCAGGGCAGCTTGTGGCGAGCTGTTGCTGAGTGGCGACACTGCGTACCTTATTGCCTCAGACAGTCGGTCAGGGCCTCGTCTTCAGTTTGCCTTTATTGGCTGGAGTGGAACCCCAAGAGTGCCCGCAGGACTCTCAACTCTGGCTTGCCTTTATCGGCCGTCAAGAGGGGGGCCACCAGAGCTATATGCTCGGAGGTGAAGTGTCTAATGGCGTAATAGCGGGGAAACCCACTCCGGGTCTTTTAGACCCGCGACGGCGAAACCGGGGCCACACTTCTCTACACCTCTAGCCGCTCACACGTTTGTTGCCCCCTTCGCCATTTCAGGGGGCCCAGCTAGTGAGCTGGCGAGTCACCGTCTGCCAACGCATTTCAAATTTAAACTTGAAAGGCAGACGCCGTTTCTTCCGGCAATAGAAGTTATCTAGTCCACCTAACACCCCTTCCCATAGACCAGATATTTTTCACCATATTTTACAATAGTCTTGCACCCACCTGGGACGGTCCATGACTGTACTCCAATAGTGCAGCCGTGGATGGTCCCCGGTTGGTGCCCCACCCCATTTTAGATTAAAGTTCTCAAAGGGGCCTCTGCGCGTTGGACCTGTGTCCCCGTGTATGCCTTCCAAAGGACCGGACATCTTCCGCACGGAAGATGATCCGTGACTACAGAGGGATATAATAATAAAAATGAGTCTTATATTATTTTCGCTAAAGTTAGGTACCATTAACAAATATTAAAAAAAAATCAACACTCAACTAAAATAATAACTAAATAATAAATATTTTAAAATCACGGCAATCAACTTCCGCAATTTAACTTAGAAGTGGATAAGAACTACAGTGTTTTCATATTTTTTTTAATAAAATAAAGAATAGTCACAGAGACTACGGCAGAAACAAAAAGTTAAATAGGTACCGGGTGAAAATAAATATGAAGTACTATCGCGGTATCGCTACGCGTGGTCTGTCAATTCGAGGAGCTTAAATGCCTTATGTTAAGAACACCCGTGCGTGACTGCCTCGTTAACATGGTCATCACACCTGTATTCCCTGAAGGGTGGGGCAGAGGTGTATAGTAAACCCTCATTTTGCTGTTATGTTCCTTTCCCTTGTAATAGGGGGCGAGTCTATTGCCATCAACCAGGCACAAATCCAGACTCTGGGCTGCTACTAAGAAATTCCACACGGAATAATCCAACTCTCATTCTCATTCTCAATAACACTTCAACACTATTTCAAAATTCGATGAGTTTTATTTCCATGCAAAACGATTAATATTTTGTTTTTTTTTAATTCTTCATTTCTGCTTTAGTTCAGAAAATGGAGCTTTTAAACAGTGACCCCAAAATATGACCTAAAAGATAAACAGCTGATCATAGCTGGTGATACATAGATTTTAGCGTATTTTTCATGAAATCTTTGAACAGCTATTTCTATATAAAATATTGACTTTTCGGGAAAGTTGTAGAACAAAAGTTCACTATTATGGGTTCTTTAACAATAACACCCCTTCAGATTAGTACCCCCTTTCCGACTAATCTTGTATAGATGTATTAGAGAACATTTTAACCACGATTCAGTCGATTGTGTTCGCTGCACACGTAATAGGGTTTAAATATTAATTAAAGTTAAATTTCTTGATTGAAACTTAGTTCTATCATAGTTGTTGGAGGCAAAAAAACCTTTTATTTTTTGTTAAATAGTATCAACAAGGCAAAATGAAATAAAATCAATAACAGAGAACATTATGAGAAGCGGTAAACCTCTTTGTAATTTTCGTTCATTCAATTATATTCACATTGTCCTGTCACTGCCTCTCGTTTTAAAATATTTCTGTCAATTTCTGTCACAAAAGATGACAGTTAAGACGTGAATTTCATTTTTGAAAATAATGCAAAATGTATACATGTTTGCCGAAATAATGCTTATTAGTGACAGAAAACTCCATGTTTGAGGAAGCAGCGCTTTTTGCACGAAAATACCGAAGAATTAACCATTTTTACGAGGTGTGTGTCGTGACACGGTACGATATGAAATGGCCAGATATCGCGAGAGAACTAGTTTTTATAATCGTCTATGGTCATACGTCACGCGTACGTCAGAGGGGTAAGCGTATTCTTGCTCCCTCCATAGGTATATGCTCTAAGGTTCCATAATACCAAAAATAATAACAATCATACCTACGTGAAAAATAGAAGTGGTTCGATTTATTTGCTCCCAAGTATAGTTTTCGAGGATGTTTATGCTGAAAATGAGTTCGCACTTCCACTTAAGACTATGTTTAGAGTAACTATGAAGTTTGGTTCCGCCAATAACGGGTAGCTAGGGTGAGAGTCCCTCTTTCTTGTCTCATTTTTCTGTGCGGCTGAGTGATTGGTTGTTAGGATTCGTGGTTTGGGTTTCCCCCAGGGAACGTTCTGGGTCCACGTTTTTTGTTTGTAAACGCACTCATGACATAGGAGAAATGATAGTGACGCAACGTTTAAAAAAGTGCATTACTCGGCGTAGATGAGGTGTTTGGTCGGGTGGTGTTGCGGTGTTGACTGACCTTGGTCCATCGGTTCTCCTTGGGGTCGTACCGCTCGACGTGGTTGAGGCACTGCACGCCGTCCTGCCCCCCCACGGCGTACAGCGCGCCCTCCAGCACCGCCACCCCCACCGACGTGCGGCACGACGACGTGGGCGCCACCGACCCGCACCACTGCGGAGATACATCATCACTCATATTATACAGTCGCGACAGTCATTAGCAGTGATCGGAGTAGGTAGATTGATTTTTGGTACTTGTATCATAAATGCACACAGAAAGAATAAAATGGATAAGCCATTTTTCCGGAAAGTAATTCCGGTATTTCCGGATTCAATTAAATATTGTTAATGTTGGTAGTGATATTATTACTACTCAATTTATTTAAAGGAAGGTATCAAAACTAAATTAATTTAGTATTTCTCTGTTGAATAATAAAAACAATCGAATTCCGATCGAAGCATTAATATTTAATACATTTTTTATGCACTCTACGAACCGAAGTAAACGCGAGTGAGCTACTTGGCATGTCGTCGGCGAGTGTACAGTGTACACATTGTTTTGATAACCGGTTAGTACGTTTCGGATCAATGACCCCAATTCAATCTACCTACTCCGATCCCTGGTAATTAGCAAAGGGACACAGATATTGAATTATACAAGCTTAGTTTTAGTATATACTAAACCTGAAACTATGTTGTTCAGAATCACCAGGAGAATCGATTTACATATTTTTAAAACACATTTTTTTTTCTTAAATTTCAATTTTGTTTCAGTTGGTTTCTACCCATTTCAATGGACGGGAATAGACACCTTCAGGCTTGAGACGGTCCGCTCGGTCAGTATCGTTGTATTAGACAACCTCTGCATAGCACATCTCAAGCATCTCACACTTTACTAGGGAACTTAACGCAACCTAAACTACGGTGTAACTTGGAGATTTACTAAAAAAACAAATGTTCAGGCAGTTCTGATGAAAATCTTGTTGGAGTGTCTCAGTTTTTGTATATACTAAAAATAACGTTGTATAGACAATGCATATTTATTTAATTGTTTGAAAAGTAGACTCCCACCTTTTTTGTCGCTCTTTCCTCCCTGTTTACGTATACCGTTCCCGTACCTGGTTAGTCTGCGGGTCGTATCTCTCGATGCTGTTGAGGTAGCTCTGCCCGTCGTGCCCCCCCACAGCGTAGAGCAGGTCGTGCAGCACGGCGACGCCGACGCCGCAGCGCCTCTTGGACATGGGTGCTACCATCTTCCACTCGGAGGTCTGAGGGTCGAACCGCTCCACCGACGCGATGGCATCGCCCGAACACCACCCGCCCACCGCGAACAGGACTTCACCTGGGAGTTACAACCTCATTACAGTATCACCAAGTATTTTCATACGGCAGAAGTCTTCAATTTTCATCATTTCAGCTTGAGAACATGTAACTAGGAAAATAGAACATGGATCTTAAAATGACCACTGTAATAAACGTTCACAAATCTTGCCCGGATTGATGATCCCATTTTATTGTTGTTAGCAAACAGGAACTGTGTGAACTCCAAGCTACTAATTGACGAGAAATCGCACAAGATGGGGCAAAATGGAGAGTTCTCGTTTCGGAGGCCAAGACTCACGTCCGGTCACTGAGCCAGAGGAGTAAGTAAATGAGCAAACAGGAGGCCGCTACGGCCCATCCTCTTGACACGCTCTTGGTTCCTAAGATTAGGCGCACACTAGGCGACACAGGCTGCAGCCGATAATTTTCATATATTTTGTTCAAAGCTCCGCACACTTGGCGTAAAAGTCGCGGAGTCGCGACGACAAGCTAGGGGAGTCGCGCGCGCTCGCTACTTGTCGCCGCGTCTAGTCGCGCTATGTATGCGCACACACGACGACAGTCGCGCGACAGCGCAGCGTCAGTCTCGCTGTGAAACAACACGGCCGTCTCTCTCAAATACTCTACTACTAACGATCGCTTCCTGCACGACGTCTGTCGTAACGACTAGTCGCCGACGCAAGCGACAGCTCCGCGTCTAGTAGCGGCGCCAAGACGCCAGATGCAAACGACAACGCGGCGTAGACGCGGCGACAAGTCACCCAGTTTGCGATGGCCCTTAGTCGCCTTTTACGAAACCCATAGGAAAAAGAGGGCGACTATTCTTTACCGAGAACCAAACGGTGTTGGCCATGACATTCCTGGCATTCCATTTAAACATTTGGTGACTTTCAGTTTAGGATTCATATGCGAACTAACCTCTTCTCGTGGGTTTTCTAGGCCTGGTCCTGGGTCCCTGCATGAGCGGCCTCTCCTGCGGCAGCAGCAGGTAGTTTTTGGCTTCGTCCAGGAGGTCTCGACACGCGTCGTCTGACCGGATGAGCAGTTCTGAGGACACGGTGCCCACGAGGAACTTTGGACTCAGGAGCGGCAGGCGAACGTGTTGGAGGACCTGGTATCATAGATATAGTATTACTTGTGAAAATTTGTTTGCTCTTGACCTTAGTCTAGGTCAGAGGTGACCGAGACAAAGTCTACGATGGAGCGAGCTTACCCAGAAGAAGCCTGTTCACTCTCACTTTGAAGAGATTAGGGTTGTATGCGTTCGGAAACACAGACGGAGGCAGAGAGTTCCACTCTTTTGCTGTGCTCATTATAAAAGACGTTTGGAAACGCTTAGTGCGAGTTGGTGGAATAGCAACCAGGAAGGGGTGGTAACCTGCAGTACAACTGCAGGGATGCAATGGTATCTTTATTTTGTGGGATAAAAGCATGTGCTAATCTAGGATACATTCAACCACTGTCTGATAAATAATACCGCATAGAAGCAGAACTCGCGTTCAAGTATCTACCGGACTCATTATTGTTTAATCAACAAGTCAGTCAAAAGTTGCGCCGCCTCGCGCTCGTACCACCTTTATATTTTTAAAACGGTGACAATTGATCAGTGAAGTCCATTTGCCATTTGCGCGGTTTTGCCGAAAACGAATGCAAGACCCAAATACAAGATAGCGGCTATGAAAATTTCAAATTAGTCATGGGTGTCAATTCCATGGTTTTCGGGTGTGCTGGTGCCAAAAATGAGGCCAATACCCGATTTCAAGATGGCAGCATTGAAAATTTATAAATTAGTCGTCACGGGTGTCAATTCCATGGTTTTTGGGTATGACTAATGCCGAAAAGAGGTCAAAACCTAAAAACAAGATGGCAGTCCTTAAAATTAGCAAATTACTTTTCACAAGCATCAGTTCCATGGTTTCCGGATGTTCTGATGCCGAATATGAGGTCAAAACCCGAATTCCAGATGGCAGCATTAAAAATGTATAAACTACTCGTCACGGATGTCAATTCCATGGTTTTCGGGTGTGCTGATGCCAAATTTGAGGCCAATACCCAAATTCAAGACGGCATCCATGAAAATTGACAACTTAGTCGTCATGGGTGTCAAATCCATGATTTTTTGGGGTGAATAAATATTTAGTTAGGCTTTCACTTGTGCGAGATGCTGTCTTCTCTCTGCCACGTTGTACTTGACCCAGGACATGACGGCCTGGAAGGTTTGTTCTTCGGAGCGCACGTTGAGCTCGTCTGAAGACACGATGTCGATCAGCTGCGCGGCCGGCAGCAATAGGAACTCTTCGCTTTCCATTACCTGTACAAGTTACATTTATTTAGTACTTCTAACTTAAACAGCTTTACAAGTTTATGATTCTACTTTTTTTTATTAAGTTGACTACTTTATAGTACTATCACAGTGTACCTACTTACTACATACAGTGGGTCAACGCCCATATATTTGACAGGTCCTATAAAATGTCAAAATTATGTAGGGGCGGAGGTTATGTCCCAAGTATGCAGTATGGCTACTCGGGACATAACCTCCGCCCCTTCACCCCGCAACCCCCCGCACGATTGCTCTGCGACAATGTTCTACGTTGACTGACTGTAAGGAGTAAGATATAGGTAGACTGTGGTACTACTATGAAATCGAGTCACCAAGGATTACAAAAAAATATCTTCGGTAGCTACGATGGTCGCGCTTTACACAAAACATAAGTTTCTGATCTTTATATCTTTTGAGAATGTTAAAGAACTCTATTCAAATTTCGCATTCCATAAATAAATAGACACCATTGCCACTGACTTCTGGAAAGTTCTGTTGTGTGAATTTGTCAGCGATCCTGAGCAGTTCCCGACAGGAGTGTGTGTCGGCGAAGGCACGGATGCCGAGGCAGTTGGAGCAGTCTAGTTGTCGCTTGAGGAACTCGCAGCACACGTCCTGGATTTCCTGAAGCTGGAGGAGGCAGGCCGCGGGGAGCAACGCCTACAAATAATTATTTTACATTTAAAATTTGAAAGACATAAAAGACAAAGAGTCGACATAAAGGTCGACCAAGGGCGGATAATAACTGAATGTGCTCTAAGTCAGTTTACCAAACGATCGTTCACCATTTTAAGAGAAGTAGCCAGTAGACACATAGACATATAAAGCCATTATTTCATACAGTTTCATATCATATTGCGAACACTTATTTGCCTGTATATGAATACCTTCTCCATTTTCTATGCTATTTTCACTGTTTAACAGAATTCCACCAGTTCCATAGCTTGTCGTTCACTATGCCAAGCGATGGGCAGCGCTAGGGTCACTGACCTGCACGTTGCTCTCCTCGACGACAATGTGTGCTGTGTAGCAGAACTCCACTAATTGTTCCATGGCTTGTTCGTCCACGTCGCGGATTGTCACTTCCGTGGCGCGTGACTCTGCTAACTCGCCCGTAAACATCGCTCGGAAATATGGGCTGCATGCTGATAGTATCACTCTAGAAATAATGTAAATTAGTCAAATAAGTACAGCATATCAATGACACGTCGCGAAACAAAAGAGACGTTCGGCTATGATCGGCTAGCTTCGGTTTTGTAGAGCGTTTTCTTTGTCATTCGTTGTAGCTGAACATCTCACTCTTGTCTCCGACATAACGTATCAAAAGCCGGGTATACTGCACACTTGCGAGGGCTCAAAATGATGGCTTAATGCTGTGTGCAGTTCACCAACCCGCTCCAGGTCAGTGTGGCAGACTGAGGCCCTAACCCCTTCTCATTATAAGAAGAGGCCCGTGATCAGCAATTAGACAACAACGGGCTGATAATGATGAAGGATAAACAGGTTACAATAATAAATAAAAATATAAAAAGTAGGTTAAATATTTACTGTTAAAATGCTGTTCAACAGTAAATATTTTAAAGATAAACGAAGATATCTTTAACCTTGCCAAGATAACATAGCATACAAATGTTTGTAAATAGTATTATGTTGTTATTACACTCTCTACAAGCATTAGTCACTGGCCACGCGCCAGCAGTTCAGAATGCACAGAATAAGTACAATGAAACCATTCATGAGAATTGATCACGATATTCTCCTCTATCTACTACAGGGATGCACAGACTTATTAGAACTTGGGGCCACTCGATTGGACAATGAGCTAAAGGCGAGCCACCACAATTAAAAACAACAAAAAAGTTGAAATTAGATTTCTTAAAAGAAAAAATAGTTTCGTAGTGTGGGTGTTTGATAAAATTTAATTCAGAAGCTAAAGCTGGCCATAACTGATAGAATGCAGTATTTTCATACAAACGCATTAGAGTTTAATTCGCTGGCGGGCCGCATGTACATCGACGGAGGGCCGCATGCGGCCCACGGGCCGCGGTCTGTGCATCCCTGATGTACTACATACATTCGCGATCTTTGAAGGGCGATTTACCCCACTAAATATGAATTTGTCCCGATAATAAAAAGGTATCTGTTATTTTTCAATGCTAAATATATCTTAAAACAAATCAGATCCGAGCCCGGAGTCCTGGGGACCTTTCTTTATAAGTGATGAGTACGTACCGGTGAGCGAACAGCTTTCTGTTAGCGACGTTAAGCACCACGTCACACAGCTCGCGGTGGCGGCGCAGCGCGGACAGCTCGCCGAGGATGGCGCGCGGGTGCTTCTCCGACGTGTGCGACAGCCGCGCCCCGCCGCCGCCGCCGCCGCCGCCCGGCGACCCGCCCTCGCCCATCCTGCGGAGCCAAATGTTGCTTTTAAATGGCCGCTCTACGCGAAGCAGCGGACAGCGGACTTCTCCCACTTAAAGTCGCGCTGATGTGCTTTGGTTTAAGATTTGGATGAGAAGCAAAGAATAAAATGTTATGTGTTCGACAACTTAACTTTTGGGATAACAAAATCCAGCGATCAAAAGCAATGCCAAGTTCAAAATATAATGAAACAAAAATAGCGCAATTGATTAGGTAGCTGGGTTTAACCATGATATGGACGGGGATGGCGTATTGTGCAGCTGTAGACTGCAATAAACTAGAGATTATAAAATTATTATTTTATAGGTTGTTATGGTGTGATATAATATCTTTGATCAAGAGACTTGTTGCTTATGTAACTTAACATAATTTTGGGAGTTTAAGTTTTAAGTTAATTACTTCATGTTCCTGGCCTCAAACAATATGGCGTCGGGCCGGACGGAAAGCCCAAAGGGCAGCATGCGGCCCGCGAGATTCAGCTTGTGTGTCGCTGAAATAGAACATAGATTTGTTCGTCATCGTTTCTCAACAAGAAGTCGCGAACATATAATACATACAGATAGTTCCCTAAATTAAAAGGCTGGTCAAAATAATACGGTTTCCTAGATCATGAAAGAAATCTAAACTATTCTCGCAATCCAATTTCTTTATGGCAGTTTATAAATACTATATATTGTCTCTTTAATCCTTCGTCCTAACTGGGCAGCGCGTTGCGTTACATTGCGTCGCGAAGATAACAAGCAATATGACTTCTAGGCTTACGTGAGCAGTGCATCTAATAGAACGGCACGTATAGTTTGTTTTGAGCGGTTTGACTGCGGCAACAAGGAGTCTTGGGAACAATTCAACTGCGTCGTAACGCAGTTTTAACGCGTTACCCAGCTAGGACAAAACCTAATAATTTATATTGATTTTTTGTTCGTAAACTTTGGTGCCCTAATGATAACTGGAAGTCAAGAGCTGAATTACCAATTTCGTATTGGGGGGTCGCGATTTTAAAAGGTTGAGAAACGAGATTCTACGAAAACATGACACATCGACACTGATTGTTTCTATAAATAATGCAAGACAATGATACAAAGCCGTTTTAGTAAACATTAGGAAAGGCAATAGAATATTCAGAAGAAAGCCGTGCATGACGACTTAACGCTAATTGAGAATCGATATTGTCTGATTGTTGAATATACCTGTAATGGTTGGAATAGAAGTTTATTCTACGATACCCGTATAATACTAAAAGTTTTAGGTAACTACATAACATCACGCCAGTATTCCCAGAAGGGTTGGGCAGAGGTGTATAGTACACCCTCATTGGGGGCGAGCCTATGCCGTCAACCGGTCACAAATCCAGACACCGGGCTGCTACTGAGAAATTCCACACGGAAAAACCCAATATCACTTTGCCCGACCTGTGGCTTTAGACACAGGGCAATCGGTGATCGCTAGAGAATAGAAACGACAGTGAGACTGTACTGGATTGACATAAGCTTTCAACTGGTCAAGCGATCTGATAAGTCATTTACATACATTTAATTGGCGTATCTATTCTCTGGCGATCATCGATTGCCATTTGTCTACAGGCACTGGGGATCGAAACCATTGGACCTGACACTCAGTAATTACGCTTGCTACTACTAGACCAACAGCTGACTGCCTCGTTGGTCCGACTGATTTTAAGTAACAGTAATATAAATGTTTTTTTCTGTAAGGACACACCGCTGGGCCACATTTACATGGATTTGGCGAAAATTCGTACCGTCGCAATAATTGTAGCGAGCACACTGGACCAAAGTCGCATACACTTACACATCTTATATTCGGCCTATCAAGATATCAAGAACGTTCGCCAAAACCCTGCAAGTGTGACCTCAGAATTAGAGGGTTTGGCGAATATTTGTGCGCTGTCACTACGGTTGCCAACCTTCCCAGAATTCCGAGATTCTTCTGGAATCTGCCGACAAATTTTGAAAGACTCCCGGAACCTGGAGTTCAATAAAAATTCCGGAAGATTTTTATTGAACCCCAATAAAAATCTTCCGGAATTGAAAATGCGCGCCAAATTACAGGTACTGTTTGTACTCGACAAATGGCGTTTACTCATTCCGCATGTTCGTCGTGTCGATCGCTTTTTTTGCCTCTCTCCAGGAATTTCCTCCAACAGAGTTGGCAGCCCTAGCCTGCACGATTTCTACAAGCAAGTATGGCCAACGCGTTTGACAAAAATCGTATTAATTTAGGCTATCGCGATTACACGAATAGTGAAATCCTGTAAGTGCGGCTTAGTATAAGGGATTATCTTGTGGTTTTGCTAATCGCATGAAATCTTTACAATTGTTACTGACCGGCCAAATCATCCGCCATCGGAGCAGGCCATTTCAGTACTTTTTCGATAAGCAATTTGCGATCGATTCGGTTATCTTGTTCCACGATTCCCGTAACGAGAGAAAAAAAGATAGCTTACTTCGGTAAGCTATCTATAGATATCTTACCTAAAACCTCAAGCACAGTATTATAGACACAATAGATAAGACAATTAAGTGTCGTCCTGGGACGACGGGCGGTACTCAACCGGCTAAACGACGAATCGTTAGCGACAACTGACTAATCGAATCGTTCTGAATCAGGGGGCTGAAGGATGATTATCTCTAAACTCTAGACTAGATGGAGTCGGGCACCGGCGTCACTGGTGGTTAAGCTCTTGCTCTGCTGTCACTGACCCACTTGCCGGCGTGATGAGCATGTGCAGTAAATATCTTTGAGGAGAGGCCTATGTCCAACTGTGGACTGATAGTGGCTTTGATGATTTACGGTTTATTCCATTAATTTGATTTCACTAAAAGACATCTTATTAGCCAGATTTTTTTACGCAGAGCTTTATTTAGACCTAACCAGTATTTAAATTATATTTTGGGACGCTATGCTGTCGGGAAGAAAGTTCATTAAATCGTAAAATAATTTCAGTATATTATTAGCTACCATGTTAATTTAAATCATCAACTTCTTCCCACCATCCACGCAAACATTACTCATACGAACAGAACTAAAAATAATCTGGTTTTATCTAATTAGATCATTAGCGAAACTCCACAATCATTATCACAACATATGTATAAACGACCCAAATATTGCTTGTTATAACAATGTACATTCATCGTTTCATGGCCTAGATACGTGTCGCCTCAGAATACAGAAAGTACCAGAAGCTGTGATAGCGCCTAATACTGAAGCATCAAAAACTACTCTTAAACGGAGTAGTTTGACGCGCAGACGATCAGTTACTATGGGGACGTCATAACGACTACATGTATTTACTGGTGTCAAATTAAATTAAATTATGCAGTTTTGTGTCGTTCGAACCTATAAAAATGCAGCGGGGCTAAAACTAAAACAGGATGGGATCACATTTCACGTTTAAGTAGCACATTCAGATATCGTCTTATTTAATTAATCAATAAATTGTTCCGTTTGTAATTGTCATAGGGAATGGTGCGCCCATATTGTTAGTGTTGTCAGTATAAGAGTTTTGATTTTCCCTTCTTTTTATTACCTACTGAGGGCTTAAATTAAACGTTTTTTCATCTAAAACGTGTTTTATTCCTATTAGACCTTCTCTATTTCTTGAGATTATCAGGTACAGTCAGCGTCAAAATCAAAATCCAAGATGGCGACTGTGAAATGTTACAAAATATGCGTTAAGGGTGTCGTTTCCGCGGTTTTCGGGAGCGCTGAAGATGAAAATCAGGTCAAAGTAGAAATCCAAGATGGCGGCTGCAAAATTTTACAAAACATGTGTCATGGGTGTCGTGTCCGTGGTTTTCGGGGATACTGATGATGAAAATGAGGTCAACGTCAAAATCCAAGATGGCGGTTGTAAAATTTTACAAAATATGCGCCATGTATGTCGTGTCCGTGGTTTTCGGGGGCGCTGATGACGAAAATGAGGTCGAAGTAAAAATCCAAGATGGTGGTTGCGAAATTTTACAAAATATGCGTCATGGGTTTCGAGTCCGTGGTTTTCGGGGGCGCTGATGACGAAAATGAGGTCGAAGTAAAAATCCAAGATGGCTGTTGCGAAATTTTACAAAATATGCGTCATGGGTTTGGAGTCCGTGGTTTTCGGGGGCGCTGATGACGAAAATGAGGTCGAAGTCAAAATCCAAGATGGCGGCTGTGAAATTTTTCAAAATAAGCGTCATGGGTGTCGTTTCCATAGTTTCCGGGGGTGCTGATGACGAAAATGAGCTCAAAATCAAAATCCGAGATGGCGGCTGCGAAATTTTACAAAATAAGTATACGTCATGGGTAAAATCTTACAGCCGTCATCTTGGATATTGACTTAGACCTCATTGTCGTCACCAGCGCCCCTGAAAACCACGGAAACGACACCCATGACGCGTATTTTGTAGAATTTCACAGCCGCCACGTTACGGAGTTGATGTAGTGAGCGCACATCCATACAAATTCATATAAAGAATACGAACCGCACGAGGCGAGGCAGTGCGGGTCGGGTGGGTCTAATGAGCTGTAACCTTTAGATTGAATAAAAATATCAAAGAAAAACCCCTTTTTTTATTTCATTGAAAATTTCGATGCCATGCATAAATTAATGAAGGCACGGCAACACAGCTGACGGGCACGACTAGCCTGATATCGCTCCACGCAGTCAGTTAATTTGGAACGCTAAAATTACTCAGATACAGAATACCACGGTTCATTTTTTGAAAACTTTTTTTTTATTCTGAAAAAATCCCATGCAGGGTCAATCAGTGTCAGATCACGCGGTTTGAAGGAATTACATGAATTCGTTAACACCCTGTAGTTTTGTTCGGATCATTTTGAACAGTCTGTTCGTCCCTAATTTGACGCTGACTGTACCTACTCAGATATAAAATATTGCCTTTATAGAAAAGCACAATTTTGATTTTATTATTATCTTACCTCCAATACTCAACGTTTTCCCCAAAAACGGGTAAACAATGTCTGACCTAGCAACATTACGCGGGTGGGAAGTGAGACGGGCGCGGGACGCATGCTTTGATTTTGGACACAGCGTACGGCTTGCAATTACTGTTGAAGGCGGATTCTGTTTCTTTCTGTATTCTGAGCGTGTCGCCTACTATTTATGTCCATGAAATTATATGGGTCACTACCTGTACCATGACGTTATTGCAAATGGACCCTATTTATAGAACTGAGAGTTTGTGATGTGGGATTCACGACCCAAATTGTTGGAGTGGACAGTTGGACGGGAGAATCTTACTGCCCATTTTAATGATTTAATGCTGGAACCCACAGAATCAGGTGCGGAACGGCTGCCGTTTCCATTCCGCAATCAGTGTGACACCTCGCACACATGATGATTTTTATTTCTGTAAATAAATGTTACAGACACTTTTACAAGTCAATGTAATGTTTTTTTAAGACTAGATGGCGCTGACATTTGCTCTCTAACTAGCTCTGAGAAGAAAAGCCGAAACAAACTCAGAGGTCAAGGTCTCTTTGCGAGCTAGCAAAATATACGAGTGTAACAATGGAGGGCAACGTCTGGAATGACTTTTTGAGAAAAGAGCCATAGCAGGTTTGAATTAACCTATCCTAATTGACGGCACGCATGCATCAGCCGTCGTGCAGCTCAACCTTATTACATTTTTATATATTACAACTGACGCCGGCCTGCAGCCTTTCCGCGCTCGCATACTCTGTGGGTTCCAGCAGTATCTCTCCTTTACGACAAACACGAAAATACGTAAAGTACAATGAACAGAACAATATTATCACAGGAAAGTTAGCTAAGCTAAGTAGAACAATTTGGTGCTAAAATGTCTACCGTGGAACAGGCTAGCTTTGTGTCAATGCCCGTGCGTTATGATGTGGTTTGCGTACTCCACAATAGACAATACGGGAACAAACAAAAACTTTTTGTGAATTAATATTTTCGAGCGAGAAAAGATGGCAATAACCTCGAACAACAGATGGTTACCGGTAAGGTGGACAGTAAACCAAGAGGTCGCAGCCCTTTACGATTGTCTGACCAGATAAGCTCTTCTCTCGATAGGAAATTTCACGATGCGCTTCACTTGGCCAAGGATAGACAGAGATGGCGTAACATCATCAGGGAAAAGATGGAAAGAAGGATCACGACCCTCAGTAATGAGGAGTACGACTTGAGGAAGGAAGGGATAATTTCGCGCAACTTTTTTTAACAATCTGAGCAGTACCTACTGGAGCACTCTATTAAATATCTAAAGGCACTAGTAATACTGTAAGTCAGAAGTTTTGGGTTGGCACTTCTGAATGCGGGTTTACTTTAACTTTAGATTTTAGTCAGGTGCATACTACGGCCTCTCTCGCATTCGCACATAGGGTTTCGTTTCGTTCTAGCGTTCGAAAGTTCGTAGCGCAAGTGATCAACAGGTACGTACGCCTGGAAACGCCCGGCAATATGATGGATGGGGCCATGTAGCACGCAACCAGTTTCTGGTCTTATGTAGGGCGATGCAAGCAGCATTCGCCTGTATATCTACTACCGTAAGGTGAAATCTTATTATCCTTAAAATTGAAGCCTTGAGTGCCAGAGCGGCCTAACTGTATTTTTTTCAATACTGATTTTATTTGAAAATACTGTTCTAAGCAGTAAAACTCATAGTGGCCCTAAAAATTTGTTAAACATTCAGAGATTTGAGCAGCAAAGAATGATAAAATATATTTATTTACTAAAGTTACAATTATTTAAAATCAGGGCTTCTATTTTAAGTAGTTAGGCTGCTGTCTCTCACGGCCTGAATCGTTACTTGAAATCAGACGAAACTGAAGAAGAAGGTGCGTTTGCATTAATTGGGAATTGCAACATAATTTAAACAATGCAGTGTCTGGGAATTGGTTGAAAACTAGGGTTTCTGCTCGAGAATTCTCGAGTCGAGAAATGTCGAGAAATCATGCAAACTTCGAGACGAGAAAAAATACCTCGAGAATTCGAGAACTCGAGAAATCAAAGATTAATTCTTTTATTACCTACTGTAAAATTGGTTTAAAAGTTACGTAATCTTTGCATTCTGGCTTCTGATCGTTCTCCTTACGAGACACGAGTAAGCGAGGCAAGCAAACAGACACATAACATAGCTACAACTCCAAGTACTCACTCTTATTATAATGTGACAAAAATCGTCAAATAAAAATTAACTGTAAGATAAACTCCGTTCATCTATTGTTGGGTTTCTGAATACATAATCGACGACTAGATAACTATCCAAACAATAAGTAAGTTTGTAAATTGACCACTAGATGGGGTCTCTTTTTAAAGCCCAGCTAAACATACTTTTCTCGCCTTAAACTTTATATCTATTTGCAGTTAAGCCCCAAGTTTAAATGAAAATCTCCTCTGGTTTTAAAAACGTTCGTTTAAAAATCATATGCAATGATTTTTAAACGAACCATTACATACATAAAATATAACATTTAAATCACAATATTTTCTCGTTGTTATTTTTAATCATGGCAACAACACAATAAAACTATTAAAACAAAATAAGTAGATTTTTAACTTTTTATTGTAATTTATAATATTGGGCAGTAAAGATTAATAATCTGAAAAAAAAATCTAGACTATTTGTGGTAAAAAAAAATAATAGGTTCTAGGGCAGGATTGGTTATTTCACAAAGGTATAATTATGTATATTATAGTGCCCTTGTTAAAATGATATCTCTTGTTAAACTCTTCACAAGTGAACATTTCGGATGGATTTTTCGATGCCTTTTTTCGGTAACGTAAACCTACCCAAATTGGTCCGCCCACCATAATCCGACCACTAATTGTTACTGCATTTTTTTATTAATACAGTGTATTATTAAGCTAGGTCTTAATGGAATTTGAAACTACACTTTTAACTTTGTTTACCACTAAAAGAGATTTTATAGATATTTGTTTTGTTTCGCGATAATATTACAATTCATAACGAAACGGTGCATTATGCGTGTTTTTAATAGTCAAAACGTCAAAACCAGACATGGGACAATTAGAGAGTTCTGTAAAGATTTAAACTGAATTTAGTAAGTATAACGTTTTTGTGGTATAGTATAATTGATAGACTTGAGTTACAAGTAGGTAATAGGTGATTTAGTTTATAATTAGTATGTAAAACTTATCAAAATAAAGTGGACGGTATTATAGCTAGTAACACTATAGTACTGATCGAGTACCGACCGGAGGTCGGTATAGGGGCAATTACCGTGTTCACTATAACTGATAAAATTATATTTGAGTTATAATAAATCAAACCTAGAAATCATTTTTATTATTTACCTATTTGATAAAGAATCTTATGACCGAAATACGACCTACTATAAATTGTTTATTTATTTCGAAAACAGTATTTTAATTTCATAAAAATTCATTATTAGCACCGTCGTTTATGGAGAAAAGCAGTATAATATTTACATGATTTTCAATTAACTGTACTTGTTATTGGTTTTATTCTAATGTAATTTATTTCTAAAACATGTTAACTATCTATCGACATTGTTTATTTCTCTAAAAATATTAAACTTTTCAGTAATTGAAGTAGTTGAAAAGCGGTCGGTTGTTAGGTAACCGTTTTACATCATTTCATAACACCGTCTACCCTCAAAGCTTATCGTGATTTGTACTCATTTCAAAGAGCTTAACTTTTTAGCTGAAACTTAAAGTTTATATGACTACATTGTAGACTTTATGTTAGCACCTTTCGGCTCCTTTACCTGACCTTGGATATCAATCAACTAGAAAAAGAGTGCCCATCGAGACAAATCAAACGAGACGAAACCATTGATAAAACAAAACTACTCGAAAGGCTTACATTAATACATTGTGGAGTAGACGGATTTTTTCTGTGACAGTCATGTTGTATTTGGATTCCGACCTCATTTCCAGAATTGTCATACCCAAAAACCATAGACAAGAAACCATAAAAAAAACTATACTCATGAAAATAACTTTTTGAATTTTGACTCATCCACGGCATCAGCACCGCCGAAAATTATGGAATAGTCACCCATGACGAATCATTTCCAAATTTTTATAGCGACCATCTTGGATTTTGAAGTTGCCCTCGTTTTCTTCATCAGCACACCCGAATGCCATGGAATTAACACCATGACGACTAACTTTTAAATTTTCATGGCTGCCATCTTGGACTCTGGGTTTTTCCACATTTTTGGCATCAGCAGCCCCGAAAACCATGGATTTGACACCCATCATCTGCCTAGCCTTTTCCCAACTATGTTGGGGTCGGCTTCCAGTCGAACCGGATGCAGCTGAATATCAGTATTTTACATGGAGCGACTGCCTATCAGACCTCCACAACCCAGTAACTGGGTAATACGATACTCTTGGTAAGACTGGTTGTCAGACTTTCTGGCTTCTGACCAACAGTAACGACTGTCAAAGATCTACAAATGACAGCCGGGACCAACGGCTTTACGTGCTTTCCGAGGCACGGAGGAAACTCGCTATGGTAAATGGTCACCCATCCACAGACCAACCTCGGCAAGCGTGGCTTAACCCGGAAGATCGGTCTATGCGGCTGTAATTATTTAGCCACGAGCTCCTCCATGGATTTGACACCCATGATGAATCATTTTCAATTTTTATAGCCGCCATTTTGGATTTTGGTTTTGCCCACATTTTTGGTATCAGCAGCCCCGAAAACCATGGATTTGACACCCATCATCATCTTCATCATCTTCCTGCCCTTATCCCATGTTACTTGGGGTCGGCGCAACATGTTTTCTTCTTCCATTCCGTCCTGTCACCCGTCATGGTATCACTGACTCCCTTCTCTTTCATATCATTCTTCACACAATCCATCCATCTTTTCTTTGGCCTCCCTCTTCCTCTCCATCCATCCACATTTATATTCATAACTCTTTTGGTCACATGCGTTTCATCCCTCCTCTTCACATGTCCATACCAAGACAAACGGTTCCCTTTCAACTTTTCTGTCACGGGCGCTACTTTCAAACTTCCTCTAATATACTCATTCCTGACCTTATCCATTCTGGTCACTCCACACATCCATCTCAACATTCTCATCTCCGCTACATGCAATCTTTTCTCATCCGTCTTCTTCACGGCCCAACATTCCGATCCATACAGTACGACAGGTCTTATCACGGACTTATAGATTTTCCCCTTTAACTTGAGAGGCATCCGTGGGTCGCAAGTAATTCCAGTGACCTGTCGCCATTTCATCCATCCTGAGTTGATCCGGTGCGTTACGTCTCGGTCTACTCCGCCGTCCCCTTGGACAAGCGACCCGAGGTACCGAAAGTCGGAGCAGATCGGTATGGGCGTTCCGCCGAGAGATATTGGCTCAAGACTAGAGAGACCGCCAAAATCGCAAAACAAGTACTCAGTTTTTGTTCTGCTCAATTTCAGGCCAACACTCTCTAGTCTTTGCCACCACACCTCCAATCTGCTCTGGACCTCTAAGCCACTCTCGGCAACCAGCACAATGTCATCGGCAAACAGCATGCACCAGGGAGCCTCTTCCTGGATGTCCGCTGTCAAAACGTCCATTATTACCAGGAAGAGGTAAGGGCTGAGTGCCGACCCTTGGTGCAAGCCGACAGCCACATTGAAGCTGTCAGTAGTACCCACTGTAGACCGGACTTGGGTACTGCATCGACTGTACATTGCCCGAATCAACTGCACATACTTCCCAGGCACACCTTTCTCCTTAAGGGCCCACCACAAAACCTCACGAGGCACCCGGTCGTATGCCTTTTCGAGGTCAACAAACACCATGTGCATGTTTTTATGCGCACTTTTGTATTTTTCGCATAGCTGGCGGATAGCGAAAATGGCATCTGTTGTACCCCGACCTGGCATAAAACCGAATTGGTTTTGTGAAATTTCACTCTCTTCTCTCAGCCGCCTTTCAATAACTTTCTCCCAAGCTTTCATACTATGTGACATTAGCTTTATTCCTCTATAGTTGTTGCACTCCAGCACATCACCTTTGTTTTTAAAGATGGGCACCAGCGAACTGTTGCACCATTCATCAGGTATGGCTTCTTCCAGCAACAACTTATTGAAGAATGAAGCTAACCACGTCCATCCATCAACCCGTAATACCTTCCACACTTCAACTGGTATTTCATCTGGCCCTAGTGCCTTACCATTCTTCATTCCACTTACTGCTGTTCTCACTTCATCCATACTTACCATTCTCACTAACCCCTCATTCATTGGTTTATTCTCAAGCACACCACGCCAGTCATTCTCCTCATTCATCAGTCTTTCAAAATAACCCTTCCACCTATTCCTAATTTTCTCATCATCTGAAAGAACCATTCCCGCTTCATCTCTAATACATCTAATCTGACAAACATCCCTCGCCTTTTTTTCTCTAGCTCTAGCCAGCCGGTACAGGTCTTTTTGGCCTTGCAGACTATCTAGTGCGTCATACATCTTATTCTGAGCTTTCGCTCTCGCTGTGGCCACAGCTTTCTTGGCTTTTTTCTTTAAAGCATCATACTCATTCTTCTTTTCGGCTTTCAAACAAACACTATTTTCTTCAACACTCTGCCATTCCTTGAATTTTCTCTTTTTCTCCTTCAATACATTCTGTACTTCTGTCGACCACCACCATGTATCCCTATCTATCGTGCCCCTTCCTCTCGTCTCTCCCAAAATATCCTTGGCTGCACACCGAATACACCCAGCCATTTCATTCCAGCATTCATTCACACTCTTATCATTCATATCTCCCATCTCTATCATTTTATCTACCACTCGCTCTCTGAATTTCTTCGCACAATCAGTCTTCTCTAACATATGCCATTTAATTTTAGGGGGGGGACGCTCTTTGTTTTTTGACCACTGTAGTGTTAAAACTACCGTCAATACCAGGAGTCTGTGCTGTGAGACCAAATCTTCTCCTGGTATTACTTTGCAGTCTCTGACGTGTTTTATATTGTGGCGTCTGACAAGGAAGTAGTCTATTTGGGTTTTGTGGTTGCCACTTTTATATGTTATCAGATGACTGTCGTTCTTCTGAAACCAGGTGTTGGCTACTGCCAGGTCAAATGCAGTAGCGGATTGCAACAGCGTTTCTCCCTCGTTGTTGGGATTTCCAAACCCCCATCCCCCATGTACTCTTCCATAAGCCCCTTTCATTCTTCCCACATGTCCGTTAAAGTCGCCTCCAACTATCAATTCCTCCTGGACCGGGATGGTCATCAGAATTGAATCAAAATCCTCCCAAAACTTCTCTTTCACGCTTTCATCACATCCTACCTGCGGTGCATATACACTAACTACATTCAACATCACATTCTCTAACATAACTTTCACAACTATCAATCTATCATTAATCCTTTTCACTTCCATCACGCTTTCTTTCAGGTTACTATCTAACACTATTCCCACGCCATTTTTTTTCCCATCACTTCCACAGTAGAAAAACTTGTATCCTTCACCTATTTCCCTCGCTTTTGTTCCCTTCCATTTTGTTTCTTGCAAACACGCCACATTTATTCGTCTTCTTTTGAGTACCTCTGCTAACTCTCTGGCTCTTCCAGTCATCGTTCCAACATTCCAACTTGCATACCTCAATCTCACTTCACACCCATGATGAATAATTTACAATTTTTGTAGCCGCCATTTTGGATTTTGGTTTTGCCCACATTTTTGGCATCAGCAGCCCCGAAAACCTTGGATTTGACACCCGTGACGAATAATCAGTATTTTGTATAACCGTCATCTTGTATTCCGAACTCGACCAATTTTTTAGCATGTTCACCCGAATAACCCATGTAAATAAGAGTTTTGTTATAATAAACGCATTTATTACAACTAGATTAAACTCTCAATCACCGTAATTATAGACAAAATAGATAAGACAATTAAGTGTCGTCCTGGGACAACGGGCAGTACGCAACCGGTTAAAGTAATAAAAAAAAGGTAAATTATTTATTAAAACTTCAGTAGTTAAACATATTTTGGCGAGGTTGAGATTGCGAGTAAAATTGGGACCAGCGGTATAAGCTCTAAGGGAGCAGCGCGCGCACACCGTCACGAAAAAGGTTTAAACGTTGATTCTTATTTATTTATTTATATTCCGTTCTTACAGACAAACCGTGGAAATGGTTTTGTGGGGCATTGATCTTAATTAATGTAACGTTTCTGTACTATATAAAAAAAAAAACCTCTTTTCTATATGACACCATGAATTTAGTTGTTTACATAGACCTACAAGGTGTCTAAAGCTCTGCAAAAAAGAGTACGAAAAATGGGGGTGCCACTAACAATAAGCGCTCTGGTAGAAAGTCGAAGTGAACTTCTACCGCGCATGCATAAGTACACACACCGTTTTTTTTACTTTAATCTAAATTGGAATGGAGCATCAACCGGGGACTGCCCACTGGTGCTCTATGAGAGTGCAGTCAAGGACTGTCCCCGTGGGATGTAAGACAAGAGGGCACAATAATGTGTATTGCAAAATATAGAACTTTAAATTATTGGTCTATTGATACGGGTGTTTAATGGACAAGTCCAACTTCTTTTTCTGATAGAAAATTGGTTTGGCAGACGGTGGCCCACTAACTCGCTAGCTGGGCAAACAGGCAAAAGGGGGCAATACCACTGTGAGCTGTTAAGGGTATCGAGATCGAGAAGTGAGACCCTGGTTTCAGCAAGTTTGCAAAGGGCAAAGTTGGTGGACGGTGTTAGGTATGTCAGTGGTCGGATTACGGCTGACAGTTATTTCCCGGACGGAATTAAGGCACGCAGCAGATTTGAAACTACTTGTCACTTTTTGCTTCATATCAAAACGAATTAAATGTGAATTTTATATTCCTTGCTAGATTGAATAAGTATATGAATTTTACTTTAATATGAGACCTACAGCACCAGAGTTTTCCTTATCAGTCGCTATGTCTGAATAAAACAAAAATGATCGTCCTTAGGAGGTCGGTATTTGGTGGGTTTACGTTACTGATATATTATATTTGAAATAGCCTCCAGCACTTCCAAATTAGACTCCGATGAACTACTCAAGTCCATTTCGCTGGGAGTCCAAAACTCACTATCCAAAATAAAATACTAATAATAAAACTCCAAATACTCTTGTTGTATTATGATATAAAACGACAAATAAAGTTCTGGAACCGATTAACACCCCAAATTGGTCAGTCAAGTTAACTGAAGTTTCAGCTAAGTAAGATCATCTTCTGACTGGGGTGTCCAGAAACGCAATGTGTCAGTTTATCGAACCGATAGCGGTAGAATACATAAACTGCGGTTAGGAGTACCTCAGAAACCGGAAAAATAAGTTATCTGAAGTTTGAACTAGGATTATCTTTCGTGGGGTGTCCAGAAACGCAATGAGTCAATTTATCGAAATAATAGCGCTATTGAACAGATAAATTACGTTCAAAAGTACCCCAGAAAACGGGCGTAAGCTGATTTTATAAGGTTTTTAAAAATTTCTCGAAAGACCCGAGAAACCCGAGAAATCGGGCTCGAGAATTCTCGAAACCCGAGAAAAAAAATATGTCGAGAAAACGGAAACCCTATTGAAAACATACTAGGAAGAAGATTTACACCTACGGTTCTACCACAGTAAAATATCTTAGTTTTCTGGGATGAAAAAGTATGCTTTTAATGAAAGTTCCGAGGATGGCCAAGTTCCATGTTTGAAGAAGGTAAGGGAATGTCCCGTGATAAAAAAAATAACCAGGGATACACATAATTTTTTACTTATTTTTTACTAGCTTTTGCCCGCAGATTCGCTTGCGTTAATTTAGAATTTGACTATCAATTCGGGTTGTACATTTAAAAAACTCTTATCACACTACTAAATATTAAAATTCAATCATGATTGCAAAGACATGTGGTGCCATCTATTATCATAAGAACGTTATTGTTGTTTTCCTCGGGAACAATACTTTTTTTCGAGATGAAAGGTACCCTATGTCTGTTTCTGTACACCTGACAACGTATATGCAACATTTCGGATGATCAGTTCAGTGGTTTAGGCGTGAAAAGATAAGAAACAAACAAACTGACTTTCGCATTTGTAATATTCGTTAGGATTTTATGTAATTAGATAGACAATACATGCAGGTACACAGAATTGTTAACAAGTTTGAAGTCAAGGCTGCTCGGCCTGCCTAGCAACTCTCTCCTAACCAGCAACCAATTAAACTAGGAAACAAATTGCTCATGCTGTTCATTCAAATTTACACAACTACCTTGTGTAATGTCAGTGGTAACACGTCAAGCATGATGTAACTGAGCTGCCGTGAAACATTCTAATTATATAAAAACTTTAATTAATATGGAAGTTGATTACATTATAATAGAGGCTATTATTACATTTTATTAAATGTTTTAATAAGTTTGTATTTCATTGTGTATTATTAATTTAGGTTTTGGCTGAATCTGTCTCTAAATACATTATTCTCTTCCAGAAAAAGGAAACAACATATTTTTATATATATAGAATTAAAAAAAAAAACTGACAGATAAAGAGGATTTCCATAATTTGTCATAGCTTTTTTTTACTGACAAACTACTGACAAAAATAAAGGAGATTTGATCACTTATAGCAGAATTGTTTGGAACACCAAGGTTTGGAAAAAAAGAGGAAGCTTTTTTTCAGTATAATGCTTAGCAGAATATTAAAGATTTTTTTACCCAGACTAAAAATAAATTAAGTTTATGATTGAGTCCATACTGAGCAGAACTATTAATATAATACAACTAGCATGTGCATTGTTCTATAAATCTACATGATAAGGTGCATTTCAATTATAGCAGTGCATAGCTTATTATCTGTTGATAGTCGTGTCCCACGCATTCATATAATTTATTCAGACCAAACTTCAGATTCAATTCAGTTCATTGTTTTAAAATGTTTGTTGACCTCACTTTGTTTTAATTAAATACATTTTGAACAATTGTTGACCCAATTTACAATTGTATTAAATTGTAAAGTTTGAAATACATTACTGAGTAAAAAATAAATTATAGAAGTAATCTATTGTTTATGTTTTGGCTTTGACATTGGGATTGAAATAGGAAGATGGTTTTTCCAATAAATCAAGTCTATTTGCTACATTAGGGAGTTGAAACTTAGAACTAAAGGTGGTATTGAAGTTAATCTGATTGATTGCACTCATGACTTCATACAAAGGTGGGATACATTACCTTGGTTTGTTTCACAATAAAGCAACTAATGTTACACAAGTGACTTTATGATAAGACTAGCTGTTGCCCGCAGCTTCGCTTGCTTGTAATTTTAAACACTCTTTAAGCCCCTTTTTAAATGTAGGTTTTAAATCAAAAAAGTCCGTCTTTTAGTATTTATTTTGAACAATGTTTGTGAAAATTTTAAGTTTATGGGGTTACCCATGGAATAAGGGGTTTTCATACAAACTTTAACAATCCATTTCACCACATAAGGGGTGGAATTTCCAAAAACCTTTCCTTAGTGAATGTAAACGTTATTAGAGGTACCTACTTTGAACATTTAAAGTTTCTAACCCCAGCGGATTAGACTTTGCGTTGATAGATCTGTCAGCCAGTCAGTCAGTGTCTCCCTTTGTTACTTCAAAAGTACCAGATTTTTCATAAAAACTTGCAACCCTTATTTCACCTCCTTAAAGGTTGAATTTGTAAAAACGCTCAAACATTTATGTACATTTATTTCTAACCAGAAACCCAATTATTTGATATCATGCTTTTAACTACGAAACATCTTTCATCTCTTATTTTATCCCTTAGGGGAAGAATGTCCAAAAACCCTCAAACATGCATGTTTACTTCTAACCAGACGCCTTAATATTTAATTACATGCTTCTTACTTCAAAAGTAGCACATTTCTCAAACAAACTTTCAACACTTATTATTTCACCTTCATAAAGGTAGAATTTCCAAAAAACATCAAACACGTGCATGTTTATTTCCCAGCAGAAACCCTATTATTTTAATGCATGCTCTTTTTAACTTCAGTACTTAAATCTTTCATCCCGTATTTCACCCCTTGGTGGTAGAATTTCCAAAAACCCTCAAACACGTGTATATTTATTTCTCTTTAAAGTCTAAATATTTAATTCCATGCTTCTTCCTTCAAAACTACCAAATTCCTCATACGAACTTTAAACACTTATTTCACCCCTTATGGGGTTGAATTTCCGAAAGCACTCAAACCTGTGTACATTTATTTCTAACCAGGAATCTTAATATTTAATTTCATGCTTCTTACTTCAAAAGTATCAGATTCCTCGTTCAAAATTTTAACCCTTATTTCACCCCCTTGAGAGTTGAATTTACAAAAACGGTCAAATGCATGTACATTAATTTCTAACCAGAAACCTTAATATTTTATTTCATGCTTCTTACTTCAATAATGACGGACTTGCATACAAACCTTAATCAGCCTTTTCACCCCCTTAGTGGTTGAATTTCGAGAAATCCCTTCTTAGTGGATGCTTGCGTTACAAAAGGAATCGACTCCGAAACCCTATTATTTAATTTCATGCTTATAACTTCAAGAAAACGTTCACCTCTAATTTCACCCCCTAGGGGTAGAATTTACAAAAACGTTCAAAAACGTGTATTTATACCTAGCCAGAAAGCCTATTATTTGATTTCATGCTTTTAACTTCATAGAAACTTTTATCCTCTATTTCACCCCTTATGGGTATAATTTCCAAAAACGCTCAAACAGGTGTAGGTATATTTATTTCTAACCAGAAGCCGAAATACTTAATTACATGCTTCTTACTTCAAAAGTAACAGATTTTTCATACAAACTTACAACACTTATTTCACCACCTTAGGGGTTGAATTTCCAAAAATCCTGAAACATGTGTACGTTTATTTCTGACCAGTAACCTAAATATTGAATTTCATGCTTCTTACTTCAAAAGTACCAGATTTCTCATACAAACTTACAACACTTATTTCACCCCCTTAGGGGTTGAATTTCCAAAATCGCTCAAACACGTGTACATTTACTCCTAACCAGAAACCTTAATACTTAATTTCATGCTTCTTACTTCAAAAATGACGGACTGGCATACAAACGTTAATCACCCTTTTCACCCACTTAGGGGTTGAATTTCGAGAAATCCCTTATTAGTGGATGTTTTCGTCACGTAAAGAACCTACTGTCGAAATTTCATATTTCCAGCTTTAGTGGTTTAGGCTCTGCGTTGATGAATGAAATGTCAGTCAGTACCAGTCTCTTTATATATAAGATAATAACTTTTTTATGTAAAATAGAAAAATCCTTTGTGATAGGAAATATTTTATTCCTACATACTTCCTTCTCACTCTAAACTAAGACATAACATATCAAATGTTAACTGATGCCACTAGGCAGTATAAACAATCAGCTGTTGCCAGCTCGATATTTACAATACAAACCCAGTCATAATCAAAACAATGACTTCATGTTATCACAGCCATCAATTTAAAAACTATTCAAACTATGTGAAAAAAAATATTCGTGCCAATTATTTGTCAATGATATGAAAGTTCACTCACCTCTTGTGTCCTCGTGAGTTACCCAGCTGCAGCCGCAGCGGGGGCGAAGCCCAACCCCACACGGAGTCAATCTGGAACACACCGAACACACCATCCAGCGCTACCGTGAAACAACCCCGCTTCACACAAAAAACCAATCCTGTTTGCCAATACTAACTAATTTATGCAATGTATGCCCTTAGCCTCACTCAACACTCACCTTTGACGATTCCTATTCGACCTTACAAGGAAATCTGCCCTCAAAGGAGAGTTAAATACTTATTAAACGCCCTGAGGAATGTAAAACAGTTAACGGCACATCGATTTTACGATTTCACAAGTTTTTATGTTTACTAATGTTGCAGGATAGGTATCGTACTTTTGTCCACTAGTCAATTTTTTGAAGGTCTGATCAAAACAACTGACAAGTTAACAAACAATCTTCACTCAATAACTTATTTGTTTAATTCGTTGCATATGAATAAAATCAAATGAAAATTAATTTGGTTAAACTATATGGCAAGTATTTTCCTTTATTTTTAGTACTGAATAACATTTTTTTATCGAAAATAATATCCAATCTAAGATATTTTAGAAAATCTGAATCAAGGTTTCGAATGTATTTCAGATAGTGTCAAGTTTTGATTGCCATATTGAAAAAAACTCTTAACCATTTTCTTTTACAAACTTTTATTCGTTATTCGTAAATTCATAATGCTCGATTTAGCTTTTATTACATAATTTATTAAAACAACTAGGTATATCATACGTACGTGATGGAATTGATGTTAAGTAATACAAATACTTTGAAAAAAATCTAGTCTGAAAATCTGAATCAAAATAAAATGTCAATGCCCTCAGCGTCCAGTCTCCAGCACCAGCTGATAATAATAAGTGACAGTGACATTAAGATTTGACATTTAGTTGTTGACGGTCTGATTATTCGTAAATTCAGGAATTAGGAGTTTAGTAAATAATAATATTATTAGTAAAGAATAAGAGTCGCTAAGCATGTCACTGAGTCTTCTTTTAGAGAAATACGATGTATCTACTGATGAGGGACTACAGAAAGCGCTCAACGAGATCGAGAAAGAGGAGGTAAGTCGGACTATTTTGATGACGGTGGCACAAGTTACATTTTAAAAACAAATCATTTTCACAGTCGGAGGTGGATGCGGCCCTCTCTGGAGTATTATCCAGGGCGTGTTCTCTAGAGGGTCGTCTGCGGGCCGCGAGCCAGGCTTACACGAAGCTCGGTGAAGTGAAGTCGGATGCTCAAATCGCCGCTGACATGGTGGACAAGACGGCCGGTCTAGCGAGAGACGTTAGCGCAAAAGTACGGCAGCTGGACCTTGCGAGGGTAAATAACAAGCTGTGTATTTGTTTATTCGTTTCTTTAAACTGTATAAACTCTCGCCTAACAATTTCATGTAGAAGACATACAAGATCATGTTTTACGTTGTTTTTGTTCTCAGTCTCGTGTTGCAGAATGTCAGCGACGTGTACATGACCTGATAGATCTACAGTTGTGTAGTGCGGGAGTGGAGGCTGCTATTAAAGCACATGACTATGAAACTGGTAAGTATGTTGTAACTTTTCTACAAAAATGAATTTATTGGTTATGGATAAGTACTCCACTACAGTTAAGTGAGATGTATTTTTTATACATTGAGACATAGGTAGACCCAGATGGTGTAGGGGAATCCCTCTATATGTCCATTACTTGGATTTGTGTGTTCCATCTGAGATAAGGTCAAAAAAAAAAACTGGCATTTTTGGATTCTTACAGACTGAGTTAATTGATCACCTTATGACATGTTTGCAACCCTGTACCATGTTTCTGGCAAAGTAAATATTTTTATTTCATGTTAAGCCTATAATCCTGACTGTCATACAAATGTATGTATTTGTATGACACCCTGTACCTATAATGATGCAGAGGTTAGGCTGCAGTTTTTTTATTCAGCCTGCATTGTCCTACTGCTGGGCAAAGGTCTCCCCCATAGCCTTCCACTCATCCCTATATATGTATTTCTTTCTCTGGCCAATCTCCCATAAACGACTCTTAAGTCATCACGCCAGCGTTTCCTAGGCCTCGCTCGGCGATGACGCCCATCTTCCGGCACCAACTGCGTGACGACTCTGGCCCATCTGTCGTTATTAGGCTGCAGTTACTCTATTTAAAATACTGATTGAGGACACGAGAATGCAATTTGAGAGCTGGCAGCAGCAAAATATGCAACATTTTGGCATTCAGTATATTTTTGTATCGGAATGAAGCTCCAAAAACAAAAGAGGTCAGGTACAGAAAACAAATTTTTGTTTTGTGTAGAAGTTTTTGTGCAATATGTAGAGTAAAACATGTCCAACTCCCTGATTCAGAACGATTCAATTAGTCAGTTGTCGAACATTTTGATTTGCTATCTCTTTTTCTCTCATTAACAGAATTGTAGACGAAACAAGATAACAAACCGAATCTGTTGACAACTACCTTTCGAAAAGCTTCTGAATTGGGGGCAGGAGACTTTTAAAATAAAAGTTTTATCAATCTGACATAACAAGTTTAATTGAAGAATTTAATCGTCGACTCCTGTGACTCTAGCTGAGCTGGTTATAAATGAAAGTAAACCAATGATGATGAATGTCAATGAGGACATATAATACAACATGCACATGTTTCAGGTGCTGGTCACGTTTCCCGGTTCCTCAGCATGGACCCTGGTTCGGTGGCAGCGGCGAGGGCGCGAGGTTCGCCTGACCCGCGCGATGCAATGACACGGGCGGCCAACACGCTACGTGAACATCTAGTGCGCAAGTATGTTACTAAAGTGCTGTTGATGAATCTAAGACTGACTTCATTTCTTTCTGCACCCAAGGCTACCGCATGCTCGGTTGGTCGGCAGTTAGTTTCAGCGCACATTACCACTGTAAAATAAATAAATAATTAGTCAATGTCGGTGTTAGGTTTGAAGAAGCAGCGCGCAAGGAGGATGAACCGAGTGTGGAGCGTCTGTTTAAGCTGTTCCCACAGATCGGACGCGCGGAAGAGGGGGTGGACTTACTCGCCAAATATCTTGCCACACAAGTAAATATTTTATTGAATTTAATAGCTTTACTTCAAATTAACAATTTCTTAACAAATTTAAAACAGTATATTTTCAGTTTTTATTTTCTGTGTGTCCTGTGGCAAAGGCCTCCTCCAACCTTTTCCAATTTTCCCTCTCCCATGCTATACACAAATAAGTATAAAGCTTTTTTTATCTTAGGGCGTTCACTACGTTAATCGTGCGCACGCGGCGGGTACCCGCCTCGCGTGTGTGTATTGAAAGATAGTATGTACAAATCCGTCGCACGCGTCCGCGCCAGTTAGCGCTGCTCATAGTACTATCTTTAGGGTTAGGCGCCCTTAGGGTTTTCTAGATGTTTCCTTGATTCAGTAAAACTAATGCATGTTCACATAATTTCAGGAATTTATACAGTTTTTTGCGATTGTACATTTGCATATTCTTGTGGTCTCTGCTCTGAACACATGTCATGTTTTTTTTCTCCAGACGGAAGCTGCAATACGTCGCGCATGCGTTATATCAGACATAAGCTCTGAAGCGGCCGTGTTCGCCGACGCAGTGACGCGCGTTGTAGAGGCGGGCGGCGCGGGCGTGGAGCGAGCGCGACAGACCAGCGCCAACCACGCGCACGGACTGCTGCACCGCGCCATACGTGCCATACAGCCCGCGGTATGTATGCACGACTAGTTTAATGTGACAAGACGGGTAAATATAAGAAAAACATAACAAGAATTAAGAACGTCATTATCATCATCCCAAATTAAGAATGCAGATGTTTAAAACTACAATTATGATAATGAAAACTCTAAACTATACAACTGCCGTCAAACAATAAGACAAGAATATAAACAATATACAGTGGTGGACATATAATTAGAAACACCAAGTGTGACTTTCATTTTTAGTACAAATTAACTTGATAATTAATGTTTTACGTATCATAGAGGGCTTATACCTATTTATCTACAATCTATCCACATCATGAAGTATTATTATGTCAGTTTTGGAAATATCATACAACCGTTTATGTAAAAACTGGTATACTTTATAAAATAAAATAAAGCAGCACAACATACAAGGTGGACAACTAATTAGAAACAGAAAAAAAACATTATCATAAATATGAACAAAGGTAACAAAACAATAAATAATGAAGTTAAATGGTACAAACGTTTTATAATAAACAACTAATGCTTGGTTGGGAAGTCTCTGCTGTCGATTACAGCTCTTACAACGACGTGGCATTGATTCTATCAATGTTTCATACATTTCTAGGGAATATTTCTCCAGGCTTCTACAAATGTGTCTTAAAGTTGCTGTAGTATGATATTAGTAGTAGTACGATATTAGTGATATGTTTATTGGACAATGTTTTCTTTACAATGTACCACAAATTTAAATTTGATTCATATCCAGACTATTTGCAGACCAATCTAACACCGACACTAATTAGTCTCTTAGAAATGCTTTAGTGCTGTTTCATTGGTTTGGATTATTGTAGTGTCGGTGTTAGATTGGTCTGCAAATAGTCTGGATTTGAATCAAATTTAATTTTGTGGTACATTGTAAAGAAAACATTGTCTAATAAACATATCACTAATATCGTACTACTACTAGTATCATACTACAGCAACTTTAAGACGCATTTGTAGAAGCTTGGAGAAATATTCCCTAGAAATGTATGAAACATTCATAGAATCAATGCCACGTCGTTGTAGAGCTGTAATCGACAGCAGAGACTTCCCAAACAAACGTTAATTGTTTATTATAAAACGTTTGTACCATTTAACTTAATTATTTATTGTTTCGTTAACTTTGTTCATATTTATGATAATGTTTTTTTTCTGTTTCTAATTAGTTGTCCACCTTAGTACGTTGTGCTGCTTCATTTTATTTCATAAAGTATACCAATTTTTACACAAACGGTTGTATGATATTTCCAAAACTGACATAAAATACTTCATGATGTGGATAGATTGTAGATAAATAGGTATAAGCCCTCTATGATACGTAAAACATTAATTATCAAGTTAAATTGTACTAAAAATAAAAGTCACACTTGGTGTTTCTAATTATATGTCCACCACTGTATATACAAGGTTAGTCGGAAAGGGGGTACTAATCCGAAGCCCACATATAGTATCGCTGATGACTGTTTGAAAGCAAGTGTTAAAATTTCAAAGTTCGATATATTGTTTTTCCAAATAAAACGATTTTTATTTTAGTTTTTTCAAAAATTCTTTGTCCATGCTTTAGTTACAAATTCAGAAAATGCTGCTTCTAATTCATGACCCCAAATATGACCTAAAATGTAAACACAGCTGATCATTATTGGGGATAGATAGATTTTAGAGATTTTTGTACCCCCTTTCCGACTAACCTTGTATAACAAACTACTATAATGTTAACAACGAACGAGAACAATCATTTGTTAAAAAAATTACAAGGTAATTCGAAAATTCACCTGTCATGTAACGAAGCTAGGTGCCCCAAGTTGGGTGCCATTTGGCAACTAGGCCCAATCCATACGCGCAAAAAAACGAGTGGATTGCCAATGATATACTGCTGTAGATCGTGTCTACAAAGATATGACTCGTAAGCACGAGTATCGACAAAAGTGTTTGTACCCTTGTGATCTGTCAAAAAAGTTAATTAAATGAAAAAAAACAATTAATTTGTTTTCCTGCCAGGTGTGTGCCGGTGTCCGTCGCATCTTCAACGAGCTGGTGTCAGCGCGTCGCCTAGAATCCGACCCGCATCGCATCGGCAGCTCGCCTCTTAGCGCGGAGCCGGTGTTGGCTGAACTGGCTCTCACGCACTCCCGCATACAGCTGTACTTCACGTTCCTCCGGAGGAAAACTGAGGTAAGTCAAAAGAGACGGAAGCGGTGAAGGGTGGACGAATTTAGGTGCTGTCTGTTTATTGTGATATTGATATTCAAAAATTACTACCTCACCTCTGGTTTCTGAATTGAGGATTCTAGGATAAGCAGGACTTATATAACATTTGAGTACGGAGTTGTCAAAAAAATGACGGTTTTCAAAGCATTATTTTGACAACTCCGTACTCAAATAATACTTAAGTATTGCTTATCCCAAATTATCAATTCAGAAACCGTAGCTTAGTCTATTTTTTATTTTAAATCTCAGGTATTGGAATACGTTTTCACGACTGCTAACTGTAGCGTGCTAATAGGAACTAAACCTTTCTAAACCTAGCAGGATAATCATGCACTACAGATAGTTCAATCAACGAAGACGCGCCCCACTCTGTCTAAATCGCTACAGTGCAAACAAGTGCATTATAAATTGCTCTTGTGTTCATTCTATCGTCACGCAATAGTAAGATGTGTGCATACGCACACTAATATAACATTATAATGAGAGATGTGTGCAAACACACCAGACGGCTAACGAACACAAAAAGGAGTGGGGCGCATCTTCGTAGATTAAATGCACTGTAACATGTACCATTACGTTTTATTCTCTGAGTCAAAAACATCCCTTCAATCCATAGAATTGTCGGCGTTTTGGTTTTATTTCATGCGTGTAAATGACACAACAATTTAATCGTTCAGGGGTGATTCTATCATTACAGTTTTAGCTAATATCGGTATGTCAGGATTGCGAGCAAGGTAAACACAGTAAATAAAACCAACATAGACTCTCCACCACTGAGAGTACTTGTATTTGGGTTAATATTAGTAACATTAACTAGATCACAGTATATTACTTTACACAATTATTACAAGATCATAAAATAAGGACAAGCTAATCAGATATAAAAGGTCAGACTTCTTCAGCTGTTCAACACGGAATGCTCTCGCTTCGTCGAATGACCACCGCCTTTATAACCTCGGGTGGGCCGATCCATATCGACGACTACCCTCTCTTGTCAACATTGCCCAGTGCTACCCGCTACCGATAACACGGCCCTCCTGCAAAACACACGTCCTCGTGTGTTGGTGGTTGGTGGTTGACGCACCATCAACCCCATCGTCAAGATTGTGCATCAAGGCCTAACTTCAGTGACACCTTCGGACCTTAAACAGAAACAAATAATACAGTACACATCTCGGCCACACCTGATCACTCATCTTTGACCTCGTCATGTTACTCATGTCTTTGACCAAAGTAAAATGAAAAGCATCCAAAGAATGTTTGAATCGATTAGAGCTTGTTATCCCATCGACGGCCAACAAGCTCATCACCCATGACTTAAACTAGTTGATATTCATTCAGTATCAACCTAGTTCTATATTCGTTCATAACTTCTCGTATCAAACTTACTTACTTACAAACATCCACACATTAGATTTCAACATTTTCACAATAAAATACTATCTCAGATGCCTATTAGACAGTTCTACTTTGGTTAAACATCAAATTTTAGTTATTCAATAAATCATAATAGGTACATAAACACACAATCTCATTATACACAAATTCATAAAATCATTTAAATACATTTACAATATTTTTCAGGGCTAAATATCTCATTATAGTTTTTCACAAATTCATAATACATAAACACTTAAAATATTTCTTGGTTAAATATTTCAACGATTCACAAAGCCATAATACATAAACACTTAAAATATTTCATTCGTAAAAATCTCATACCTAATTATTCACAAAATCACAACATAATATCTCAATAATTTACAAACTCATAGTACATTTAACACTTAAAATATTCCATGATTAAATATCTCAATTATTCACAATTCATTGTACCAGCTTATAAACACTTCAAACTCATAGTACGTTAAACACTTAAAATATTTCAAGATTATTATCTCATTATTCATAAACTCATAGTACACCCTTAAAATAATTCACGATTCAATATCTCATTATTATTCACAAAATCCTACATTCTTAAATATTTCAATTCTTCACAAAATCATAAAACAAACATCCTAAATGTTTCATGGTTAAATATTGTATGATCATTATTCACAGTAACTATCATAGTACATAATTGTAAACACTTAAAATATTATCTCAATTATTCCCAAAATCATAATACTTAAATATCAACCTTTAAAACTTTTCATGATCAAAATAATGTCTCAATTATTCACAAACTCATATTACAAAACTGACATGATGTTTTAAACATAACATTTCTATATTGCGCTAATAATCCAACCTTTTTACAACAATACAATACATATTTAACACATCTTTAACGAAAATAAGTCAAATTATTTCTTATTTAAAAATAAATTTGACAAATTAATCTTTAACGGAAGTCATCATAATAATTATCGTCAATAATAAATACAATCTCCTGTTTTCGTCTACAAAAAATACATTTTAAACCATATTAAGTAACAAACTACTTTTTAATTTCAATAAACTATTTTGCACCATTCTACAACAAGAATTGTAACAAAACCAATAAAAACAAATATCAATATTTTCAAAACTTTTACAAAACATTAATTCAAAACAGAATCTCATTTTCACTGCATTTTCATTTATCAATTAATAGCATCACCCGCCTTGGATTTAGCCAACTCATTTGGCATCACCCGCCTGGGATCCTGCTTTATCAACATGGCATCACCCGCCTTGGATCTAGCCATATCATGGCATATCCCGCCTTGGTTCCAGCCCTATCACAATTGCTTCGCCACGTTAGAGTTTCAGTTTTCCCCAGGCGAAGCCTTTGGCCAACCCCGGCTGGCCAAACCGGGCGGTGCCAAAGATCAACCCTGGTTGCATCTCACCACAAACTCTAATACGACTTGCAATGTATTTTCCTACACGAATAAATACAGATGCCGTATTTATTTTCCACGAATAAATACAGATACCATCATATTTATTTTATACTAATAAACACAGATATCATCTCATTTATTTTACACGGATAAATACAGATAACATCTCTTTTATTTTACATGAATAAGCAAAGATATCATTTAATATTTATTTTACACGAATAAATAACCTCTCATATTATATTTCCTTCATCAAAATTCCTTCACACATAATAAAATGGTTGTGACTCACCGGATTTATCACATTTTCTCATTCTCACACTTCTCACCATTGTAATATCAAGTTTTTGTCAGTCCGTCTATAGGGGATTTAACTTTTCAAAAATATTTACATGTGGGTATACAATCATAATGTGGACTGGTTTTTTCTTGTTCCACTTCTGATGTAAATGACACAACAATTTAATCGTTCAGGGGTGATTCTATCATTACAGTTTTAGCTAATATCGGTATGTCAGGATTGCGAGCAAGGTAAACACAGTAAATAAAACCAACATAGACTCTCCACCACTGAGAGTACTTGTATTTGGGTTAATATTAGTAACATTAACTAGATCACAGTATATTACTTTACACAATTATTACAAGATCATAAAATAAGGACAAGCTAATCAGATATAAAAGGTCAGACTTCTTCAGCTGTTCAACACGGAATGCTCTCGCTTCGTCGAATGACCACCGCCTTTATAACCTCGGGTGGGCCGATCCATATCGACGACTACCCTCTCTTGTCAACATTGCCCAGTGCTACCCGCTACCGATAACATGCGTGAATATCTCATGTCATGCGGCTCTGCATAAGTATATGCGCAAACGTGTGGTTAGAGACAATAGGGTACTTGACTATTTTTTTTTTTATTACAAATCTCGAATGTTTAACAAAAATATTAAGCAACAGTGAATAAACCAACGAAATATTTAATAAAATGTTCAAGTTATAAATAATTTTAAATTGTTCACGAGACAGAGACAACACTACTTAAAAATGACGTCATACCTTAAAAACTTCATAGTGACTTGACATAATTTTGTATCTCCTCTATTTTTTCATCGTGTTTATTATTTTTATCACATACCGTGTTCTTTCTACACTTTCTTTAAAATACTACCAAATTGTTGTACATTTTTAATACTAGTCAAATACCCTATTTGGCTCCATTTGAAAAATCTGTTAAGATATAGGGAGTGCCTCCGCCGCCGGCGCCGGGTGCCATTACGAATGCCGGCGCCGGTTACCAAACTGGCTGCTGGCGCCGCGCCGACTACATACACTATTTTTTTACACCTTCAAGGCCTCTTCAAACTCTTCATGAGACGATTATTCGTCACCCACTTACATTTTGACAATAAAAACAAATGAAAAACTTAAGGGGGTGTTTGTAAGGTTGTTTAGGTTCCCAAAACATAGTCGACGGCTCCTATTTCTGTCTGCAGGGTTTAAAGTAACCTAACACGAAGGGGATGACGTCATCCCCTTCGAACCTAACCTATCCGTGTCGGGGTGCCCCAAATTACCGAGCTCGCTACGCTCGCTCTTGAAATTAGTCAGTTAGTAGACAGGTTACAGTTTTGGCCCAAAATCTAACCTACCTTTCAACTAACATCTACCAAACAACTTATTACCGCCGCAGGTGTCCATTTTGGGTGCCGGCAGCCGATGTTTTTAACCTCGGCAGCCGGCAGTAATGTACCGCCGGTTCCCAATGGCGTTATTTTTGGGTGTCGGCGCCGGCAGCGGAGGTACTCTCTAAGATATATCTTAATTGATAATCTCTTGTGACGTAACTTGTGTCATCTGAATAGGTGGACGCAGCACCACTAAAGGAAGCCGATAAGAAAGCATGCGTCGACGCGGTGGAGAAGATCATAGCCGAGTGCGACCTCATGAGGACGGCTCAGGACATACTCGCACATTATCTAGCTTTGGAAAGGTATGTACTTATAAACTGAGTGTGGCAGTGTTTCTATCTTTTTGCTTACTTTTCACAGCTAAGATACCGAAACAATTTTGATGATTTTTGTGAGAGAAGTTACTAGGTATAATCTGTCCCGAAATAATTTGAAAAGAAGGTAAACATTTGGTAATCTAAAATGATTACTTACATAATGTCTCAAAGATATATTACGTAAAATATTGTAAACTCGAAAAACAATGAATTTCGCAGGCTAACTGACGAATCCACTTTAATTTATATTCTGTGTCTAATAGGTACTTTTTGGAGGAGAGCGTCAATAAGGCTCTAAAGATGGCAACACCGCAGGTCGGCGTCACGACGTCTAGCCTCGTTGATGACGTATTCTTTATAGCCAGGAAGGTTATCAGGTGAGGACCGTATTTTATTAACTGTTATTTCTGAAATGCTTACGCGTTAAAATACTGGAAATAGTCGCTCAATATATTGTAATATTGTTTTTAAATTAAAGACGAGAGGTTAGTTTCTATTGTAGTATGTTTTTTTTTTTGATGAGTGTTTTTAATGCGGACCTCAAGTTAACTCGACTGTAGTTTCAGTTTTTTAAAGTTTGAAACTTACGAGTACGCTATGAGTATTGACACTTTGTTTCCTACATTACAACTTAATCAAAATTGTGCTCATTATCATCCTGATACAGTACATTTAATCCACGAAGACGCGCCCCTCTCCTTTTTGTGAGAGGTAGTTGCGTGGTGCGTATGCACACATCTTTTAATATTATGGTATACAAGTGTGCGTATACATATAATTATCGTGTGGTGATAGAACTAACACAAGAGCAATTTAAAATGCACTCTTTTGCACTGTAGCGATTTAGACAAAGAGTGGGGCGCGTCGTCGTGGATTGAACTATGTATTTGTATCTTCTGAATGATGTCGGTCGCTCGAGAGCTAAGCAGTAACGTTCGTGTGTGGTGTCAGACGCGCGGTATCGTCGGGTAGCGTGGACGGCGCGTGCGCGGTGCTCAACGAGGTGTCGGCGCAGCTGGAGCGCGGCGCGGCCGGCGCACTGCGGCGCTGGCTCCGCGCTCCTCCGCACGAGCCGCTGGCGCTGCCGCCGCCACGTGACCACCGCACGCCCATAGCGGCTGCTGACGATCGGGACGTCGAGGCTCAGAGACAACTATATCTAGTCAGTGTCCACATTTAAAAAAACAAACATTCGCGCGTCTCATTGAGCATCTCCCTACTGCGTCCGATACGAATCCGAGAACATACGATCGGAACTAAATGAAGTACTATTTGAATAAACAGTTGTGCACTGCATCCGATCCGAATTTGATAGATTGACGACACGTTTGGTGCAGTGGCTAAGCAATTGGCTTCTGCGCTACGGGTCGTGGGTTCGATTCCCACACGGAACAAAAATTTGTATGGCCTACAGGTGGTTGTTCCGGGTCTGGGCGTTTGTTTGTGAGATTTGTGTCTGTAAACGCACCCACGATACAAGAAAAATCTTAGTGTGGGGCAAAGTTTTATTAAAAAAAAAAAAAAAAAATTTGCACCCAAATATCGTCGGATCGTACTGGTTTCGGATTTGGAGCAGTGCACTAATACTCTGTTTAGTTTAAATCAGTTGAAATGTAATTGCAACACAAATTACAACAAAAAGCAATTTTGGAACTTTGCAAGTAACTTTGAAAACAATGTGGCAAAGGGGGACCATCAAATCGGCCCAACGTAGTCCTATTCTAGAGATAGTCTGTTCCAAGTTGCGTGATAGCATTTGATCCTCGGCCATCCGCATCCAGTTATCGCCGTCCATACCTAACTTACAATACCGAAGGGATTGCAGATGCATTGCTAACCTTAGAGACAAAGTTGAAAAGTCGTTCAAAACCTGTAATTTCACCAGCTCCCTTCAAACCGGAACACAGCAATTCTTGGCAGTAAAAATTGGTACAATGGTAGTACTTCCCAAGACAAACTATTTCACAAGAAAGTTTACTACTACAAAAAAAACACATTTTTATTTTTCTCTTTTCAATCCCAGGCACACATGAATGAAGCCGAAGCGGGGGCAGACTGGGCGGAGCGTCTTGCGAGCGAAGCGTGCCAAGCAGCAGGTTCACTCGCCCGAACTGAAGCGGAGCGAGCGAAGCTGACGTCATGCGCCGCCGGGCTCGGCACAGCGGCTGCGGCGTTCCGTGCTGCGCATGACCTTGCACTGTCGGCGTTAGCGGCTGCTCTACATCCGAGATTAGTTGCGTGGGCGCATAGACTAGTGGACCCCGCGCCACATACAGGTATGATTGTTCGCAGTAGCAAAGTCTTAACGTTAAGGCGTTACCGGGATAGTCGAGTGTTTACTTAAAGTGTAAATCCAGTCAATTTGTTAAAACTAACACTAGCACAGTGCTGGTCCAGAGTTTAAGAGCCATTACGCACTGTCGACTGTTCGCCGGAGACTTTGATCTCTCACCGGCAAAAACATAGGCGACTAGCGCCAAGAGACCAAGCCGAGCTTATTGTTTCTTGTACATTCGTGAAGAATGGACGTCGACGAAACTACTATTGCACTAGTAGCGTTACTAATTATAAAGAGAAAAAATATATTAAAAATTGCAAGAGATTGTATTTCAAGGTCAAAGGTGATTTGGTGTGAGGTCTAAGATGACATGTTTTGAAGTCACAGGTGACTTGGTGTGAGGTAGGGTTTTCGCCCCGGGTACCCGGAACCGGGAATTCCCGGGAATTTTGAGATTTTAGGACCCGGGAATTATTTGGCGGGAATCTCGGGTACCCGGGAATTATTTGGAATGAAGAAATGATGATGAAAAATGAAGGGTCTGCACGCTTTCGAAGATTTTAGAGCATTTTCTGTCCCTCTCGCGTGAAACGGAAATTGTACTGCGTGGTGTGAACTTAGAATGGGGTAAATGTTTCGTGATGTCAGCACACAGTACTGTCGTCTCTGTCTGGTAAACAAATTCTAAAAGATTGTTTTTTTCTTTTTTGAAAATGTTTCATTTGTAGAAACTATTCACAATGCTTATCTTTTGTGAAATAGTTTCGACATTTATAATGAAAATGTACACGATGTAAACGAATTCGTGTAATTCCTTCAAACAGCGTGATCTACTGGTCACAGATTAACCCTAAGTGGTTTTTATTTAAAATACAAAATAGCTTATTTTCAACAACAACAAAAAAGTTCTGTGATGAGCCCTTTTTTGCGCCCCGAGTTAACCGACTGCCAAAGAGCGATTTTGTGCTAGTCGTGCAAGCCAGCTGTGTCACCGTGCTTTCATTCATTGATGAGTGGCGTCGAGATGTTCCAACGCATAAAATTTTAATTTTGCATTTTTTTCATTTATTTATTGTTTAAACCTTATTAGCTGGTTAAGTTTCGATCAAATATCGCTACCGCAAGAAAAAAATTGGTTATTTTTTATTTTTAATCAAGTTAAATCCCGTGCTCCGTCATACTACACCAGTAGTAGATCATGTGGTTTTAAGGTATTGCACGAATTTGGTAACACCCTTTATAGTCACATATTTTGCCATATTATATGAAGAGAAGACTTTTTTTTCATTAAAGAAACTCGCAACTTCGCACGACAAATGACTGCAACTGTTGCTAGTTCAATTTTTTTAAATAAGTGTAAGGTTTTTTATTTTAATAAGAAAAGTCGATTGGTATGTTAGACAATTTATCAATACAACATGTTTAAAGTACTTACACAAGTTTAGTGTTGAAATATACGTGAAAAAATATATTTATACAAAAAACATGATAATTCCCGGGTACCCGGGAATTCCCGGGAATTAAGAGATAAAATTCCCGATTCCCGGGAACTCAAAAAGGCCGGGAATGCGAAAACCCTAGTGTGAGGTCAAAGGTGATTTTGTGTAAGGTCAAAGGTGACATGTTTTGAAGTCACAGGTGAATTGGTGTGAGGACAAAGGTGACTTGGTGTGAGGTCACAGGTTACTTGATGTGTAGTCAAAGGTGATTTTGTTTAAGGTCAAAGGTGACATGTTTAATGTCACAGTTGATTTAGTGTGAGGTCAAAGGTTATTTTGTGTAAGGTCAAAGGTGACATGTTTTGAAGTCACAGGTGACTTGGTGTGAGGTCAAAGGTGATTTTGTGTAAGGTCAAAGGTGACATGTTTTGAAGTCACAGGTGACTTAGTGTGAGGTCAAAGGTGACTTGATGTGAAGTCAAAGGTGATTTTGTGTAAGGTCAAAGATGACATGTTTAATGTCGCAGTTGACTTAGTGTGAGGTCAAAGGTTATTTTGTGTAAGGTCAAAGGTGACATGGTGTGAGGTCAAAGGTGATTTTGTGTGAGGTTAAAGGTGACGTCGTACCGTGTGCTGTATGTCGCTGACCGTGCTACGCCTCACTTCTGGGTGTTTGCATCCAATCCGTCCGTCCCAGCTACTTTCTTCAGGGAGTGCCAATTCTATTCAAGAACACGTCTGCTCCTACGGCCATCGGTCCTTCGATAGACATGGCACTTCAGGTGGCTGTTTCTGCGACCTGGACAGCAGCCCAACTATCCATGACTATCAAACACATAAATATTTTCCAGACGAGATGGAAGATGACGCTGACGCTCTCCCGCAAGCGCTGGAGCAGTTTACGGAGAATGCGCGCGCGCAAGTGTCGTCGCGCTCTGTGGACACACTGCTACTGGCTGCGTTAGCTGACATCGCTACGAGGGCTGAGGGTGCCATACTGCACAACAGATATGACCGGGTACTTATCAACAGTTTGTATTATATTTAGGAGCTCGTGGTCAACCATGAGCATATCTTGTTCGTAAACGGATGCCGTCTGTCGGGACTAATCAATCAGCTCACAACTGCTATGGTAATCCTAAAATAATTTTAAAACGTAAAGGCAGAAAAGGCTAGGATTTTCCGGAGAAGGCAGCTCCGTACATTCTTCGTATACTATAATTAGAAACATGAAATCTTTTCAGTGTGGTTTCGGGATGAGGATTCCTCCTTATCAGCTTTTCGATGTAGCAGTAATGGGAAGAGACTACTTGTTTTGTTGTACCATGGTCTAGTCCAGGGGTGGGCAAACTTTTTTCACCAGGAGCCAGAAAAATGTAAGAAATTTAGCAGGGGGCAGAAAAAAAAATGCATTTTGACCCGCCAAAAATAGCATTTTTTCGCTCAATTTATAGCATTCTGTAATTATTTATGTCTTTATTTTATACCCATTTGTGTCGATGAGGCTGAAAATATATATTTCCGAGGGCCATATACTCTTACTCTAAAAGAGAAGGTTGGTGGGCCACATTAAAACCCTTCGCGGCCGGAGTTGGCCCGCGGGCCATAGTTTGCCCACACCTGGTCTAGTCAATGTTCAGTAGTGACTGTATATTGTATATTGTACAACAGGAGGGAGGGTTAGCAGTGGAGCGTCGCGCGCGGCGCGTGGCGGCGTGGGCGGGCAGCAGTGCGGGCGCGGCGCGCGAGCGGTGCGCACGTCTCACGCAGGCCGCCGCGCTGCTAGCGCTGGAGCATCCGTCACACGCGCGCGACGCCATGCTGCCCACTCCACGCCTCTCCGCGCCTGAAGCCAAGGACATACTGGCGCGCAGGTACGAACTGACATACACCACTCTTTACCAACATGAACACCTCCTCTGACGAGAATATCTTGGCAAAAAAATAAACCACTGACACACGGCGACGTTATCTTAAGGTGTGTTTAAACATGGAGCGGCAAGTGCGCGGCAGCAACACCCAGCGTTCTCAGGACACAATTTAATGAACACGTTACACTACAGTTCACGCGCGGCAGACGTCCAATCACAGCGTGGGATGCTATTGCCGCTTTATGTTAAGACACACCTTAAAAGACTTATCAGAAGTGGCAAGAGCACGCTGCACGCGCTCGTCCAGCCAACTCATAACACAACACACCGCTACAATGACCGCCCATCTAAGAACACTCGATTCATAAAATATGGAATGACATACAAGTAATCTCCATATAGGAAGGAGTGACATAATATGATCAATTGCTAGTGTCGTATTATACGGCTTATGTCCTAATACTACTTTGCCATCATCATCATCATCATTCAGCCAAAAGACGGCCACTGCTGGACATAGGCCTCCCCCAAGCATCGCCACATCGACTGATCCTGTGCTTCTCGCATCCGGCAGATTCCCGTTCCCTCTTCACATCGGTCCACCTCGTGGTCGCCTACCCACGCTGCGTCTTCTGGTACGCGTCGCCACTCCAGAACCTTTCAGCCCCATCGGCCATCCGTTCGGCGAGCAATGTGCCGCCCACTGCCACTTAAGTGCAGGCAATTCTTCGAGCTATGTCGGTTACCTTGGTTGTCCTGCGGATCTCATCATTTCTGGTATCATCACACAGGAAAACTCCGACCATAAGCCTCTTGGAGGGCATTGCCTTTTGGGTGACCTTGAGCCGTCTTTTGAGGCCCATTGGCCTTCAATGGGCCTCATACTACTGTGTGATTGTTATTAATTCACAAAAATATATTGCTTCTGCCGATTCCATTGTAACTGTGTTCTGTTATGACCTTGGCCACAGAACGCCTTCCCTTCTACACAAAAACAAAAGCCCATTACGTTATACCCAACAGCAGAATATCAAATTGATATAAATAAACCTTGTTTTCAGAACCGACTTCAAAATGGAAGACATCAAGCGCTTGAAGCTGTAGTATTTATTATTGTGTCATACATATACCTGTTACTATTATAACTTATATTATATTGAATTGCATTTAAAATAAAATATATTTACCTACAAACAGATCCATGGTTTATTTTACTAACCGTACCATTAACTTGAGTACTTTCTACAGCTTAGTTCGGTACGTGGGCAATAGTTACTGAAAGTTTCTGGGATAGGCCATCTGCATAAAAAATATTTAAAAGGTAATTCCTATTTTTGAAAATAAAACTCTTTGGTTTGAAAATACATTTCATTTTTAACGTCTGTAATTTGTTTTTACTTTGAGGCGCCAATTAGAAAATTTCAGTATGGCTTAAGTATCACCACCACACTGCATCACGCTGAGTAAGGTCCTATACCCAGGACATTATCGTTATGTTAGGAGCATTTAACCATTTTATCAATTTAGATCAGGCTTTCTTACCAACAATTCCGAAATACACAAGAAGAATTTTTTCAATTTTTAAAAAGTTTACCCTACTTTTGTCTGGCAGTGCGAGCACGGTTCTTTTTATCGAATTTTATCGAGACGTTAAGTTATCCACTCTAAACTTCAAATTTGACATAAGATATTGATAAAACGACAAAGGTAGCACGGATCGTAATTTGCCATTGATTTAAGAAACATAAGAGGATAAGCCCTAAATTGATGTTATTTTAAATACTATGCCAATATGTATCGCAGTAAAAAATATAATCTGTCTCGTTCTTACACGTAATAATTTACAAATCGATACCTTAATTGGCAAACCAGCTAACTCCTTATGAGCAAATTTTTCAGGAGACACTTAAAACTCTATAATAATTTTTGTAGACTACTTATAAAGAAATCTAAAATCCCGTTGGTAGATATTAACCTAAATTCTTATTTTTTATACTGTCAGATCTTTTAAAAAATTTCTTTACAAAACTACAGCGTTTTTAGGAGTTATCTGTTTTTCCTTTCCTGTAAAACTATGAGATACTGGAGTTGGCTGCATAGCTCTGTATATGATTATTAAAAAAAAAAGATAGTTTTTTGTTTAAATTTTAATCAAAAAAGGTAATTACTTAATGTAATAATTATCAAATATTTAATGATATAATCAAAGAATGTCAAAGATAGGTAGGTATAATATTTTAGGCTTCATGAGGAAGGTTGTCATAATAATTTTGGTAATCTCTTGGCATTGAGTTCTTTAGTTGCTGTAGATCTAAGAACTTTTTTTTTGTAATTTTCCTGCGTTCGTTGTATAAGTTGGGTAAATTGTGAAAAGGAATGTTGTTAATCCGACCATTCCTGCGTTGACTGAGTAATTGGTATTCTTCGGTGACTTTAAGTTTATAAAATATTTCCCCAGGGGGTGTATACTTAAGAGCTCTTATGTCGGTAACCTGAAACATAGAAATATTATTTAAAGTACCATCCAGTATATTAGTCTTAATAACAAATTTAATGTGTAATTTAATAGTAGTTTATGTACCTTCGGGTCTCCCTTCATCTTTCCTGGCCTTATGGAGTTGTAAAATTGCAAATTTTTAAAATTCTTGAAATAAGAATAGCTTAAGTATTCAACAGTATAAGGTTTTGATTTTTTTGCATTCTTACAAATAGAAATGTACTCAGCTGGAACGTTTATAACTTGATTTTTTAGTTTTTTTTCAATCATCGCGTGCATACTGTCAACCTCCATTTGGGTGTGGCCTAGTTCTAAATATTTTTGCTCAATGGTTACATTATGCAGCATGGCCAAGTTGAGGAGAGCGTTACTTAGAGTGACGTTTCTATTTTGATACGTACACCCATCCGTATACAATGTTATACTTCTATTATTATCTCCCATTTTTGGGATTATTTTATCAATAAAGAATTTTGTGAGTATGGTTGCGAACTCATCAGAGTTCAGCCCACCTTCGGACTCGTTCCATAGGAAACAGTAGCCGTCGCTAGTTTTTAAATCATAAATACACCAGTTGTGCACACATAGCTTCGTCTTGTAGTAGTTTGATGAAACGTAGGATCGCGGTGCTAAGAGTACTGCTTGGAGATCTGCAGTAAATACGAATTCTTTTTTTTCTTTATCATTTTCTTTTTCTATTCTTGCTTCGTTCTTTTTATTTAAATGTTCTTCATAATTAAGTTTCTTTGGTAATATTTCCCATCTTGTATCCGTTACAGATGTCACACAAATCTTTCTTAGGTTTAAATAAAGCTATTTTTTGTACGGTTAGAGTATTTGTAAAAGTCGCAATAGATAGTGCTTTTACATTTTTTGTCTGACAATAATCTGTGTACATTTTATAAAGCTGCTGTTTGGATGTTATGTCTGATTGTATGTATTTCTGGGTTGTCCTTTTCCTACAGTAGTGTGAAGGCATTTTGGGTAACTCATCTAAAAAGTCTTGTAATTTTTTTATTTCTTGGTCAAAGGGCTTTCTGGGAGTAGTTCTTGGTAATTGTTCATCATTAGTCATTCCAGCAGCATCAACCTTCCAACCCCAGATACTAGATTTACCAATAGAAAAAGTATTTAAAAATAACGTCTTACAGACTCTAATCATATCCTCACCTTTTTTTAGGTGGTAAATAAAAGTATTGACTCTTTTAGATTTTTGAGGGTCTTTCCTATCTCTTTGCCTATTAGTATGTACAATTTTTACTAAATTATCAACATAAACTCGTTTTTCAGCCCAAGTCATATTCCAAAATTTATCAAATAACATTTTTCTGTCATCTTCAGATATAATATGACACCGAATAACACTATTCCTCTTTTCCTTGCAACTACAGCGGGGCTTCAACTCCTTTTTTGGTTTCTTTATATGTCTTTGCCACTCTCCATCTACTTTTTTCTTACCGCAGTATTGTTTACCATTTTCTCTATTCTTTTTATTAACTTCAATTGCCCATTCTTCCTTCTTTACTTGACACCTTTTCTTTCTTTTTACAATGGGCTCATCTGATTCAGATTCCGAATCACTGTAATCGACTAATTTATTAATTAATTCAGGATAGACAGTTGGGATTTGAGGTGAAGTTTCATGAGTTGGTAGTTCTTCCTGTGTCAAAGGTACGACCAAATCGTCATCCGATTTATCATTACTTGAAGAGGGATACGCATAAGTGGGTTCAAAACTATTAGGTGTATTTTCAGAATCGTAGTTATGTGATTGTGTTAGGTGAGGAGATAGCAAACTTGGACTGAAATGTTCTATTTCAAGCGGAAATATGTCTTCAATAACCACACTTTCGACTATTTCATACGTCTGCGTATTAGAACATCTTTGGTTACTAAAACTCTTATTGACAATCAATTCAGGGCTAAATGCGTCATCCACACCAGGCTGTTCATTTTCAATACAATCAATGTAGCCATTATCAAAGAAAGTCGAAGAAGCAGAATTAGAAGCTGTGCTATCATGCCCAACCAAAGCATCGTAGGGTTTTGGAAATTGGTTATTAATAAACAAAACAGAGTCAGGGTTATTGGTTTGATCAAGATCATGCTGTTCATTTTGTATGCTTATTTGCAATATTTTTTTAGCGCGTGAGTTGGACATCTGCATGCAAAACAAAAGAAACCATCACCATAAGCACAAAAAATAGCCAAAAATGAAAAAAAGAAACTTTTTACTTGAAAATTATATAAAAATCATTAATTTAATACTCAAAATAAAAGTATAAAATTCATGACAAAATAATTTAACTTTTAAAAAATAATAATTTCCACAGACAAAAATGGATAACTCCCAAAACTAGTGTAAAAAAATAAAAAGCAAACCGGCTAACTCCAAACCAAAATTAAAACTAAAAAATATCAAATGAATTATCGTTTTGTGAAAAAGTAAATAAATTTATCCATACCTTGTATTAATGTGCAACTGTTTTTGAACTCTCCTTCTTGTTTTAACGGGTCTAAACAATTTTGTTTTAATAAAACGCGGAGCGGCAACCACACACGACTCGAACGCCATACAAAATGGCCGACTTAGTGGAGTTAGCTTTCAAAATCGTAACGTTTCTTTCTATGTGGAGTTAGCTGATTTTCGAATAGCGATTTATGGAAAGAATTATGATTATATCGGAGTTGTCGTTTTTGTAAATAAAGCCGTATTTTTGTTGCATACTACCTAAACAAAAAAAAAATTTTTGACGAAATGTGGAGTTGGCTGGTTTGCCAATTAAGGTATCGAAATGTAAAAAGTGTGTACACTATTATTTATAAATTTTAATTTTCTATTATCGTTTTTCAACGTCACCAAGCTCCGCCTTGAAAGACATTTTTGACATGACGCCATTTTAGAGAATTACTTATGCCTTTCGTCTGTCGTTCATGCTTTGTTCGAAGTTTATTTACAGTTTTACAGTGAACCTTGGGTGTTTAGGTATTTTTTGTTGTATTACAAAGGATAAGTGAACAAAACCTAACATGACAAAGTGTTGCATCAGAAGATGTAATTCATTGCTAAGGGCGGAGTCGACGCCATAAGAGGAAAACTTGGCTTCAGATCGTGTGACCACATCTGATATCCTCTATTTTTCTTTCATCAATGTAATTTACCGACGCCTCGATATGAAGTCGACATACTCGATAAGATGTATCGATTATATCGACTTTTGACAGTTCTTATTGGTAAATTTCTCGAATTATCTCGAATTGTTGTCGTCTTTAAAAAGTTGGTCGATAAAGACTTTTTGAAGCAAAAAAATGGATTTTGGAGAAATCATCTTGTTAATGTTAAAAGCAGAGCGCGTCGGGACGTGGAAAGGATCCACAGCGGAGTATTTTTTTATTATTCTGTGGTTATTTTCTAATTTATTAGATTATTTAATAGTATTGTAAATATTTTAGTGATAGTATTTGTGTATCTGCATATTTCTGGTGTTGCTATTTGTAAAGTTGATAAGCTGTCGAGAAAACATAGCCGTCGACAAGGCTCTATAAAGTTCCCGAAGCAAGTTCCGTGCTACCGACCCTCGATAAGATTCGGTATGTTTAAATTTTTATCGACTCGAGATCTTATCGAGTTGATTCGAGAAACTTATCAATTCTAAACGTCATATTTGACATAAGATATAGATATGTCGTGGCCATATCGTAGAATTGATCACTTCATGATGTGGCCGGCCATTTCATGAAATGGTTGTATTTCATGAAATGGCCAACTAAAATTGGCCATATCGTTGAAACGTCAACGTTTAATGATATGGCCATCCACGTTTGGCCATATCATTAATGTAGGGTTTCCATGATATCAAAGGTTTAATAAAAAATCCAAATAAAGAAAGCACGTACCATGCAAGCAAAGGAGTAGACTACGGAATTTCGACCCACAAAATATCGATGCACGTTACCGCGAAAGTTTAATAGTATGATTCACCAACAATTAAGGGGATCTGGCGCTCGGCGGCCGCTGCCGCGGCACGCTCGCTTCGCTCGCTCGCCTTCGCGCGTTATTGGTCACTGTTCTAACCTAACCTAACCCAAATAATAAATAATAATAATAAATATTTTTGGGACATTTTTTACACAGCACCATCTAGTCCCAAACTAAGCAGAGCTTGTACTATGGGTACTAGACAATGGATATAATACTTATATACTTTTTTTTTGTAAATACATACTTATAATACATATGAAACACCCAGACCAACACAAACACTTATGTTCATCACATAAATATTTGTGTTGTGTGGGAATCGAACCCACGACCTCGTGACCAGCAGTCCGACACTCGAACCACTAGACCACAGATGTCGTCAAATGATTCAATATACTAAATAGTAAATGTTTGCAGTAACGTGCATCGATATTTTGTGCTGTAGTTTCACAGGTTAACCAGATAAATAATCGAACAAATAAAATTCTATGAAAAGTTCACCCGCAGTTACCATGAAGTCATATTTTGAAATCCAATAATAGTCCATTAATTTTCGTTGCGTGGTCACCCTACTTTACTGTTTATTATTAGCTTTTTTGTCAGAATAATTGTCCGCCGCCATGATGCATCACAAAAACAAAACGATATCAGCGCCTCTAACGGTGAATAATGTAACTATTTTACGATATGATCACTAATGTTTGACCATATCATGAAGTAGCCGTGCGTTTAGCTGATCATATCGTTAAACGCTGATTATTCATTGATCTGGCCAGGCCATTTCATGATGTGGGCAGCGGGTATTGGCCATTTCATGAAATGCAACCATTTCATGAAATGGCTGGCCACATCATGAAGTGATCAATTCTATGATGTGGCCACGACAGATATAACGACAAGAGCTGTCGTTTTATCCATATCTTATGTCAAGTTTGACGTTTATAATTGATAATTTCTCGACTCGACTCGATAAGAAGAACCGTGCTCGCACTGCGGCTCTTTACACACACACACACACACGCACACACAAACAAACACACACACACACATCAGTCAAATAGCGAGTTAACTGGCAGATTAAACTTAGTTGAGGACTGAATTTAACTAGCCAATGTCCAAATCATCTTATCGTCATCATCATTCAGTCGAAAAACGTCCACTGCTGGACATAGTCCTTCAACCATCGCCACATCGCGCGGTCCTGTGCTTCTCGCATCCAGTGGCTTCCCGCGACCTTCACCAAGTCATCGGTCCACATTTCGGAAGGCCTACCTACGCTTCCGGAACGCGGTCGCCCCTCCAAATGAGGGTTTTTAATTACCTAATGCGTGTGTAAATCGGGCTTTTTTGTAAGTTCCAAATAAAACAAATTAATTTTAATTAACACTTTTATTTCTATACTTGATCGTATAATTTTGAAATACATTTAGTAACAGTGTAACAGCTAGTATAATATAAGGCAATTACATCGACAAGATTTTAATAGAATAGAGATAGTACATTGAGTAAAAACTATAGTGTGTATCTGTGTGTATATATGATAGAAGTGCTATCATCGCTAAAACTCCTGTCTCCGTAGAGAATGTACAGACGTCAGCAGCACAGCAAGCTACTCCAAACTGTCAAATTTTCCCAATACAAATGATATCTTATGTTTTTGTAATAAAGTTGAAAATCTATTAAAGAAATTTGACAGATTGGGGTAGCTTCATGTGCTGTCGTCTGTGCCTCTAGTACAATTTTTCAAAATAAGTAGACGGCAATACTAGCTGTGAACTCGCTAAACTCTATAATATACACTCATGAGCAGCAACGTAAACCTTAATATATCAGAAAGTAAGAATACTAGCTTATTCAAATAAAAAATATTTTATCGACTATTTAATACTGCTCAAATAAAATTAATAATACTTCTTAGATAGTCTTTAAAATACTTTTTAATTGAATATGCTATCATTCTTAGTTTCCGAGATACTATTATTAATTTCCGTGTATTTCTCTTTTTCTAAGATGGGTAAGATAGATAGTTTAGCAAGTTCACGAAAACTTACTGCTTTCGTAATTTACAAACACGTATCTACCCTAGTAGTTCAAAAAAAATATGAAAGTAATCAATTTTGCTATTGTTTTCACGTAAACATTAAAAATCTATGTTTTTAAAATGTAGTGTCGAAAGCACTATTTTCCATTTTCAAGAACTACGTACATAACAAATATGCTATCTGAAAAAAATCAGTACGAAAATCTTTTTTTATTCAAGGAGAAAACGCAACGTCCTATTATTTTCTAATAGATATCACTTCTACCGTATATCAATGGACATTTGAGACAGATATGTATGTTCAGAAATATTAAAAATAAATATAATTCTGTAAGGCACCTTTCATTAGGGATACTGACAAATATATCAAAAAATATCATAATATATTGTAAAAAGGCAATAGTTATTTTAAAAATGCATAGAGGTTGAAGTATATTAAATACAGTATATTTTATTGAGTTAATAATACATTCATTATAATAAATACACATTGATTGCTATAAAACGAATACATTTTATAAAAAAAGATAAATAATGCTGTTCTTATAAACGTAGCTATAAAATGGCAGTAGAGATAATATAATAAAATGATTGCTACAATTATACAGGGTGCCCCGAAACTCAACGAGTCAGAAAGGAGTTAGTAATGAGATGACGACTTATAAAGAATGGAATAGGAATACATGTAGTGCCGACACCTCTTAGAGTAGGATAAGAGCAGGGAGATGATGATGATGTCCCGAAACTTAGCGTCAAATTGTGAGTGAAAAGTGAAATTTCTAATTGTTCCAAAACACAACGGAAAAAAAAATTGAAATTTCAAAACATAATAATGATAGTTAAACACTGTTGAATGACCAAACTAAGGTCATGCCATCTCTATTATTACGCATTTTTGGGGGTACTTCGACGTAAACGTCACAATCGTCAAATCGTGACGATATATAGAGAGACAGAGAGCGTCCTAGCGGTCGAACACCGATAATCCAGCCCTCATCAAGCTGTCTGACCCCCCCCCCCCCAAGCGCTTGTAAGCCCCGCCAGCAGCCAGCAACGCCCGAAGCCTCGCGCTCCCCCCACTAGGGGTCGCCCTTAGTGCTGTTGTTGCAGGTAGTCATGATGTTAGTGTAGTACAAGTGGTTAGCTTAGGTTAAGTATTCCCCCCCCCCCCCCCCCTCATTGGCTGGAGACCCTTCAGGTCTCGCCAACAACTGCCCGGTTACGTAGAAACGGTCCCCTAGGACAACCTACAGCAATCCAATAGAAAAAAAAAACCTAGCGGTCGAGGAGTCAACATATCCTGAGGATGCCCCGTGCAGGGGCGAAACATGTGTCGTGTATTGGTTTGGTTGCATTATTTTTTCACTCCTGCATGTGCACATACTTGTGGGCGGGAGGGTGGTACTGCATCCAAACTAGCGATCTTGTTCAGCGGAATTAGAGCTAGATATTGTATTTGCATATTTGAACAATTTACATCATAAACCTAATTATGAAGAGTTTTTAAAAAAAGTATACAAATTTTTTCCGAGCAATTGTACACTAGCCTCTCATTTGTTCCCTGAGCTTGACATTGTATCGAGACACCCTGTATATTCAAAGAAGAATGACTAAAAAAATCAACTTTCTGGTTAAGCCTCCATATAGCATCAATTACATAACGGCCTATCGAAATATCTACACCTGTATTCAACAAATAAATTATTTGATATCAATTGACATGCATTTCATTCTCGTCTTAACATTTGGGTCATTTTCCTTTACACAGACAGCACAATATAATAACATATAAATTAATAAAAAAATATAAAGCACCCGTTAAAAGCAATATATTAATAGTAGCAAATGCATCAAACAATAAAATTATTAGCAATACTTCATTTTATACACAATATATTAACAGAAATTATAATAATAATTGAACACAGAGTCGTAGAGAAATAACTATACCTAGTGTTACTTAATACAAGGTTTTAATACATATAGTTTCAACAAATTAACTTGTCAATAAAATTACAAGGGTATTGTTAGGGTGAAGTTTATCTATGGCTTAAGGCGTCGTCCTAACTGGCACGCGGTCGTGCGATACGACGCTGAGAATGTTCAATCAAATATCATAATTAATGGGAAAACGGTGTTTTTGGATTTCGAGTCAAACAATTTTTTTTTAAACGTTGCCCTTCGCAAATTTTTCTCTTGTATCGTGGGTGCGTTTACAGACATAAATCTCATATACACAAACGCCCAGACCCGAAACAACCATCTGTAGGTCATACAAATTTTTGTTCCGTGTGGGAATCGAACCCACGACCCGTAGCGCAGAAGCCGATCGCTTAAGCTTTGGTTTCCTAGGAAAGCGGTGCCGTCATATAGCGGCCGTAATATTACGGACGCAAAAAGGCGGCCGTCTTTACGGTGACGACATGTGGAAAGTTCCACGGCCGTTTTAACACACCGTCAGTCATTTTTTTAAAACAAACGTCAAACGAAAAGTATTCAAGATAGAAAATGGACGACCTTGACTTAGCTTTAGTAATTTACTTGGAGGATGAACTATCATCAGAAGAGGAAAATAGTCGTAAGGCGGAAGACGATTTATTCAAATCAAAAAATATGCAAATAAAATTTCGTCGTCCTCGCTGCTCCAAGAGTTGGAACTCATTTTGTACGTTGTTCCGGTAAAAAAAACATAAATACGTATTAAAAATAGCTTCACCGCTACCAAGGAAACGTTCACGAAACTATCTGACACCGACAAGACGGCCGTCATGCAAATGGCGGCACCGCTTTTTGACGTTACGGTGTCAGTTACCGCTCTCTAGGAAACCGCGCCATTTTGTTTACATGGACAACGTTCTAGTGACGTCATTCACCGCTGTATTACGGCCGCTTTATGACGGCACCGCTATCCTAGGAAACCAAAGCTTTAGCCACTGCACCAAACGTGTCGTGAAAGTTTCTAAAAAGTCATCGTAAAAGTTTTAATTTGAAAATATTACAAACATTAAGATATTGAGAGAGCATTCGCACCATCGCATCGCACGATCGTACGACTGCCCGCCATTTGCGACGCCTAAGGGTGGGTGCACATGTGTTAGTGCGAGCTAAACAACAACATTTTCTTCTTCAACAGTTAGCAAGCTTTGCATAAGTTATGTCAGAGGTTATTGTTAAACGCACGCCCTAAAATAATATAACCGCTCCCCAAAATATTGATATTAAAACAGTAAATAAGTTTTATGAAAACAAAACATCGTTCACATTAACTGGCGAACCTTCATAGGGTTACTAGGTATCATTAATAGAACACATTCAAATAATTAATACCTAAACTTAATTAGATAGTAGTACCAGTAACCCTGTTAAGGTTCAACAGTTAATTTGAAGTAACCGCGTATATTAGAAATTTTAACTAGACTGGAAAATTACAAATTTTTACAAAATTATGAATATTAGTTCCGCTAATTACTGCCAAACTTATTTGAGGTATTGGTATACCTTGCAAAATTATAATTAAGTATTTTGTATAAATGACGCGATGAGTCAATGCAATAAGATAAAAAAAAAAATTTTACATATTATATGATATGAGCATAGTTTCGAATAACAATCGAATAATTTTAAATTAATTGATTTGCCTTGTCAAATATAATTGAAGAAAAAAAATATTGATTCAATAAATCTTACAAAGCTACTAAAAAGTAAATATGTATAAACAAAATAGTATACATATGTACCTGAACACAAGTTAAAAGTTAACACTTAATTATGACAGGTGGTTAAATCGTAACAACTAAATTATTTAACGTAATAGTAGAACAATTAATATAAACTGTACAAAACATAGTTACTCTGGAAGTTACATATATTAATAACAAAATAGTAGATTATAGTAAGGTAACCAAAGACAAAAAAAAATGCCAAAAACTAGCTGAGAAATCTGTAAAACAATTTAATTTTGGTCATCGAGCTTGCCTTCTTGCATGATTACGTGTCTGTAGTCGACTTTAGACTAATAAATGTTGTAAAAAAAACGATGGAGTAAGCAAAACTGTTTTTAAATATATTATTTGAGTCACAAGGCAATTTTATGTTTTACAGTTGCTGCCAGTGAAGAAATCTTTATCTACTAAAAGAGGTGGCTTGATAATGACATATACTATGCTACCGAATAACTTTATAAACATACCTACAAATACTTCATAGGTAGTCTATATATTTTAAATAGATAGGTATATAGTACGTTCCATCCGCGAAGACGCACCCCACTCCTTTTTGTGAGAGGTAGCCGTGTTGTGCGTATGCACACATCTGTTATTATTGTCTTATAGTAGTGTGCGTAGGCACATATTAACTATTGTGTGGCGATAGGACTAACACAATATCATCACTACATAGTATTGTGGCGGCATCTATCTCGCCACACGCGAACTATCCTACATCGCGCAATCAAGATTTAACACGCAGATAGTATATATACAACCTCTCAACATCAACTGGTGGGCAGTAGCCCGCCAGGCACAAGACTCCGCCTGGTTGGAGGATCCTCCCTTTGGTTGGAGGAACACCACACCTGGTTTCTCCACAGTATAAAACAAAGTCGCTTCCCGCTGTCTGTCCCGATGTATGCTTAGATGTTTAAAACTACGCAACGGATTTTGATGCGGTTTTTTTTAATAGATAGAGTGATTCAAGAGGTAGGTTTATATGTATAATACATGCATATTATAGCAGAGAAAAAGACGGAATAAGCGATAAACACGCGACTTCTAGTCAACATATAATGCACACTTTTGCATTGTAGCGATTTAGACAAAGAGAGGGGCGCGACTTCATGGATGGAACACATTATACAGTTAAGACAGAACCAGAACATTTTATTACATTAAATCTATATTTATAAGCAATTTAATACATTATCTCAAATTCTAGCGAAACAAGGCACTATCAGTGTATACTGTATCTATGATACTGTGAAATTGGGATTTTTATAAATAGCGTGTTGAGCTCAAGTTATTTAATAAATTAATTATGAATATCAATATTTCATCTCTGCCTACCAGCCATTGTATTTAGTATAGATAACACATGCTCTAAGTATTGGCATTCATTAGTAAAAAAAGAAGGTTTACAGCTTCTAAAATGTAGCGCCTGAACTGAGCATACGGTCGTAATGTAACATTCGGAGCGAGCTTGTTCCGTTACGAAGCGAGCGGAGAGCGACTCGGCACACTGTACTGGTTGCCAATTTGACTAGCAAAATTGCTGGCAAACGCAAACGAACCACAACCGTCAGTCAGTTTTTATTTACGAACACTGTCAAAATTATTGGATTTGTTTTTGTGTCAAACAATTTGACAGCTTTTGAAATTAAAAACTGTCTGAATGAACGGTTCGGACTTGGTTCGCCGCACGTCTATGACGCACGGCGAAAATCGACCGTCTAAATGACAATTCGTCTAGGCCGCAAGTGACTAAAATCGCAAGCCCCAAAGTTGGGTGTCATCCGACTAGCTGTGCGGCGACAAGCCGCATGCTGCGGGTGACTACAATCGACCGTGTAAATGGTCAGTTGCAGGCGATCGCCCGCCGCATGAGGTGTGTTTTGCGCTGTGTTGTTCCGCTAGAAATGAACAAATCGCGTGCGATTTTTGTCGACCAATGTAAATGGGGTGGCGATTCGATTTTTACAAGCGATGCGACTGGTGACTTTCCGCACGGCTAAAATCGACCCGTGTAAATCCCCCATTCGTTTGCAATTTATCAAGATTTATTTTAGGAGAATTGGGCTCCTGGCATGCTACATTACACGAAAATGATACAGATCAGTGTCCGCCTTTATAAGTCTCAAAAAACGATACAAAAATACAATTTGTGAAGTGTCATGATTACATTTCGATCAGATCATCAATAAATAAATAAATCATCGTTTTGAGCCATCACACCCTGTAGATACATTATTCTTTGGTTATACCGTTGAACACCCCATATTTTGTTGTTGAATTAAAAACAATATTATAAATATAAAACTTTTGGTTATGCTAGCACATAGTTTTGAGTAAATTGATTTATAAATGTTAAAATATTTGTGCAAAGTTATCATATTAAAAGTAAAATTAGTTCGTTGATTAACTATGGCAATATGCCAGCACCAGGTTTTAAATTAAAAAGAATACTGTAAACAATGTTCGTTAAGTACATTATTTTGTTCGGTCTTAATCTAGATAATAACATTTTACTTAAACAGCTAACATTTAGACCAGAAGAGCGAGTTATTGAGCTAAAACTGTCGCCACATGACTAATTAGTAGAGATTCAAACTCGATACGACAAAATTACAATTTATAACAAAATTTTATTTATGTGTGTACTAATATTTTTAGATCCTGGCAACAAAAAGTATAAAGCGACTGTTGAACTAGCAACACTAACCTCCGATTTCTGAATTGAGAATTCGGGAGAAGCAATACTTAAGTAGTATTTGAGTACGGAGTTGTAAAAAAAATGCTTTACAATCCGTACTCAAATGTTACTCAAGTATTGCCTATCCTAGAATTCTCAAGGTAGAAACCGGATGTCAAAGTAGTAAATATTGACTGACAAAATATTTTTACATGTGGCAACTCCCTCGCTCGATACTATTTACAAATACTTCATCGTTGAAAGACTTAACAATAGTGCATTTAAGTGCCAATGTCTTTTACCCGTCCTATAAAATCTTAAATAGGCGTGAATAAGAGCTGCGGGAGGTTTTCTAAAATTATGTTTTAGTGAGCAATTTTTGCGTTCTAACACAACTAAGCGACCACATAATGCTCGAATGTAAGTAACCCGCCTCTTCAACAATTTACAAGTTGTACCAAAAAATAGTGACAAGCGGAAGTCCAAACGTTGAGCATTCTTAGAAGTACCCGTTAGAGCGTTTGTCGAAACGAGACTATTTCGGACCGAGTTCGGAATAACGTGAAGGCGATCGTGTGTCCACCGTGACCGATCTCGGTGGTTCCCAATATAAGACAAAAATCCGAGCACCGGTGCCGTCAATCTCGGATGTAGTGGACAAGAGCAGACGCGTTTTGTATTGCCGGCATTTCCGCCGTCACGGTCTCGGCGGAGTTCTAGCGATAGCGCCGAACTACTCACAATCTCGGCGGCCGAGATGACGGCGCTCGGATGACGGACGTGCGGTGTACACGCTGCCAAAGTAATGTATGTATCGCTACTTCGGCAACGTCATCTCGTTCTCGATGACGGCAGCGGTGGACAAACGGCCTTAGTCGTTAAAGACAGAGTTAGGTTAAAACATGAAAAAAAAAAACTCGAAAACCACAAAAAATCGCGGAACATACATGGTGGTGATTCGGGTACCTTTAAGGGTGCTCTACCTCTGAACTTCGCTTGACACTACTTTTTAGGACACCTGCATAGTCCTGCCGTTAAAATGTTGTATAAAAAGTAAACAAATCTTTGTATGTGAACATTAATTTTGCTTTAACAATTCATTAAACATACACTTGTTTTTTTTTTTTTTTAACTTGATCCGTTTTTATTCTGTCCTCGAAAAGTGTGTTTTTAAACGGATGTTTCGAAATCAAAAGTTTGTTTACCTATCATACAACTGTTTAACGGCCTGACTATAAAGTCCAAATTTTTTCTTTGAAAATTTAGGAACCCACGCTTTTAATAATATTGGCATGGTTTCTTCTCTCTCTATGACTAAGTCTAATTGCCAGAATTTTAGCCAGTTGCTCATTACACACTCTACTAAAACAAGGCCAATATTTTCTTCAAAATTCTCCTCCGGTTGGTATGTTAGCGACTAGTTCGATGTACCTGGTTAGTACCCCTCCCTGGGCGGCGGCGACTCCACGGCGGAGGTGGTCTGCATGGACACGACGCGGGTGCCCTGCGCGAGCCCGCCGGCGCGGACCCCCACCCACTTGAGGTACGCGTCGGCCGCGTACGCGAACATCGCTACGAAACCGAAGAACTGCAAAAGAATTAAGAAATTTTAATATTTTTTTTTTTAACATAAGTTCGCACCTGATTTCGCCGATGGGTTGGGCAGAGATTTGTAATAGCAGACCCCATTTCACCGTTATGTTTAAGTCCCATGTAATAGGGGGCGAGACTATTGCCTTCAACCGGGCACAAATCCAGACTCAGGGCTGCTACTGAGAAATACCACACGGGAAAACCCAATAACACTTAGCCCGACCTGGGAATCGAAACCAGGACCTTACGCTCAGCAGTAGCGCTTACGATCAACGAAGCAGTATTTTTTTGTAGTTTAATCCCTACTAATATTATAAATGCGAAAGTAACTTTTTCTGTCTATCTGTTACGCTTTCACGCATAAACCGTTGAACTGATATTGATGAAACTTGGTACAGAGATAGTCTGAACATAGGCTAATTTCATCCCGAAAAATAAGGAATACACGATAAACGAAATCCACGCGGGCGAGCTCTAATATATATTATAAGGCGCCAGCTGAATCCACTCCGTGGTTCTTTGAAATGAAATCGTTTACTCTGAAAATAGGTCTTTTAAAAAACTTTTATATGTAGGCATTTCTTATCTGACTACCTCTGAGAAGAAAAACCGCAACAAACTCGCTTTAAGACACTGGACAGTAAAGTTAATTAATTTATAACAAGCTGGTGACCGCAATCTGTTGTTTTTAATAGAAAGGAAGACGCAGTTGCCCATCCTCTCTTCAATTAATCCCATACTTGCTTCTTGCGACACCCAAGAGTGCAGGGTTTGAATAGGGGTCCAGCACATAATTTCATATATGGGGATATTACTCGTACACACTATCACATATCTAGGATCGTATCTCTTATATGACCTCTAGAGTCATACTTGTGTATGGTGAAATGATTCATTTGTCTATATTACATTGACATAATATATCTATGACTCATAGATATATGATAGTGTTATAACCCCCCTTGGTAGTTACGTCAATAATAAAACTTACCGCAGCAGCAGAATGGGGGTCATCATTGACAGTCGTCGCTAAAATCGACACCAGCAAGTAGAAGAAGGTCCATAGCGCGCAGAAACAGAACTCCATCTTCAGCCAGGGTATCTTATAGAACTTCTCCAGAATATGGAACAGGTAGAAGCCAAACAGGATGCCCGTGAACCAGAAGGCGATCATCGAGATCCAGCTGAAGAAGGCACCTTTTGTATAGTTGTTTAGCCGGGAGCATTGGATGCATATGAACCCGAGGAGACTGCATAGCTGTAATGGAAGTTTGAACGATTTTAGTACTATCACAAATCGATTATTACTTCGTAAGTACTGCGTACAGTCGCGGGCTTAGGATGTTTACCAACCTACAGTCACATTACCTTTTCTTATGGTCGATCGGTCGCTTGCTAAGAATTGACAGGGCAAGGATATTTTTTTCTTAAAGAGAATACTAGGTGGCATAGAAAAATAAATCAATCTATTTAGTAAATTCAATCAAATTCGCTCTATAAAACTTTTGACACATAAAAAGGAGTTCATAACATCAAAAAGTGGTTCATAGCCTTTTTGCTAGAACCGACGCTTCATAATTTAAAAAACTAATAATTATGTTACTTGATATGACATCTTACAATACTTACGGCCGACGTATCTTGGCGAGTCTGAAGTTAGTTGTTTGGCTGTGCCATGAATCTTTTAGAAACGAAATTGTCTACTGCGCAGCTAATCAGCTAACTTCAGACTCGCCAAGATACGTCGGCCGTATTGTAAACCTTTTGCGTACAGTGTGAGAAGGAATCGAATTTGAAATCTGATAAATATTTCAAGTCCGCGGCTGTACGTAAGCAGTTGAACGATTGCCTTCAATGCAGGAAGGTCCGAGTTCGAATCCGGCCCGCACCTCTGACTTTTCGAATTCATGTGCGGAAACGGTGAAAGAAAACATCATAAGGAAACCTACACACCTGAAAGGGCTCCATAAATTTTTCGATGGTGTGTGTAGTCCTTCAACCTGCACCAGGCCAGCGTGGTGAACTAATGCCTAAACCCTTCTCAATCTGAGAAGAGACCCGCGCCCAATAGTAAACAAATAAGTTATTCCTAGGAAATTGTGTTCGATTTTATAACAAGCTTCCCAAAACAATTCGGATCTCACCGATGGCAAATTTAAATACAAAAAATACAAATACAAAAATATTTATTTCATCTCAAAACATTGTGATCATACATAAATTGAGACAACACCAGTAAGTTACCGAGGTACTTGTGTTGGAGCTGTCTCGCTGCTTCCCAAAAATTTAAGCTAAACAATGATGAGACCAGTTTTAGAAGAAAATGAGAAAAAAATATTTAAAAAAATTAATTAAGGAGTTCTCTGCGTGCGCGTGCCTGTGTGTGTGTGTATGTGTGAATGTGTGTGTGTGTGAGTGTGTGTGTGTGTGTGTGTGAGTGTGTGTGTGTGTGCGCGTGTGTGTGTGGGGGGGGGGGATGTGAATAGGGTTTGTGGGTTTGTGAAAATCTTACGTTAAATCAGTTCTCATTAAAAAGTAATACTTGAAGATAAACGACTATGTTGACGATAGGGACGTGTAGCGCTAGTTCTTTTCTGCAAATGTGGCTTCCCTGGTAACCAATAGTTTTATGTGTAGGTTTATGTATGTATCAGTGGCGAAGGCTCCATACAACTCGATTCCTATCGGCTTCCCTTTCGAAACGAGTAGTTACTGGAATTCACGCATCACACTTGAGCAAGGTAAGCATTTTTCGGTCCGGCTTCCCTTTTAAGAAAATTCACCCTACGCCACTGGTATGTATCTAGATTATTTAGATACGATTTTGATTTAAGTATCTCATTTCACACAGAATTGATTTATATACTTTTTAAAATTATTAGTTAGTTTTCCTTTATATGCATAATTTTATTATTGTAAAAAATATTTTGATTTTCTTTGTATAGAGTCAATTAATTTATTCACCTGACAGACAGATCTGTGTTGCTGGGGAGTTTGTTGCGCCGTTTCTTCTTCACAGCATAAACACTAGTAAGCGGTGATGGGAGGGCTTTTTTGGGGGCCTATCTATTACTAATCTGACGTTCAAAAAGAACTAAGTAATTTTAGTCTATTTTGAATAAACGAGGTTTGAGTTTGAGTGGGCCAGTAATGGGCTTATTATGTAAGTACTACGTCGGTGGGGGGACGGATTAAGAATAAAAATCCCCTCAGTCGTCGGAAGCGAGTCGTAAGAGGTGACGAATCTGTTACCATATTGTGCCCGGAAAAAGTCAATAGGCTCGCCACCTTAATACATGGGACTTAATAACAGAGGGCCAACTCGACTAACAAAATTGTTGCGAAACGCAAACGAACCACAACCGTCAGTCACTTTTTGTTTACGAAAACTGTCAAAATGATTGGTTTCGTTTTTTGTGTCAAACAATTTGACAGCTTTTGAAATTGACAACTGTTTGAATGAACGGTTCGGCCTTGGTTGGGTTGCGATTTATCGACGTTTTTTTAGGATAATACGGCCCCAGTAGGTAGGCTAATTTAGGTAATTTCATGACGCACCGATCAAGTTACAGTGACGTTGCAGTTAAGTTCACGCGAACGATCGCCTATTAAAAGAATACCAAAACCACGAAGCAAATACAAAGAGGAGATGGCATAAGCAACTGTGAACCGTGATACCAATGTAGAACCATTCCGTCCTCACGGTGGGCGTGGCCTATCAGTCTGTCGGCACTCGTCTTGTAAACATTACGTTCCCGCTCCCATTCCATTTTATCATTATTTATTATTTTCGTTGTCATTTAAAAGAAAAAGATAAAGTGTTGTGTATTATCTTGTAAAAACTACTCAGATAAACGTTTTGGTACCATGGATGGCATCACATTTCACTCGTAACTATTTTTTTTCGATATTTATTAGATTCGTTCTAGAAAAATCTATTGTTATCACGTCTCGTACAATAGTTTTACTGCTCGACAAAAGATGGCGCACCCTATTATGACATGAATAACTAACAACTACGTAAGAAATATTCATATCTTTATAATTATAATGTATTAAAACAGATTTAAGATTTTTTTAAAGCCTTTTTGTTGACAAAAATATAGTATTATTGTTTTTTATCACTATTTTAAACCGTGATATTTCGGTCGCCATCTATCGTGGAATAGTGTAAACAATATGAATAGACAGGTCCGTACTTAGAATTCAATTATTTAATTACGATGTGTGGTGATACGTGACGTTTTAATTTTTATTCAATAATGGTGAACGAGGCCTGCATAGTTCCTTGATATTTAATTAAATTTAGATTATACTCGTATTTCAGATTTCCACCCGAAGATAATCTCAAACAGAAATGGATAAAACGATGGCTTAAACCGCCTTTTATACTAATAAGGGGGAATTTGTACAGAGTGTCTTTTTATTCACTGCAGTAAGCAGTAATTCAGTCCAAGAAACTATGAGTACGAAAAAAATTGACCATCGCCCATCGCCGTATCCATTTGATGTAGGAACTCGATTTGTTTTTCGAGAATTTCAATTTTAAATTAAAAGTACAAAAAAAAATTCTGTAATAAATTTCTGTAGTAAATTGTGTACCGTATGTACATTATAGGCATGATTTCTTAATTATTTTCACTAAAATTCCACTAAAATCTACAGTTAACAAAAAATCGACTTGAATACAATTATTTAGCGGGGTGGTTACTTATTACTGTGTGAAGATTTTTCTTATTTATTACATTTTTGTTCACAATCTTTTTGTAATTTTTAAACCAGCTCTGCCGTAGGCTGGTACAAAAATTCTAAGTACGTCCCTGTCGTAACATACTACTACAACTACGAGGACATCTAGCGTCAAATAGCTGAAACACGTATTAGTTACCGATGTACCCGAAGCGTTTAGATTTTCCTATTCACTACTAGATGGAAAACGTGAAAGTAGGCGTAAGTAGGCGGGGTGTAACGTTCCCTTCACCCCGCAAAGTATCACGCGTCGTATGATAGGAAAATCGAATTACACCATCTCCTCTTTGTATTTGCTTCGTGACCAAAACGTTGTTCTGATCAAAACATATCGCAACTACACTGTAACTAAATTTCTTTAGTTACGTGAATCAGGCCCTAGAGGCGAAACGTGGACATACAGTAGACTCCTGTAATAGGAGAGCTGCTTACCCCTTCGGATTACAACCGTGAGTGCATGTATGTACTATTGTACATTGTGGTTACAATCTCGAATCTGCTTGCCGACAATGCAAACTTTCTTTTCCGTCGAACTAATTACCTAAATCTATTTCTCGATGATTCTTTATAACCCTCTCTCTGATTATAAACGTTAGTTAATATTTTTCGAGAAAGAACTACGTCTTCTATCACGGGACATTAAACTTTCATCGACATACATACAATAAAATTAAATAACTGCTATTGGATTTTCACAACTTTAAAATTACTCTGAGTAAATAATATTTTTGCACCAAACATAGCCTCTGCTACAAAGGGCTTTGAAGGTGAAAAGAAACAATTGATTTCCAGTGTAAAGAACGTATTCAAGGACGGCTACAACTAAAAGTCTAGGAAATACCTAGTACTTATTGTATTGAAACAATTGTGTAAGTTCCTGTGCTAGTACTAGTTCATAATACTAAAATAAATTACTCATTGCAATAAAGGAAACAAGAAGGAAGCGCTTTCATTGTGTTCTATGACGAATAGCTTTCGTTGAAATATGTTATATTTTATGTGTAAACTAGGGTTTTTTTATACATAGAAAATAACAGGTTACAGTCTGGGAGTTAACATTACATCATCACGCCTGTATTCCCCGGAGGGTTAAGCAGAAGTGTATGGTACACCCTCATTTCGCCGTTATGTTTAACACATTCGAGTCCACCACACTTCATAGAGCTCACACGCCATCCCGCCATACATATTGCTAGTGGACCTTCCAGTAGGGTCCTCAGCATTACGTTTGCGCTAAGAGTGAACCCTCGAGGAGGATTCCTGGCATTAGGTTAAAAACCGTGAAAAATACGCTACTACGTCGTAAAATAGGTGTTTGCTTGTTTCATGACGGTGAATTTTCCAAGACATACCTGCATTTAAAACGAGCCCTCCAGGAGGGCACCCGGTAATGAACGTGTTAAGTCCCATGTAATAGGGGGCGAGCCTATTGCCATTAACCAGGCACAACACCAGACTCTGGGTTACAACTGAGAAATTCCACACGGAAAAATCCAATAACACTGCCCAACCTGGGGATCGAACCCAGGGTCTCACGCTTAGCAGTTGAGCTTACGACCACTCGACGAATGAGGCAGTCTGGGAGTTATAAATTTGATTGTCCCTAGTGAATAAGGGCGGTATGCCTTCATAAAAATTGTATTGGCACAGTCAAATTTTATGCTATCTCGCGAGAATATGGGTGGGCAGCATAAAGCGGCAAATACTCTAGCAAGTTTCACTACGCAAGTTCACTGCAACCACAATAGACATATAAGCTAAAGCAGTACTTCAACTACCTACAATCGTCCGATTTGACACACTCACACAGACACGCACTGCAACAAGACAAATAAGGTATTTTCGGGATGCAGTTCCATACAAAAACAAAAAACTACTCAGTATACAGAGCGCGTCTGTGTGAGTGTTTCAATTCTTGACATTATAGTAAGTTGAGGTACTGCTTTAGCTTATATGTCTACTGTGCTGCAACCGACTTTCAAACTGTGGAAACACCCGCAGCAACTCGAGTTCTACAAGTTTTACGAACTAAGCGAGCAATGGCAAGTAAAACGGTAGCAACAAAACTTGGTAGAGCAGTGTTTCTTAAAGTACGGGTCGGTCGCGAGCGGATATTGGGTGGACCCTGAAACTGATAGGACGACAGCCGCAACACCTCGGCCTCCCGGGACCGGGACCGGGCCTCGTACTCAGAAACCATTGTGGGACCTAAAACCGGGGTAATCTGCACCAGGGATCCAGCTTTATAATTTAATTTATCCCGAAACCATTGTGCAATACAGAACTGCCGGAGCTCTGTACCACGCAATGGTTTCGGGATAAATTAAATTATAAAACATTGCGTGGTGCAGATCACCCCAGTTCTGGGTACCACAACGGTTTCTGAATACGCGGCCCGCCCGTATCTCCTTTTTTTTTTTTTTTTTAAAAACGTTGCCCCACATTTCTCTTGTATCGTGAGTGCGTTTACAGACACAAATCTTCACATGCATAAACACCCAGACCCGGAACAACTATCTGTAGACCATACAAATATTTGTTCCGTGCGGGAATTGAACCCACGACCCGTAGCGCAGAAGCCAATCGCTCGCACTGCACCAAACGTGTCGTCATATTAGGCACGGGGTGGGTAACGAACGTTGAATTTTTTTTAGATGGATCACTCTCCTTACTGTTTTAGGAACCACTGTGCTTGAGCATTTGGCGCTTAAACCATGTCTGCATAAAGTTGCGACCTAATCCCTGCGACATGCTATTCAAGTTGGCGCTTTCTGATTTCGAACGAAGTCGACTTGTTTGTCATTATTATTTTTATTTATTGTGACCCTGTGTATATGTCAGAAGTTACATTGTAGGTAGTTACACTGTAGTATGAGGTCACAGATCACCGATGACAGCATTAAACTATACCGTCATCGTTTAAGTTTACCTGTCGATTTACTATAGACATTAATCACTACCTCGTTGGTCTAGCGGTCGCAAGTGCGACTGCTGAGCGTGAGGACCTGGGTTCGATCCCTAGGTCGGATAAAGAGTTATTCGGCTGCCCCATTTCAAAACCTAGTAAGGGACACTTTTTACAAAAACCGTTTTATTGCATAATCTTTCTAACTTAGAAAGTCTCTACCAAATTCAAAAACACCAGCGTTGAAAACTGAAATAATAAGCAGATATATTTAAGCATCGATACCTAGTAAGTGCCATTCACTGCCTCTGATCATTTTAAAGCCTAGTAAGTTACTTTAACCACATGGTTTTACCTAACATAAATACTTTTCAAAGGCTGACCGATTTAACGTTTATGCGCTCTCCTGTAAAATTTCGTTTTAAGCCCTTACTAGGCTTTGAAATGGGACAGCCGTATTGGGTTTTTTCCGTGTGGAATTTCTCAGTAGCAGCTCACAGTTTGAATTTGTGCCCGGTTTATAGTAATAGGCTTGCCCCCTATTAAATGGGTCTTAAACATTTATAACGGCGAAATATGGGTGTACTATACTGCCGTACGTTGACTAAAAGGCAGTTAAGCCACAGTTGGTCGAATTTGAGGTTTTGATGCCATTTTATAGAGTTGAAATTTCTCTATCGTCCTGTCTTGGAATTGTTTTTATATCTGCTGTAGTTGCGAAGTTACACATAACACAAAGCGGCTAAGGTATGGTTAGCGACATTTTAGTATCGTATTACTCATTTAATATAATTACATAATGCTTAACTAAAAAGTAAAAATGAATTTTGTGAAAAACCTGAAAGGGATAGATAACTGAAATATACTGAAAATTATAGAGCAATTAATACTGTACCTATTTCAATTAACAATTTTGTAATAATAACTTCCCTTTCATTGTGACAACGATTCCCACCTTTTTCGCTTCGAACTCAAAAGTAGACTTTTGGGCTTAGCTGCCTTCTAGATAACGTACGGCAGTATACACCTCTGCCCAACTCTTCGGGGAATATAGTCGTGATGTTATGTTATATATCACCATATGCACGTCCCTTCAGGGACTACTAAGCGTAAATTAAATAACACACCTCTGTCTACTCCCGCGGGCCTGGGCGTGACGGTTAGAACATTAATTTACATTAATACAGTTGGATCGCATGTCGTTTTGCGCTAATACTACGTAAACTACGTCATGGTTAACGGCTGTGGGGCGATAAACCCGATAACTCGACAACGAATCATTTACCTACAAGGACTTTACCTTTAACCTATGAATAAAACATTTTAAGTATTTAAACCTTAGGTATACAACACTAGAGGGAGCCCGCGGCTTCACCTGTGTGGATGTCATTTATCGTATTCCGTTTTTTTTGGGGATAAAAGTAGCCTATGTCCTTCTCCGGGTCCCAGACTATACAGGCTGTAAAAAGACCCATCACATAGCCGAAATCTACGCACTCTGTACATCAAACTAAACTACATTGACCAAAAATAATTGCTGGGAAACGACTTTTCTTTTTTGGCATAAAAAAAATGCTTTTTTTGTAGCGCGCAATGTGTGGTTGTGGCGACGCCGCGCGTTTGCATGCGTGCAGCGGCCACACAGCTGAGCCAAGGCGGTCGTGTGCGTTTGATATTCGTTGCGTTTTTGTAACTTCAAATGCGTAATTTGTGAGGAAAAATTGAAAATTTTGATCAGGTTGTTTGGAAGAAAGTTTAGTATTATCACTTAGAATACGTTTTTGGAAAAAAACTAAAAAAAAAGTATACTTTGACCTTCAATATCTCCAAAACCAATGGTTTCCCAGGTATGATCTGGTAGAAAAAAATGGTCCCAATGATGGGTAGAATATCTGGTTTTCGTTATCGTTAAGGGTCTTTTTACACCCGATATTTGTAACAAGTTTCATCAAAATCGGTGCAGCAGTTTGGGCGTGAAAGCGTAACAGACAGGGTTACTTTTTCATTTATAATATTAGTAGGGATGACTGGTTAGTCACTTTACATCCGAAAACCATGAACTCCGCCAATTATTTTGTACAACTTTTACTTTGAGACAATTAATTAATTCGTGATAAAAATATCAGCTGTTCCATACATTTAGATAAGCAACATTGATTATTTTTCACACCGATAATTCGGCCCTCATTAATTAAGCTGTCTCCCCCCCCCCCCCCCCCCCCAAACCCCCGCCAGCAACGCCATAAGCCGAGTTCCGAGTCCCACTAGGGTTCGCCCTTGCTGTTGTTGCAGGTAGTCAAGATGTTAGTGAAGTATAAGTATAGTTAGTTTAGGTTAAGAATTTTGCTTCACCACCATTGGCTGGAGACCCTTCAGGTCTCGCCAATAAATGCTCGGTTACGTAGAAACGGTTCGCAAGGACGATGTACAGCAGAAGAAGAGAAAAAAAAAACTGGAACATCATTTTTTTTTGACCTCAATCCAGACTCCGGGCTGAGAAGTTCAACTCGGAAAAACCCAATAACACTGCCCGACCTGGGGCCTAATTCTCCTAAAATAAATTGTTGCCAAACGCAATCGACACACTAACTACAACTACTACTAATAAGACTATTCTAACAACCGTTAGTCAGTTTTTGTTTTCGAAAACTTTCAAAATTATTGATTTTGTTTTTTGTGTCAAACAATTCGACAGCTTTTGAAATTGAGAACTGTCTGAATGAACGGTTCGGCCTTGGTTCGGTTGTGATTTATCAAGATTTATTTTAGGAGAATTAGGCCCCTGGGGATCGAACTCACAGAACCCACGACCTCACGCTCAGTAGTCGCTCTTGCGACCACTAGACCAACGAGGCAGTCCACTTGTATGAACTTTTGTCTGCTGATAATCATGATGATGTACTTACAATTTGGACCATCTTCAGTATGCCAGGTATGGTCTTGGCATACGCGGGGTCAAATCTTATGTTGGTCTGGACGGCCGTACTGGACGTGACCGTCGTCGTCGTCGTGTGCTGCCCAGGGAAACCCACGTCCGCCATTGTTAATTAACTAAAGGAAAACAATAAAAATAATTAGTAATTCCGCAGTTTGTAACTTCTTTGACAATATTATACAGGGTTACTGGTAAAACACTAACAACCTCTTAAGCAGTCATTGTACTCTTCATTATGAACAACTTTTATTATGGGACTAAACCTGAAATCGCGAAAAAAAACAGCTGTTCCCTACATTTATGTTCGCATAACTCGTCAAAATGACGGACATTCGTTGGCTAGGTTCGCGTGGACGGTCCGTTTGCCGAATCCTAACAGGCTAGGAAAACTTTGAATGAAAAGCTAGGAAAAACAGACAAGCAATCACTAAATATTTTTGAACTGACTTTGAAAAGGAGGATTATGTGCACTGATTTCTCCGAGATTTTTGGACTGATTTCATTAATTATTTTTTAATAGGTGCGAAATACTCTCAAGTTGGTTCCATATGAATTTCATTAGGTTTGGTTGAGTAGTTTTTTTATACAATTATATTATTAGTAGTTTGAAAATGAATTACCTATAAAGACAATATCCTAGATAGTATTGGTCCACGAATTTGTACACTATTGTAATTTGTGGCACTAAAACATATTACATAAAAAACTTTGAAAAAGCTAATAACTGGGTTCAAATAATTAGCATATTATAAATTAACAGTTCACAGTTCCCTAAGTTAGTGCCTTCAATTTGTTTCAGTATAGAATTGAACGGACTTCTGAAACTGCAAACTTTACAATACGGGAATTACTTTACTCTTTTCAGTTTTTTTTTTAACTTTGTTTTTAGAGTTTTTGTCAATTCGTCTCAATCACTGCTTTTCTTTCAGGCAATAGATTCAAGGATAATGTTACACTGCAGGCAAATCTTTTTAAACTAACCTTTATTGACTTAAATTTTAATGATAAAGACACCACGTAGAGTTTATCTAATCAGTAATCCATATAGTCCTAAAACGAAGGCCGCGTGTATCCTTAAAATTCCCCACAGTCATGCTTTTACAGATTGGTGAAATGTATTTTTGTTGATAGATAAACTATAGTTGATATGAGTCATTAGCGATATATTTCATATGACAGATAATGCTGTTATCAGTCACATTGCCTTTTAATATTAATAGCGTTTGAGCTGTATGACAAATTCTATGAAATTCAATACACTATTCAATACAAAATGTGTGGATGTTTACAGTCGGTGACAAACTGACTATAACGATCCTTCTTCCTGTCCTTCCTTCCTTCCTGTTCTGCCTGTCCCAACTATGTTGGGATCGCCTTCCAGTCTAATCAGATGCAGTTGAATACCAGTATTTTATATGGAGCAACTGCCTCTGCAATCAAGTTATTGGGCAATGCCAATATCCTAAGGTAAGACCGGTTGACAGACTTTTAGGCTTCTGACTACCAGTAACGACTGTTATAGGTATGATACCGGAGACCAATGGTTTACCCTCTGAGGGATGGAGGGATCTCGATAAAGGATGGTCACCCATCCACGGGCGAATTGTGGCTTAACATTGCAAATCTTAGGATCTGTCCGGTTGTTAATTAGCCACAAGCCCTTTTGATAATGATTTTATTAATATAAGTACTATTGAATTTTCTATTTAATGATAATGATAAATGATATTTATTTATGTAAATAAATCTGTTACAGACACTTTTACAAGTCAATGTAATGTTTTTTTTTTAAGACTAGATGGCGTCGGCATTTCCTATCTGACTAGCTCCTATTATCCTGGCTTTTTTGCTTTCATGTCAACACAAGCTATTCTCAAATAGCTCATCATGCTGTGGTAAAAAAATTTGCCAGTCAGCAAGGTAGGTGGGGGGGGGGGGCTGGACCAGGGTGCGCTGGACTACTTAAGTATTATCACTCTAGGAGGCTCAACTAATAAAATGAAATAAATATTAGTACTGCCTTAAAAATTTATATAGGGGGAGGGAGGAGATATTTGTAACCAAACGCATCTTGATTAGAAGTAAATAAGAACTATTATGACAATTTAATATTATATCTGACAATGTAATAAATAAAATTTTAATATCAATTTTTGTAATTATATTTAATTTACCAAATATGTTGGTACTCAGATAACATATCATTTCCTTAGGGTGACCTCTTTACAGTGTTATATGTATAATGTTTTTAAATAATGTTGTTAGTCTGTGGGGACCATATACCACACTTATGGGAATGAAAGTGTAACTAGTAACTCTATGCCTATATTGAAAAGAGAAAGTTGTTTACTTTTACAGTTCTCACACTATTAAATGAATATAATAAAAATACTTATTTTGAGTACCCAGATAAAGCAAAGATAAGTGTAAGCTAATCCTAATTATATCACTATGAAATGGAAAATAAAGTGGGAGGAAATGTAATGCATAATCATTGATAGGCAAACCAACCAACCATCAAAAATGGGTGTGAACGCTAATTACTCTCCAATTATCCATACAATTATTGTTTATATAATTCTCAAGGAAGTAAATGTTATCTTTAAATCTAAGTCTGATTGTGATCTTTTATCCGTATTTAACGTTACAAATTAATGTGTACTTCGGTTTTATTAGCTAGCACGTATAGACACACGGAAAGCCGCCTGTCACCCCTTAAAATAGCGATTATTGAGCAACATAAAACAGAAATAAACACAACAGTAAAATTTAATGTAAAAAAGCGATTTCTATTCTTACCTTGGACGATATGCTTAGTTAAACCACATACACTTTTACTTATAGAACAAAACTGAGTTAACACAGTTATGGCACTTGCAAATTACGTTTAAAAATAGGTGTAAATTAATATCAGGTGATAAAACTAACAGCTACACGACCAAACCAATATTCACGAAATCTTGACAAACGTCAGAAGCCAGATTTATAGTAACTTTATATTTTTTAAATTCTGCATCAAGAATAAGAATAGCAAAATTCAATTACCAATTTTTACTTGAGTCAGAGGAGAAGAACAACACTTTGCCAGTAAGGCTACAAATACTGTGTTAGGAGATATACGAAACGCGTTTTTGACACTTTCGTCATCTGTTCTAAAACTTTATAAAGACTACGTTTTTAGGAATAAATATGAAAACTTTAAATAAATTTTTTCGTCATCTTCGTTTAAAATGAGTTGATATACCATTTTTTATTATACTTTTTCTGTTTTATTTGTTATTTTCGGTATTTATTGCCTAAAGCAAAGATTTATTTATTTGAAGTGCCCTCAATGAAATTTAATAAATTATAGGTTTTGAACACATTTGACATTACACCATTGTGACGTTTAGCTAGAGTAGAGCTACGCAGCATTGGGAATCTAAATAGTTATCGACTAAACAAATTAAGAATATCTTACCATGAAAAAAATAAGCTTCGTAATTAGATACGAGATGAATGACATTGTATCCCTATCTAGTCTGTGTGAATGACGCAAATACCTCCCGATTCAGAACCTTTTCGGTAAGTAGTTATCGACCAAATTCGGTTTATTATCTCGTTTCGTCTACGATTCTCGTAACGAGAGAAAAAGAAACAGCTTATCGTATCGTTCGACAACTGACTATTTGAATCGTACCGAATCAGAGGACTGGACTCAAGATTAGCTTTAATAGATCTAAACATTTACATTTTATGCCCCTGGGCTGCACCTATGTTTGTTTAGCGTAACAATCAGCGTGATATGACAATAACTTGATGATGGATGAATAATTTAATTTTAGTTCAGCTTAAACACGATAAAAAAATTAAAACAAGGTTACAAAATTTACAGAGCGTACCTTTGTAAACTAAACTTTCATGTATCGATCATTATCATGTTGTCTTCTATTTTGTACTTTTTGTTTGTTTTGTACGACACAAAGCGATATTAAGTGCCCAAAAAAAAAGTATGGGTAATTTTTTCAAGGATTCACGCATTGAATTTATTTCCTGATAATGCATCGTTTTATAATATAGCGCCAGTTGCGTTGAATTAGTGAATAAACAACAAAATAATTTCTTTTCTTTAATCGTTCTGAAGAAACAGTCGATTCTTATAGTCGATTGTGTTTTTAGTTAGTTAATCAACCTCAACTGTTCTGCGTGAGTGCGTGTGTCTCTTCTCTATTACAGCAGTTATTTTTGTGGTGAACTGTTATCACTTCGTGTTTATTTTTCTTGTAGAAATCTTGTAAGAAATTACAGTTATTGCGGCTTATAATAAAATTCAAAAACTACGCGTTGGACTATACAATTAAGTTGTATAGATGAGCTTGTCGTTTCACTTACATTACAGTAATAAATAATTACGTGTGAAGTAAAGACGTTTCGTATGAGTAAACAAAACAGCCGCGAAGTTATATATGACTGCGATATGCTTAGACTATGTTATTTAAAAATATGAGTCATTGATGTTTTACGCGGCTCAATATCGGTTAGTAATATAGTGTCAAGGCGACGGTGACTAAATTGTTACGGAGAGCATCCTCGCTTATCGCGATGTGGGTGTTTTAGTTTACGTGATTCGGTCCTTCGTTTGTGCTGTGTCTATAGGCAGAATATCGTGCCGTTGTTTATGTAAGTATATTTAATATAAGCATATTTTCCTGTACATAATAAATTAATTAATATACTTGTTTTAATAATACAAGATGGGTACATAGAATAATAAATAAACACATTATAAAATACAGATTCGGGGGTAATCTCGTAGAAACTTAAAAGGCACTAAATACCTTTTTTATAATTTTTTAAAAGTATATAATTTAGTGCCTTTTAAGTTTCCACACAATTAAACCCAAATCTGTATTTTTACAATGTGTACAAATCGCAAAAGTTTAAAAGTATTTAAACTCATTACTGTTTGAGTAAAACATTATGCATATAATCAAATAGCTATGCTAAGGATTAGAATCCGAAAACAAGGGAAGAATAAAAAAAAACTTTGTATTTAATTTCTACCTTGGTGTATTACTTACTTAATTTTTAATTGATCAATAACATCTTGGTGTTAACAGCTCTAGTTAATTCAAGTTCAATTTCAAGGATATTTTTCATTAAGATTCTGTACAGCTTCTTTGTATTATTATCTTGTCTCTAATTTCATTATCATTGAGTATCGTTGAGTGCATTGTTCAATAAGATGATAATATGTGATTGTGATATCTTAAATTCATCTCAAATATAAACTTTAAAACTTAGTAATCCCTACTAATATTTTAAATGCGAAAGTAACTCTGTCTGTGATACTTTCACGACTAAACCGCTGAACCGATTTTGATGAAACTTGGTATAGAGATAGTCTGGAACCTGGAGAAGGATATAGGCTACTTTTGTCCCAAAAAATACAGAATACACGATAAACAAGAACCAAGTGGGTGAGGCCGCAAGTGACCTCTAGTATTTGAATAAATACACATGTTAATTTAATTCAAATAAATATTTAGGCAGGTGTTCTCAAGGTCATGTAATATCTATTTATTTTGTATTTATGATGTCTTGTTTGCATAATTTTGTCTGAACTTTGTGTACTTACCCACAATGCTAAAGACAGTTCGGATCTCACAAATAAAATAATTATGTTTAAAAAAAGAAAAACCACCTTCAAATAACAAACTGTAAAGATTAAAACCTCAAGCACGGTAATTAATTAATTATAGACGCAATAGATAAGACAATTAAGTGTCGTCCTGGGACTTACTAATAAAATAATTAGCATATAAAAGAAGTCAGACAGAAATCTGATAATCTGTGTTGAACCAAATTGAAAGCACCAATTTCTGAAACTCTTAATTTTATAATTTGGTACTTATTTTACTCTTTTCAGTTTTGAAGAATCATTAGAATCGGTTCTCAATTGGCGATAATAGAGGTGAACAAAGAAACAAAAAAAAACACGTCATATTGAGAACCTCCTCCCTTTTTTTAAGTTGGTTAAAAATAATACTAAATACAACTCGTGAGAATACTAAATAATATTTTATAAGTGTTAGTGGAGCCACATGCCAAGACCGTAGTGTTTATTGCAGTATTTGCTTCACTGGCGAGGTAATTGTCATGAGCAACTGTTGTATATTTTACTAGCTTTTGCCCGCAGCTTCGCTTGCATGAAATTTTGAACCCGTAAAGTGACGATTTTCCATATAAACTTTCATTCCCTATTTAACTCCTTTAGGAGTTGAATTTCGAAAAATCCTTCCTTATTCCTTGTCTACATTATAAAGGGAACCTCTGTGCAAAATTTCAGCTTTCTAGGTATTAGGTTTTCGGCTGGGCGTTGATGAGTCAGTCAGTCAGTCAGGACTTTTCTTTTTATTTAAATAGATTCAATTGATTACCTGCTTGAAATGCTTGCTTAAAGTGCTTTTACTTATTTTTTTATTTTCGGCCATGGAGGAGTAAATAAATGGAATGCTCAATACATACTAATCTAATCACTAAACAATCATTCATTCACAAAAAATCATTAAACAATCGCGCTTCATATTATGGCATACCTATGTAACACAACAGTCGCCGATCGTAATTGGTGACAGTCATATAGATTCATCAGAATTGGTACAGATATCTTTTCCACTAGTTGACTACACTTTCTCACTCCATTTGCTTACTATTCTATGACTCAGATTAGCCAACATCACCATGTATTAGGTCAAAGTATTTTTTGTATTTTAAAAAGGGAGTGCCTCCGCTGCCGGCGCCGGCACCCAAAAATGAAGCCATTGGAAACCGGTAGTACATTACTGCCGGCAGCCGAGATTAATAACATCGGCTGCCGGCACCCAAATTGGACACCGACGGCGATAATAAGTTGTTTGTTAGGTTGTTAGTTGAAAGGTAGCTTACATTTTGGGCCAATGACTGTAACTTGTCTTCCAACTGACTAATTTGAAGAGCGAGCGAAGCAAGCTCCTTAATTTGGGGCACCCCGACACGGATAGGTTAGGTTCGAAGGGCATAACCGTCATCTCCTTCGTGTTAGGTTACTTTAAACCCTGCAGACAGGTATAGGAGCCCGTCGACTTTGCTTTGGAAACCCAAACAACTTTACAAACATCCCCTTAAGTTTTTCATTTGTTTTTGTGTTGTGAAAATGAAAGTGGATGACGAATAATCGTCTTATGAAGAGTTTGAAGAGGCCTTGAAGGTGTATATAAACATTGTATGTAGCCTGCGCGGCGCCGACAGCCAGTTTGGTGATCGGCGCCGGCAGCGGAGGCTCTGCCATTTTAAAAAGTGTACTAGTTTATTTTTCCTTTATCGTGGATGCAGGTACAGGGACAAATATCACTTAAGAGTTGAAATATAAATAAATCATGTTCAATTATGATTTGTAGTAATAAGGTCAATTTATTATTGACCTCACTGCTCTATGTGACTAATTCAATGAATCACTTTATTAATATACTACTGTAACCAGAATCTCATCATCTGATCTAAACAATAATTAAAGCGGCTCCACTCAAAGACATGTCACGGATTCTGGTGTTAATATGCGCACCGTTTACTTAGGCCCTGCTCATGGAGACGTGGAGCTTAGCGTAGAGCGTGATGAGGAGCGTAAAGCGGATAACTCAACATAAATGACGATGTATTACAGCGTCCATTAATGACGTGATGTTATTAAGAACTTTTTAACTCCCTCCTGGTGATACGTCGTGTAGACCCGCCACCCCCCTTGGTATAAGTAAAGTATCTTAAAATTTTTCAGAATATTGTCTTTAAATACAGGTATATTCCTAACTAATATTATAAATACGAAAGTAAGTTTGTTTGTTACCTTTTCACGCCTAAACCACTGAACCGATCATCCTGAAATTTTGCATATACGTTTTCAGGTGTACAGAAACGGACATAGGGTACCTTTCATCCCGAAAAAAAGTACTGTTCCCGAGGAAAACAACAATAACGATAATAGATGGCGCCACGTATCTTTCAAATCATGATTGAATTATTATTATAGAAACTTTAGTATTGTGTCAAGAGTTTTTTTTATAAATTAACGCGAGCGAAGCCGCGGGCAAATGCTAGTCTAATTTAATTCTGGAAAATTAATCACCATGATTAAAATGTCCAGACAGACATTAAGGTTACCGAAAAAATAAATACACATGATATCTCACTACACACCCCCTCCCTCCTAGTGATATTTCGTGATTTGTTCAGAAACCCCTCCCCCCCTTTCCAGCCTCACGTGATTAATGGGCTATCCCTTAAGGAGACGCGTTTTTTTCCGCGTATTATCTGAGCTGTAGTCGTATGTAATGACAGTACGCGGGAGATCCCGAGTGTTTATAAACGAGTCCTTACGGCAATAACAAGGGGCTCAGGGCTAAATCGATTGATGTGCGAAACAGCAACGTAATGGTGGATAACTGCTCTCGAGAGCTAACTGTGTTTTAGAGGATAATTTGAGGCATTGGTTCCAGAGCTACGAACAAATGTAAAACCCGTCAAGGGCATTCTCATAAGACAAAAAATACTGATAGATGAGGAAGATCCAAGCTGTGGGACATTTACTAAATGATTATCTAACTGTGAGATGCTATACAATTGGGCAGTAGCTACATGCAAAGCTCAGTCACATCTGGTTTGTCCAAAAGCCAAACAATTATAGTCATAAGGATCTCTAAGTTTGCAATAGCCACCTTCAATTCCTTATTGAGGTGCATGAAAAGAGCCTCCACGCCACGAGTGACTTCGTCTTCGTCTTCAGTACGTCCGGCGCACCCTGGGCAGTTAGCCCCGCTACCAACCTTGCTGACTGGCTAATCTTTTCACCACAGCATGAGCTATGTTTGTATAGCTCGTGCTTCAGCACGAGAGAAAAAGAATTCCATAATACGGAGAATGTTAACACAACTTTCAAGATCAGCCGAAAGACGATCACGCAGTATTATAATAATAATGGGGTGCATTAAAAGAGTCTCCATGAGTGACGATACTTAAGTACGTCCGACATACCCTGGGCAGTCAGCCCCGCTGCCAACCTCACTGACAGGCTAATCTTTTTAGACTACGGTAAGAGCTATTCTCAAATATCTTGAGTCGACACGAGAGAAGAAAAAGTATTTTAAGTAAGTAGTATAATTAATTGCAAGAAAAAAAAAGAAGAATCCTTCTCTGCCCGCGACCACAGAATAAATAGTACAAGGCGACGTTTAGTAGTTCGTCTGTGCATCTATTCGAAGGACGCCAATGCTTCGTATCTTTCGGACAATAAAGTTATACCCATCTATTTCAGATGAGCATCTACTATGGCGTATCCAAACCAGCTGCCTCCCCCTCCGCCCCAGACGATGGGGTCTACGAACACCGTCTTCATTACAGAAACGCGGTTCGACCCCTCATACTTGAAGACTGTGCCAGGCATTTTTAAAGTTGTTGTTGTTGTAAGTACCTATTTTTTCTACTAGCCTTAGCCCACGATCTCGTTTACCATAGGTGCTCCAGGAGATCCGTACTACAGTGCAACAAATTTAAGAAATACCGTTTGACAGCTGTCAGATTTTCAGAATTATTGGACTAGGCACGTCTTCGGTGCCGTGATTGACCCCCGAATTTTGACCACTGGCCAATCGGATTGCTCGGCAAGCTTCCGTTTGGTTGAATGTGAAACGTCAAAAGGTATTTCTTAGATTTATTGCACTGTAAGGCCGGGCGCTCATTGTGATTTTTTGTAAAGGTGACTTTTTGTTACGAAGGTGAATTCTATGAAAACTCAGATTATAAAACAGAAGGCAGATAGACTGTACTGAACCATAATGTGAGGCACGTCTGTAGACATGTGTGCGTGACAGCACTATAAGAACACGTTGCCTCTTTGTGCGTGTACGGTTGCCATGATAATGACAAAATTCCCATAATATTTCATTATATTAAATAAACAATTTACTGTCTCCGAAAAATGCAGATACATACAGAGTTATACATATGTATATAAAGTGAATCTCTGCCATTGAGTCAGATTGTATTTTAATGCAAGTACCTACTTTAGAAATTTATTAATCTCAGATTACAGAATAGAAGATGATAAATAGAAATATTTTGTGGATTTATGGCAGTCATTTAGTATAGTCGTGAATGGTTGTAATTATGTTTTTGATAGCTATATTTACTTTATGTTGGCAAATCGACTGACGTACATGATTATTATTAGAGACAGACAATACGTTAAGTAGTTTTAGTTACGAAGACAATACAAACAGACACACATACCTACAAACATACCAACCAAAAAACGCGATAAATAAAACACTATAATCGAAATAAATATTTTTGTAAATCGTTATTCCTGTATTCTTTACTTATTTCCTAACTTAGGGGGTAAATGGTTCAATATAAACAAGCAACACCGAATGATTTTTGTTAAGGTTTTGTGTTCCAAGATGTCACTAATAATAATCACGTAAAATAATATCCAAATAGATAAATAATCAATAAAACCAATGAAAAGATATATGTATATTTGTCACCGTACTGTCACGTCACTATAGTGTGCGCACTCCCATAAATCTTCATAGCATTCGACTTGGGTAACAAAAAGTCACTGTGACAAAAAAATCACAATCAGCGGCGGACCTAAGTACTGTAATATGTATTTCTTTTTATTATTAATAGGATATTGAAATCATGCTGGTCATAAAATTTCTTCAGTGAGAAGGAATTTGAATTAAATTTTCGCATCGGTGCAAATATTAGGTTGCGCTTTACATATCTTTGCATATGATTGGCAGTTCACAATGCCAGCTACGACACGAGAGTTCTAGCGTGAAGAATTTAATCTCACGCTTTTTATATCGCACAAACCATTAGCACCAAACAAAACAAATATTTTAACGGTGCTCGTTACGTCAATCAGTCATTATTTACACATTACTAGCAGGTGACTAATTACAACCACAATAATGATAACGTAGTAGGTACACCTGGCAGGGCTTTGCTCTCAGCGTTTCGACGAATCGTCAGCCCCCCGATTCAGGGGGTCTACAATACGGCCGACGTATCTTGGCGAGTCTGAAGTTAGGTGATTAGCTGCGCAGTAGACAATTTCGTTTCTAAAAGATTCATTGCGCAACCAAACAACTAACTTCAGACTCGCCAAGATACGTCGGCCGTATTGTACTCCCTAAGCACGAAGTCCGTGGTTTCGCCCTTAGTTACGAGCGTTTCCTACTCCTACGGACATACGATTATTTCGGGGCCCGAACTAAGAATGAATGACAACACGATTTGACAGTTGTCCCTACTACCGATTTGTTTTTGCCCCTCCGAAAAGTTGAACTTGACACTTGTTTTGTTCACTCCTACGTTTCGGGCTACTTTCGGACGGGCGACTAACTTCGTTGACGGACTTGGGAGTAGACCCCCAGAACCGTTTCGATAAGCAGATGTCGATCGATTCTGTTTGTTATCTCGTTCCGTTTTACGATACTAGTAACGAGAGCAAAAGAGATAGTTTACCAAAATGTTTGTTTCGTTTCCCTGGTACCTCATTAACGACGTATGTGTATGTCTATTAACTATCCTCAATTATGATTATTTATTTTTTATTTTTATTGCTATCATTACTCTCAAGATATCTTTTATCTTACTCTATAATGATTTTTTGTCTAAGTTATGCTGACATTTAAGTATGTCAATTGTTTTATATAGTTTAGCTTCATTTTATTTTTTGTAAATGTGAGATGTTGTGGACTTGCCTATACATATAATTGTGTAAATTACTATTATTCATATTGTATTTTTTTTTTCTATTTTTTGTTTTTCTTCCCCTTTGTGGTTAATTTTTGTACTCAAGACTTGGTACTATACTCCAAGGTCTGTGGTCAAGACTACATTGTTCTCTCTCATAGTACCTACTGTATTCACTGAAATTGTAAAAGATATCCTTTTTTAAAAAGAGTAACCATGGAGTTTCTTGCCGGCTCTTCTCCATAGGAAACGACTAATTGGAACCGTGCACCTAAATTCGACTTTTCATAAGCGCCTGTATTGGTTTATGTGAAATAAAATTTTTTGATTTTGATTATTTTGACAACTGACTTATCGAATCGTTCTAAATCAGGGGGCAGATCGAGTTATGGCGCGTTTACATTGGGTCGTTCGACCGAATACGTCGATCGTATGCGGTCAAATGTGGCTTGAATTTCATACGATCACGTTGCGAACATCGATGGGTCAGTGTTGTTTCAACAAGTCAGTTATTACTGAATAAGGCCAACTGAAACAACTTTTATACTAAGTCGATTAACGCAAACTGGCTGCAGTCGAATACGGCCAAACCGATCTAATGTAAACGCGCCATTAGATGCCTGGATATTCCCTGACGACCATTCATTGTATTTGTAGCGGTGCAATTATCAATATACAGGTTTAGAAACCACTTGTTCATCCGCTTATTAAAATTCCAAGCACAACACCAGGTGGTCGAAAGGTTCTTTGTTTTGAAGTCACTACAATGAAAACAGGTAGTCAATATTTATGTAACCCCACCGTCCACACTCATACTTAATAACCGCTTCACTGCAAATAATTATAAATGCAATTGCCGAATATGAGGTCCTTGATTTGATTATCTGGTAGGGCGGATTAAAGCGCAGTTCAGACTACGCTATACTATTTCACTTAAAGCATATTGCGTCATAAGCTATAACTATACAGCATGACGTTCACACTATACGTTATATCGCATGCCGTTCTACTATGTATAGCAAGTTATTTGACGGCGATCCGTCGGGCGACAGACGGGATAGAAGTGAGGCGGAGCGGGTACCGGAGTATCGTACGATATAGCTCTGAGAATCGCTCAAGATTATCGCGTACACCAAGCCAATAATTTAAAGCATAGCGTTGTATGAATGTGTCAATCTCAGGTGTCAATATAAAATGTATGCTGTGAGGTATCGATGTGCTAACAATATTTGCTGTATGTATATTACTCGTATAGCTTAGTCTGAACTCTTAAGTCTTATAGTCTCAAATGCTGTCGGAATTCGGGGGTTGGAATTGGACTCGATGAATGCCGACAAGAGCTCAAGCTGCCATTAGCGTACAGATGCACCGTACACCCAGTTCAGGACTTCTCTTCGCACTAGGTGCTTCATGGTTATATATATTGTTTTTCTAACGCACATTTTTTTTACAGCTGCTCAACCTTATCGGGTTCATCTGCATCCAGTCTTCCGCCTTCTGGTCAAACGGCCGGGGGGTATACTTCAACATAGTTGCTCACTTAGGGCTCTGGTTCTCCGGCATCCTGCTGGCGCTGTACTTATTCCACGTGGTGGAGAAGTACCACAACATCAAGTGGCTCAAGATCGAGATGATCACGTATATTGTGATGGTGTTCCTGTACCTGATCGCGTCCACGATAGTCGTCGCGTTTGGAGCGGCTGCTTATTCCGCTGCTGGGGTGAGTTTTCAAGTCAAGTAAAATAATACCAACCAAGCGCGTACCAACTTGCTACAGCGGGCGCCGCTGACGCGAGCCATACGCACGCTCAACGCGGTAGCTGAGCAGATTGATTTGATGTCTTGTATATTGAGCGAGTTCACAAGGGCAACTTACTGGTTAACGTGTTATGGTGTAATTTAGTTGTAATTAGTTCTGTATATGTATAATATTGTTAAATTTAGCTTATCTATCGCATTAGGTTTACTTACTACCTGTAATGATAGACTTAAGTTTGGATATAAATAAAAATATTCAATTTAGAAATCAGAACGCTGTCTTCTGAATTCTGTTTTGAAACATAATGTTATAGTTAAAGCGTGAGACACATTCATATTTATTATTAGTATCGGTTTACTCACGTGCATTTTTCGGGATTGCCCGACTAGTTTCGGACCCAAACGGAGCCCTTGATCATAAGCTGATCATGCCGCGAGGTCACGAGTCCACCTATCCCGAAAAATGCATGTGAGTAAACTGTAACTAATCTATACTATTAATAAAACTCGAAGTGCACTTTGTGGTAGGTAAATATGTTATAGTTGAAGTTGGTAGATTTTACTTCATTACGCGTTAAAGTTATTAATTAATTCTAAACAATTTCCGTTCTCTGTAGATCTTGCTTGGGTACGTTAGAACTAATTGGCTCTGGTAAACAATAACGTAGATAAAACCTGTAAACTTACTCTTAGATGACTCTTAAAATTTGGGTGCGGCCATATCTTATTGTGACTGATTCATCTATATGTTTATCTGAGACATCAAAGTACCGATAACTGTGCAAATTTGCAACATGTAGGAAAAATACTAAATTGATAAATATCTGCGAGTTTTAGATCGAATTCCATAGATGGTTAGATAGAAATTTCTTTTGAAATAACCTTTGTACTAAATATACTTGGGAGCAAATAAATCGAGTAACTTCTATTTTTTTTTTTTTTTTTTTTTCAAGTATAATTGTTACTATTTTTGGTACATATTATGGAACAGATCAATTCGAAACATATATCGCCTGAAAGGTTATTTGATAACCTTTACAATTAGGATAGGTTTTTATCAACTTAGTATATAATAAACCAAAACCAGGACACGTGAAAAAGGAGTGGCTCGATTTCTTTGCTCCCAAGTGTATCATAAACATTGTTTCTCTTTAACTAATATTGTGTGTACACAAACAACAAATAAATAAAGATAAGAATGTAATTTGAAAACTGCGACATAATAATTTAAACTCTCAATCACCGTAATTATAGACACAATAGATAAGACAATTAAATCTCGTCCTGGGACGACGGGCGGGCGGTACGCAACAATTAGCTTCTTGCTGTTTAATGGTTAAAAAACCGTCCTGCTACTTACTGGTTTTCGATAAGTTTGACGGATTTGGATGGACTGTGGTTTTTTGTCTTACATCCACAAGTTGTTTGTTATTTTAAGTTATAACCCGTGAAAGTGAAATTATCAGCATTTTGTTACAAACAAAACACTATGTATGTTCCTCTTCAAAACCATTTTGTAATTACTACTTAGACAAAGCAAACTACAAAGACAATCGTACTGTTGCCGATCGTATCAGCGAGTGGCACCTGTTAATAACTCATTAAAAACAAAAGGCTGGTCGTTCTAAGCCTGGCACACATTATTATGTACGGCATACGTGACCGAGCTATAAAATATCTATAAATATATCCGTGACTAACTATTGCGTTACACCGTGTTTTACTATCGATTAAGGCTTGAAATGAGGTAAATTGGTGAAGTTTTTTGTTAGGAAGGTATTTAAGACGGAATTCCTCTTCATCTCGGTATAAACTAAAAGTTTCGTTTGTAACAAATCTATCCTTTGAATGATAGATTGAGAAATGATGTGATAGATGATGTAGCGACAAAAATTGAAAGGAGTCTGCTAAGCGGCGATTAACAAAAGGAATTTATAGGGCGGATGTCAGTGGAAACGCCAGTACAGGATGCCCTAGAAGCAGGGTTTGAAATTATCAAGATAAATATACCCCTTGATAATTATCGCGATAATTATCATGATAATTATCAAAGAGATATAAGCCTAGCAATCCTTTTTTAACTGGTATTACACATCAACATTTAAGTACGTTGGAAGCAAGTAGTTTACTACTACTTAGTTAATTAAAATGGGTGGAATATCATCCTCTTTAACTGCGTTAATTGGGTGGGGATTGTCTGTATCTTGTATCTGAAGAATCGAAATTAAAAATCCAACTTAAATCTGTGTTATTATTCTCAGTTTGCTGATTGAAGTATTTAAAATTAATGTATGTTCCGATACACGCAGTCGTTGAATGCGATAAATTAACCAGTGGCAAATATTGTCGATTTGTACTTATCACAGATAATTATCAACCTATATTTATCTTGATAATTATCACTTCAAACCCTGCCTAGAAGGACATCGATGTTGTTGGTGATATTCTTCAAAAAGGACAGGTGCGAAATACTTTCAAACGGCGCTTGTGTGTATGACAAGATGTCTGAACGTGGACGAAGCGAAAGGAGTATTATTTTAAGGATCGTAGCATGTGGCGTTCTATAGTTTCTGCCTACCCCTGCTAGAGTTTATGTATGTGTGTATGTATGAATCTATTCTGGCTTTAATTTCTCGTACTTCTGTTAACTGCAGAGAAGCATGTGTCATAGCGAATTTTTCTCTATTGAACTCTAGTTTACGAACGGGATCTTCAATTTTTTTAATATTTTACCTATGCGGTCAGGCCCAGACTTAATCTCATTTTAAAATTAATTGAACACGTTTACGTTGCCATCTAATTGACTGGAAAACTTGTAGAATCCTTTAGTTAGCACATTCTCCGATTGTTTTTCATCAAACCATTTTTCAATTTTATAGTTCAAGCCAACTAACTCTCACTTTTATATTTTAATCTAATACGGTGGCCAAGCGTGACATGCTGACATTAAATAGTTAAGGGCCTACTTTATGACTCCTGTACCTTTATAGCGTCCATTAAGAAAAGTTATTACTTTATTATGTGTGAAACGTGCTTGAAAGACCCAGTAGACTCAAGTTCCTCTATACAGTAGTCACTCGCTACCAGCGAAGAATATTAAGTAGGTATAACTGATTTATATTCCAAGCAGATTTAATAGAAAATATTTAAAGTGTATCAAATCAACCGATTCTAATTCTACACACAACAATTCGCTCGTTCGGTTTTCTATGTCCTAGATTACAGAAAAGTAAACACTAGGAAGTATTTACTTATGTTCTACATGAGTAAATAGTTTCTACATTTCTATTCAAAACATGCGTCCACAGTTCGCTGTTGGCGGTATCTGGTTAGTTGCAGTCGTGTGCAGTCTAATGGAACCTTTAACCATGGAAGAAATTATTGGCTTACTTTGATTTTCTCGTCGTAAAACGAGTAATATACCATAACACCACACTTGTATGTATTCCCCGAAGGGTTGGGCAGAGGTGGATAGTACACCCACATTTCGCCGTTATATTCAAATCCCATGTAATAGGGGGCGAGTCTATTGCCATCAACTGGGCTCAAATCCCGACTCCGAGCTGCTACTGAGAAATTCCACACGGAAAAACCCAATAACACTTTGCCCGAACTTGGGACCGAACTTAGGGCCTCACGCTCAGCAGTCGCATTCGCGACCACTAGACCAATGAGACAGTCAAACACACAATAATTTTCTATAATGGATCTACAGAAAAGACAAGCACAAAAAATAATATCCGCACCTAACGGGCTCGCGGAGTAGTCAACATTAAATAATTAATAATATGCAGATGAGCGGTGCGAATAACATTTGCATATACGCTACGATAGTCCAATGACAGATGTTTTCTTAGTTCTGTGCATCTCATTTGTTGTGCTATTTAGCCTTCGATTCAGAACGATTCGTTTAATCACTTGTCGCACGGTTTGGTCAGTTATCTCTTTTTCTCTCTACGAGAGTCTACGAGAATCGTAGACGAAAGGGAATTAGGCTAAGCGTATGCTGAGACGCAGGTGCACGCAGCGCAGGGAAGAGCCGATTTTGTAATGCATGAACCAGGGTTGTTGCTGATGCATATTTTTTTCACATCAGCGGATGCTGATGCTGATGTTTTACCATTGACATCAGCGGATGCTGATGCTGATTCTCATTATTTTCTTAAAAAAGCAGGGAAAAAGTAGTGACCATTTTGAATATATGTCTAAAAGTTGCATAGTTTTCCTTGGTACTGAAATAAACGATTGTCTCAAAAATTTTGGGATTTTAATAAAAAATATTTAAATCAAACTTAGTAGTTTAGTAATAATTAGTATAGTACTAGATTAGTAATTAAGTACCTAGACTAGCTAGTTGCACAACCTGCTACCAATCTTCCGTCTAATTAATAGGTATTGGAATTTAATCAAAGGTACATAATCCACTTTTCAACGGGGTCGGCATTATTTATCAAACTAAAAAGTATACAAAAAAAAAACTTTCACGCGCAGTTACGTATTAAGTATAACGTAATGAATGAGACAAGTTTGTATTTGTTTGCAAACGCAATCCCGGTCTGCCCTTGGATTGATCAAAACTCGCAAGCAAAAACTACACGGGATATAAGCCCCGCCCCCTCTGACTCGAACATCAGCATTAATATCAGCATCGATCAATGCGGATGCTGATGCTGATGTTGAAAAAGATGCTGAAGATCAGCGGATGCTGATGTTCGCAACAACCCTGGCATGAACGTACTAAGAGCTGCGTACGCTGCGCCGCAGACGCGTGCGATGCAGACATGCGTCTGTCCTGCCCTGCGCCACGTTGTAGTGCCGGCACAGATTTCTGCGCGATGCGTGCATGTCGACACGTGTTTTTTTTACCGCTAATTCGAATTTTATTGCAATGACAGAACATTTAATTGAATTAATGCGTTGTGAACCTTGTTTGTATGATACAAATCATCCAGACTATTAAAAAAAAACGTTCGTCAACTCAAACGCGTCTATTTTTTGTACTAGTTAAAACTCGAATGTGTCTTCGAGCTGCGTCGCAGCATGCGGTCGTGGCCTATGTCTGCCTCGCCTGCCCTGCCCTGCAAAATCTGTACTGTGCTGTGCTGCGTCACCTACATCCTAGCATACGCTTAGCCTTAATGACCCACATTAACACTCCATTGCCTGACTACTCTGTGTCTCCTTTATTTCTGTTTAATTCAACGATCTAACATCCACAAAACGTTTTCAGTTCTTCGGGTACCTAGCGATGGTGGTATACGGCGGTGATGCCTTCCTCAAGTACAAGGCCTTGAAGGCTGGTGAGCTAGCCCAAGGTCACCGCGTCCAGGCTAAACAGACGCACGTCATCACACCACCGGCGCTGCCATAGCAGGAGAAATGGTAAGGTAGGTTTAAGGGAATGAGATTATGATTTGTGTTGTGATAGCTCTTGCAGACGAGATATGTCGCAGAATTCGTGACATTATGTCTTGTCACGGTAGTGTTAGGCCGCCTGTTTAAAATCTAATGTTAGCACGATGAGTTGTAGTTATCAGTCGAAGCAGTCTTACAAATCATAGAACATAAGAGCGATTACATTCGTGTCGTACTGATATTAATTTAATTTTGATGATTGCAACATGGCTATATTAAAACATGTATTCATTTGTAAACATTTGTTTATTAACATAATTAGTGTGTCGGAAACAAGAATCGATGTGCTTCTGAGGCATTGAAACATGTTGCTGTAAACACTATAGACAGTTTTTTTTTTGTTTTTTTTGATGCGAAAAAGTTTAAAATATTGTTTTAGAAACATTTATGCACCTGCATCTTGTATTCGAAATGTTGTTTAATTGTGAATACCTACATGGTTTATTAAGATGAACTCTACAACTCTGTTATGCTAATATTAAATTAAAGAAGTCGATAAATAAGGAAAAAAATAGATTAACAATAGTTACTGTTATGATATTTTAGAATTGATTAAACGTTTAATGAAATATGGATTATTCTAAATCTGAATTCTGCGTCATTATTTATATTATACCGGAAAACGATAGCAGGCTCGTGTATTAATTTGCAGATTTAATTATTCTTAGGTACCTACTTCTTGTTTGGCAAAATACATTTGCATCACAACAGGTACAAATCAAAGTCAACCGTATTGTCTAAGATTTAAGCTCTAAAATATTCTGGGGAGCTAATAAGTCACATTTTGTGAATCAATTTCGTTTCATAACTGCAAGTGACCTGCACATCCAGACAGCAGTCGTCACGCAGTTGCACTGACTGCATCTTAGCTGCCTTCAAGCTGGATTTGACAGTAGCAGTTGGAATGCAGTGCGGTTTCATGGGCCCTTACAAATTCATTTCTGATATGAACGGAATAAATGATTCACCAAATGTGACTAAAGGAGAACATGGGCAAATTTCGTAGAACCGAAACCCAGATCCAACAGAAACGACTCATATTGGTATTTGGGCGGATTTTTTAAAAAGTGTACATATTTTAAAATGAAGGTTTTAAATATTTCCTCTGACTAACTTCTTGATGAATTCGTTGCATGTTTTTCTATATAACTTTTTATTTGTTATTATTCCTTAACATTATATGACCAAATAGTAATCAGTTACAATTAAAAAAGTTATAAAAAAAAACATGCAACGAATTCATAAAAAAGTTAGTCAGAGGAAACGTTTAAAACCTTCATTATAAAATATGTACACTTTTTAAAAAATCCGCCCATTTGTCACACTTAACGTCCTAAACAATCCTGCATATCTTTTTTTTCCGTATAGTCCCATCTCTTCCCCTTCCCATCTCTTCCCCTATTACGTTTCTTAGAGATGGGAATTTTTTGTAGTTATAAACGCACAGGGGAAGAAATGGGACTAAACCTTTTTTTCCAGGGTCCGGGAGAACACGGTAAAATGAGGTCAAGGTTTGAATAATATTTGTTCGGACACTAGAAAAATAAAAGATGCGCCGGATTATTTAAGACATTGTGTCCTTGAGGTAATGAGGACATTAAGTGACAATTACCAATACGAGTCATTTCTGTTGGTTCTGGGATGTTTCGCCCATTCTCCTTAGCCTCCTTGATTAAGAGATATTTTTATCACAATTTATTTACAAAGACTAGTTGTAAGTGTACTATTTTGTATTGTATTTAATTCCCACCAAGTTTCGTTAGTCGCCCGGTTTCTGGCAATGACATTAATCATGTAATCATGTGTGTCAGTGATATGGACCACTGATAAACTGAAATAAATTGACACAGAGATAAATATTAAACCCTGCTCCACTGGCATTATAAGTGTTGCATTTGGCCAGATTTTATGCATTATTACATTTGCATTTTAGTGTTAGTAAACTCAACGTGATTTTCATAAAATTTGTAACTATTTCTGGTGTGAACTAATAGTTTCGATGTATCCTAAGGTCTTGTTGGTGCGTAATGTGGGGCGTAAACCGTCAATTCTAACATGACGATGCATTAGAGCGACGATAAAGACGCGTTTTTCCGCGCGTAACATTTGAGATGAAGTTGTATGTATGACAGTACTCGTCGGATCCCAAATCTCCATAAACATGGCCTAAAGAAGGAGTGTGTTCAATTTAAATTCTCTTAAAAGAGCAGGATTTGAACTCCCGACCATTCGATTTCCGTTTCAATGTTTCTGGGCTGTTTTTTCACAGCAATACCAGTCTGTTATTGTATTTTGTCACATAGTCACATCATAAAAAAAACCGTTTGCAATTTCCTATTGTCTAGACATGTGTCATACAAAACTTATCTAAAATTGGTTCACATTTGGCGTGCACATTTTTATTACTGAAGGACAACTAGCAAAAATATGGAGCTATTACCTCATTTATCTTAAGGCGCCTATTATAGACTTAAACCAGAGGTTCTCAAACTTATTTCGTATGCCACCCACTTTGAGAATGGAGTATTTTCTAGCGCCCACTTATTTTTTTTAACTTTACCACATCCTAACAATCACAATCGCTACTTTTACCGCCCTGTACCGCCCCCCTGTAGCCCTCTAGCGTCCACAAGAGGGCGTTATCGCCCACTTTGAGAAAGACTGACTTAAACGATAATCATAATGATCATTTTCGATAGATGTTCTCAATAGAAAAAACAAAAAGAAGACATCCATATCGGTTCAGGAATGTTGGAAATACGTCATTGTCATAATGAATTATTAATTAACTATTATCATTGTTGAAATATTTTGTGTGTAACAAATCGTTTTGGAATAGCTTACTTCATTAGTGAATATCGCTTTGAAATATGACCAGTACTTGAGATAATCGAAAACATATACATACTTACAGGTAAAATTAAAACGATCCTTTTTAAAATTGTTAAAGTCCAGTCACTCTTTAGTCGCATTCGCGTGCTTTTCTATAGAGCCAAATTATATGCCTCACGACAAAACATAACTACGAGTATACAGATAATTTTCTGTGGACCATATACAATTTCACAAATTAAAATATTAAACCAAAAATAGAAAAAAATAAAAGAAAAATGTACATGTCAGAAACCGGGAGTCATTATTGTTAGTATTGCACAAAGGCTTCAAATACCTCAGTGTGTACTTATTAAAATATTATGTTACTTGTTTTTGAACATTGTTTACCTAAGAACTTCCCTTGAGACGATTTAGGGCCGATTTTTCAACTGTCAGATATTTTTTATCTGAGGAATAAATACGGAAGTTTGACAAATGTTCTTTATAAAAGTTGTCAAAACGTCAAAATTATTCTTCCAATAAAAGCTATCTGACGATTCAAAAATCGGCCCTAAGTCTTTTATTATGTGGTCGTTTTGTAATTTTATTTTGGTACTCATAACTTAGTGATGCGCCACGCCATGCCGAAAATACGCGACGCTATTTCGACCTGCAATGCTTTTTAAACTACCCACGTTGAAATTAAATCACGTCTTGTCGATAAAAAAAAGCCGCTTAAGTTCGGTCGCGTAATTTCGGCATAGTGTGTTACACTAATGTTGTTAAAAAAGGCTTTTGAATATCACTGCAATGAATTGTATGATGATACCATGGATTAAATAATGTTCAAAAATAATTCTATATTGTTTTGTAGATATAATGCTAATATAAAATCTATTATTATTCTTAGACATTTTTGTGATAATATTGTAGTAAGTGCTAACTTATTTAATCGTGTTTATAAACATTTATTGTAAATAACGATCAATCTTTGTAAAGTATTTACCTACTTATTAAGAACTTAATATATTTTAATCAATTTTTGTTTCATCGAAGATTATTATTAGTACCTTTTGGATTAGAAAAGGGTAGGTACTTTCTAAAAAACTATGCACACAGATTTTATTTAAATAAATACAAAAACTAAAAAGTGTCGTAAAGAACACGGCAACACAATCGCGCCACTGTTTCACCACTAATTGTTGTTCTCACAGATTGCGTCATTACAAAAGAAATTATACAGGGTGTAAACGAATTCGTGTAATTCCTTCAAACCGCGTGATCTAATGGTGACACTGATTAACCATGCATAGGTTTTTTCTGAATGAATAAAAAAAAGTTTTCAAAAAATGAACTATGGTATTCTGTATCTGAGTAATTTTAGCGTCCCAAGTTAACTGACTGCGTGGAGTGATATCGCGCTAGTCGTGCCCGTCAGCTGTGTCGCCGTGCCTTCATTCATTTATGCAGGGCATCGAAATATGCTATAACAAAAAAAAAATGGGAATAAAAAAGTTTGTTTTTATTTTCAATCAATCTAAATCTCGGGCGGGGTTAATCTATACCATTAATAAATCATGTGGTTTGAAGGAATTACACGAATTCGTTAACACCTGTATAAAAAACATTGGGTTACAGTTGCGATATAGTCGCGCAACTGTGTCGGCACAATTATCCGTGTGCATAGAACCATATTAGGTAATTTTATAAACATTGCTTACAGTTTTCGCCAAACTTTGGCCGCTCTGAAGTCAGGCGAATAGCTGCGCACTCGCAATTTTCCTACATATTTTGCTACTGCGCAACCACTCGCCGAACTTCAGAGCGCTCAAAAAGTTCGGCGGGAACTATACCATCATCACGATAGATTTAAGATGTCTATAAACTTCCGTCCATGTATTTCCACTAAAGCTTTTGCTCACATTATGTGTCAAATGTATCTTTATCACGTCAAATCGCTCACTATTGTAAATTTTGCTCTATAAACATTAATTATAAGAAACTTAACACTGTTATTATATAAAAAGCTCATAGTAACTATCTGCGCAATGTAAACGACCAACATTACTAATATTAGTAGAAATATAAAAATATTATTGTAAGCACTTTCAAAGTAAATAAGCATACTTAAAATCTGACTTACCTTCTAGGAGCATGTTTGTAATGTTTATAAAACCCAGCGCAGACCAGTGACAATCCTCGGCGTATTTTATGCGGTATTTCTAGTCCTTTTGGCTGAAAGGTTTCCTTTTCAGCCAATAATTGCCCTGTTACATAGAAACGGTTCGTAAGGACCATATACAAGTAGCCAAAAGAGAAAAAAAAGTAGTCCCTCCTGTATGCGGTGCAGTTCTTAATGTTTTAAATTCACGCACAAAAAATTACGCAGAGTTCTATCCCTCGTCTGCGCTGGGCTTAATACACACTTCCCTGGGACTCTTATCATGAACATTTTAATTCAATTCAAAGCCATTTTCCACTTAAGAACACAGCTATTGGCCCTGCTAAAACTTCATAGTACAAATTATGAGGGTAGTTTGACAAAAAATATGTTCATGACCGGCTCCTGAAGGTCAACATTATGTGGTACAGGTATTTATATTACCAATGTCATTCCTGTGCCTGCTATGTCAACAATTATGGAATAAATTAATGTTTTAATTCTTGTAACGAGGAAAATCAGAATATCTATTAATAAAATCGTGCTTAGATTGTCAAGGACTATTTAAAACCATTTAAACGTTAAATTCTTCACTATAGCACATCTCTAGTACCACAGAATAAATTAGCTTCTGGGAATGAGAAGCAAGACTCCCATCTGACCTTGAAGATGAAGCGACGTAGTTCGTTTAGAAATTCTCTTTACATGCCAAATGATTTTAAATAATTACTATAGAGATTTGAACGTATTTTTACTTGGATTTAGGTTCTTATAAAGTAGAATATTGCATTTGTAATAAATTTCGTGGTCTATTACAATGGTAAATCTGTTTTAATATATTTTTTGAGATTAGACTAGTTATCATTTTTTAAAAGACCTTACCCTTGCTGCCGTTGGGCTGGGGGAGATGACGTCGAAAGACCGAAATCAAAAATACTACAGCCTAAAAAAACTATTATTTTTTCATTTTTGTGGTTTATAGTTTCTCACTGAACCCTAAATCTTTTTTGACCCTCGCTGAACTTCTGCACCTACGATTGTAACTGATTAATTATAAGAACAGCACCCTAATTGCATAATACACTCGCAATCGCAACAGCGTTAATTTTGACATTACAAAAATATACATTGCGTGCTGCATAGTTGTCGAGAAGACATACGGTGGAATGGATATAGTCGAAATGACAAAATGCGATTGAAAGTTTGTTTCGCAATTCAGGTGCTGGTCGTGCAGTCATAAGCACGTGCACCAGTTCACCAAGATTTTTCTGGAAGAAACTGGCCAAATACATACATAAACTCACGCCTTTTTCCCATGGGGTTAGGCAGAAACTGTAGAACGCCACATGCTACGATCCTTACATACTCATTTCGCTTCGTCCACGTTCATACTGGTATTACTGGTCAAATACTTACTGAGATTAAATATCTTACTTTTTTAAGTACAACGTGTTACAAAAATACCCCTAAAGCCGAAAGGGGATTAAAAGGTCCCTTTTAAAGAGTCTATTGGCAATATTTAAAAATAAAAGTAAAACCCAAAAAAAAAAATTGGTCAAATCATAAAATAAAATCATCACTGAAAAGCAACCCTGAAAACATAAAGTAAAGAGTAGACTACTCAGAAAGTTATTTACATTCTTACCTAATTTCCTCTGAGAGGTAAATGACAACAACCATAAAAGACTACTTGATTAACATTTTATTTTTTAAGGGGAATTATGTAACACGTTATACAGGCTGTAAGGGTAGACACCGTTATCCTTGAAACCAGTGGTTTGGTTTCATTTATAGAACGTAAAATCAATGAAAAATAACCAACTTTTTTTTTTAATAAAATTTTCGTTTTTCATCAAAAGCATTTCACCTTATGCGCGGGGGCAACAAGCTACGGGAGGGGGCGCGGGGAACTCGCCGCGTGGCCCGACGCACGGCCCCGCACAGTTCGCTACCCCAGTCAGTCAGCTATCTCGCTAGCGAGTGCGTGTACGCCGCGTCGTAGCGCCGCCGCACCGCTCATTTCTCGCGCGTGTATACTATTTTTATTTTACTCTCTCCTATGTTTTTGTGTTCACGTCAACTACCCATGGTTTAAGTGATAACGGTGTTTACCCTTACATACGGTATATCGGCTAAGTTATGATATACATAATTCGATAATATTTCAATGAACTCTGTAACATTCTCTTAAAATATTACGTGCACTATTTATAAAGATATCGGTATAACCGACTTTTGTTAATATTTCTATGGTCATTGTTGTATGAAATAAAACAATTGAAATGTATTTCGAGTGGTTTTATTAAGTTAACAGCATTTTAACGTGGAGACCCAAACGATTACAATAAACAAATTTATCAAAACGATAAAATATGGTAAGTAAACTTAATATTTTGTTTAAAATTGTGCATTGTAAGTAGTAGTATAAGACTGGTTTAAATAAAGCAATTTTTCTAGAAAGCCTATCTTATCGTTTTTCGTCATTGCTGGCTCGTGTCTGTGACAAGTGCTAGAGCCACGAACCACGTGCGTTTAGGGCTCTTGTGCACCACGTTTTTTTCCGGCGCTGTCGACGCGCGTCGCACGCAACTATAACGCGCTGCAAACGCGATGTTATCGCAACCCATTTACTTATTCACACGTTCATAAAATTGTAGTCTTTGTAGTATGCAGACGATGACGTTTTCGCGAGCTGTCGACGCGCTCGTAGCGCGGAGTTACATCGATACAGACGCGCTGGCACAGCGCGTCTCTTTAGCTGCAAACACATACGTACAGCGCGTTTTAATCCAAGGAGAGTTGCTCACGCGCGTCTGTAGCGCGATACACGCTCCTTCGCGCGCGTGCTACACGCGTTTTACTTTGCAAGGAGAGTTGCTCACGCGCATCTGTAGCGCGTTTCTCGTGAGTTTGCAGCGATGCAATCGCAAGTAATCTGCCTATTTCAAGTTTAGCAGCGCCGACAACGCGCGTCGACGGCGCCTGAATAAAACGTGATGTGTTTGAGCTCTTAGGTTCAAAACCGAGGCTACGGCTTACAACATATCGTATAACATAAGTAGCTGGATGAATATTCGAAAAACATTAACAAAAATTAAGAACGTCATTAACATCATCCCCAAGTTAAGAATGCAGCTGTTTAAAACTACAATTATGATAATGAAAACTCACTGCCGCGTGCCCGTCAAGCAATAAAACAAGAATAAAAACAAAATGAAACTACCATAATGTTAACAACAAAGGTGACCAATAATTTGTTAAAAAAATGTTAAGCTAATTCGAATATTCACCCACCTAATGAAGTACAAGCATATCTAATAATAGTATAGAAGCGAAACTGCCCTACCGTCTCGCGTTGGTTCAGCCAACAAGTCAGTCAAGGCGCCCCACCTCGTACCTGTACGCAGTGACGTAGCCGGTAATGAGCGCCCAGGGCAAGGACCAAATTGCTCCCGAAAAAAAACACGCTAAATAAAAAGGCATTTAAGTAATTGAGAACTTTGCTAAAAATTAAGGCAGTAAACGATTTTATTTGGTATTTGTTGCTCTCAATCTCTAATTCATTTGCATTTAAATCAACATCCTATTTTTAAACGCGAGTTTTTTTCAGTTGTACTTATGTGTATTGGGCGGCCTAAATTGCGCCGCCATAGGACCTGCGCAGCCGCAGTGATGTATCCCTGGACGACAGCGAGACGTTGCGGGTTGAGGGGGGCAGTAGCACAAAGGAGTTTCGCTTCTATACGGTATTATTATGGTACAAGACTGCTATTGATGTCAGTTTGCCATCTTATTCTTACAACTCGAATGTGAATGTCTCATCCAAATATAAAATTGGTTACATATACAATTAAGTAACATGTGACGACTAAGTAAAAATACTAAATAGGTATACAAGGTGTAAACGAATCGTGAATTTCTTTAAACCTCATGATCTATTACTAGTAAAGATTAACAACGCACAGGAAATAGCTTGAAAAAAAAACTTGTCTTGCGGTCACTACTCATGTAGTTATCAAAAATTGAACAAAAAAAATGTTTTGGTACATTTCGATGCCACGCATAAATGCATGAGAGCACGGCGATACAGCTAGCAGGCATGAGTAGTGCGATATTGCCCCGCGCAGTCAGTTAACTCAGGACGCTAAAACAACTCGGAAAAATAAAAGCATTTATTTTTATTTTTTTGTTAAATCTAACAAAAATCTCTTGCATCTAACATTAATCTACGCGAATTCATTTACACCCTGTATAGGGTTACTTCAAATTAACCTGGCGAAACTTCACAAGGTTATTTAGGTTTTAGACTATTTGCATGGTGTTCTATTTTAACTAGTAGCCCTGTTAACTATCGCCAATTAATTCGAAGTAGCCATATATAAAACGACATTTGTTTTTAAATGAACATAGATTACAAAATTCCTTAACTAAAACCATTTCCTATGCAACAATATATAGTATCGATGATTAAATATTAATTTATTTTGATAGAGGAAACACTGTTCAACTGTGTTGCCAATTACAACAATTTCATTAAAAACAAAGCGATTAACTTACTTTTAAATCATTATGTATTTCTCATTAAATTATTAAACAGGTACGGAGCAATGTCCTTTGGCGATTATCAAATTTTTTATACAAATAATACTAAGATCGTAACACGGCATCAAAATAATCTTACACTTAAAAATAAACAATGATTATTAACATAACATCACGCCTTGTATTCCCCGAAGGGTTGGCAGAGGTGTATAATACATCCACATTTCGCCGTTATGTTTAAGTCCCATGTAATAGGGGGCGAGCCTATTGCCATCAACCGGGCACAAATCCAGACTCCGGGCTGCTACTGAGAAATTCCACACGGAAAATCCCAATAACATTGTCCGACCTGGGGATCGAACCCAAGACCTCACGCTCAGCAGTCGTGCTTGCGACCGCTAGACCAACGAGGCAGTCTATAAGTCGCGCGGAGAAGGTTTGCCGATAGCCTCATGACGTCACGCGTCGATGGTCGGTACGATTAGTAGGTAGGCCAGACGAGCGCGGGTAGCGGTCGGTGAAGTGGGAGGGGCAGTCATCGGCAAACCTTCTGCGCGCGACAAGTACAATGATTATTATTTTAAAACTTATTTCTATTGTTTTCAACAACCATATCATTTTGCTTTGAAAGAGGCAAACTAATACTAGAACTTCTTAAAATTTCGTAAAGAATAATTTATAAGTCTTTAAAAAAGTAAAATGCCCAAACAGATTGGACCCATCGTTGATAATAACATTAATAACTATCCAAAACTATGGTGGGTTACATTTATTTATTAGTAAAAAGACTTCAAAATATAATGGCATACATTACTTATGTATTTTATCATAATTATGTACAAAATAGTGATTCCTCAAAAAACATGCTTACAAAATTATAAAATGTTTGTATAGTGAGTACAAAATAAATGAATTTTGATTGTGCACAACTATATTATATAAATGGTGATTATGTACTGTGGATTTCTCGTTAATCTACCGTTTTGGGTTGAATATTAAAATTCAAACGCATGTTTTACGGGCCGCAGCAAACCGCAAGATCATACAGAAGAAGTTTGGCAGGTCATAATGAATGACTGAAATCAAGGGAGGATTTTGCCCAGCAGTGGTATGCGACTGACAGAAAGGTAGAGTTTGATTTGACGTTTCTGTTCTCGACAGACGGCTAACCCGGCCAACCGATTCAAAACCTTTTCAATAAGCAGTTGTCGACTGATTCCGTTTGTTATATCGTTTTATCTACGATTTTCGTGACGAGAGAAAATGAAACAGTAAACCAAATCGTTCGACAATTGACTTATCGATTCTGTCTGCAGTACCAATGTACTTGAAAGATAGAAAATAAATTTTATTCAGCCAAGGACACAATGACAGCATAAACAATTAGAATATAAAAAGAATTAAACATACTCGTGTTATGCTGTCGAGCATGCCCATGCTGAAAGTCACCAACTTAGCATATGCTGGGCGTCAAACACCCAGCGCTGATTTTCAGTTTGTACTTCAGCTTTCTTCTACTGCAAGGAACTTCAAGAAACTCTTAGCTTAGCTTGCGTAACGAATTTGAATTATTGTCTTATTACAAAATTCAAATTCCAAAATCTCTGAAATATTTGTAATCCAGATATTTTGGATTGAAATCGGTTATTGTTTTCGGCCGTTAGTCAGTTATTCAGTCGCTTATTTGCTATTGGGCTATAGCCTAACTGACTGGATTCTAGAAGTCATAGATAATTATATTTTCTGAGGTTATTAAAGGCGAGATTCACAGACCGTACTTACGACTTTGCTAAGAAAAGTAAGGGTTTCACACGAATATGAAGCTTATTTTTATACAAATCGTTCACATTCGGAAAAAAAAAAAAAAAAAAAGCTTTTCATACAAATATGAACATTAATCTAATAAGAATAATGTTCATATTCGTATGAAACGTCCGTGAATCTCCCCCTAAGTTTCTAGAGTTAAAGTTAAACTTCATTTAAACCCGAAACACCAGGCGTGTAAAACGAGAATCTTAACCATTGGTTACATTTTGTATAATATAATAATTCCTTTGTAAAATTTGTTTTAAATCCATGAGATTTTTAACTACATACAAAGGCACATTACATAGCTTATTTTTTATGATATAATATAATCTTAATCTATTAAGCTTTTAAGCACAAATATAAGTATAATGGTCGATAGATTACAATTTAGATTATACATGTATAAATATAAACATTTAAAAATATTTCTTCTCTAAATAGTATAAATTGAAGTCGCTTTTCGCGTCTGCCTATTGATCCGCTTACTTCTTCTAAACTACCTACTCAATGTATTTTGATGCGATTTTCATCTTAATATAGGTACTTTCTTTCGGTAGGTTTTAAGCTATATAAAACGTACACGAGTGACGTCGGGGCGGGTCACTAGTATAATATAAGTTATTTTCAATATTATTTTTAGCTTTTAGTTAAGTATAAATGATCCTAGTTCAATTCACGTTTGTATAAAACATTAGGTAAGTACTAGTTTTAGAAAAAAAAAAAGTTTTTAGATAATCCATGTAGGCCCTATGCATGGTAAGCCTCTATCGTCAGTGAAGATCTAACAGTGCGGAAGTCAAAAATGGCTACTTTACAAGAGAGTGAAAAAACTATTTAAAACGAGCGTAACCTACGCTGAACGCAATATTGTTTTTAATTATCATTACAGATAAACTCTTTGATGATTTATTAAATCTTTGAAAATCCTAATAATCTTTTTCATTTCAAGTAATATTGTCACTTTCGAAGTGTTGTCTGTTTTTGTCACAAAATGACTTACGCACTATTAGAACTTCACCGACGCTATGCATTTACATTTTCTTTTCCTTGTATTTTCTTAAACTTTAACATAAAAGGTATACAATCAACTCAAGTACGTTCAAAGAAGTTACGGCATTTAACGTGGATAAGCAGACAGTAGATTACAAAAGATAATAGGCATAATACTTTCTTTGTTATATTGTGCTATAAACATAATACTATACATAAACACTTGTGCAATGACACTTTAAGTAAACATAAAAATAACTCCAAAGTTCTCTTATTCTAAGCTTGTTGAAAATTCACTGAACAAAATATATCGATTAAATTAATACTAACATGGTTACGTTTTGACTTGGAAACCCTAAAACTCACTGCAAACGTAAGTATTAACAAAAGTATGGACGCAGCGGTGGTTTAGAAAGGAAACTATTATATTGATCTGCGAAATTAATAACTATTTGGTTAGCGAAATGTAGTAGATTAAAAAATCAGGAGCCGACTTAGGCCGTTGGCACAGATACACACCGTGGGCCTGAGGTACCCGAAAGATTTTAACCACGCATTTCTGATGATATTAAGAGTCAAATGTTATATAAAAAATAAAAGTAGAAAAAAGGAAAAAAAAATTTTTTTTTTTCAATTTTCTTTTCCTTAGTAATCAATTACTTTAGTGCTTCCTTGTAAAAAATACTTTAGATTGAACTGGCAACGTTTATAAATTATCGTGAGAGTGGATTTAATAAGAAAATTCTCACTTCACAACCCTCTCCGTCAAATAAGACATACGGCGAGAGGGGTATGGTATGACAAATGTTGCAACACCGCGTTCCTGGGACTTGTTACCATAGATATTTTTCGATTTGTGAATTTCATTAAATAATGAATATTTCGAAAATTAAGCTTTTTTCAACAAATATAGCTTTCTTCTCCAATTAGGCATCGGAATCGAAGGTTAAAATCTTTCGGGTACCTCGGGCTCACGGTGTATAAGCTGAAGCAGTACCTCAACTTACTATAATCGCCTGAATTGACACTCACACAGACACGCACTACATACTGAGTATAATGCACTTTTTGTCATGTATTCTATGACAGCCGTGACTGACTGCATTGTAAAGCTCACTTAGAAGTCTTGTGCATGTCTGTGTGAGTGTGTCAATTCAAGTGATTGTAGGTAGTTGAAGTACTAATTTAGCTTATAATATACTGTGCCGTCAGGTTAGAAGTGTAAAGTGATTTTGGTCTTTGCACATCGTGGATTTTTAAGTACTTAACGTGTCTATCTCTCCGCCGATCATGCATCTCTGATAAATTTTTTTGCTGATCAAGTTATTTTTAATGCCAATCAAAGTTCAAGTAATCGCTGATCAGTTAAATAGTACCCGTTTATAAATAGAACAAACCCCGCCCCTTCTCGTCGTCAAAAGTTGCGCAGAAGGGGAAACCTCCCCATGTAATCCCCGCTACGCCCATGATCAGAGGAATTGTTCAGCATTTAAACTTAACACTAGTGTGAAACGTCAATTTGTTAGTAGTGACTATGAGATCTCACGCCTTACTGCGGGGGAAGCCCCCTCTTCCACGCTTTGTACTTCAGGTACCCGTCGAAACCGTACGCGATGATCGCGCACAGTCCGAAGAACTGCAATGGAAGAAGAATGAATTGAATGACATATTAGGGAGCCACATTCATATTTATGATTAGTGACGTTTAACTCACTTGCATTTTTCGGGCTTGCCCGACTAGTTTCGGACCCAAACCATTCTGTGCCCAAACAGAGTTCGACTCGCGACCTCGCCGCATGTTCAGCTCATGATTAAGGGCTCCGTTTGGTTCCGACACTAGTCGGGCAATCCCAAAAAATGCACGCGAGTAAACCGTAAGTAATCATAAATATTGGGAAGCATTCATAAATTATGTCACACGATAAAGGGGAGGAAGCGGGTCGATTAAGGGTGGGGGGAGGGAGTAGCAAAAGTCACAAGCTTCGTGACGTCACTTCTTAAAATTCAATTCAAAGTATTTCTAGATTAAGGACGTATTTCCAAAATTGCTATATATTAGCTGTTTTCCGGTTCATTTTCCTATCAATCCGTGAAACTTAGCTAGATGTTATGGATGCTACGGATAGATTACTTTTTGTCTAAAAAGTGGAGAAAACATTTTTTAAATACCTACTGAAAATGGGGCGAGTTTCGGTACTTTTTCGGGAAGAATTTAAGGGGTTTAATCAATACAATACGATTAGTTAGCAAACGTATTTATCATAAACAAGTGGAGGAAAAAAAATAAGAAAATGCTTGGAATAACCACAGGAAAAAAAATGTTTTTAAATTCATATATTTTGCTAGACAGATGAACCAACGCTGAAGTTGTTTTTCCATCTGTCATTTTATTGCCGGCCATTATCGTAAGTGGACTCAAGTCGCTTGGCAGCAGAAATAAATCTGTCAATTAGATCCCTATAGGTGACAAAGATTTGAATTAACTAAGGGGGATATTACACTATCATAATTATATCTAGGATTATATCTCTTATATGATCTCAAGAGTCATATCTGTGTATGAAGAAATGATTCATTATGTCTACATTACGTTGTCATAGCTATGACTCAGATCTTTGATCCTAGATATATGATAGTGTAATACCTCCTAATTTGAAGATAAAGGCCGCGTGGGCCGTCCGCATATTGTCATTTTAGTTTTTACCTACAGAAAGGTCTGTCAAAAGCGTCCTTAAATTGCAAAGTGTGTGACGTAACAACAGAGGAGGGGGCGTCGCAAGCATGTGACTACTTGTGACAAAGGCGAGAAGGGTTAAAAAGGGTTAAGGCGCTTCCCCCACCGAAAGTGGCGCGCCACTTCAGAAAAAAGCATTTTCTGTCAACACACAATATATTGAATTTTCGTACGTACACCATTTTAATCAAGTGTTGTAGAAATTTTCGAACACCAAATATCAACACTAGAGCTTGTGGATTCGAAGTTTTAGCGATAAGTACCAAAAAACGGCCGTTTTTCGCATTAATTACTAAAACTTCTAACCTAGGATGTCAAGTGTTGTTTTTTAGTGTTCGAAAATTTCTACAACATTTGACTAAAATTTCGTACGTACAACATTTTAGTCAAGTGTTGTAGAAATTTTCAAACACTAAATTTCAACACTAGAGCTTCTGGATTCGAAGTTTTAGCGATAAGTACCAAAAACGGCCGTTTTTAGCATTAATTACTAAAACTTCTGACCTAGGATGTCAAGTGTTGTTGTTTGGTGTTCTTAAATTTCTACAACACTTGACTAAAATGTTGTACGTACGAAATTTCAATATGTTGTGTGTTGACAGAAATAATGCTTTTTTTCTGAAGTGGGGTCTTACTTTCGGTGGGGGAAGCGCCTTAAAATTGGATGAAATTGAAGAGTAAGAATAATTTTATGTTCAAAGAGCCGGAAAATAAAGAGGCACAAGAACATTGTGTAGAGTGTAGAATTATGAACAAGTAACAAGTCAATGAACTCTGGTACCTAATGTAAGATTTAGCTTGTGTTATAGGTATCGGCGTTTTCACATTTGGGTTGGACACGGTAGGTAATTTGTGAGGGAAGTTTTTTTTTTGTTATTAACTTTGCCCCTCACTAAGATTTCTCTGGTACTTATTGTGGGTGCGTTTACAGATACAAATCTCACATACACAAACGCCCAGATCCGAAACAACAATTTGTAGGCCATAAAAATTTTTGTTCCGTGTGGGAATCGAACCCACGACCCGTAGCGCAGAAGCCAATCGCTTAGCCACTGCACCAAACGTGTCGTCATTTGTTTAGATTTCACCTCATTAGCCTAGTCGTAAATATTACATATTCAACCAACTCACCCCAACAGCATATCCCACACTTTCTCCAATCGTAGTAGCGAATATAGAGCATCCAATATACGTAAGACATATAATGACACAGTAGACAAACTCGAACTTTAGCCAGGGCAACTTGTCGAACTTCTCCACAAAGTGGAACGTGTACATGAACAGTAGTAACCCCGTGACTATGATGCCGATCCAGTACAGTATGTTGTAGAAAACTGCTGACACCCAAGACCATGATATCTTTATGCATATGAAACCGATCAAGTTGCAAGTCTGAAAAAGAGCAGAATTTTGTTGTTATACTTTACCATCATCTGCCTAGCCTTTTCCCAACTATGTTGGGGTCGGCTTCCAGTCGAACCGGATGCAGCTGAATATCAGTATTTTACATGGAGCGACTGCCTATCAGACCTCCACAACCCAGTAACTGGGTAATACAATACTCTTGGTAAGACTGGTTGTCAGACTTTCTGGCTTCTGACCAACAGTAACGACTGTCAAAGATCTAAAAATGACAGCCGGGACCAACGGCTTTACGTGCTTTCCGAGGCACGGAGGAAACTCGCTATGGTAAATGGTCACCCATCCACTGACCAACCTCGGCAAGCGTGGCTTAACCCGGAAGATCGGTCTATGCGGCTGTAATTATTTAGCCACGAGCTCCTCCTGTTGTTATACTTTACCGCTTCACTAAAAAGTCTATAAAGCGCAATTCAGACTACGCTACAATATACAGGCTGAAATTGTGAACAGTCGACAAACCGAAATGGGAGATTGTATTCATCACTATGAACAACTTTTACTATGAGAACAAACGTGAAACCGCGAAAAAAACTCTGCTGTTCCCTACATTTTGACGAGTTATGCGAACATAAATGTAGGGAACAGCTGTTTTTTTTTTCGCGATTTCAGGTTTCGTCCCACAGTAAAAGTTTTTCATAGTGATGAGTACAATCTCCCATTTCGGTTTGTCGACTGTTTACAATTTCACCCTGTATAGCATTTAGAGTAATATTGTATAGCACAACGATATCGCTCAGCATACATTTTATATGGACACGGTCACACAACGCTATGCTATAAAGTATTGGCTTTTTGTACGCGATTAACTTTAGCGATTTTCAGAGCCTTATCGAACGGTTCTCCGGTCCCCGCCCCGCCTCACTTCTACCCCGTCCGTCACTCGACGGATCGCCGTCAAATAAAGTTATTTAAGCAAGTGCTATACATAGACGACTGGCTAGCGATATAGCGTATAGTGTGAACGTCACATCAGTAATGGGCTAATGATGATTACTCATGGAATTCCCATTTTTCGTACTCTTTTTCGCAGAACTGAAGGTATTTCTGTGGTCTGATAAGTTATCTTAATGATCCTTGGAATGTAGAAACAACATATCAATATTACTTAAACGAATCCGTATTATATTTATCATAAAGAATTGTTTTATATACTTTTTTTATCATTTTGAATTTGCATACTTAATTTTATTATTGTAATTAATATTATGTTTTATCTTTGTATAGACTCAACTATTTTATTCACCTGATAGAACAGTGTTGCTGTAGACAGCATAAACACTAAGAAACGGGGATGGGCGGCCGTTTTTGGGAGCTGTCTTTTGTAACATTGACCTTCAAAATCTATATTTATATATCAGTAGTCTATTTTGAATAAATGAGTTTTGAAGTTTGAGTTTTTAAAGGACTCCTATGTACCGCAATAACAACTTAAAGGCTGATTTTATTTCACATAATTTTTATTTATTTGAATTATTATGTCTCGACTTAAATAGGGACCTTGACTTCAAATTTTGTTTCAGGGTTTCTTCTCAGAGGTAGTCAAACATAAAATGCTGGCGGCAACTACATCATAAAGTGACATGTCAATAAAGATTTCAAAAGACCTATTTACTAAATAAACAATTTTATTTTACATAATAAAACATCACGCCTCTATTCCCCAAAGGGTTGGGCAGAGGTGTATAGTAGGGTTTTCGCGTTCCCGGCCTATTTGAGTTCCCGGGAATCGGGATTTTTTTCTTTTAATTCCCGGGAATTCCCGGGTACCCGGGAATTTTCATGTTTTTTGTATAAATATAGTTTTTCTCGTATATTTCAACATTAAACTTGTGTACGTACTTTAAACATGATAAATTGTCTAACATACCAATCGACTTTTCTTATTAAAATAAAAAATCTAACATTTATTAAAAAAATTGAACTAGGAACAGTCATTTATTGTGCGACGTCGCGAGTTTCTTTAATGAAAAAAAAGTCTTCTCTTCTTATAATAATTATGGCAAAATATTACGGAATAAAAATAGGGTGAATGACTATAAAAGGTGTTACCAAATTCGTGTAATACCTTAAAACCACATGATCTACTACTGGTGTAGAATGACCGAGCACGGGATTTAGCTTGATTAAAAATAAAAAATAAAATGTTTTTTTTTTCTTGCGGTTGCGATATGTGATCAAAACATAACCAGCTAATAAGGTACAAGCAAAAAATTAAAATTTGCTAAATAAAAATTTTATTCGTTGGAATATTTCGACGCCACTCATCAATGAATGAAAGCACGGTGACACAGCTGGCTAGCACGAAATCGTTCTTTGCAGTCGGTTCACTCTGGGCGCAAAAAGGGCTCGAAAACAACTTTTTTTTTAAATAAACTACTTTTTATTTTAAAAAAATCATTTAGGGTTAATCTGTGACTAGTAGATCACACTGTTTGAAGGAATTACACGAATTCGTTTACACCCTGTATATTTTCATTATAAATCTCGAAATTACACAAAAGATAAGCATTGTGAATAGTTTCTACAATTGAAACATTTACAAATAAAATCACTCGTTTAGAATTTGTTTACTAGACAGAGACAACAGTACTATGTGCTGAAATCACGATACATTTACCCAATAATTCTAAGTTCACACCACGCAGTATTAATGTCCGTTTCACGTGAGAGAGACAGAAAATGCTCTAAAATCTTCGGAAGCATGCAGACCCTTCATTTTTCATAATCATTTCTTCATTTCAAATAATTCCCGGGTACCCCGGGATTCCCGCCAAATAATTCCCGGGTCCTAAAATCCTCAAATTCCCGGGAATTCCCGGTTCCGGGTACCCGGGGCGAAAACCCTAGTGTATAGTACACCTTCATTTGCTATTATGTTTAAGACAATTTAATTTATTTTATTATGAATAAATAGTATCTTACCAATTGAACTAGCTTCAATATCCCTGGCACAGTTTGCACATAGCCCTTGTCGAACCTTACAATCTTTGTTGGCCTTTCCGCAGGCGACTCTGGGTTGCTGTTGTAGTTCGACATTCTGTCTTAGATGCTGGAAAACATTTGACATTTATTGACAAAGCAGTGTTTGTAGGACCGGATAGCAGGACTAGTACAGTTGTGAGCAAATTACTGGAAAAAGATTCTGTGCTAGATATAGAGCATTTAGTAGTAAAAGTGCACCCTCTTTCAACAGGTTGTGTTGTAAAAACTTGAATTTTTAAGGCACTTATACTGGGAATATTTTAGATTTAAGCCATTGTTCATTTGTTAACATTTAATTGGTAAACACTGTATCAGAAACAAGAATCTGTATGTTTCTGATACGTTGAAACATGTTGCAGTAAACATTATTTGTTGCATTTTATTTCGCTGTTAATTGCAGTGCTCTGGGAAGTGAGTTGAAACTTCTGTTTTCCAACAGATGTTTACAAGTGTTGTATGTTACACCTGTTTATTAACTTGAAGATAGTTTAAGAACATTGTTACTAGAAATATAATTTATGTAGTGCTTCAGGCACTGCTGTGAAGTTGTTTTCGAAACATTGTTTGAAAGTCAACATTTTTTATTTCAAATAGACCAGATTTCAGACACTTCTAAGTAACATATCAGAACTAGGTTCTAAGGAGAAGAGCCGGCAAGAAACTTCATGAATACTCTTTTTAAACTAGTAGATACTAACAATGTTTTCCTGCCTTACTGCTTCATTTCAAATTACCACTCTAATTGAAAAATCTATACCAGATCTCATGTCAAAATATGACGTTGATTTAAATGCAAATGAATGATATCTGGAGATTGAGAGCTACAATTATCTGATAAAATGCTATAATTAGATAAATTCTGTAAACTATGACTAAGGAACTATGTCATAAAGATAGCTGGCAGCCTCTGTGTACAATGTACTGCAATCAGCAAATGAAATTGATTGTGGATTAGGATTTAGATTAAACAAATGATGATGATGTACTGCAATCACCAACCCGCCTGCCAAGCGTGGTGATTCTGGCACCCCCCCCCCCCCCCCCCCCGAAATGGCACTGGACGACTTTCGGCTGAATGATGAAAAATAAAATATACTAAATACAAGGAAAATACATAGTCATTATGAGGTAACTATTTATATTGATGTAAGGTATAATAGTTTCTAATATTAGTAGGTAGTAAACTCCTTCCTCCTAAAAATTATAATATCTTAAATCATGGATTACATTATTCTAAACGAGAGTAATGTAAAGTTTATTATGTTTACGTCAACAATCAATTATTTATGCAAAATTTCCTTCCTACAAACATATAGTAAAAACTGGATTTAAAATTTTTAGACTTTATCATTAAGAATGGTTGACGGTCATGCCCACAAGATCTCTAATTAAGCTCAATCTATCTCTGCCGGTAAGATGAGTTACTTTAAATACTAAGCATATTACCTTGAGCTTCCGTGCGGTAACAATCCAGATATTTTATTTCAACGACGGTCCACTGTCGTAATGGCATGCAGAGGATATTACTTTAATATCAATGAGAGTTTTCCTTCTTTTTCCGGTTCAATTTAAGTACATATTTCAATTTATTAAAATAAATCACACCCGAAACAAACGTAAACTCTAAAAATTTTACTGTTTGACATTTGACACCTGTCACAAATTGTAGAAGTGTTGCAACAAGCAGTAGGTAGAACCTCAAATGAAATAATAGATTTTTTATCTTGCTTACTGGGGGCTTACCATGACCTCTTAAAGCAGGGCAGAAGTTGCCTGGAAGTTGAACTGCCCTGCTTTTTTGTACCATGACATCGTTAGAGCAGGCCTGCGGCAGGCCTCAGGCCTGCTACGTTGACGTTTACGAAATCCGTTCACCTGGTTTTTTTGTATAGACTTTTCGTAAATTCGTACCATGAACAAGCTTATCCGTTCAACTTGGTTGAATAGTCGTTCACCTTTTGTACTGTCATGGTACGATTTTTAGCGATTCAGAAGCAGACCTGCTTTTGATCGGATATTGACTGGCTGGCATTTGTACGTTTTCTTAAGACGTCATGGTTAGCCCCCTGTCTTGCTGCCACAACGTTTTGCAACAAATATAAATTAGAATATAAGTATATTATACCGCAAAATATAAGCATCTCTTTATGTAAATTAAGTAATTTACATAAAGAGATGCTTATATTTTGCGGTTTAAAACGTAATTAATATGTGTAGGAAAACTTGGACATGAAGTTTTTTTTTCACAATTTCTTCTTTTTCGTCTTGTAAAATAGACTAAAAAATTAAAAATATTTTCTGAAAATCGATTGAATCTTTCCGTATAACTAAATACTGAAATCGTGAAAAAAACCCTCATTTTCTGGTACTTTATTTTCCATTTCATCAGAAATACCATAAAAGTGGTTGGCAACACAACACTGACACTCAAAGTCAAAGGAGCACAGACTAGATAGGGATACAATCAAAGGAGGCTACGTTCAAAAATTCGCCACTTTGGACTAAGTTTGGATAAATTATCAATGATTATCATCCCGCAGTTTACATTCAGATCAGCATTTCAAGAGTTTTCTAAACTATAGAAAAAAACAGTCAGCTTTTATAAAATTGACATTGAGGAAACGCATGAACTTTTACTAACTTCATTGTAAAAACAATATTATTCAATCTGTGGTCTGTCAAGATTCGGCCTGTCTGAGCGAACTTCAATTCAGTTAACTGAGAACCGAGTGTCTCTTCGTGTGCAGTGTGATGAAATAATAATATTCTATTACTGTAGCGAGAAAAGTAATTAAAACTACGTACACAATAGTTCCGTGTTCACAAAAATTATGTATTTATCGTGAAACCTTTGCTATTTACGGCTACATCCCGGTGGAATTGTGTCGGAAGAGGACACTAATCACCGGTTACAGAAGTAAACACTTTATTTTCTTGAATATCTTCATGTGTGATGGGAGATAGGGATTGGAGACCGTTCATTTACGGCGGCCTTGCGTCGATCGTCGCCGAATTTGGTAAGGAAACTATTTTTTTTCGTCCAGTTGAACATAACCTTAAAATGTTATATCACCTGGAATATAGTATCTATCTATGTATCCAGATTTCAGTTATATTTAGATAAGTGTCCTTGTCCTTGTGTTCTTGGATAGTAAATCAGATAACTACGTCTATAGGTGCTATTTGACTTTCTAATATGAAGTGTTTTTCATCCAGTTATGAGTAATCATGTTATTCCCATACTGTTCAGCATTTTATTTATACAATTATATTGTAAAATAAATATTACAAAGGTCTTAAAAAAACAATCCGGACATTGTGACAAAAACATAGACAAAAACAGTACCTACAAACATTCTTAAGAAATATGAACATCTTAAAAAAATAAACAATACTTTATAATAAAGTGAGTAAGTATATTTCGAGGCTGGAAAAAATATATGGGAAGCTTTAATAGTTTTGATACTGAAAATAATTTAATATTTAAATTATTATTCCAAAATATTTGTAATGTAATGTGTAATGTGAAAATACATTTTTTAGGTATTATAACTTTTGTGATACATTCATATTTACTTACTCATTTAGTCACATGCATTTTTTGGTATTGCCTAAGTAGTTTCGGACCCAAACAGAGCCCTATACATGAGCTCAACATTTTTTAGGTATTATGATTTTGTGAGATACATTTATATTTACTTACTCATTTAGTCACATGCATTTTTTGGTATTGCCTAAGTAGTTTCGGACCCAAACAGAGCCCTATACATGAGCTCAACATTTTTTAGGTATTATGATTTTGTGAGATACATTTATATTTACTTACTCATTTAGTCACATGCATTTTTTGGTATTGCCTAAGTAGTTTCGGACCCAAACAGAGCCCTTTATATGAGCTGAACATGCGGCGAGGGCCAGAGTGGAACTCTAGTGCAGTCAGGCAATCCAGAAAAATGCATGCAAGTAAACAGTAACTAATCATAAATATAAATGTAAATATTGTTCCATACCAGGTACATTCCCAATAGACACAACAAAAACTCGTCTCCAAATCCAGGGTCAGAAGATAGACCCTCGCCATGTGGAGCTCCGGTACACAGGCATGGTGGACTGTTTCGTCAAGACGTCGCAGCAGGAGGGAGTCAAGGCACTGTACTGCGGGTGAGTTTTTTTTTATTGTCTTTAATTTTTTCTTGAATTGGGTAAGGTTGGTTGAGTTGGCTAGATTGTCAAACATATACCTATGACAGTGTCAGAATGGTCTATTGTTGCTCCATGTAAAATAATAATTTTCTGCTGCATCCAATCTGAAATAATACAGGGTGTGTCGTAAATAGTGGTCCAACGATAAGGGGTCGACACACAGTGTATTCAGCTATTACATACCACTATTTGAACCATTTTTTACCATAGGTCTCAGTTATTTTTATTAAAATAACTCTTTGTTTTACTTATTTAGCTGTAATTTCAACCCATACATTATTTTCCTATTTTGTTTTTTGTTTATAACTGCTAAATACATGTGCTACTGCTATCATATGCAAGTAATTTTTAATTTATCTATACTAATATTATAAAGAGGTAGAATTTGTTTGTTTGTTTGTTTGTATGTAGGAGGTAATCTCCGAAATTACTCATCCGATTTCAAAAATTCTTTCACCAATAGGAAGCTACGTTATCCCTGAGTGCTATAGGCTATATTTTGGGATCGAAAAATTAGGGATCCGTAAACTAACGGGAGCGAAGCCGCGAGCAAAAGCTAGTAGTTAATATTTTCGAAAAAAAAAATAATTCTAAAAAAAACACTTTTTTTGGTGTGTGATAGCTGAATATATCGAGTATCGAGCCCTTAACGTTGGACCACTGTTTTCGACACACCCTGTATAAGTACTTCATTTATTATAATTCTGCCGTTTTATTCTTATGTAAGGTTAAACCATTAGTTTCACTAAAATATGTGCTTGAAATTCAGCAATGCAATTTAACCTTGAAATCTAAGATAGTAGGAAATAAGTTTTAGTTTTATTTGTAAAATGGAATGCAAACAATGGATATAAAGAAAACAATAAAACTACCATAAGTAGGTAATTGTTTAACAACTGAATTGGTAATAATGCTTAACAACCAAGCCAAATGGACCCATTGTTATGTGCTACTATAGTTAAGCAAAGCTTCTGTGGTGATACCTTGGATATGGACTGCTGCACTGCTATTTACACATTGAGATTCCCCTCCATTACTAAGAGCTCGTGTGTGCGTTGGGTCTTTTCAAGCTATAGTGCGTTCAATGTCCAATCCGCCAAGACGCGCCCCACTCTTTGTCTAAATCGCTACAGTAAGGTAAGGTAACGTATAACGGGCTGGTGTCCACAACTCCTCGTCTAAGCGCGTATTTTGCGTGAAAGGTGGTAAGTATAGTTGCTCGATCCACCCTAACTCCTCGAAAAAGGCCAGCACACCCTTGATGTTGCTGATCTCTCGGAGAGTACCTGGGTTTCCGAAGTACTTGGCCCTGTATGTGGCGACGGCGACCTCACGGCAGTTTAGTAGCACGTGGGCTGCCGTCTCGTCCTCCTCCATGCATGCTCAGCACAGTGGGCTGTCTGTAACTCCAATGACAAAGAGGTGTTTGTTTAATCGTTACAGTGTAAAAGTGTGTATTATAAATTGCTATTGTGTTAGTTCTATCGCCACACAATATTTCGATGTGTGCATACGCACACTAATATCCCTACAAATATAATAAATACGAAAGTAACTCTGTCTGTGACGCTTTCACGCCTAAACCGCTGAACAGGTTTTGATGAAACTTGGTACAGAGATAATCTCGAACCTGGAGAAGGACATACCTAGGCTACTTTTATCCCAAAAAAAAACGGATTACGCGATAAACGATATCCACGCGGACGAGGCCGCAAGCGACCTTTAGTAAGGTAATAATTAGAGATGTGTGCATGACCAACACACAGCTACCTTTCTTAAATAAAAAAACCGGCCAAATGCGCGTCGGACTCGCGCACGAAGGGTTCTGTACCATTATCTATAAAAACGGCAAAAAAATCAAGTTTGTTGTAGGTATGGGAGCTCCCTTAAATATTTATTTTATTCTGTATACAATTTCAACTGCCTAACTATCACGGTTCATGAGATACAGCCTGGTGACAGACGGACAGACGGACGGACAGCGGAGTCTTATTAATAGGGTCCCGTTTTACCCTTTGGGTACGGAACCCTAAAAAGAGTGGGTTGTGTTTTCGTGGATTGAACGCACTATAATAATTTTGAAAATAAATTAATGACCAGCTAACTGCTTACCAGAACTACATTGACTAGAGGTCGCCACACATGAAGAGGCCGTCGAAAATCTGAATCGTGCAAACTGCGTCGGTTTGACTTGCCCCCCTGGTTGAGTACGTTTCGATAAGCCAGTTGACGAATGATTCGGATTGTTATCTTGTATTGTTTACAATTCTTTTAACGTTATAAAAGAGATAACAAACCGAATACGTCGACAACTGACTAATCGAAAAGATCTGAATCAGGAATCTAATGGATTTGTCGACAGGTATAACTTAGAGTGCTGACAGTACTTTTAACTTACTAACAATCGGGGGCGATTTGAGGTATCTAATATTCTAAGGGGCGAGTAGATACTCTTAGGCAATAAGGGGCAAGATCCAAGGGGCGAGCGGAGCCTACACCCTTCTATCTATAAGTATAAATAAAAAGAAAAGTCCTGACTGACTGATTGACTGACTCACCAACGCCCACCCCAAACCCTTGGACCTAGAAAGCTGAAATTTTGCACAGAGGTTCCCTATATAATGTAGACAAGGAATAAGGAAGGATTTTTCGAAATTCAACCCCTGGGAGTTAAATAGGGGATGAAAGTTTGTATGGAAAATCGTCACTTAACGGGATCAATATTTCACGCAAGCGAAGCTGCGGGCAAAAGCTAGTGACAGATAATAAATAAATCAGCCTGTAACTGTTCCACTGCTGGGCAAAGGTCTCTTCTCATTCAGAGAAGGAACGAGCAATGATCACCACGCTTGCTCACTGCGGGTTGGCGATTTGAGACCATTAAAGTCCAGGTTTTCTCACGATGTTTTCCTTCACCGTATGTCAGTGGTGTCTTAGATTAACTAAGAAAGTACATATGAAATTGAAAAAGTCACATTGGTATGTACAAGCCTGGGTTTGAATCCGCAACCCGATGCTTAAGAAGCGGATCTGTGACCTCCGGGTCACCACGATATACGGTATGACAAAATTAAATTTTATTTTATTCGTTTCTGTCGCCCTGGCCGCCGTTGAATGTGGCTTACCCTTGAGGCCAAATGCCCCTTTCGTGGTACCTACTGTTTTTCTGTCGGGTGAACCTATAGGAAAACCGGATAGTACATACATGGCGAACTTAACAATAGTTTTCGCATTAGTTACTGTACCTACTTTTTATAACTGCTGCACGTTGTTAAGATTAGGGCTGACGTCACTTTTGATACCCCGCAGAGTTTATCGCACACCATAACACAAAAACGATTGCAGATACATTTTATTACAGTACTACTCACCCACACTACATAGTGTAATACAGTTTGAAACTAATTAAAACCTATTCTTATTTCGTTTAAGTTATTTTTGCCTGCAATGGCAGTGCGCTCTTTAAAGGCACCTTTTACAACACGAGAAAAATTGGTTGGTAATTTCTTGGCCAAGGTTCATGCATCATAATCTTGTCTTTAATAGTAATTAAAGAGGAAAAAAGGAGAGGGCTTCAAAAAAAAATCTGTCTCTTTGTTGTGTAGTCCACCAAACAGCACCAAGGGCAGGGGGGCCTCCGAAAAATGAATGTCGAAGTTTCAGATCGAAACAAAACAACGGACATCGAATTATAAACGATCAAAGTATTGTGAAACAACGAACTGCTAGATGTTCAATTAAAATTTGGGAGTAGGGTGAACGAAAGACAATGTTATGTCTCACGCGAAAATCGAATCCATCGTCGGATCCGAAACATTTTCGTGGTTAGAAAGTGCGTGGTCCGTCAACCGAAATTTCGTCGTTCGATTTTCGGAATAACCGTAGTGGATTAAGGCCTAAACCTTCTCGTTCTCCGAAGAGACCATAGAAGAGAAAAAAACTGAAATTTCTAACTTTTTCATAAAGTGGATTCTGATTCTGAATCCTGTAGTATGCAATTCTCCCTATTTATAACTGTAAGCTGCGTAATCTTGTTCGTCTTATTATTGCTTCATATCGGCTGTTTGCATTGATAGACGTCACAGGGCGTCCCCGTCTGCAAAACAATTAAGTTTATATCAGTCAGACAAAACAACTTATAATACATGTAACTAAACTATGTCTATCCCATCAAGCCACCGAGGCATTGTTTAATTGCTTATAGTCGTACGAAAATGGCCGCTGAGTATCGATTAAGCTCTTGCTTTGGTGGCCATTTCGTTCGTCGTTTCTTGTCATAACAAAACCGCTGTCTACGAGTAGCTCAAACACAGTTCCATAGTTAAATCTATTCAATTTGACAAACTTCCTAGGCAAGCATGCACTGTCCATAGTAGGAGTAATAAGTGCTTACTACGTACCTACTAAAGTCCTCGGCTCTGCCTTAAACCAGGTTTTTTTCACAATGACTTGTGACATATACCAAACTCAAACTCAAAAACTCATTTATTCAAAATAGACTAGAATTACTTAGTTCTTTTTGAACGTTAGTTTTACAATATTATAGACATCCCACAAAAAGCCCTCCATTCACCGCTTCCTAGTGTTTATGCTGTGAAGAAGAAACGGCGCAACAAACTCCCCAGCAACACAGATATGTCTGTCAAGTGAATAAATTAATTGACTCTATACAACGAAAATCATCAAATTTACAAAAATAAAAATTAAAAATAAGATAAGTATATAAATCAATTCTGTATGAATTAGCGATGGGCGATTATTACTAAAACTAATCGACTTAGTCGATTGTTCAGTCCAGTCGATAAAAGTCGATAACAATTGATGTTAGTCGATTGTTGTCGACTAACGGCGCGCAGCAGGTGACAATCACTGATACGGTTACCGTATCAACTTTAACTCAAACTCAAAACTCATTTATTAAAAATAGACTAGAATTACTTAGTTCTTTTTGAACGTTAGTTTTACAATATTATAGACATCCCACAAAAAGCCCTCCCTTCACCGCTTCCTAGTGTTTTTGCTGTGAAGAAGAAACGGCGCAACAAACTCCCCAGCAACACAGATATGTCTGTCAAGTGAATAAATTAATTGACTCTATACAAAGAAAATCATAATATTTTTTACAATAATAAAATTATGCAATTACAGGTAAAATAAAAATTAAAAATAACATAAGTATATAAATCAATTCTGTATGAATTGGGTTACCACGAAGTATATCTAGAAGACCTGCTTACTTCTAAACTCTATACCGACTTCCGAGACTTCAAGCCACACAGATATGTTGTCTAAAGTCGAGACTTCAGAATAAATGTAATCAGAATACGACAATTTTTCTCTGCATGAGACTCTTAAGTAGATAACTTATCCAAATGCGAATCCGATGTAAAATATTTAGTTACGAATTTCAAATAGTTTAGTATCCAGATTTAAGGAACTGAGTTCCCTTGTCATACCATTCCAAGACAAGGAATACAGTTTCTAAGATACGCGCTGGCCTGGTCCGGGTTGGATTACACACACCATCTAGAAGTCTTGAAGGAGAGCATGTTTCTGTAGATGTTTTTCCTTCAGAAACTCTCTTGCATAGAAGCATAGGCAAGCGTTCACCCGATAGGCTATCATTGCATTGTTGATTAAAGTGTAGTTTGATATGATGCATATAAAACGTGACCATTATTTTTTTCCCTTTGAGCTCCCAACGGCAAATTTTAATGTATTTTACAAAAATGAAACACCTAATTATGGTTTACGAATATTTACAAAAAAAAAAAAAAACGAAAACAGGAACTAATCTTGTGTAGTCTGGTGCCCGGGCTGGTTCTAGTATATTTTTCGGATGAGTAATTTGCTTTAAAATAGTTATCAGGTTTGCTTTTTAGACATCAATAATGTGATATATTGGCAAGACTTGTTGATGTTATCAAAACGTTTTCTCATGCGATTAATAAACACGCGCCCGTTATATTGAATTAATGGACATCGATTACGTTTTTTTCAAAGCGGGACATTTATGTGTTTTTGGGGACAGCGGGACACATAGCTCAAAAGCGGGACTGTCCCGCTCAAAACGGGACGTATGGGCATATAGCGATAAGTGGTCATTAAAAAACCCGATACGCATCTATTGCTATTGCCTTGTGTATCGCGTGCAATATCGCGTGCAAACCAGTACAATACGCAATATATTGAATCATACGATAAGCCCTGCGTTCATATGTTTTTGTGGCATTTCTTTATCTACAAACGAAAAGACGTAAACAGTAAATATATGAAGTCGTGTGTTGTGTGACGTGTGTATGTGTGCGTCGTCTCGGATGTTTACGCTACAGTTATGATTGTATTTTACAACTGTTCTGATGTTAATTCTGTGCCAAGATGTCACTTCTTGTGTTTCAGCGAATATCTTTGAATAATTGAAAATATTTGTTAACGTATTACGTACGTCTGACATGTAAACACTCTTGAGAGCGATTACGCACTGCATCCGATCCGAATCCGTGAAAATACGTTCCGAAGTAGTCATAGAACTATTTGTATGGTAGTTTACGCACTAGATCTGACTTGCGTCATCCGATTTCTCTCCGTTATCCGTGAGTCTCCAAACCGGAAGAAATATTGACGGACCGAAGTAGCTGTAGTACTGTTTGTATGAACGCTTTCGCATTACCTCGGATTCAAATCGGACAAATGCCAAAGATGGCCCCTGAATTGCTTGGATTTGGAACAGAGATCGGATTAGTGCGTAAGCAATATCCGAATTCGGTCCGAGATTTTTGGACTCTAGATGCTTATTTTCACGAATTCGGATCGGATGCAGTGCGAAAAGCAATATCCGAATTCGGTCCGAGTTTTTTATATCCGGATCGGATGCAGTGCGTAACCGCTGTGACTCTAGTCAGCGAAGAACGTAGTTTCCTAATCAACATTTTCTACGCTGTCCTTTTAAACAATAGATACGTAGATAATCCCTAGGTTTTATGCGATCAGTAATATTGTAGATATCAGATGGTATGCAAATCTCATGTTATCTGTCATTGTGTTGTGTCCTTGTACTTTTTTATCGGTGCCCTTCAATATTTGCGAACGATACGGACCTTTAGACAACGTAATTTGGTTGATATTTTATATGTCTTTTGACGATGTTCGCGATATCGCGGTAGCGTGTTTTGTCTACCTATTTTGGGAAGGCCTACAAATATAGTTAGTTAGTGACTTGCCTTAATGTTTTCCTACAGGTTTTGGCCTCAGATTTAAAGCCTCTAAATATGTCTAAAATAAATCATGAGTCAGGGTTTATTGAACAAAGGTGGGGGTCAAAATGATCGATACGCTTTTGTTTAGACAAGAATGACAAATTCGCATTGCCCTTTCCATAGTCTACTCATAATCAATTCTAGCAAACTATTTCAAGGAAAATGCTACTCTAATCGCTTATCGATAACAAGAGCGACATTGACCTTGCTTTCCGTATCTATGTTAGGAGATGTGGTTTCCGCACTTAGTCCTTTAAGTGGACCATTGTACGTGGGCCATGGCGGCCATCATTCCAACCAGCCCACCTCCTTCCAAAAGCAGATTAGGGCTCTCAGTCCGCTCAGAACATTTGCGAGTGATTTCGCTGCGCCAAGGGTTGTTTCTCGTATTTGGGTGACCCCTGTGCATTCCAGAAGCACGTGTGCGACCGTCTCTTCGGCCCCCATACATTTTCTGTTTCTTTGCTTTCCGTATCATCAGCTTGTAAACATCATAAAGATACCGCTATAATCCCATAGCCTTGGGCAGATAAGTAGTAGTAGAGCTCCTTGTTAGTAAGTTCATCTGGAGAAGTACTTCTACCATATCTATTTCTGTCGCCAAGCAGCGTTGCTGTGGTCAAGTTCGAAGGGTGTATATGGGTGTCGGTGCAATTACAGGCACATTAAACTTTTCAGCTTTGTTTTTGTCTTGGGTTTGTAGTAGACACCGTGGGCCCGAGGTACCCGAAAGACTTTATTTAACCATCGATTCCGATGCCTGATTGGAGAAGAAGCTAGGATATAGTTTGTTGAATAAAGCTTAATTTTCGAAATATTCATTATTTACGGAAATTGACAACTCGAATTTCTATGGTAACAAGTCCTATGAACGCGGCGTTGCGACTTTTGTCATACCATACCCCACTCGCCGTATGTCTTATTTGTCGGGGAGGGTTGTGAATTGAGAAGTTTCTTATCCAATCACACGATAGTTTATAAATGTTGCCATTTCAACCTAAACTATTGTTTACAAGGAAGTACTAAAGCTAATTGATATAATTTATGTTCAGAAAACCAAAAAAAAAAATTGTCTGGATTGGACTTTTGTTGATGTAACATTTTTGTATTATAACTTTCGTGAGACACATTCATATTTATGATTATTTACGGTTTACTCACGTGCATTTTTCGGGATTGCCCGACTAGTTCAGTTCGTCTCGCGACCTCGCCGCGTGTTCAGCTCATGATTAAGGGCTCCGTTTGGGTCCGAAACTAGTCGGGCAATCCCGAAAAATACACGTGAGTAAACCGTAAATAATCATAAAGATGTAACATTTGACTTATATTATCAGAAAGGCGTGGTTAAAATCTTTCGGGTACCTCGGGCCCACGGTGTAGACGGCGGTCACAACAAGGAGGTCGTCGGCTTTACCAACCGATTGGGGAGGCCTCCTGATCCTAAGCAGAGATTACGTCGTATAGACCTTCGTATGACCACGGCCCACATCCAGACACCGTCTCCGGCTCGAGATGTATTCTTAGTTTGCTAAATCATGCGCAATGTTGTAAAATGTCAATACAAAATTATTGTTTAGCCTCAGCACACTTTTAGCAAGGCAAATAGCTGTTTAATGTGTCTCAAGGCTACTTAATGGGTTTTTACGATAATTTGTTTAGGAATTCTGGATCTTTCCTCTTGCCAAACATATTTTGAATAGTCCTTTCCTTGCGTAGGGGAGACTGGGTACGGTTGCAGCAGGGTACGGTTAAACCATCGCTAATAACTCGTAAACTATTAGCGGTGTGGTGAGGGGTACAAGGGGAGAGAGACGCGGCCGGCGAGTCCGGACATGAATCACAGTGACGCGTTGCACTTCGCGCGCTCTGTACGTTTCCAGGGGACCCTATTATATTTTTTCGACAAAAAGTAAGTATTTTCTATTGTTTTCTTTTTCAAATTACTTTGTTGATATTAGCATTTGCATTTTGAGTGATTTTCTGTTTTATCGTTAGATTTTGAAGGTTCGAAAACCGTGATTCGTTTTTGTTTATGTTGTTTTGTTTCGACGCTATGTTTGTTTTATTAGCGGTTGAGGGGTATGGGGACGGATGAAGCAATTATTGTGGGTACGATTGAAACAATGATAACCGTTGCTTTTTTCGTTCTAGATGCCCAGATAACGTATAAAAAAAACTTCAAGAGGCGAGTGTGATATAACTCAGTACGAAAATGCGTATGAAGAAGTCAAAAAAGGGACTTCTTTACGAAAAGCTGCAGAGATGTACGGAGTTCACCATTCTTCTCTTCTGCGATACAGCAGTGAGCTGCTGTTCAGCTTGTTTTTGTTCCTACAGATAATTTGAGATATGGAAATCTTATATTATTAATTATTGAGACTGATTGTTGATTTTTTAGTTATTTTTGTTTATTCGTGTTAGTTTATTAGTTTAAACCGGAGCAGAAGAGCTCTTTTTATGTTCGAAACAATTATTAAGACTGATAGAAATGGTGCCATACTAGAATTTAACCATTTCTTGTTGATTATGAATAAAGAAACTGATTTTTATTACTTATTTGTTTATGTTTCAACTGACACCCATCACTGTTTCAACCGCCCCTGGTATGGGTACGGTTGAAACAGTGGCACATCATTTTATTAAACTCTTCCTAACTAGTAAATATGGCAGTTGAGCCTCTAATTCTGAGATGTATTTGAAGACAAAAGTCTATTCTCTCATTTTATGTGTTTTGTTGTTTGTTATGTTTCAAAATGGCCGTGCTACGAGCGTTCAAAGCAAAATTGTTTCAACTGTACCCAGTCTCCCCTACTTTACGGAACTTTTTCTTCCCTGACTCTTCGCAAACTGTTGCCATGTCGCCCACTTTATGATAAATTCTTTTTCACTATGTGCATCTTTATCAGTTAGATTACAAACCGACAGATACTGATATGTTATTGCATTTCACATTATCAAAATAATTTTAACAACTCTCGTTTTATTTTCCTTTAGAAATTTGTAAACAACAAATGATGCAATTTTGATATTTGCGAACGCTATTCATGTTGTCCGACCCTTGAGTTGAATCTGTTTATTTCTTATGAAATTAATTGTTATAAACACTATACTACTTTCTGCCGCCCTGAATCGGTTGTTCATATCATCGCCAGCTTTAAAAATGTTTGTAATCAGAAGGTCCAAGTGTTGAATAAGTGCTCGTTCACACAGAGGTCCGTTTTACAGGTCCGCTTTATCGTATAAGTTTTATGAAATATCGTATAGTTTGTGACGACGCGAGAGAAGAAGTGCCTAATAATGTCTTTATAGTTCACCAGTCTTCTTACAAATTGTAGTAATTTTAGATACCTTCACGATTGCTCCTGATCCTAATATCTTGTTGTGTCGGTGAATATTCAAGCCATATTCAGCACTTACCAACTCCGAGCGAGTAACCGATTTGATATTCTTAGTTTTAGCAATCAGTGTACACAACCTGAACCTAATTAAGGTTAGTTGCGAACTAGGACACATATAAATAAGTGTTATCTAGAAAACACGGATCTAAGACAATAACGTACATGATCTTGGCTAACGTTCAAACGTATGACTCGTTCACACGAAAATTTTAATTTAGATCGCTAATTGAAAGGCGTTGATTGCAATTAGTTTGATAATTAATTGTTTATACATTTATGATCTTACTTATTATATTATCGTCGTCTTCTTTGGGTGTCAATGGCTCAAGTTTTAAATAATCTTTGACTAGTAGGTAGGTAGTAGGCAGTTCGATGTCCTTGTAGTGCCTGCATAAGTTCCTCCCGTGAACAGGTGATGGGGTAGAACGGGCAAGACAGCAAGTAGGACATAGTTTGTGAGGGGGCTCCACAATCAGACTGGATGGGTCGGTAATTCTCGCTTAGCCAAATTGTCCATGCAGCGACCAACTTGGTTCTGCAGGCGGTTAAGGGACCCTGCTAGGGTTGCGGAATTTCTTCGAAAGAGTTACTGCACCCCTGGAGCGCAAAGGGCATTAGGAGGAACACGGATGGGTTTTAGTCAGTAAGAGTCTGACACTCCCTTCCGCTCCACCCAGAGCGGAAGCAGACATTAGATGACAAACATCCATAAAAAAAATGCGTTAACGGGACTGATAGACATGAAGTGTATGGCATTCGCATACTCTTATTGATATGAATTGAAACTACAGAATTTAATTTGTAAAACGATGTCGCATGTGAGGTAGTGAAAGGTTAGCTATCCAATCGTCTTCCCTATTTGCAAGTGGTGCATCCTGCTGACAGAGGAGTTCTGGTGATCGACAGGTCGAAGAATGACCATCCAACGGGCCTAGCCCCTTACTCTCTGTGACATTTGAGACCATCACGCGGTTACAATTATATTTGCAGTTAACAGTGGAGCTGCTTGCAAAGGCCATTTGACAAAAGTATGTCGAATTCAGTACATTTAAAATTAATACCATGTTTTTCCGACTGTACATTCTGATGGTAATGCGGGCGTGACATTTGCGTGTTACATAATAATGACATGTATGGATATGTCACAGTGAAGGCCCCTGCAGCTCTTCTGATGCTGCTGAACTACAATTATCTCCTTGTGAGATAAGTTACAAATCTTTATTCGCTTCTGACGACACCGTCGAAGGACATGTAAACAGAATGACACTGAAATAAATCACTAAACACTGTTTACTTTGTTTGACGACATTGGGTAATGAGACCTTGAAAACTTGGCACATGGTATCAAAGTGCATTTTGAAAAAATCCAAGCGAAATATTCGTCTTGGAAACATGACTGACATTTCACCGATTCTTATCTTAAATGAAATTCTTATCTTGTCCTCAGCATCTGGCCAGCGGTCCTCCGCCAGGCGACGTACGGCACGATAAAGTTCGGCACGTACTACTCCATGAAGAAGTGGATAGCCCAGCATAGAGCTGATGGTGGCTCAATAGAGCACTTACCTACGAACACGTTCTGCGCGGCGTTCGCTGGTGGACTGTCGAGCGCTATCGCCAACCCTACTGATGTGCTGAAAGTTCGGATGCAGGTTAGTTGAGAGTAAGAATCGTGTTATGTCGGTAAGCAGCAATGAAATTACAGGCACATGAGATTTCAACTCGGCTCTGGGTTGGTAACGCATCAGCAATATTCTTGGTGCTGTAAGTATGTGAATTGTTTGTCAGATTATAACAACAAATAAATAAATTTTTTCTTTAATTTCTAAAGAAGTGCCAATTGGGTCAGAATCCACGCATAGTTTATACTTGCATCCCAAACAGAGATGGAATACCGTAAACCCCTTTACGGTATTCCATCTCTTTTTGGGATGAACCTTAGTTTTCTTATGCTGACACTTCACATCGCTATTCGTGTTCGCGTATTTGTCTTATTCGCCCAAATACGACGATGTGATTCATCGTATTTGGGCGAATAAGACAAATACGCGAACACGAATAGCGATGTGAAGTTTTTCAGTCCATTGCAACAGGCTGAGTGCTTTGAGTGGCAAGAAACGATATTTTGCAAATAAAGTTTGTTAATCTATCGCCTATTTACAAGCAGATTAGAACAGTGAATTTTTTTCTGGTGGGATTAGTAGCTGAATTCCTATCTATATGTATTTAATCACTACCACCGTCTGTAGACAGATGGCAATCGATGATCGCCAGAGAATAGATATGCCAATTAAATGTATGGAAATGACATAACACATCGCTTGACCGGTCGAAAGCTTATTTCAATCCAGTATATCTCATGTGTCGTTTCCATTGTCTAGCAATCATCGATTGTCATTTGTCATGGAAGGACATCATCATCTGCTTAGCCTTTTCCCAACTATGTTGGGGTCGGCTTCCAGTCGAACCGGATGCAGCTGAATATCAGTATTTTACATGGAGCGACTGCCTATCAGACCTCCACAACCCAGTAACTGGGTAATACGATACTCTTGGTAAGACTGGTTGTCAGACTTTCTGGCTTCTGACCAACAGTAACGACTGTCAAAGATCTACAAATGACAGCCGGGACCAACGGCTTTACGTGCTTTCCGAGCCACGGAGGAAACTCGCTATGGTAAATGGTAACCCATCCACAGACCAACCTCGGCAAGCGTGGCCTAATCCGGAAGATCGGTCTATGCGGCTGTAATTATTTAGCCACGAGCTCCTCATTTGTCATGGAAGGACACAAATTGTAAATATAAATTTCCCTTCCCAGGTAGGCGACGAGAAGCGCGGCATAGTCCGTTGTTTCGTGGAGATACACCACTTGGAGGGCTGGCGCGGGCTGTGGCGCGGCGTGGGTCCCACGTCGCAGCGCGCCGCCGTCATCGCGGCCGTGGAGCTGCCCGCCTACGACGCGTGCAAGAAGCGCCTCACGCCGTCTCTGGGTGACACGCCGCTCAACCACTTCGCGTCCAGTCTGCTCGCCAGCCTCGGCAGCGCTGTTGCTAGTACACCACTTGATGTTATTAGGGTGAGTCATTCTGGTGATCATTTTAGCATTTTTGGGAAGGCGTGTGAGCCTCAGTTTATTGGATCGACGACCTGCGCAGACCTGAGACACCTGGGTTACACTGAATGCAGAAAGCGCCAACTTCCAGGTGGCATAATATGTCTAACAGGGGCAAAATGCGGCATTATTCCCAAGTAGCATTGGGGGTTCTATAGCAGCTTACTAATGGTACATTAGTGGGTTGGCTAAATGTTTACCGCACATAATTGATCTGAGCGACAACTATCCACAATCAAACCCTGGACGAGTGATGAATATCTATTATCGCCTCGGAAGTCAGTAGCCGATAGGAAGTTGACCCAAAAAAAATATGGTATATTAGTACACTAATACGCGCAGTAGAAGTTATACTTGGACTGAGACATATTATAACAATATAAAAATCTTTTTGAGGCTTATGTCAACATTTAACTTCATAGTGTTGTACCTATATCTGCTACCTTAGAGCAACGCGGTCAACATAGTCGAAAGTGCCCATGCGGAAAATTTTCCCTCTGTCAACTCGCTTAGGCCCCATTTACCAATAAAATATATAAAATAAAATAGTGCCAAATGTAAAATTGTTATTAAGTAAGTTTATTGAATAAAGTTATTGAATTTGACAGTTCGTGTCAAATGGGGCCTAAGAGCGGTTATGCACTGCATCCGATCCGAATCCGTGAAATTACGGATATAAAAAACTCGGACCGAATTCGGATATTGCTCTTCGCACTGCATCCGATGTGAATTCGTGAAAATACGGATCTAAAGTCTAAAACACTCGAACCAAATTCGGATATTGCTTACGCACTAATCCGATCTCTGATCCAAATCCAAGCAATTCAGGGGCCATCTTTGGCATATCTCCGATTTGAATCCAAGGTAATGCGAAAGCGTTCATACAAACAGTACTACGGCTACTTCGGTCCGTCAATATTATTTCCGAAAGACTCACGGATGATGGAAGTCGGATCTAGTGCGTAAACTACCATACAAATAGTTCTATGACTATTTCGGAACGTATTATCACGGATTCGGATCGGATGCAGTGCGTAACCGCTCTAATTTTGTTTTATTTTTAATGTGTGAATGTCATAGCTACAGGGTAGAATGCATGTGTGAGAGCCCCTCGCCTCGCAAAAAATGACTAACTTTTTTGTATGGAAAGAGAGCGCTATGACCACTCCCGACGGAGTCGTCGACCGCGATGCTCTATGTCTGCTACAGCTACGTGCGTAACTATAGTAACAGTGAAAACTTTACCCGCAATGCGCCAAAAGAAGTATCAACTTCAGCAATGAAGCTAGGGTCGCCAAAACTCTATTTTATGTTCTAGATGTCATTCAATGCGAAAATAAAAGTTTTCCTTGTTCCGTATTGCGATGATTGCTTACTTAATCGTTTTATTTATTTGTTACAGACAAGACTAATGAACCAAAGAAAATTGAAGGACCAGGTGGCGAGGCCGGGCGAGAAGATATACAAAGGAACAGTAGACTGCTTGTTGCGGGTGAGTTATCGTGAGAGCCAGAAACAACCTGCAATCTTAACGTCTATCTGTCTGTACCTCACCACGTATCACAAGGGGGGGGGGGGGGGGGGGGTGTTAAATAGTTGCTAAAAAACATCACAAAAAATACCTTTATCTAACCCTCGTTTCCTCATGTCTGCAGACGGTCCGCAGTGAGGGTTTCCTGGCGCTGTACAAGGGATTCATCCCAACGTGGCTGCGGATGGGGCCCTGGAACATCATCTTCTTCCTCTCGTACGAGCAGCTTAAGCAGATGTACTGAATTGCCCACCGGAGATGAATAGTGAGACTGGTTTAACTGGTGATAAGGTGAGTGTTATTTATATTCCAGCCACAGAATCACTGCCAGGGTTGCGGACTTTGTTCGAAAGAGTTACCGCGGCCCTGAAAAGCAAAGGGCATTAGGAGGAACACGGATGGGTTTTAGTCAGTAAGAGTCTGACACTCTCTTCCACTCCGCCCAGAGCGGAAGAAGGCATTTGATGATTTCCAATACATAAAAAAGCCATAGAATCAACACGCTTCGGGATTAAAAACCTTAATTCCATTATGCATAGTTCAATTTCTATTGCAACTTAAATTGTTTTATGACCTTTCATAGTTTTTGTCATTCTGAAATCAACTAAGTGCTCATGTTTTTAAATTAGATATTTGTGTAAGTTATAATAAAATGTCGTTTATATTTTCATATATTGGCTTACGTATAGACGATTCCCTATCTTGGAAGTTAAAAGTGTTGGTCACACATTACTTTTCTTTGCGGGATTTTATTTTTATCAGCATTATTGATTGGTGCAATAATGCGGGCGGGTAGTTTTTTACAAAAAACGATTTCCGATTTCGAAATCTTAGGTTTTTAAACATACTACCTACTTGCCCATTTTTTTTTGTTTCCTTTCACTTATTTTAATGGGTACGGGGCTCTAAAATACTTTTTTTTTACGTACTTAATAATCCCTAAAAATGCGAAAGTAACTCTGTCTGTCTGTGACGCTTTCACGACTAAACCGCTGAACCGATTTTGATGAAACTTGGTACAGAGATAGTCTGAAACCTGGAGAAGGACGTAGGCTACTTTTATCCCGAAAAATACAGAATACGCGATAAACGACAGTATAATAAAATAAAATAATTTTATATTTCCAGATCACCATTGCGCAGATGAATCGGAGGCTGGAGAAGACAAAGATGAGTGAGCTTATAATATAAATAGTTATGTATAGCAACTGTTCTCATGCCTGACAATCCGTCTACAAATACGAAATATTTTGAAAAATATTGTATTATGTATATTGGCGGTCGAAAATTGTCTAACTCATACGCTGAATAATATTTTTCTAAAAGGAGGATATACTATTTCTATTACTATTTAATATATCTATGTGAGCTTAAATGTAGATGTAGATTATTGTCAAATTAATAATAGTAGGTACACGGCAGGAATATTAGTATATTAGATACACAATGGAGCTTAATTTTAAGTGTTATTTAAATTAAATTAATGAGGTTTTTGTAGGTTATTTTATGTTAAAATCATACAGAAACTCCGTTTAATTGTATGTTGTTCCTTCATAGGTTTAAGTTCACATTATGTGATAAGTTAACTTGTGAAATACTACATTTATTTATACAATACCGATATTGACGCCGATTCTGTTGCGCGCCAACGCAACTATACTAAAAATATGGCTATCTTTTATTAACAGGAAAAAGATGAAACAGACGGAACAGTTTTTAGAGCTCTCAAACTAGTTTACTTGTCTAGAAAGACAGAAAGCAAAACTGTTCGTTCCCACCAACATGACGCACAAACATAAAATAAAAGTATACACAAAACCAAAAAGAAACTATGGGAAAAAAATATGCGTCACACAAAACGGCCATCGGTCAGCAGAATGCTGTGACGCACGTGCGAGACAGAGAAACAGCGCTGGTTTTCAGCGACAGCCGGGTCTAACCTCCGGTTTCTAAATTGAGAATTCTAGGATGAGCAGTACTTAAGTAACATTTGAGTACGAACTTCTCAAAAAATTACGGATTTTAAAGCATTTTTTGGCAACTCCGTACTCAAATATTTCTTAAGTATTGCATATCTCGAATTCTCAAATCAGAAACCGGAGGTAAATCTGTTTGGAAACTGTAGTTTACTTAATTTGACAGCTCTAATATTCTTCTATCTCTTTCTTATTTTATCTGCAAGTAAAGGATGGCGATATATTTAGTTAAGTGTAGTCGACCTTTCAGTCGTATTACTCCTTAATTCAGAACATTTCGATAAGTCAGCTGGCGGCGGATTCGGTTTGCTATCATTTCGTCTACGATTCTCGTAACACGAGAAAACGAGACAACAAATTGAATCTATCGACAATTGACTTATCGAAAAGTACAAAAATGAGGAGGTTGCAGTGGCGAAGGCTCCATACAACTCGATTCCTATCGGCTTCCCTTTTGAAACGAGTAGTTACTGGAATTCATGCATCACACTTGAGCAAGGTAAGTATTTTTTGGTCCGGCTTCCCTTTTAAGAAAATTCACCCTTCGCCACTGGGAGGTTGCGAAGGTTAGATACGAAGCTAACTCCATTAGAAAAAGGCTAAAGAATAGATTTGTTCAACAGTAGTAGTAACACACACTCAACTTATAGTCATTAAAACACAGTTTTCTCTAATTCTATGTATTTATCGTCCACCAATCCGCGCCAGGCCAGCGTGGTGGACTAAGGCCTTACCCTTCTCATTCTGAGAAGAGGCCCACGCCCAACAGTGGGATAGTAGTGGGCTGATGTTTACGTGTCATTGTAAAATGTACCTGTTGTGAATTATACTGTATTTAAAATCTGAAATATATAATAAGCGTACACAAGTAATGTATCGTGGTACACGGTATACAGGGTGTAAATGAATTCGTGTAATTCCTTAAAACCACATGATCTACACCAGTTTAGTGAATATACACCAGTAGGTGTAGATTGGCCCCGCACGGGATTTAGCTTGATTAAAAATTAAAACTTTTTTTTAATTTATTCATCATAAACTACCTAATAAGGAATCAGTAAAAAAAAAAACATTTTTTTGCATTTTTTTATTTGTTTGCTCATTTAGATGCCGCGCATAAATTAATGAAAGCACGGCGACACGGCTGGCGGGTACGACTAACGCGATATCGCTCTTTGCAGTCAGATAACTCGAGGCTCTAAAATGACACAGAAATAGAAAACCAAGTTTATTTTTTTTTTTTCAGTCGGATTTCAGAAATACTCATTTAGGTTTAATCTATGTCACCAGTAGATCACGCGTTTTGAAGGAATTATACGAATTCGTTTACACCCTGTATAATTTTTGTGTTATAACTTTCGTGAGACACATTCATATTTATGATTATTTACGGTTTACTCACGTGCATTTTTCGGGATTGCCCGACTAGTTTCGGACCCTCACGGAGCCCTTAATCATGAGCTGAACACGCAGCGAGGTCGCGAGTCGAACTCCGTTTGGGTGCGAAAGTAATCGGGCAATCCCGAAAAATGCACGTGAGTAAAACGTAAATAATCATAAATACGGTATATAATGTTGCATTTGAAATGGCAGAGCCGCTTGCGCATTAGTACTTACAATCATATGCGCGTGACTTTGTTACACATATCTGTGCATGTGTGCATTTACGTCACTATCAATATGGACGAAAACTTATGTCATTTATTGAAGCTTTTGATTTTATTATTAACAGTATGGTTGTTATGTGTAGGGAATATTGTGTGATAATGTGTATGATCATCACAGGCAATAGCAATGGTGTAACAGACAACCGATCTAACCTTACAAAAGGAGAAACGGACAAAGTAGCCCTCAAGACCAATAACGACTAACGACCATACGTATACAATATGCAACAGGAATAACGCAAACATTCAAACACCCCAATTATAATATTCAGTTATAATCATAATACATACACTGAAAGACTTTTATGTGCTTAGATATTGTTTAAAAAATAGTATTACTTTTCGTTGTTAACTGCATTTAAAATTCAGTCTTATGACGTTGACATAAGGCTCAATTTTCTTTATTCCAATTAAAATACTCATAAAAGCAAGTTTAAAAAAACAAAAAATTGCTGAAATCGATTCAGTATCCAATTCTTAACAAACTACTTTCATGTTTGCGTTTATTATGTTGCATGTTGTATACGTCATTAGAAAATTATTTCATTATCGTCGTTGCGACTTTAAGACCTCTTATGTGTAAAAATCACTTTTATGAGAAAACCGATAAAACCGTCTACTGAAAAAAATATAATGAAACCAAAAAATAATGGAATCAGCCACATGATTTCCTGCTTTTTACTTTGCTATTGTTGGTTGAAATGAAAAGTAATGTTATGGTAAAACAGTTTAAAAAGTGATTTTGCCAAAAGTGACACATAAGAGGTCTTAAAGTCGCAACGACGATATACTACATAAATACTATGGCGGTTCATTTCAAAGCGCAGTGAGGAAAATGTTACAGCGATGTTAAGATATTTTTGTTGTAATAGTCCCGGTAGGAGTGCTGCACTTTGCAACGCCATACGTTTTTTCTCACTGCAATTTGAAATGAGCCACTATAATGACTATTGTAGTACATTGAAATAGCTTTCTAGAGATATAATTTCTTTTATTATTTCACTTCGTCGCGTTTGTTGCTAGTTGCAAGCGTGGTGGTAAGCGCATACAGGGCCTGAGATGGAGCACACGAATCCAAGTAACAGAGGGATTCCACTAGACTCTTTGGTCGTTATTGGTCTTGAGGACCAAGGGACATTCTCGCCGATTCTCCTTTGTATGGGTTGCGGGGGTCTGATGGCATGACTCCATGTAAATACTGGTATTCAGCCGCATCTGGTTAAACTGGAAGCTGATCCCAACATGGTTGGGCAAGGCTAGGCTTGTATGGTAATGACAGTAACTGTGAGACATATCTTGTGAGATTGAGATTAAAGCACACAGTGCTGACATTTAGACGAATATTAATATTAATTTTAGACGTTTTTTGTACAGTTATTTTGTAATGTTGTGTTGTTTATACAGCTTTTCTCGTCATTAAGAATGCAACAATCGATATATTTTTGATCGATTTAAAATTGGAACTATTAATATTGGTTGTTTTCATTGGAAATACTTCTCATTCTCTCTGTATGTATTGAGATAAAGTTATAAACTTACGAAGTGCTTGTTAACATGTTAAGAAGCTATGTAGTTTTTAAGTAGAAAACTTTGTATATATTTATCTAGATTCTTAATTGAAGTGTTAAGTGGACAAAGGTGTTATCTGACAAAATTGAAAAATATGTCATTTTTACATTAGCAAAGGTTCTGACTGGTGATAAATCGTCATATGAGCTCGAAACACGGATATTCTAATTATTTATGGAGTTACAAAGTATAGCAAAGGTGTTATCTGTTGTTGAAATTTTACTAAACTTGGGAGCAAATAAATCGAGCCACTCCTTTTTTCACGTGTCCTGGTTATTAGTTTTTGTTTCATGAATTATACAAGGTTAGTCAGAAAGGGGGTACTAATCCGAAAGGGTGTTAAAGTACACATAATAATGAATAACTTTTGTTCTACAACTTTTCCCAAAAGTCAATAGTTTAAGAGAAATAGCTGTTCAAAAATCTCAAAAAAAAAAGTCTCTAAAATCTATCTATCCCCAGTTATGATCAGCTGTGTTTACATTATTTAGGTCATATTTGGGGTCATGAATTAGAAGCACCATTTTCTGAATTTGTAATTAAAGCAGGGATGAAGAATTTTTTATAAAGTAAATAAAAATCATTTTATTTGAAAAAAATATATATCGAATTTTGAAATTTTAACACTTGCTTCCAAACAGTCATCAGCGATACTATAAGTGGGCTTCGGATTAGTACCCCCTTTCCGACTAACCTTGTATAATTCAAAATACAAAAAAACTACTCTCATCGTAAAGACGTAAACTTTTAGACGATATATGTTTACAAGTGATCTGTGATCATAATACCAAAAATAATAACAATTATACCTACGTGAAAAATAGAAGTGGCTCGATTTATTTGCTCCCAAGTATATTTTAAAATGACCATTACTACATTTGAACTATTTGCTAGTAAACACATTTGTCCACTTGACGCTTCAATTGTGAAAGTGACTTTCAACCCTAAATATTTTTTTTCTGAAATCAGGAATATATTAACATCATTGTTTATTGTTAATAAATCAGCGATTCTCAAACTTATTTTTATGTGGTCTTACATGTTCATTGGCGAACGTACACGCGCTCGTTTTAAGAACCTTTGTCATAGAATCTTTTGATGTTATTGTAAATGTATGTTGTTATTGTCACTTCAGAAAGTGTATGTATGTCTCGTGTGAAACACTAGAAATAGAAGCTTACTGTGAATATACACTAGGTACAAAGAATTAGCCAAATTAATATAATCCAAATATACAAACTTGTATAGTATTTAGTCGTTTTATTTTATTTCATTTTATTTATAAATAGAAGCACTTTTAATTTGTGGACTAGCTCAATGACCTTTCTGTCCACGTTTTTCGATTCTTCTTGTGAGTAGAAGCACGGGGTGCCCGCGTCCGTGCTACACGCAACGACTTGCATGGCAAACAGTTTGTGCAAACGTTTGCACAAGCCATGCACTTCTTCTCTATTGCCGTTACGAGCATAGCTCATTCCGTGTTGTAAATATTAGCCAGTCAGCAAGGTTGGTAGCGGGGCTGACTGCCCAGGGTGCGCCGAACGTACGTAAATATCGTCACTTGTGGAGGCTCTTTTCATGCACCCCAAACGATGCACTGTGTCTGCCACATGACAGCGACTTGCCTGGCTTGTGCAAACGTTTGCGTAAACGGTATTGTCCGTTTAAAGTACACTGTGCGGTGTACCGTTTGACCGTCTTAACGTCCTCGCTTACTTGCGCAAATAAAGTTGATCGTGTAACCGATCCAAACACCACCTCAAAAGTATCGCTTCGCTTCATAGACTATGAAGGTTTAATACCTGTTTATCAGATATATAACCTCATTTGTCATTTGAACGCGAAACAGAGACAGTCAATGAGCACTTACAAAAAAAAAACATCACCATCAAAAGTGACGCAGCCTTATTTTCGCACATTTTTACAATGAAACAGTATCTTTAGAAATAATTCCCGATGGAACAAAAAGTGGTGGATAGTGAATTAGCCCAGAGAGACCTTGGCATGTGTGTGTGCAAGGGAGGGCCGACCCTGGAAATACTGAAGGACATACAGCGGCTGTATGAGGAGAAGATGGAACTCATTGACGTGAATGGAGGGTCAGCTAAAATGCAGGTGAGGTTGCTAGAATAAAAACTCGTTAAAGCTTCGTCCTAGCTGGGCAGCGCGCAGTGCGTTACGTCGGGCAGAACAGCGCATCATTATAACGCAGTCGATGTGTCTTAATAGCTGCATTTTAATAGTCTTTATAGTATTTGATGAGTAATGCTAAATTCATTTTTTTTCGCAGTTAAACCGCTAAAAACAAACTATTCGCGCCGTTCTGTTAGATGCGCTGCTCATGTAGGCTAGAAGGCATGTCGTTTGTTATTTTCGCGACGCGATGCTCGACACAATGCAACGTACTTTTGAGTGAGTGTGTAAGGGCATAGAAATTAAATTAAATGTTAATGTCCAAGAGAAATGTTTAATAAACTTCACTAAAACAATGTTGCTTAAAAAATATAATATAAATGTTCAAAAATATGTTTAAACATGTTAGATGTTGAGCGAGCTCGATATAAACCGAAAGACGTGACGATGTTAAATTTTCTTAATTAACATAATTTGCAGTATTTTTAACTAGGTCAAAGTACACACGGCTACACATCAAGCTATATATTTCCAGTTTACACTGACTTCTCATAGTAAGGAAATCTTATACAATGCGAGATCAGCTTATATTGGAAATGTATAGCTTGATCTGTAGCCGTGCGTACAATGTGTGGTTGCTGACCGTACAGAGTGAGTTGTGTGTGTTATTTAATGAGATCACTAAGAGTTGTAAAGATAGGACAGTATAAAACACTTCATTTATTTATTTCAACTTTAATAGTACAGTTAGCATACTTATTACTACTGAAAGATTTAATGCAAGAACACTTTCATAACACTAGGAAAGAAATCAAACATTGAGATACTACTATTCATTGTCGTGTCGGATGTGCAGTTCACTTGCAGTTCTGATTACGAATATGGATCGAAATAATTATGATTCACCAAAAGTGACGTCATTAGTCCCCCCCCAGGTTCTTCAGGTAAGAGGTCGCTGTTGCGAATCCTCTTGAGGTAAATTCTCAGGTTCGCTTATGACGCGGAATTTGCCGCTTTTTCCACTGCGCACCTACTACTATACATAATACCTACAACTAAGTAGAACTCATACAATACGCGTGGCAAAAAGCGTCTCCATAAACTCTTACACATCGTCCGTTATGTTTGAATTGTCTGCTCTGACGAAGTCTTACTAACCATTAACGACTCTACTAAGTAGAACTCATACAATGCGCGGCAAAATGCGTCTCCATTAACTCTTAACACAATCAATTATGTTTGAATTGTCTGCTCTGACGAAGTCTTACTCACCATTAACGACTCTATTAAGTAGGATTCATACAATACGCGCGGCAAAACGCGTCTCCATTAACTCTTAACACAATCAATTATGTTTGAATTGTCTGCTCTGACGAAGTCTAGTCACCATTAACGACTCTATTAAGTAGAACTCATACAATGCGCGCGGCAAAACGCGTCTCCATTAACTCTTAACACAATCAATTATGTTTGAATTGTCTGCTCTGACGAAATCTAGTCACCATTAACGACTCTATTAAGTAGAACTCATACAATACGCGCGGCAAAACGCGTCTCCATTAACTCTTAACACAATCAATTATGTTTGAATTGTCTGCTCTGACGAAGTCTTACAGCGATTACGCACTGCATCCGATCCGGATTCGTGAAAACAAGAATGTAAAAAACTCGGACCGAATTCGGATATTGCTTTGCGCACTGCATCCGATCCGAATACGTGAAATACGAATCTAGAGTCTAAAAAACTCGGATCGAATTCGGATATCGCTTAAGGCTTCTACACACCAAAGCCGCCGACCCGGCGGCTTTACCCGCCGGGTTATGCCGGCGGCCAACTAACGCGAACTAAGCGAGCGAACATAACGCAAAACAACCCCGGCGGCATAACCCGCCGGGTTAAGCCGCCGTGCCGGCGGCTTTGGTGTGTAGAGGCCTTTACGCACTTATCCGATCTCTGATCCAAATTCAAACAATTCAGGGGCCATCTTTGGCATATCCATTTGGCGTCATATGCGTCATAGGCGTAATGCGAAAGCGCTCATACAAATAGTACTACGGCTATTTCGGTCCGTCAATATTTCTTCCGAATTGGAGACTCACGGATGACGGAGAGAAATCGGATGATGGAAGTCGGATCTAGTGCGTAAACTAGCATACAAATAGTTCTATGACTACTTCGGAACGTATTTTCTCGGATTCGGATCGGATGCAGTGCGTAATCGCTCTTAGTCACCATTAACGACTCTCGCGGGTCTTTGCCTTCTGACCAGGAACAACTCATAAAAGGTGTCATCTGTTATCTTTTGTAACAGCTACAAGTGCAAGTACTCCGGTCCTGGGTGAGTGACCTAGTAGGTCAGAACACACTGCTGGCGCGCGCCGTTGAGGAGTTGGAGGCAGAAGCCACCACCAAACTGCTTATTGAACGCCGGAAAAATGCCGAGGTATGCATTCTTGTGTTTAATAGACTAAAAAAGGAGGAGGTTGTCCATTTGTCTGTAGTCTGCGTAAACATTTTTTTATGTACGTTTGAGTATATTTATCTCCTCTATTTTGTAAGGGATTTGAATGTTTCTTTATATGAAAGGATTTAAGTACCGTCAAGTTGGTCCCATTTAAATTATATATCATGATCTGATGGATGGAGCACTTTGAAGATATGTAATGGAATTCCTCAACGACGAACATCACAGGTATCGTGATTGGGATAGAGTAAAAAAATAATTAGAAACCCTGCTATTAAATCGCTAGATACCAAAATAGTATATATTCTATAGAGGAATCCTTCGTATATCTCTGTTATTTTGATTCGAGTGCTCCATTTTAGACCTTGTCCGCGCATACCATCTGGTATAATTAGGGTCAAACCAGACCAAGCCGAATAATAAAAAAAAAAACAAATAAAAATCCAACTGCTTTGCAGTTCTCTAAGCAGAAGATGGTTTGCCTGATTTATAAGTCGCCTTTAAGGCGCCAATGTAATTAGAAACACATATTTTACTTACCTTACACACTTGCTTAGCAATCGTTTGGTGCAGTCGTTTTGACTTTGTTGCTAAAACCTGGCACTCGTACACCACCTGATGTTAGACCTATTATTTTAAGTAATTTCTACTTTTGTTGGTACCAAAAATCAAAAGGAACAGTAATATTATTGTCAGTTTATGAAAACTTAAATGAATAATACGTACTTCTTATAATTTACCTACTTAGTCACGTAAATTCTGGACTTAAAAACCCTGGTCTCCATCAGATGATGTCCGAGCTCCGTGCGGAATGCGCGGCGCTGCGCCGGCGCCTCGCGCGCAAAGACTCCGACCTCCGAGGTCTGGTGGAGGTGCTGCGGAGACTCCGGGAGTTCGACTACTGCACGCTGGATGGCATACACTTTTTCGAGGTCACAGAATCCGATATATTTGGGTCGGTGGAATGGTGAGTTTGGAGTTTGAGGTATTAGTAGTTTTAGTATTATCAGTAGTGACTCTGGTAGAAAAACGTTGTTGCGCCAGCGCTGCGGCGCGGGTTCGTCTACGAACGCAGTGCTGCGGCGCAGGTTCGTCTACAAACGCAGCGCTGCCGCAGCGACGTGTTATTACTAGAAAATCTCATAGCTAGTAGTTACTACATAGGTGGTAACTGTATGAATACCATTGGAATAGCTTTTTACTCCTTTGCGAGGGAAAGGGTTAATAGATGGAAAGGACAATGGGACAAAACGTCCCCAGTAGTGTAGCACTTTCTAACCTATTGTATATGAAAGACCTTATTAATCTCTTAATTTCATTGTATGACAGCTCATCTGTAAAATGTATAGTTTAATAGTTATTTAGCATGAAAGTAACATAAAAATTACCTAAAAAAAATGCTTATATTATTACTTCAATATGAATATAATTATGATAGTTAGTGATAAGGGGTTATTTGAAGAGCTCCAAAGCTAGTGTAATAATAGTTCAGTGTGGGAAAGAGATAACGAGAGGCGCACGCGTACAGAGGCGAGAGCAAGACGCGGCGCGCAGCCCTAGGCAGCGGTTACCATTTTCAAACGTAATATCACCCGACAGGGTTTACATTACCTGCGCATCGTACTCAGAATTGCATCCCCGACGAACAGTTCGGTTTTCGAACCAAGCACTGTTGCAGTCGACAATTGCACCGCGTAGTCGCTCCCGCTTCATGCGCTCGTACAAAACGGGCATGCTATTCTTCGACGTAGCAAAAGCCTTCGACAAGAACTGGCACAACGGTTTATTGTACAAACTCGTACAGTCTCGTGCTCATTATTCGAGACTTTCTGTCGGATCGCTCCTTCCGCTATCGCCTACAAGGCACCTTCTCGTCTCCTCGCCCTATCCGCGCCGGAGTTGTGTAGTAATATCGCCCCTTTTGTTCACGCTGTATACCAGCGACATTCCCAAATGTGGATTCGCCAAGTTGGCTCTCTTCGCCGACGACACAGCCATCTACTTTTCCGGTAGGAGTCTCGACATTATCACTCGAACCGCAGCTAGCGCCGTCGGGGTCTGGTTCCGGAAATGGAGAATAGAGGTGAATCCCGAAAAGAGCGCAGCCGTTCTTTTCGAGAGATACGGTGATTCCCACACCCATATCCGTCCCGTCCTCATGTTCGGGCAAATTATAATACTCTTCATTTAGGAGTTTTTGATTCATTGACTGTATAAACCGTTCATTTTGAATATACATAATGACTCATTCTTTAACCCTTTAACGGGCAGTAACATTTTAGGAAAAGTAAATAACTAACAATTTGACAATTTCTTATGAAAATAAAAAATTAAATGAAGAAAAACATTTTTTAAGTATCATTTGTATTTTTTATTAGAGAAAATAGTAAAAAATTGTAAAAATTACAGGTTTTATTAAAAAAAAATATAACAGGAAGGGTTTCTCAACATGTCCCAAAAAACATGGTGGCAAATATATTGCCGTTGCCCTTGAAAGGGTTAAGTCAGTATATCATTTATTTTTCAGCCAATAATTGATTTAAAATGAGGAAATAATAAAAAATTAAATATCATTTTTATCTTATTTTAAACCGATTTCATTCATTCCTTCACTCATTCTCGACTATTCATTCATTCGTTCATTCATTCAAACTCACTCTATGATGCTACAAGGGTGGGGACGGGGTCCATACATTTTGTCCCATTGTCCTTTATTGAAATAGAGAAAATTCATTCATTTAACAGACACAATTTTAAACCCTTTGCATTTTGAGTTTTTCTTAATAGAAAAACTTAATAACACTTTGGAATTGACCAATAACTACACGCATATGCAAAGTCGTGCAAGTTATAGGAACGATGTCTTCATTGGTCACATTGAGGACGTTAAGAGTATTACTTCTTTGCTAATAAATGGATCACTACTACTTTGTCCCGCTTGCACAACAACTCACTAAATACAAATAGCGCTAGGTACACATAATTAATATAATACATCATTCTGCTTCTAACAACTTCAACCAATTGACAGAAATACAATGTCATTTTAAATATATTTACCGTTAATTGTATTTAACGAGTTGTTTTGTTGTGCAAGCGGGCTACAAAGTAAAAGCTGTAGGTCGTCAGTTGTGCAAGCGGGACACAAGGTAAAAGCTATCGGTCGGCCTAAGTTTTTTTTTTCTAGTTTTTTATAATTTTCGACGTCACTTACGAATTAGTTTCCCTTTTGAAACTAGGTACACATTTTACTGTATTATTTTCAAAAAAGAGCAAACGTGAATTTATTTAGAATTCCGTGTCTACCTTAACTGAAATAAACGACAAAATTGATCTCAATAACGAAAAAACTGATCAGTTAAGATCAATTTCGTAGGTGTATTTAATTTTAGAAGATACTAATGCTTAATTTATTACGCAGGCGACAAAAGAAACTAGAACAGGGAGATTCAGTGAAGCCACGAAGTAACATGAAACAAGACTCAAAGGAATCACACAAATATTATAAGAACAGTCGACATTACAGAGTTGGATAAAAGTTTTTTGTTTTTATTATTTATTTAATATTTTTGAATAAACCTACTTTGATTTTTATAAATTTGGTTTTATTTTTCACTTTCATTGCCAATTTCTTACAAATTGAAGATTGAATTCCTTAAAAAAGCTTGCTTAATTATTGCTCCAGTCTTTCGAGCTGTATGAGAATAGCTCTTTAATATTGCTGGGTTTATGCTGAGATAGCTTTTTTTTATATTTTAGATTAGAGATTTAATAGAGATTAGAGAAGTAAACTTCCAAGAAGCTGATTTTTACTGCACTAAAACCCCTCTGGTAGCCTTCAGCAAAAGCAAAGGCTCGTACATATCGCAACATAACATGGTATTATTATACTATTTGGACACAACACAGCACAGTACGCAACGCAACGTAGCACAGTACGCAACGCAACGTAGCACAGTACGCAACGCAACGCAGCACAGTACGCAACGCAACGTAGCACAGTACGCAACGCAACGCAGCACAGTACGCAACGCAACGTAGCACAGTACGCAACGCAACGCAGCACAGTACGCAACGCAACGTAGCACAGTACGCAACGCAACGTAGCACAGTACGCAACGCAACGCAGCACAGTACGCAACGCAACGTAGCACAGTACGCAACGCAACGTAGCACAGTACGCAACGTAGCGCTGTACGCAACGTAGCACAGTACGCAACGCAACGTAGCACAGTACGCAACGCAACGTAGCACAGTACGCAACGCTACGTAGCACAGTATGCAACGCAATGTAGCACTGTACGCAACGTAGCGCAGTACGCAACGTAGCACAGTACGCAACGCAACGTAGCAATGTACGCAACGCAACGTAGCACAGTACGCAACGCAACGTAGCACAGTACGCAACGCTACGTAGCACAGTACGCAACGCAATGTAGCACTGTACGCAACGTAGCGCAGTACGCAACGTAGCACAGTACGCAACGCAACGTAGCAATGTACGCAACGCAACGTAGCACAGTACGCAACGCAACGTAGCACAGTACGCAACGCTACGTAGCACAGTATGCAACGCAATGTAGCACTGTACGCAACGTAGCGCAGTACGCAACGTAGCACAGTACGCAACGCAACGTAGCACAGTACGCAACGCAACGTAGCAATGTACGCAACGCAACGTAGCACAGTACGCAACGCAACGTAGCACAGTACGCAACGCAATGTAGCACTGTACGCAACGTAGCGCAGTACGCAACGTAGCACAGTACGCAACGCAACGTAGCAATGTACGCAACGCAACGTAGCACAGTACGCAACGCAACGTAGCACAGTACAAAACGCTACGTAGCACAGTATGCAACGCAATGTAGCACTGTACGCAACGTAGCCCAGTACGCAACGTAGCACAGTACGCAACGCAACGTAGCAATGTACGCAACGCAACGTAGCAATGTACGCAACGCAACGTAGCACAGTACGCAACGCAACGTAGCACAGTACGCAACGCTACGTAGCACAGTATGCAACGCAATGTAGCACTGTACGCAACGCAACGTAGCACAGTATGCAACGCAACGTAGCACAGTACGCAACGCAACGTAGCACAGTACGCAACGCAACGTAGCACAGTACGCAACGCTACGTAGCACAGTATGCAACGCAATGTAGCACTGTACGCAACGCAACGTAGCACAGTATGCAACGCAACGTAGCTCAGCACACAACGCGACACAATTGGCCACGCCTTATTTTTTTTAATCAAATATCTCAAAATTCTTTCGAGGGTTTCTTTCGAAGAACTCACGCCAGTATTCAGATTTAAAAAAAAAACCTACGATTCATAAAGTTACATTGATTAAAATTCATTTGAACTTTATGGGCCTTCTTGAAAGTACAGAAAAATAACATTACCAAATCGACGTTTTGAAAAAAAAAATATCAGATGACGGACTGTCAGTGTCAGTGTCAAAATGTAATATTTGTAGTGTTGGGTAGGACACGACTTGAAAAAGAGTTTGTAAGAGTAGCCTCTTTTTTGCTCTGAGCCAGTACCTACAATGTACTACTTCAAATGAGGCGAGGCGTACTGAAGCTCGGTGATAGATTGAACTAAAGAGTACGAATATGACATTTGACGTTACTGCGGCGAGTCGAGTCGCGGTCGCGTAATGTCCACTGACACCTTAGAATAAGTACTAAAGCATAGAAGGAGCGCTACTTGGCATAAACGAATCAAAATATAGCCATGCTATTTACTCATATGGCGGACTCGCTGTTGTTAGAGCGGGAAAAATAAACTTTTGACAGGCCGTAAAAATTAATTTTGTAACCTTTTGTACAGAGACTAGGGATGAGGGTATTCACACTATTAGACTATAGCTATCGATAAAATAAAGTCATCGTATAATGTATATTACGAAATATCTGAAGTAGTATTGTAAGACCGAAAGAAGGTGACTATGATTGTGTTAACCAAATAACAGCCATGCCGGATATTGCCATAGTACATATAAATACTTACTTCTTAGAAAGTTATAATGACAAAAGTAAAGTTATAATATCATTATTATTCAGCCGAAAGATGCCCACTGCTGGACATAGGCCTCTCCCGAGCATCATCACTTCGACTGGTCCTGTTACTATCGCTATCAATAAATAAAGTCATCGTTTTAAGTATAAATGTATATTATTTAATTTGCAATTACTAAAAGCTTCACAAAAGTTCAATACATTATTATTGAGTATTCCTTGTAATGTACTTAGACATGCACGTTTTTTTCTGTCACTAGAACGGCGCCACGTGGTCTCAGGTAAGTTGTCAATTTCGAGGCGCTGGAAATTTTAAACAAAATAATGTTTGTTTTATATATAATAACTAGCGACCCGCCCCGGCTTCGCACGTGTACGTTTTATAGCTTAAAACCTTCCTCTTGAATCACTCTATCTATAAAAAAAACTGCATCCCTAAAAATACAAGATTTTAAAGATAATTACGGTAAAGAGGTGTAAAAGTTAGTGGCACCAAATGCAAACTGATTGAGAAGTAAGTTAATCATCGTTTATTTAATACGTTAATTTTGTTTAGATTCACTGTTCTCCTAATTATTTTATCTATCAGGCTTGAAGATTACGACTGTATTAACAGCATTTATTTGAAAGATAAACAAGACAATGAAATATTATCTGAAATAGTCTATTGTATGAATGGCCGTAAGAAGATGTCAAACGTAATGTTGCAAGAATAAAAAGATTTTTATTTTTTTATTTTCAATCAAGCTAAATCCAGTGCGGGGCTAATCTGTCCCAATTTTTTTTAAAGAAATTACTCGAATTCTTTTACTTCCTGTAGACATGCAATTCAATAAGAACTTAGGCTTTTAAATTTAGATTGAAGGTATAATGTTGGTATAGAGTCCTCCTTCAGTCTCCGCCATTTGCCAGAACGAGTAAAAGAAGATAAAGTGAAATGGCTGGAGCAAATTCTGTGGTGCTTTCTTGGATCCCAACCAATTTCGTAAGCTACCACGGCAATCCATTTATTTCGAAAATATTCGTCACAGAGAAACCTAAATGAAAAAAAATGTATAAATACCTAATTAATTAAACCTAACACAAAAATCACGTTGTCGATAGATTTATCGATAAAATTTTCGCACCCCTTTAATAATTTCTTTGGCGCATATTCATAATGATAAATAGATAAGATTTAGATAGTTTAAACTTATTTATTTTACTTCTTCTAAAAGGTAATGTCTTACTTTTACTTATTTAATGTATAATGAAATATTAAAGGAAAATCTATGAATAAACATAAAAATACTACGTACTTGTGGAAGCCGATATTTTCACTTCGATTTTTTGTACGTCCCTTGCGAGATTTACATTTTTTTACTATTCAGGACATAGCGCACACTCTTATTTATAAGAACAATATGCACTTACACAAAACACAATTAATGAAATATAAATTCTTGACTAAAATATTTTTTCAAATCACCGCGCCACTGTCACAAGTATTATACGACAAAATTTAAAATATCGTTGTCGTTTGACAGGCGGTACTAGTGGCGGGCTATTTAATTTGGTAGCGTTAGAATTGGATCAAAATCTCGAAATTGCTCTTATTTGACAGATGCCCCTGTACGTTTTTCAAGTACCGAGGCGGCTTCTATGCTTTAGTACTTATTCTAAGACTGACACTGACACACTGACAATGACGTGCTATTGTAGCATGTGCCTCGTTCCCTCTCTGTCTCACCCTACAGTTTACTTACCGAGAGTAACGAGTAATGCGACTACCGCGACATAAAAGTTGAAGTAGTACACTTTTAAATGTTGAGCCGCTCTTACATTTTGACGTCATGTACGGGACAAATGTACTGCCTCTTGTATGTCCTACTCAACACTAAATATTTGTTTACACAACACCACACAACACAACAGTACAACACAAAGTAACGTACACAGAGTACGGTAATACAAAGAGAGTAACGTACCATACCGTAGCGCAACGCAACAAAACAAATGGCGTACAAAAATTGCATCTGTCCTTGACCACTTTATTTCAAAAAACAGAACACACACAAACTCAGGGCAGGATTGGAGGAGGACAACAATGTCTTCAGTCTTGGGGCCTCCTCAAGAGAGGAGCCTCCATAAGTGAGGGGCCTCCACAAGAGGGACCTCCACGATATGAGTTACTGTTTTTTTTTAGATAAGAAAAGTAATTACACCCTACACTCAATACTTTAATTAATGCATTCCATAATGTAATTTTAACAGGTGCTATGCTTAAGACTATGCGATCAATTACGAACCCTGTTGTATACAGCATATTTTAGTAGGAGAGATGAAGAGCGCCTACATTTTTGCTTGAATGCAATTCGATTTTTGAAATATTGTTGAAAGATATTTTGTAGTATAAATTGCCTTCATAGTTATTACAATTTTTTATTAAAGTATTATTTTATGCTTTAGCAGCTTCTGTCAAGCGCGGTTCAGACTACGCTATAATATAAAGCATTACCTATAGCAAATATTGTATAGCACAACGATATCGCTCAGCATACATTTTATATGGACACGTTCACACAACGCTATGCCATAAAGTATTGGCTTGCTGTACGTGATAAACTTAAGCGATTCTCAGAGCTATATATCACACGATTCTCCGATTCCCGCCAGCCTCACTTTTACCCCGTTCGTCGCCCGACAGATCGCCATCAAATAATTTGCTATACATAGTAGACCAGCTTGTGATATAGTGTTTAGTGTGAACGTCGTGCTATATTGCGTCATAAGCTATAACTAAGGTAAAGGCACCTAATTCCGCGGTGTTTTCACCATAACTAGAAAGAACATTAAAAATTAAGTATTTAATATACCTTTCTGTAGAGATGGTTATTTTTATCAGAAGTATTATATATCTTATTTTTGAAATATACTCACAGTTTGACAATAAAAGTTTATTAATAATGTCAAATTATTTAAAAATATGAAGAAGTCCGAAGCACCTAATTCCGATGTAAAAATCCTAATTCCGATGCATTTGGTTCCTAATTCCGAGTGTACAAAATGCAAAGGAAAGGAGGTGGGGAGAATGATACATGATGTTCAAAAAATCAAGTCAATTTATCTTTGTTTGTCTTTGGATCAGTCTCAGACTCTGTCTTACATGATTATTAATATGGTACCACAATATGTAATTTACTTAGATAGGAATTCGGGAATATTGTACTGTCGAGAAACTTTATAAACACTACTGCCATTATGAATTGCTGTAATAGCATTTTGGAGATCCTCTTCCGTGTATTTTTTTCTTGGCTTCATTCTCCTACAATAAAACAATTATAATAATAAAACAATTTTATTAATTTTATTATAAGTACATAATATATAAGTATAACTATATCTGAGTATATCGGAATATGAAAGTTATTTTAAAGGGCAAATTTATATTCTTGCAGTTACTAAAACAATACTAAAGTTTTGAACAAGCTGCGTAAGATAATAATAATAATAATAACCGCTCACACGTTTGTTGCCCCCTTCGCCTATGTACTGGCGGCTTTACAGGGGGCCCAGCTAGTGAGCTGGCGAGTCACCGTCTGCCAACACAATTCAATTTCAAACTTGAAAGGCAGGCGCCGTTTTCTTCCGGCAATAGAAGTTATCTAGTCCACCTAACACCCCTTCCCATAGACCAGATATTTTTCACCATATTTTACAATAGTCTTGCACGACTCATCTCATCAGACTCGTCTCATCAGACGGTCCATGACTGTACTCCAATAGTGCAGCCGTGGATAGTCCCCGGTTGGTGCCCCACCCCATTTTAGATTAAAGTTCTCAAAAGGGCCTCTGCGCGTTGGACCTGTGTCCCCGTGTATGCCTTCCAAAAGACCGGACATCTTCCGCACGGAAGATGAACCGTGATTTAAAGAGAGATACAAATAATAATAATAATAATTATTATTATTCCGCTCACACGTCTGTTGCCCCCTTCGCCTATGTACTGGCGGCTTTTCAGGGGGCCCAGCTAGTGAGCTGGCGAGTCACCGTCTGCCAACAGGTTTCAATTTTAAATGTTGAAAGGCAGACGCCGTTTTCTTCCGGCAATAGAAGTTAAATAATCCATTTAACACCCCATCCCATAGACCAGTTTTATTTTTACCATATTTCACAATAGTTATGCACCCACCTGGGACGGTCCATGACTGTACTCCAATAGTGCAGCCGTGGATAGTCACCGGTTGATGCCCCACCCCATTTTAGATTAAAATTCTCAAAGGGGCCTCTGCGCGTTGGACCTGTGTCCCCGTGTATGCCTTCCAAAGGACCGGACGTCTTCCGCATGGAAGATGAGCCGTGAACTGAGAGAGATAATAATAAATATTTTTGGGACATTTTTGGGTAATGAACACTCTGTATTTAACGTGTGCCAATACCACGGAATTAGGTGCTAATATAACCTTATTCCGACTTAAATACATCGGAATAGCGTTTTATAATACTAAATCAAGATTTCTAATTACGAGTAATAAAAAGAAAAAGATTTTTTAATATTAAACAAATAAATTAATGTTCAATTGCGATATCTTTGTAAAAATATACAAAGCTCACTCAGATTATATCAGAACACATTAATAACTTAATTTTCTGTACTTAGCTTTTCCATACAACGAATTAATAACGTACCTAAACAGGCAATCTTTGACCTGCTATAATTAGTAAATGCGAAGCCATAGTGTACCTCGGAAATAGATTTTTATATCTATTGGTTATTTAAGTAATCAGAGCCAAAATATTAAGTTCGTAATCACAAATCTGCCTTCAAAATTTAAAAAAAAGTTAACGTCTATTAAATTGCATTTCCGTGGTATACATCGGTATTTAGGAACCAACTAAAATATTTGGCACCTAATGCCGCGGTATTTTAAAAACTTATTTTCTCCTCAATTTGTAAAGAAAATATTAAAATGTTAACTGTTTTCAATAAAAAATATAACCCTTCCAATATTTCAACCTAAACAAAAACTCACACGGTATAAAATTATCATACAAAACACTATTTAACAAATCGTATTAATCACGTGCATAAGGTCCGAAATGTATGAAGCGCGCGTTCGAGTCAGCTGCTAGCGTCAAACTTACTGTTTATTTTAAAACGTTAAAGCACCAAACCACTCTTTTGCTCATTTATACATGAACAGATAAATTATTAATTGATTAATGTATCTTGCAAACAAAAAGAACTTGTAAATTGCTTGAAAATGCCGTTATTCTAAATACATCGGAATATGGTGCCATTTTTAGAACCCCTCGGAATTGGGTGCCTTTACCTTATTAGCTTATGACGCATTATGCTTTACTATGTAGCGAAATAGTATAGCATAGTCTGAACTGCCCTTAAAAAGAGAAAAAAGTTCATATTCACGAGGAACTTTTAAAAACATTTCATTGGGCCTCCATTTCTTCATTGACGCAGGGCCTACGGACCTTTAGTCCGGCCCTGCACAAACTCGAATCTACTGCACCAGACTTAATACAAACAAATAAAAGCGATGTTTTGTAAATTACATTTAAAATTATTTTGTTATTGTTCAGAGGAACGCGAAGAACATTAATTGCAGTAAAGTGTCGGAGATGAAAATACTGAACGAGACTCTACACAAGGAGAATTTAGCCAAAGATAGGTAATAAATAAATATTATGTCCCACTGCTGAGCAAAAGCCTCTTCTCGTACAGAGAAGGAACGAGCATTGATCGCCACGCTTGCTCACTGCGGGTTGGCGATTTCAGACCATTAAAGTCCAGGTTTCCTCACGATGTTTTCCTTCACCGAATGTCAGCGGCGTCTTAGATTAACTAAGAAAGTACTTATGACGTTGAAAAAGTCACATTGGTACATGGGTTTGAACCCGCAACCTGGTACTTAATAAGCGGGTCTGTTCTGTATCTCCGGGCCCCCACAACATTATTACATTACGGGATGATGACCCCGTCATCCCCTTCGAACCTAACCTATCCATGTCGGGGTGCGAACAAACAATATTCGTAAAAAAATAATTCTACTGTTTGATAAGTTTGTTAAACAAAAAAATGTGATTAAAAATTCATTGAATTGTGTTTCTGTGAAATATGTTTCATTCAAGTAAATAGTCTTTGAAACAATAATATTCAAAATAAAATTACAAGGACTAATTATTATATGAGACATTTTCTGGGAAACGAAATTCTATGAAATTTCTGTCTGCGAAACAAGGGGACAGCGTCTAGTGGTCGCAAGGGCGACTGCTGAGCGTGAGGTCTTGGGTTCGATCTCCAGGTTGGGCAATGTTATTGGGTTTTTCCGTGTGGAATTTCTCAGTAGCAGCCCGGAGTCTGGATTTGTGCCCGGTTGATGGCAATAGGCTCGCCCCCCATTACATGGGATAAAAACATAACGGCGAAATGTGGGTGTACTACATACCTCTGCCCAACCCTTTAGGAAATACAGGCGTGATTTTATGTTATATTTGTATTTTTGTTGATCAGAATATTTTATTCCGAATTTACTGATCTGATTAATCTGATCAGACGTGTCGGACGACTATGATTATTCTAAAGTGGTCACTAATACAATGGCTCAATTTCCAAAATAAAAGTTGATCGCTCTGGTCTCTAAAGTTTCAAACCTAAATATTTCCAACACTGCTTGGTTAAAATCGAGGTCAATATAAAAATAGGCTTATTTAGACACCTTCTTTTTGAAATAAAAACACGGAACACAATTAATATCAATACCGGTATATAAAATGCAATGCACCAGAGAGGTCAACCAAATACGCTGATTTTGGAGATCATCCCAATTAAAATCTTCTGTATGTTTTCTTTTCTTTTATTTTCTTGTTAAGTATAAAAAGTACATGTTTTACAGAGAGATAAGACAGCTGAACAAGGACGCGCAGACATACGAACAGACAATCATGAACCTGAGGAGAGAGATGTCCAACTGCAAGTATCATACGCCGTAAGTTTAATTTTATCACAACTAATTAGATTCGGCTAACACAAGTAGATTTATATTATACATATACATACATACATAAACTCACGCCTTTTTCCCATGAGGGTAGGCAGAAACTGTAGAACGCCACATACTACGATCTTCGCATACTCATTTCGCTTCGTCCGCGTTCATACATCTTGTCATACACGCACACCGAATGAGAGTACTACGCACCTGTCCTTTTTGAAGATCATCACCAATAACATCGATGTATGTCCTTCTAGGGCGTCCTCTACTGGTACATTCGGCGGAATAATACCATGTAATAAAACCACGTGATTTCCGTGGGTAGGCCTCCCACAAGGTGGACCGATGATCTGGTGAAGGTCGCGGGAATCCTCTGGATGCGAGAAGCACAGGACTGGTCGATGTGGCGATGCTCGGGGGAGGCCTATGTCCAGCTGTGGACGTCTTTCGGCTGAATGACGATGATGATGATTATGTAATTTCCACTGCCTGGGTTCGTTTCTGAGCAAACGGCCAATGCTATCGTATCATAGGACCAATGCAATGCTATGTATCGTCTTACGCGAAACAATAGTTGTCTCTGAAGTCTTGAATTTTTAGAAACATGAAGCTTACTTCCGACAGGGTCGAGTTTTGAATCAATCGCATTTGATTCAGCACGATCATTACCTAACCGATATCAGAACCAGTCGTTTCACTTGGAGCCACCGCATGATTAAGAGTAACTATGGAGTTTCTTGCCGGCTCGTCTCCATAGAAAACGACAAATTGAAACCGTGCACGTAAATTCGACTTTTCATTAGCACCCGCAATGGTTGATGTGAAATAAACAAAAATGATTTTGATTTTTCTGATTTTGTTCGGTGTGTTTTTATTGATTTTAAGATTACGAATTGACATTAATTCGAATCAAATTCGATTGATTTAGAACTTGAATCTATCGGAAGAAAGCCCTCACGAGAGATCGAGGGAATGTTTAATAGCGATTATATATGTATTATTAATTAGTATTATATAAGTATTATAAAATGTTTGCTCTGACACTTTAGCCCACTCTTTCTGGGACACAGGAATATAAAGTTTTTTACACAGAAAGAATTATGATTCGCAACGACGCGGCGACGGTCTTTTATTGCAAAAAAATAATGATCTATTTATAAATTCACACCCAAACGCATGCGTCAAATAGTTTACATTTAAACATAAACATAACATCACGCCTGTACTTATTCCCTAAAGGGTTGGGAAGAGGTGTGTAGAGCACACTCATTTCGACGTTATAAATAAGTTTTTTTTTATTTGTTAAGGACCTCCAACAAAGGACATACAGAAAATCACAAAAATTAGTAAATAAAATGAGCCTTATATCCGAGTACTCCTTCAATTATAGGAAGCCACAAAATGCCGTATTTTTTTCGACTTAGCTATGTTTCATGTAATAGTGGGTGAGTCTATTGCTATCAATCTGTCATATATCCAGACTCCGTTCAGCTACTGAGAAATTCCACACGGAAAAAACCAATAACACTGCCCGACCTGGGGACCGAACCGAGAACCTCATGCTTAGCAGTTGCGCTTACGATCACTAAACCAAAGAGGCAGTCATTAAACAAACGACATCCTGTGTTAGATTTAAAATCCAAATGACTAACGAACGATACAAAAATACATTCTATCTTTTTAATCTCGAATGAAAGCTATCTAATCTTATGGTTAACGGTTAACCATGCCCCATAGGAGACAGATAGTAAAACAAATCATTCGTTACCTAATTTCCTGTTCGTAGCGAGACGTCTAAAAAGGACGCCGAGGTTATGGCTGGCATGTGTTGCACGGGAACTGAGGTACGAATATAAGTATATTGTTATTGTATTTCTACTTTATGTATTTAGAATTTTATGACTTTGGTCCAAACACATGATACTTTTGTTCTGTGATTTTGAATTGCAATTTTTCTTGGATGTAGATAACATGAACATCTTTTTTTTTGAAAAAAATGTGTTTGTCCATACCTGGTTTATCTTAATACGTAGTTTGCCTAGGATGGCAGGTTAGCCAAAATTTTATCCATTGTTCCACTAATCAGAAGAAGCATATCCAAAAGATTTATTTGAGTCAGCGATGAGCGTATTTTTAGCGATAGATCCGCCGTCTTAGGCATTATTTTGATTGCTCTGCACTCCACAGTTTATAATACTTTAAAGTTCTTAATATACCTTTCTATTTATAAAATATAATGCTAAACATTTGTACATCTTCACTTGGTGGTCGGCCGTAGTGTGGCGAATGGGAGCCCGTGAAAGATTTCAGCGAGATGCTGCGAGACGAGACGCTGAAGTACCAGGAGCGCATACAGAAGATGGAGGCTAATTGTAAGGTAAGGTGTTCTTCTTTTCTCTTAGTAATGTACTGTCAAGTCGGCTGTATATATCCGGTACAACAGCCGTTTCAAATTTTAAATCAGTGTAATTATACATTTGTGGTTATATTTAACGTTACTTCAACCTCTTTGGCTGCCTTGATTAATGGACCAGGCAACGCAAAACGAAAGCTGATGGCAGCACCTCCGTACTTAATTATTTCAACCAATCAGAACCGTCAGGTTCATAGGTATTAGAGCGTATTGATATAATCGAAAATGGCGCCATGAGTTCTACAGTTGCCTACTCCATTCTAGCTATCTGATAGGGTCGCTCCCAGGTTTCTCTAATCAAAATCCCGTCTATTCCAATAGATCTTTTGGGAAACCGTGTAGGTTTAGCCGGTAAGAGTCCGGCATAACCCTTCGCCTTCCCCAGGCGAAGGGTATCCATGAGGATTTTCCCACGACAAAAAAAAAAAAAAAAGTTGTAATATTATATTCCCGAGACTTAGTCTTTGCAACGTAGGTAGGTACCTATGTATAATTTTCACACTATTTTCCTGCAGTCCACTGGCGAGAACCTCCGCGCACTCCGCAAGGTGAACGTGACGCTGTCGGAAGAGATGCACTCGATGCGACGCGTGTGCGCAGCGCTAGACGAGCAGTGCCGCGCCGCCAACATGCGCGCGCAGTTCAAAGATGACATCATTAAAGAAATGCGGCGGCAACTGAAGCAGGCCAAGGCAAAGGTACAGGAAATGGCATCATTGTCTAGTCCCCAGGTTAGACTATGCCTTCCACCGTACATTACTACAGAATAAGTTATGCGCCTCGGCATTCTTCGTCTATCCCCGGAAATACGAAGATGGTAATATAGAGCTGTTCCAACAATTAGGTACTTTATTTTAATTTCGTTTATTTCATCTTAATACATTCTTGTTTTAAATTTTTAAAGAATTCTCTAAAAAAACAAAGAAAAAAATAGTAGCCCACCGTCATCGGGAACAGGGTCCAAGCTACCGGTGGTCAGGGCCTCATAGAGAGGAATCTCCTAACAATACGCGCCGTGTCAAGAAGTACCGCTTTCTTTAACAGGCCCTTGATCCAGCTGCCCAACGAGAGCCTCTTTAGGTGGTTGGTCGAGGCTGTTGGCTATTAAGCCATTCGCCCTAACTACTATCGGCACAATTAATGCTGAATCAACATCCCACATGTCGACAACCTCGTGTGCCGCCAAATCAAGATATTTGATTTATTATCTTTTCAGCTTTCACGAGACTCTCGTCATGCGGGACAGTGATATCAACAATCATTGTGCGGCGTTCTAATCGATCTATCACCACGATGTCGGGCTTAAATGGCTAAAATAGTTTAGGTTTTTTCTTGTCATTATTCAATTTCGTAAAATTTTATTATCATTATACACATAATTTTATTTGAACAGAAACTAAAAACTACCTTGTTATAATGGAGCAACGGGGGTGTTTACAACGATATGAACTTCCAAATACTGGAACCGCGAGTGCTGTTCGTGAGGGGTTGAGTACTAGTAAAAATTCGGAATCACGAAGATTGCCGGGGCGCATAAATCCTAGTACTGTACAAATTAGCAATCTTAAAATAAAAAGCGATTAGACTGATAATATTCTTGGTATTGGTCTAGGATAGAATATGTACCTTTCGCTAAAATAATCTAGGTTGAACGTACCTATGTTTTCAATAAACGCAGCTTCGATTCTAATAAAACGTTTTATCGTACTCATTACGACGTAACTACACTCGTTTTGTTTAAACCTAATTTTGATTACTTTCTGGTATTGAAACCGGGTTATCGACTTTAATATTGGGATTTGGTGAATTTAATATCACTAAAACTTTGGAAATTTCATTCATTGGATTTATCATAAGTAGGTATGTATTTGATCGGACGACTTGAAGAAGGTAGTTGTGGGAAAGCAAATTTAGTGGCGAAAATTGCCAGAGGTCTATATCCGATTATATGTTCTGCTTTATACCTTTTTAGTCATTCTCAGGCTCTCAGCAATCTTGTACGTCGCAAATTACTAATCTTGATCCTTCTAGATCAAAATCAGTAATCATTAAACATTTCTTCCGCAGCTCAAAGACACATCAGAATTCACCAGCGTCAAGTCCAAAGACTACGTAAGCGGCGACGCAGACTGTCCGCACGGCTCGGCCGTGTCGTACGACTCGGTTACGATCGCGTGCGTGCGCGCACAGCCGCGGCGCAAGCGCGAAGTGCCGCTACGCGACAGTTCGGTGCGAACCTTCGATTGTCGTACTCCTATAAACTTGTCTAACGACGATTCCATTAATATTGATTGATGCATTTGTTATACGTTTTTATATGTAGTATTAAAGTTTATTTTAGTTTTAGAAGTTAAATTTTAATTAAACCAATGGATTGGTTTATTGATAAATCGTGGAGATGACTGCTGAAAAAGTATGTAAGGTAGCTAAAGTAAGTGTTTTTTTATTGTCCCAGCAATTAACTAATGCTGGTATTTTCTGCTCCATTGGATTTAGTACATAATATCCTTAATAACTTTAATATAATATATATATATATATATATGTATATAGATATCTCCACTCGGCAAATGTTGATTTTGATCAACATTTGCCGAGTGGAGATATCTATATACATATATATATATATATTACGCCACAAGCCGTTTGCGGCTTGTGGCGTCAGTTAATTGTTGATCAGTTGGCAATTGTTGATCAGAACAGCTCTTGTTCATCTAATGTAGGATTCGGCGTACAAATGTGGCTCCGGTCAGATCAACAATTGCCAACCCTCTGGTGGCAAAAATACGAACATTAAACAGTATTTTTTAGACAATTCCACTCCATCAATTGTTGATCAGATTCAAATGGGCCAATCAGAGGCTACCTTCTCTACGATTGGTTGTATTATATTGTGCGCTGTTGCCACTTCGCTACATAAATCGCGCGACATCTTGCTATGCAGCGATGCCAGACTTCCGTTCTTCGATCACTGCCGTTCGTAAACAACTTAATATTAACTAAAAAAAGTCTATTGTGTAGTCATTATTTTAACAATAAAGTTGATGGAATGGGTTCCGCGGTACTAAGGAGCTACTCCTCATTGATATAGTCATTAGCCAATAGGTTCGCCGATCCCGAAAGGATCAGTCGACATGTTGGATAGATTATACGAAGGCCTTCGACTCGGTGCCACATACATGGCTCAAGAGGGTGTTAGAGTTGTACAAAGTAAATACAACTCTACGCACCTTCCTGACATCATGTATGGGGCAATGGAGGACGGTACTTCACTATCCAGGATGTCGACAAATTCAAGGGAAGGGTGAACTGATCACGATTCAGCGGGGTATATTCCAGGGCGATAGTCTGAGCCCGCTGTGGTTTTGCCTAGCCTTGAATCCTCTAAGCACATTGCTCGAGGGGTCAGGGTTAGGCTATCGGTTGAGAAGAGGTGGTCAGGTAATATCCCACCTCCTTTACATGGATGATCTGAAACTCTTTGCCCCCAACAATTCGCAACTGCTGGACTTACTGAAGGTAACTGAAACTTTCAGTAATTCCATCAGGATGGAATTTGGTGTGGACAAATGTGCAGTCATGCATGTAAAGCGAGGAAGGATTATGGAATCCGTGGGAACCCAACACTCGGGTTTCATACACCTTAGGTCCCTCTCCTCAACCGAAACCTACAAATACCTGGCCATGTCGGAGGCGTTAGGCATCAACGAGGCTGACATGAAGCAATCGTTGAAGGAGCGTTTCTTTGAACCTCTTTCAACTGATCGTTGGTGTCGTGACACGGATAATTGATACTGTGACACTGATAGTTGATGTCTCGACACAGACGGTTGATATCGTGACCTGGTAGTTTTTGTCTCGACACTGGCAATTGATATCGTGACACTAATAATTGATGTCTCGCCACTGATAGTTGATGTCCCGAAACTGAAAGTTGATATAGTGACACTGATAGTTGATATCGTGACACTGATAGTTGTTATCGTGACACTAATCGTTGGTGTCGTGGCTCTGATAGTTGATATCGCGACACTGATAGATGATGTCTCGGGACTGATAGTTGATGCCTCGATACTGATAATTGATGTCTCGATACCAATAGTTGATATCGTGACACTGATATTTGATGTCCCTATACTAATAGTTGCTGTCTCGATACTGATAGTTGATGTCTCGACACTGATAGCTGATGTTCGACACTGATGGTTGATGTCTCGATACTGATAGTTGATGTCTCGATACCGATAGTTGATATCGTTACACTGATAGTTGATGTCTCGACACTGATAGTTGATGTCTCAATACGGATAGTTGATGTCTCGACACTGATAGTTGATGTCTCGATACCGATAGTTGATATCGTTACACTGATAGTTGATGTCTGGACACTGATAGTTGATGTCTCGACACTGATAGTTGATGTCTCGATACCGATAGTTGATATCGTTACACTGATAGTTGATGTCTCGACACTGATAGTTGATGTCTCGACACTGATAGTTGATGTCTCGACACTGATAGTTGATGTCTCGATACCGATAGTTGATATCGTTACACTGATAGTTGATGTCTCGACACTGATAGTTGCTGTCTCGATACTGATAGTTGATGTCTCGATACTGATAGTTGATGTCTCGACACTGATAGCTGATGTTCGACACTGATGGTTGATGTCTCGATACTGATAGTTGATGTCTCGATACCGATAGTTGATATCGTTACACTGATAGTTGATGTTTCGACACTGATAGTTGATGTCTCGATAGGGATAGTTGATATCTCGACACTGATAGTTGATGTCTCGATACCGATAGTTGATAACGTTACACTGATAGTTGATGTCTGGACACTGATAGTTGATGTCTCGACACTGATAGTTGATGTCTCGATACCGATAGTTGATATCGTTACACTGATAGTTGATGTCTCGACACTGATAGTTGATGTCTCGACACTGATAGTTGATGTCTCGATACCGATAGTTGATATCGTTACACTGATAGTTGATGTCTCGACACTGATAGTTGATGTCTCGATACGGATAGTTGATATCGTGACACTAATGGTTGTTGTCTCGACACTGATAGTTGATGTCACGACACTAATAGTTGATGTCTTGACACTGATAAATGATGTCTCCACACTGATGGTTGATATCGTGATACTGATGGTCGATGTCTCGACACTGGTAGCTCATGTCGCGACACTGATCGTTGATGTCTCGACACTGACTGTTGATGTCTCGACACTGATAGTTGATGTCTCGATGCTGATACTTGATGTCTCGACACTGAAAGTGGAAATCGTTACATTGATAGTTGATGTCTGGACACTGATAGTTGATGTCTCGATAATGATAGTTGATGTCGTGACACTGAAAGTTGATGCCTCGATACTGATAGTTGTTATCGTGACACTAATAGTTGTTGTCTCGACACTGATAGTTGATGTCTTGACTCTGATAGTTGATGTCCCGAAACGCGATAGTTGTTGTCTCGATACTGATAGTTGAAATCGTGACATTGATAGTTTATGTCTGGACACTGATAGTTGGTGTCTGGATATTAAAAGTTGATCTCTCGACACTGATAGTTGATGTCTCGACACTGGTCGCTGACGTCTCGACACTGAAAGTGGAAATCGTGACATTGATAGTTGATGTCTGGACACTGATAGTTGTTGTCTCGATAATGATAGTTGATGTCGTGACACTGAAAGTTGATGCCTCGATACTGATAGTTGAAATCGTGACGCTGATGGTTGATGTCTCGACACTGATAGTTGATGTCTCAATACTGATAGTTGATATCGTGACACTAATAGTTGATGTCTCGACACTGATAGTTGATGTCTCGATACTGATAGTTGATATAGTGGTGACACTGATATTTGATATCGTGGCACTGATAAATGATGTCTCGACACTGATAGTTGATGTCTCGACACTGGTAGTTGGTGTCTCGATACTAATAGTTGATGTCTCGACACTGATAGTTGATGTCTCGACACTGATAGCTGATGTCTGGACACTGATAGTTGGTGTCTCGATAATGATAGTTGATGTCGTGACACTGAAAGTTGATGCCTCGATACTGATAGTTGAAATCGTGACGCTGATAGTTAATGTCTCGACACTGATAGTTGATGTCTCGATAATGATGGTTGATATCGTGACACTAATAGTTAATGTCTCGACACTGATAGTTGATGTCTCGATACTGATAGTTTATATAGTGACACTGATATTTGATATCGTGGCGCTGATAGTTGATTCTTCGACGCTGACAGTTGATTTCTCGATACTGATAGTTGATATAGTGACACTGATATTTGATATCGTGGCACTGATAGTTGCTGTCTCGACACTGATAGTTGATGTCTCGACATTGGTAGTTGGTGTCTCGATACTAATAGTTGATGTCTCGACACTGATAGTTGCTGTCGCGACACTGAAAGTGGAAATCGTGACATTGATAGTTTATGTCTGGACACTGATAGTTGATGTTTCGACACTGGTAGTTGATGTCTCGACACTGATAGTTGATGTCTCGACACTGATAGTTGATGTCTCGACACTGATAGTTGATGTCTCGATACTGATAGTTGATATCGTGACTCTAATAGTAGATGTCTCGATACTGATAGTTGATATCGTGACACTGATAGTTGATGTCTCGACACTGAAAGTGGAAATCGTGACATTGATAGTTTATGTCTGGACACTGATAGTTGATGTCTCGATACTGATAGTTGATATCGTGACACTAATAGTTAATGTCTCGACACTGATAGTTGATGTCTCGATACTGATAGTTGATGTCTCGACACTGATAGCTGATGTCTCGACACTGTTGTTGACGTCTCGATACTGTAGTTGAGGTCCCGACACTGACAGCTGATGTCTCGACATTGATCGCTGATGTCTCGACACTAATAGTTGATGTCTTGACACTGATAGTTGATGTCCCGATGCTGATAGTTGATGTCTCGATACTGATAGTTGAAATCGTGACATTGGTAGTTTATGTCTGGACACTGATAGTTGGTGTCTGGATACTAATAGTTGATGTCTCGACACTGGTAGTTGATGTCCCAATACTGATAGTTGATATCGTGACACTGATAGCTGATGTCTCGACACTGATAGTTGATGTCTCGACACTGATAGTTGACATCATGACACTGATCGTCGATGTCTCGACACTAATAGTTGACGTCTCGACACTGATAGTTGATGTCTCGACACTGATAGTTGATGTCTCGACACTGATAGTTGATGTCTCAATACTGATAGTTGATATCGTGACACTAATAGTTGCTGTCTTGACACTGACAGTCGATGTCCCGATAATGACAGTTGATGTCTCGACACTGATAGCTGATGTCTCGGCACTGATCGTTGATGTCTCGACATTGATCGCTGATGTCTCGACACTGATAGTTGTTATCGTGACACTAATAGTTGTTGTCTTGACTCTGATAGTTGATGTCCCGATACTGATAGTTGATGTCTCGATACTGATAGTTGAAATCGTGACATTGATAGTTTATGTCTGGACACTGATAGTTGATGTCTCGACACTGATAGCCGATGTCTGGACACTGATAGTTGGTGTCTCGATACTGTAGTTGATGTCTCGACACTGATAGTTGATGTCTCGACACTGATAGCTGATGTCTGGACACTGATAGTTGGTGTACCGATACTGTAGTTGATGTCTCGACACTGATAGCTGATGTCTCGACACTGATTGTTGACGTCTCGATACTGTAGTTGAGGTCCCGACACGGACAGCTGATGTCTCGACACTGATAGTTGATGTCTCGACACTGATAGTTGACATCGTGACACTGATCGTCGATGTCTCGACACTGATAGTTGATGTCTCGACACTGATAGTTGATGTCTCGACACTGATAGTTGATGTCTCGACACTGATAGTTGATGTCTCAATACTGATAGTTGATATCGTGACACTAATAGTTGCTGTCTTGACACTGACAGTCGATGTCTTGATAATGATAGTTGATGTCTCGACACTGATAGCTGATGTCTCGGCACTGATCGTTGTTATCGTGACACTAATAGTTGTTGTCTTGACTCTGATAGTTGATGTCCCGATACTGATAGTTGATGTCTCGATACTGATAGTTGAAATCGTGACATTGATAGTTTAGTCTGGACACTGATAGTTGATGTCTCGACACTGATAGCCGATGTCTGGACACTGATAGTTGGTGTCTCGATACTGTAGTTGATGTCTCGACACTGATAGTTGATGTCTCGACACTGATAGCTGATGTCTGGACACTGATAGTTGGTGTACCGATACTGTAGTTGATGTCTCGACACTGATAGCTGATGTCTCGACACTGATTGTTGACGTCTCGATACTGTAGTTGAGGTCCCGACACTGACAGCTGATGTCTCGACATTGATCGCTGATGTCTCGACACTGATAGTTGATGTCTTGACACTGATAGTTGATGTCCCGATGCTGATAGTTGATGTCTCGATACTGATAGTTGAAATCGTGACATTGGTAGTTTATGTCTGGACACTGATAGTTGATGTCTGGATACTAATAGTTGATGTCTCGACACTGATAGTTGATGTCTCGACACTGATAGTTGACATCGTGACAATGATCGTCGATGTCTCGACACTGAAAGTTGATGTCTCGACACTGATAGTTGATGTCTCGACACTGATAGTTGATGTCTCGACACTGATAGTTGATGTCTCAATACTGATAGTTGATATCGTGACACTAATAGTTGCTGTCTTGACACTGACAGTCGATGTCTTGATAATGATAGTTGATGTCTCGACACTGATAGCTGATGTCTCGGCACTGATAGCTGATGTCTGGACACTGATAGTTGGTGTCTCGATACTGTAGTTGATGTCTCGACACTGATAGCTGATGTCTCGACACTGATTGTTGACGTCTCGATACTGTAGTTGAGGTCCCGACACTGACAGCTGATGTCTCGACATTGATCGCTGATGTCTCGACACTGATAGTTGATGTCTTGACACTGATAGTTGATGTCCCGATGCTGATAGTTGATGTCTCGATACTGATAGTTGAAATCGTGACATTGGTAGTTTATGTCTGGACACTGATAGTTGGTGTCTGGATACTAATAGTTGAGGTCTCGACACTGATAGTTGATGTCCCAATACTGATAGTTGATATCGTGACACTGATAGCTGATGTCTCGACACTGATAGTTGATGTCTCGACACTGATAGTTGACATCATGACACTGATCGTCGATGTCTCGACACTAATAGTTGACGTCTCGACACTGATAGTTGATGTCTCGACACTGATAGTTCATGTCTCGACACTGATAGTTGATGTCTCAATACTGATAGTTGATATCGTGACACTAATTATTGCTGTCTTGACACTGACAGTCGATGTCCCGATAATGATAGTTGATGTCTCGACACTGATAGCTGATGTCTCGGCACTGATCGTTGATGTCTCGACATTGATCGCTGATGTCTCGACACTGATAGTTGTTATCGTGACACTAATAGTTGTTGTCTTGACTCTGATAGTTGATGTCCCGATACTGATAGTTGATGTCTCGATACTGATAGTTGAAATCGTGACATTGATAGTTTATGTCTGGACACTGATAGTTGATGTCTCGACACTGATAGCCGATGTCTGGACACAGATAGTTGGTGTCTCGATACTGTAGTTGATGTCTCGACACTGATAGTTGATGTCTCGACACTGATAGCTGATGTCTGGACACTGATAGTTGGTGTACCGATACTGTAGTTGATGTCTCGACACTGATAGCTGATGTCTCGACACTGATTGTTGACGTCTCGATACTGTAGTTGAGGTCCCGACACTGACAGCTGATGTCTCGACATTGATCGCTGATGTCTCGACACTGATAGTTGATGTCTTGACACTGATAGTTGATGTCCCGATGCTGATAGTTGATGTCTCGATACTGATAGTTGAAATCGTGACATTGGAAGTTTATGTCTGGACACTGATAGTTGGTGTCTGGATACTAATAGTTGATGTCTCGACACTGATAGTTGATGTCTCGACACTGATAGTTGACATCGTGACACTGATCGTCGATGTCTCGACACTGATAGTTGATGTCTCGACACTGATAGTTGATGTCTCGACACTGATAGTTGATGTCTCGACACTGATAGTTGATGTCTCAATACTGATAGTTGATATCGTGACACTAATAGTTGCTGTCTTGACACTGACAGTCGATGTCCCGATAATGATAGTTGATGTCTCGACACTGATAGCTGATGTCTCGGCACTGATCGTTGATGTCTCGACATTGATCGCTGATGTCTCGACACTGATAGTTGTTATCGTGACACTAATAGTTGTTGTCTTGACTCTGATAGTTGATGTCCCGATACTGATAGTTGATGTCTCGATACTGATAGTTGAAATCGTGACATTGATAGTTTATGTCTGGACACTGATAGTTGGTGTCTGGATATTAAATTTGATATCTCGACACTGATAGTTGATGTCTCGACACTGGTCGCTGATGTCTCGACCCTGAAAGTGGAAATCGTGACATTGATAGTTGATGTCTGGACACTGATAGTTGGTGTCTCGATAATGATAGTTGAAGTCGTGACACTGAAAGTTGATGCCTCGATACTGATAGTTGAAATCGTGACGCTGATAGTTAATGTCTCGACACTGATAGTTGATGTCTCGATAATGATGGTTGATATCGTGACACTAATAGTTAATGTCTCGACACTGATAGTTGATGTCTCGATACTGATAGTTTATATAGTGACACTGATATTTGATATCGTGGCGCTGATAGTTGATTCTTCGACGCTGATAGTTGATGTCCCGATACTGATAGTTGATGTCTCGATACTGATAGTTGAAATCGTGACATTGATAGTTTATGTCTGGACACTGATAGTTGGTGTCTGGAAATTAAAAGTTGATCTCTCGACACTGATAGTTGATGTCTCGACACTGAAAGCGGAAATCGTGACATTGATAGTTGATGTCTGGACACTGTTAGATGGTGTCTCGATAATGATAGTTGATGTCGTGACTCTGATAGCGGATGTCTCGACACTGATTGTTGAAGTCTCGATACTGTAGTTGATGTCTCGACACTGATAGCTGATGTCTCGACACTGATAGTTGATGTCCCGATACTGATAGTTGATATCTTTACATTGATAGTTGATGTCTCGACACTGGTAGTTGATATCGTGACACTGATAGCTGATGTCTCGACACTGATCGTTGATGTCTCGACACTGATAGTTGATGTCTCGACACTGATAGTTGATGTCTCGCCACTGATAGTTGATGTCTCGACACTGATAGTTGATGTCTCAATACTGATAGTTGATATCGTGACACTGATAGTTGATGTCCCGATGCTGATAGTTGATGTCTCGATACTGATAGTTGAAATCATGACATTGATAGTTTATGTCTGGACACTGATAGTTGGTGTCTGGATACTAATAGTTGATGTCTCGGCACTGATAGTTGATGTCCCGATACTGATAGTTGATATCGTGATACTGATAAATGATGTCTCCACACTGATAGTTGATATCGTGATACTGATGGTCGATGTCTCGACACTGATAGCTGATGTCGCGACACTGATCGTTGATGTCTCGACACTGATAGTTGATGTCTCGATACTGATAGTTGAAATCGTGACATTGATAGCTTATGTCTGGACACTGATAGTTGATGTCTCGATACTGATAGTTGACATCGTGAAACTAATAGTTGTTGTCTCGACACTGACAGTTGATGTCTCGACACTGATAGTTGATGTCTTGACACTGATACTTGATGTCCCGATGCTGATAGTTGATGTCTCGATACTGATAGTTGAAATAGTGACATTGTAGTTTATGTCTGGACACTGATAGTTGGTGTCTCGATACTAATAGTTGATGTCTCGACACTGATAGTTGACGTCTCCATACTAATAGTTGATGTCTCGACACTGATAGTTGATGTCTCGACACTGAAAGCTGATGTCTCGACACTGATTGTTGATGTCTCGATACTGTAGTTGACGTCTCGACACTGATAGTTGGTGTCTCGATACTAATAGTTGATGTCTCGACACTGATAGCAGATGTCTCGACACTGATTGTTGATGTCTCGATACTGTAGTTGATGTCTCGATACTGTAGTTGATGTCTCGACACTTATAGTTGATGTCTCGACACTGATAAATGATGTCTCGACACTAAAAGTGGAAATCGTGACATTGGTAGTTGATGTCTGGACACTGATAGTTGTAGTCTCGACACTGACAGTTGATGTCTTGACACTGATATATGATGTCTTGACACTGATACTTGTTATCCCGATACTGATAGTTGATGTCTCGATACTGATAGTTGAAATCGTGACATTGATAGCTTATGTCTGGTAACTGATAGTTGATGTCTCGATACTGATAGTTGACATCGTGAAACTAATAGTTGTTGTCTCGACACTGACAGTTGATGTCTCGACACTGATAGTTGATGTCTTGACACTGATACTTGATGCCCCGATGCTGATAGTTGATGTCTCGATACTGATATTGAAATCGTGACATTGATAGCTTGTGTCTCGACACTGATAGTTGATGTCTTGACACTGATACTTGATGTCCCGATGATGATAGTTGATGTCTCGATACTGATAGTTGAAATCGTGACATTGATAGCTTATGTCTGGTAACTGATAGTTGATGTCTCGATACTGATAGTTGACATCGTGAAACTAATAGTTGTTGTCTCGACACTGACAGTTGATGTCTCGACACTGATAGTTGATGTCTTGACACTGGTACTTGATATCCCGATACTGATAGTTGATGTCTCGATACTGATAGTTGAAATCGTGACATTGATAGCTTATGTCTGGACACTGATAGTTGATGTCTCGATACTGATAGTTGACATCGTGAAACTAATAGTTGTTGTCTCGACACTGACAGTTGATGTCTCGACACTGATAGTTGATGTCTTGACACTGATACTGATGTCCCGATGCTGATAGTTGATGTCTCGATACTGATAGTTGAAATAGTGACATTGTAGTTTATGTCTGGACACTGATAGTTGGTGTCTCGATACTAATAGTTGATGTCTCGACACTGATAGTTGACGTCTCGGCACTGATAGTTGATGTCTCAAAACGATAGTTGATATCGTGACACTGATAGTTGAAATCGTGACAGTGAAAATCGATCTCACAATACTGATAGTGATGTCGTGACACTGAGTTGACTGAGTTGTTGAACCTGTAGTGCTTGATACCAATGGCCGTAAGGCAGTGTGGCGAAGCAAGGAGCTTCACGGACGCTTTTACCGGGCCTTTCATGGGCCCGATGTAGATTTTCTAGCGTCCGTGGTCTGGCAACGATTTGGTGACCTCTTCGGGGAAACCGAAGGTTTTGTTTGTGCAGTTATGGACGAAGTTATGATGACGAACAATTATAGAAAATATGTTGTGAAGGACGACATGGTTGACATCTGTCGGGGATGCCAATGTCCCGGTGAATCTATCCGACATATTATCTCTGGTTGTTCTCGTCGTGCTAACGGTGAGTATTTGCAAAGACACAACCTCATAGCTAGGATAATTCATCAGCAACTTGCTCTTTAATACAACCTTGTGGACGCAGAAGTACCATACTACAAGTATGTGCCCTACCCAGTTCTCGAGAATGGTCATGACACATTGTACTGGGATCGATCTATCATCACCGACAGGACTATTATAGCCAATACGCCTGATATAGTGATGATAGATCGATCAGAGCGTCTCACAATGATAGTTGATATCACTGTTCCGTATGACGAGAACCTCGTGAAAGCTGAGAAAGATAAAGAAATTAAATATCTTTACAAATGCCATCAATAATCATATCTCTTAAGAGGAGTGCGAAGCTGTAAATTTTTATTTTTACCAAATGTCATTCAAATGTATCTAGAGAAATAAATACGATCCCAATGTTTATGCCAATGCTGCGGGTATGATTTCTAAGCTTTAGAATTTGAATCGTGTTACGTAGTACTATGTAGATACGTTTGAACGTCATTTGGTAAAATCAAAATTCAGTTCCGTCGTGCTCTATATGCGTTCAGCGTAAAATAAAAACAAAAATAATCTTCGAAAAACTAACATAATTCGAAGACGTATAATCTTGCACGATCGTAAAATACATTGACTGCACGGGACACAAATCCCGACTTAGCTAGGCAAACGACTCGCAAAGTCATGGGTGCACTTTTTAGCTCACTTTAATTCCTTTTCGTTTTTGCAACATTACCGCTCTAACGCCGCCGGCCCCCGCTTTACTCGAAACGAAAGTATCCGCGACGAATGTTGATCAAGCGAAGTTTATATTGATCAACAAAAGTATCCTCACCGCTTTACTCAAAAAGAAAGTATTCGCGACAAATGTTGATCAAGCGAAGTTTATGTTGATCAACAAAAGTATACTTACTCCGTGTAAAAAAAAGACCGTTAAAAGATCAACAATTACCGTGCCAGTCGTTGACGAGCTAAAGACTTTACGGCACACTTAAACATAGCGTCGTAAGGAGGAGAATTCTTATATAGCACTATATACACGATAAACTCAAAATTTCCCAAGTAATAGGCGTGTAAAGGTGGATCAACAATTAATGCCGATTTCAGCCTGATCAACAATGGCCGAAGAGAGGACAATGAATATATATATATATAATAAGAACGTGAGCGTAGACGCACAAACGAAGATCGTGAAAATCCGCTGCTTAATTGCACATTGAGCGCTGTTGCATTCAAACATAAAGTATTCAAATCATTTTATCCCGTGTAGGTATATGTAAATAGTTTTCAGTACACTTCTAAATTCCAGTTGGTTACGGTAACCTTAAATTTAATGCTCAAGAAAGTATTCTACAGAAAATCAAATGATTTTACGAAGAAGCGTAGGATACAGGTAGATTTACAATATCTTTTGTAGTCTTCGTTTCTCGAGACGGCACTAGCTATACGAGAATAGCTCGTGCTGTCGTGAGACGATTAGCCAGTCAGCAAGGTTGGTCGCGGGGCTGACTACCCAGAGTGTGCCGGGTCTATTGCGGTAAATTATGACGTCATGCTGGTGCCAGAGATCCGTGTTCACCAACCAACCTTGCCTTGCCTAGCGTCCTTATTCTTTGGAGAAGCGTCTTTCCAGCAGTGCACTATGAGTTGGGTTGCTTCATTCTAGAGTTCCACATAGTGAAGCCAAATCTTTTGTTCACCAATTAGACTAAAATTAGAGAATTGCTATATTTTACTAACAGACAGCGCGAGAAAATAACGTGATAGATAAAGGTACTATTCCGAACTGAGCTGCCAACGGCAACTGTCGACAGCACGTGCAGCGACTGCATGAAGTCGCACCACGCACGACACTCCCCACACCGGCGTCACCTCTAGCCGCTGCACGTGCTGTCCGCAGTTGCAGTTGGCAGCTCGATTCGGAATAGTACCTTAAGAGGTAAGTTATAGATGTCAATCTAGTTTACGCCTTGAACTTCATCGTGTTTTTAGTCGACACGTTCTGACGTGTTGTCTAAATTGGTATGGACATTTTAGTTCAACTAAAGGGGTTCGAACATTTTTCTATGGAAGCTGGCATAGGCCCCTGCCGCCATTTTAATTTTTTTTCCAAGTTGCGGCGCACTATGAGACTAACATAATTATATGAGTAGAGGACACTCAAACAAACAAAACATATTCAGAGATATAGTGCCCTAAAGTGTCACGTTGCCGAGATATTTGGACTCAAAGATTTTTTTTCAAGATTATCTCGATACAATATCTCGGTAACGTGACACTTTAGGGCACCATATCTCTAAATATTTTTTATTTGTTTGAGTGTCTTCTACCCATATTTACCAGTTACAAAGTGCGCTGCAATAAAAAATCTTTAAGTCCAAATATCTCGGCAACGTGTCACTTTAGGGCACCATATCCCCGATATTTTTTGTTTGTTTAAGTGTCCTCTACCCATATATGTTAGTGTAATCGTGCGCCGCAACTTGGAAAAAAAATCAAAATGGCAGCGGGGGGGCTATGCCACAAAGGTTCTATCCCCTTTGACAGCTCTTATTTACGTCCGTCTCTTTCTTATTTTATCAAGAGTGAAGAAAATGGCAATAGTCTTAAATGAAGTTTAGTTTGTGTATAACAGAATAGGCACCAATGTCTCTATTACGTTATGGAACCTTTCAAATTGTTAATAAAAATGATACTGTGAGGAAGGAGGAATGGTTGGAGGATCACCATACCTTGTTCCTGCTCATTGGTGACCCCGACGTGATCGTCACAGACAGTGTTTCCTGGTGACGTCACACGCAACCTTCGCAGCCTCATCGGCGGCAACATCATCATTCTCTCATCACTGCCTCAGCTCAGCATCCAATCGAGCAGCAAGCAGCGAGTCACCGATGTGGAGGAACGAGTGATGTTCCTCCAATCAGACCTCGTTCCTCCACACTACCATGCAATTCCGAGTCTTAAACGAAGGACGGTTTCCTTGATCTTTTTATTAAAGAATGCTTATGATCTTTGCAATTTATTGTTATTATATTCTGTGATGAAGTGCCGCTATTTTGAAATAGGAAACTATAAGTTAAGGTAAGATACTTCAGACCTACTTATTAACACTTTGATCACTTAAATTTATGTTTAATGAGCTCTCACTAATCTGATTTATGTTTTATTTAGTATCTTGTGTTTGGACCAACATTAACTTGATTTTGTTTTTTTTAAATATTTTTATAATCTTCACCATAATAATTCAACAAATTCTGTCACTTATAAATGTTTCTTTTATTATTTATGTATTGTGAAAAATCTTTAAAACTGCTGTTAATTATCTTTTTCTTTCACGTAACTGCGCAGGCGTCCACGTCCTTCGAGGATGCAAGGTCATTTCACGCGGCAACGTCGACTCCTAACACGAGCTTGCACATGCGCAACTGCGGCACGTCACCGCCCAACGTATCCTTCATAGAGAGAGTGCGTTTTTTTATTTATTTTTATTTTGCTTTAATGTTCCGTTCGGCACAGTTAAAATGTCAGGTTGGGTAATTAAGCGGCGCAAATTGTCGATAGGAATATTTTTGAGCTATGGAACGAACTTTTTTTGTCAACGAAAGAAGTCCTGACATAGCGATAATTTCGAAAATTGTAGTCTTAACGAGACTGCTATCAATAAAACGAAAACGACAACATCAAAACCGTAAAATAGCTATGATATTATCCATGTGTTAACATTTTGTAGAAAAACGAAAAGGGTACAGAATCAGAATTATACATTTGAAGTGAGGGCCTATGGCCAGCATTGGACTGCCATCAGCTAAGCTATGATTATTAAACAGAACTCTTATAATAAACTGGCGACCCGCCCCGGCTTCGCACGTATACACGTTTTATAGCTTAAACCCTTCCTCTTGAATCACTTTATCTATTAAAAAAAATCGCATCAAAATCCGTTGCGTAGTTTTAAAGATCTAAGCATACATAGGGACAGACAGCGGGAAGCGACTTTGTTTTATACTATGTAGTGATAACTTATTTGTTATTCGTTCTAAAATTATTAATCTTCCAGTCCACATCAGCTCCGATCCTGGTATCAGATGCCTCAATAGACGACCTTCAGCGTCATTTCAAGAAATGCTCGTGTGTGCAAAGACATCCCAGGAGCTCCAGCTGTTTGCGCAAGGATTTTGGGACCTGTCCGAGGCAGTCACTAGCCCGCTGCGTCCACATCCAGACCCCTGAGTCACCTGCGAAGGCTGATAAGTGTGTATGTGTTGAAGAGTTCTACGTCAATGCCGAGAGGAGCCCTGCTTCGAGCCCTGGGTGAGTTCAATTCCTCTTTGAATTAATGAATGCGAAAAGTTCTACAAAACCGAATAGTACGCGTAAAATAACTTTGCCGCTATGAAAACAGGCTTTGAGAGTTTTGATCCTCATTTCAGAGGGGTAAAGTTATTTGGTACTCGTACAGGGTGCCCCAAAAAGTAGTGTCAAGCGAAAGTCCAGCGGTATCTTAGAGGTACCCGAATCACCCATGTATGTTCCCATGCATGTAGGGTTACCATTTAGAAATTTGAAAAGTCCTGACAAAAAGCATTTCAATAAAAGTCCGGACATTTTAGTTACAATATGCAAACATACCCACTTAGTTACAGTGGTATGGTAGGCATATTACAGGATGGTTTCTTATTTAAGTTTTATTACTAGTATTCGATCTAAGCCAAAAAAATCCGGACAAATTAAAGAGCCGGACAAAGTCCGGACAAAACTCTAGAAGTCCGGACATGTCCGGACAAATCCGGACGGATGGTAACCCTACATGCATGTATGTTCCGCGATTTTTTGTAGTTTTCGAGTTATGATTTCTTTTTATGTTTTAACTAAAGTTTGACTTTTTTAATAGTTGATGAGACAAATGCGTGTTTTTTTAAAAATTAGATTCTCTATTCATTTAATTAGAAAAAATAACTATTCACGTCACTGAGATGTAGTAGTTATAAGTCATATATAATCAGGTTCATTATAACAATATATTCAGTCTATTACCAACAAATGCGCGTTTCAGTTGTCTCCCAAACACACCACCTTACATGGCGACCGTGACAGGACACACCACCTTACATCACTGTGATTAAAAAATTACGTTAAAATCAAAGTTTGGTTGAAACATGTAAAGAAATCATAACTCTACAACAACAAAAAATCGCGGAATATACGAGTACCTACATGGGGTGATTCGGGTACCTCTGAGGGTGCTCTACTTCTGGACTTCCGCTTGACACTACTTTTTGGGACACCCTGTATAATAAAAGCAAAAGACATAATACAAGTTCCAATACGACATTTACAACACACAAAATTAATAAAATTTTATGTCCCATCCTGTTCCTCTGTAATACAACCCCATAAACAGCTAATCTATATTTTATTCCCATCTAAATATATCGTGCAACAAACTGGCTAGGCCACGAGGTGCCGTGTTTCGTGCGTTTATGAGTCGCCGACGTTTTTATATCAACGACCTGGTTTCAGGGGTCATTGCGTCAACGAGGGATGCCAGGCGAATCTTGAGGTGAGATGTAGTTTAATTTTTTTATAGTGACGCGTGACGCTTCTCTGCCTCAGGAAGAGGAACTTCCCTTGGAGGGGCTCCTGGCTAAATAACTCTAAATGATGGTACCATGAGCGAGGTTGAGCTGCGCTAGCTGCAGTTAGACTTTGGACGTTCGTTACACATTGAGATCACTCCATGCTTTGGAGGTCACGTTAAATTGTTAGTGCTGGTTGTCATATGAATATCTATGACAGCCGTTACGCCTGAAACACGCAGAAGCCTGAAAGTGTAACAACTGGTCTAACCTTGAGATGTCGGTATTGCACAGTAACTGGGTTGCAGAGGTCTGATGGCAGTCGCTCCGAGTAAAATACTGGTATTGAGCTGCATCTGGTTAGACTAGAAGCTGACCGCAACGCAACACAGTTAGGGAAAGGTTAAGAGAAAGAAGTTTTCTTACTCATCGATGCAAAAGCAACTGGTGAGCATGAGGTCCGGGAATCAATTCCTGGGTCCTCGCAACGCGTTCTGTGTTTCTCTGTTAGAATATTCCTAGTAGCAGCCGGGAGCTTTGAATCGTGTCCGAAAAATGGCAATAGGCTTGCTCCCTGTTACGTACGGCTAAAAACCATCATCGTGCAAAATGTGTGTGAAGAAAAACTTCGTGAGGAACTCTGCACACTTAACCGCTAGCGTCTCGACCTACGAACCAGTTCGTCAGTGCCATTGTTTATCTATTGTGTCTATAATTACAGTACTTGAGACTTTAAGAGGACTCCAAATAGTTGTCGATGGTGTGTATAGTTCGTCAACTCGCACCGGGCCTCAGTGGTGAACAAAAGCCTAACTAAATCCTTTTCTTTCTGAGAAGAGGCTTGTGCCCAGCAGTGGGACAGTAATTTTATTCTATTCATATGAATATGTGTAAAGCCAACACGAGAGCAATGTTGTTACTCGTATGGATTCTAAATTCTAACACGTTGCAGCATTGACTGATTTAGATATAACTTAATAAACTTATTCATCATTCAGCCGAAAGACGTCCACTGCTGGACGTAGGCCTCCTCCAAGCCATGTTGGGGGATTTGCTATAATCGCCACGCTTGGCAGGCGGGTTGGCGATCGCAGTATGGTTGTTAAAGTACTCAGAGAACGCTGCTGCCCATCTTCTAGTGAATCCCTTAGTCGCCTTTTACGACACCCGTTGAAAGAGATAGGGTAGTGCTATTCATTACGTTCGGCACCACACGGACTGACGGACAAACTTATTCATAAAATATTGTTATTTTAAACACTAATTAAATTATACCTGTCTTTGTCATTTGTATGCCAATGAATAGAGATGGCAATAGACTTCAAAGCCATTTTGGTTAAACAACCTTTATGAATGAGGGTGAAAATGTTTAATAATAACGTTAGTTGCAATGTTTTATTTTTCAGGCAAAACCGGTGTGTCCTGCTGATGTACTGACGTAAGTACTTTCACTATACGAGTATCAGACCGTTAACGTCCATTTTTGAATATGCAATCATTCCGATTTATAGAGTTACTTCGAATTAACGGGCAAAATTGCACATGGTTGGGTATCATTAATAGAACACATTCAAATAGAAAATATCTAATGTTTAGTTAATTAGAATTCAGGATTTCAGACTAAACAGTATCGAAGAGCGTGCACGTAGTAGGTTTAGTTTTTTTTTATTTGCATGATTTGTGTTTGTTACAGGAAGATAGCGAAAGATATGGTGACTAAATCGTGCGGCAAGAACTTCATGGTAAGCAAACAAAACATTTTGCAATAAAGAGGGAAAGCGTATATTAGCAGTATGTATAGTATTATGATATCTTAATAGGTAAGTAGTCCAAATTTTCACGATACATAAGTTCGTTTTCTTCGATGCATAAGTCGATTAATCGCTGGCCAAATTCGCATTATACTGCACCTTATTTACCCTATTTCCACCCGAATTCGTATTATACTGCACCTTACTTACCCTATTTCCACCCGAATTCGTATTACACTGCACCTTACTTACCCTATTTCCACCCGAATTCGTATTACACTGCACCTTACTTACCCTATTTCCACCCGAATTCGTATTATACTGCACCTTACTTACCCTATTTCCACCCGAATTCGTATTATACTGCACCTTACTTACCCTATTTCCACCCGAATTCGTATTAGACTGCACCTTACTTACCCTATTTCCACCCGAATTCGTATTACACTGCACCTTACTTACCCTATTTCCACCCGAATTCGTATTACACTGCACCTTACTTACCCTATTTCCACCCGAATTCGTATTATACTGCACCTTACTTAACCTATTTCCACCCGAATTCGTATTATACTGCACCTTACTTACCCTATTTCCACCCGAATTCGTATTACACTGCACCTTACTTACCCTATTTCCACCCGAATTCGTATTACACTGCACCTTACTTACCCTATTTCCACCCGAATTCGTATTATACTGCACCTTACTTACCCTATTTCCACCCGAATTCGTATTATACTGCATCTTTTTTACCCTATTTCCACGTTTAACTTGCGCGATAAACAGACATAGGTAATATCTCGGGCACATACAGGATTTATTCTTGGCGGGAGGGGGTCAGAAGGGTCTGGCGGGGAGTGTGTTTTTTATGCTCGGTGTCGACTATTATGATGACACATGCCTCAGTGCCCCTCCTTGTGCCCGGTGCTCAGGGTAACACTGGGATATAGTATAACGGGCTCACTATGATTATTTTCACACTGTAATTTTGATATTCGCACTCGCTTTGACTCTTGTTTCAATTTGATTAATTTAAAACCCCGTTTAGACCGGTGAATTTAAAAATACACGTGTAGATGAAATCCGGTACTAAAATTATCAATGAACACCTAATTCGATAATAGGGACATAATTCCGAAGTGTTGTACAAATCTATGTTTATCATGATGTGATGAAACAAGCGGACGTGCCCGTCGGAAACCGACGCCGAACATGCGACGCGCTTTTTACTAATGAACTACCTGCAGATACAGGTTGATATTTTTGTAACGAACCGCTTAACGCATTCGAGTCCATCACATTTCTCATGGAGCTCATTGAATACGCCATCCCGCCATACATATTGCTAGTGGACCTTCCAAGAGGATTCTCGGCATTACGTTTGCGCTAAGAGTGAACCCTTCAGGAGGGTTCTCGGCATTAGGTTAAAAACCTTGAAAAATACGCTATTACGTAGTAAAATAGGTGTTTGCTTGTTTCACAACGATGAATTTTACAAGAAAACCTACGTTTAAAATAAGCCCTCCACAAGGGCACTCGGTAGGTATCCCGAATGCGACCACAGGGTGCCCTCCAGGAGGGCACCCGGCACTGAACGTGATAAGCCCCATTTAAAACCTGGGCGATGATGTGTAAGACAGTTATTAAATCAGTTACTGTCAGCCTTTTTATGCATTTGGAAGATATTATTAAAAAAATACTGATTACTTCGTTGGTGTAGTGATCGCAAGCGCGACTGCTGAGTGTGAGGTCCTGGGTTCGATCCCCAGGTCGGGCAAAGTGTTGGGTTTTCTGTGTGGAATTTCTCAGTAGCAGCTCGGAGTCTGAATTTGTCGCTGGTTGGTGGCAATAGGCTCGCCCCCTGTTACATGGGACTAAACATAATGAAATGAGGGTGTATTATACACCTCTGGCAGACCCTTCAGGGAAATACAGGCGTGATTAGGCCCGCCGCTAGCTGTTTAGTAGCCCGCGTGCAATACCGATTATGCCGCCTTACGACTACTTAAGCTGAGTTTTGTCAAAAAAAGGATGTTTTCTCATTATGGTGGGAAAAAAGAAAATTTTCCATGCGATGACATTTCTTATTCTGTAGGTGGGGTGGGTATTATGACAATGATTTTGAATATTACGTGATGAGTCGCTCGATTTGCCGCCCCCCTGGTCGTGCCGCCCGCGTGCGGTGCACGCCTTGCACGCCCGGTTACGGCGGGCCTGGTGTTATGTTATTTTCTGAGTTATTGAACTATGAGAAAAAAGTAATAGAGGCATTCTAACAGATATACAGAATGACTGGTGAGACACTAACGATCTCTTAAGGGGACTCTCACTGTACTCATCATTATGAACAACTTTTACTATGGGACCAAACGTGAAATCGAGAAAAAAAAACAGCTGTTCCCTACGTTTTGACGAGTAATGCGAACATAAATGTAGGGAACAGCTGATTTTTTTTTCTTTAGGTCTCTCCAGTCGTTCTGTATAGGTAAGTAATTAGTTTTGTAAACTTGGTAGATTGCGTAGTAAAATAATAATTATATCTATGGGATTGTCAGTATTGAATATTGATGCATTAGGGTCATAGGCCCGGTGGTCCGGAGTTTACAGACTCGTTTGTTAAGCACCGGGTTGCGAGTTCAAACCCAGGCCTGTATCAATGAGACTTTTTTAATTTCATACGTATTTTCTTAGTTAATCTAAGACACCACTGACATACGGTGAAAGAAAAACATCGTGGGGAAACCTGGACTTAATCGTCTGAAATCGCGAACCAACAGTGAGCAAGCGTGGTGATCAAGGCTCGTATCTTCTCTGTATGAGAAGAGGCTTTTGCCCAGCAGTGGGATAGTTACAGGCTGATTTTTAGGGTTCCGTACCCAAAGGGTAAAACGGGACCCGACTATATTACTAAGACTCCGCTGTCCGTCTGTCACCAGGCTGTATCTCATGAACCGTGATAGTTAGACAGTTGAAATTTTCACAGATGATGCATTTCTGTTGCCGCAATAACTTTTTTTAGGTTTTATATTTATTACTGTTTTATGTCCCAATAAAGTAAAATAAAATAAAAAAAATTAGGGTCATCAAATTCAGTCAAAATTAAAGTTTATCACCTTGAAGAAATAATTCATTAATTACTTTTGCCCACCATCAATAAGAACACGCTGTCCACCTCAACGGGTAAAGCTATAAGAATAAAGAACACAAGTGGGCCACCGTCCCTTCAAAAATGACTATTTACGACGATCTAAATATACGCCGTGCAGCGTCGCAGGCGCATCCACTCGCGCGCAGATCGTTGCGTACGCGCACGTTATTGGACGTAACTGTTTGTCAATAACATTGTTGTGAGGTGTAAATATTTAAGTATGATGTTCAATGGACTTTTGATGTGTGGAGATTCGGACGCTAGTGATGTTACTAAAGTAAGTGTTGATCTAGTATTGTTGTGTTTTATGTGTATTGTGTGTAGGTACTGTTATTGTTTTTTGTGATTGGAGACGGTTGAAGCTGTAATATTGGATATTTACTGCAACAGTTTTTTTTTAGTTTATTGATTTTTGTTTTAAAAACATTTTCAGTAAATGTTTGGCTGCAACGTTGTTAGTTTTCACAATTGTGTTAGGAATGTTATTAATAGGACTGTTTTTTATTTTAACATTTTAAAATAAAATACGACCAAGAGAAAATAGGTTTCAGCGTGAGTTTACGGCTTTTAAGTATAGTCTTAAACTGAATGAAATTCTTGTCGATTACAACGATTGTAAGTAGTGCATAGAGTTTTAACAAGTACTAGCACACAAGTTATACAAAACTGACATGTTCTAATGCCCATATCGTCGCCGTAGAATGAAATTTGGTCATTTTTAGGGTTCTGTACCCAAAGGGTAAAACGGGACCCTATTATTAAGACTCCGCTGTCCGTCCGTCCGTCCGTCTGTCACCAGGCTGTATCTTATGAACCGTGATAGTTAGATAGTTGAAATTTTCACAGATGATGTAGTTCTGTTGCCGCTATAACAACAAATACTTACTAAAAAACTGAATAAAATAAATGTTTAAGGGGGCTCCCATACAACAGACATGATTTTTTTGCCGTTTTTATAAATAATGTCCGAATCGCACTTGTTATTTTATCGCAACGAATATGTACTATAATTATAAGAGAGTCTCTATGCGAACTTAGTTTGTAGGTACTGAAATTAAGTCTTTATTGGGTATTTAACATTCGTAATAAATATAATTGACTAGCTTTTGCCCGCGATTCATCCACTAAGCCCTCTAAGCCCACAGGAACCGTGTAATAACCAAAATACATTCCCGAGATATTCATTCTAATATACATGGTGACTAAAAATTAACTGCCGAAACTTGATAGGCTTACTAGGTATCATTAATAGAACATATTCAAATAGGGTGCATGAAAAGAGCCTCAACGAGTGACGATACTTAAGTACCTATGTCCGGCGCACCCTGGGCAGTCAGCCTCACTACCAAACTTGCTGACTGGCTAATCTTTTCACCACAGCATGACCTGCTTTCGTATAGCCCTTGCTGAAAAGAGAGAAGATAAAAAAAAAACTAGACTTTAGTTAATTTGAAAACAAGATAGCTATATAAATAACATAAAAGTGAAGAGCGAGCACGTATTTTTTTATTTGAACGTGTTTGCGACTTATAAATATAGTGCGATTAATAATATCTTATTAATCGAACTGCAATACATACATAGCATTTCGTTTAAAACAAATACCTAGCAGCGGGCAACCTTTGATCATTTTTATTATATCTTCAATTGAGATATTTCAGTCATCAATTAGGTACTTGACCACTTCAGGATGAGTGGCCGTAAGTGGTTTCTTCAATAAATATATAAATGTTATATTCTTTTTAATTAATCGATGACCTTGGTAGCAGGCCGGTGTATTGATACCAGTAATACATACAAGCAGAATTTCAGCTGGATTTGTTTTTTTTGTTTTTTTTTTTTTAATTTTTTACTTGGCCTGCGTTTGGCCGCCATCTCGCCTGAGGTTAAGCGATGATGCGGTCTACGATGGAGCACGCTTGCCCAGAAGAAACCAATTCACTCGTGACTTGAAGACACCCAGATTGTAGCTATCGGGGAACACCCACTCGGGCAGCGCATTCCACTGTTTGGCGGTTTTCACAATGAAAGTGGAATCAAAGCGCTTCGTTCGGGTTTTTGGTATATCAACCATGAACCGATGGCGCTTTTCCGTGCTTCTGGCCGTCCGATAGAAAAAAGGGATGTTCTCTTTTTGCCTATAGTGATGGGTAACTCACCAGCACTTTACCTCGTGAGGTACTCATGAGGCAACCCTCATTCGAGGCGAGGACACCTAGATGAAAGTGGCTGGTGAGCGCTTATTTTTATAAATAACGCGTATTTTTGTTTGTACAGCCAGCCCCTGCTTCTACCCGCTTCCTTTATGTAGCGGTTACCTGCACGGACCAGTACCGATAAGCGCTGGAAGGTCGGCACTGGTTACCTGCTTCTTTCTGTATACCAATTTTGAAACCGAAAGATCCGAACGAACATAGCTAGTTAAATAAAAGCTTGTAATAAAAACGAGTTCTCTTCCGACTTACCTTTGATCAATTTTATCGCAACCTCAATTAGAAATATTTGGCTTTTAACTGCCATACCCTATAAAGTGGTCGTAAAAGATTTCCTGAACATAAATATCTATTGGTTAAGAGATTAAATTGGTTAAGTTTAATCTTCAATTCGTATGTGCTTTTGATTGGGCTAGGAGATTAGGAAGTTAAATATGTATAAAGCTACGTCCAATTCTCTGGGCTCTTTGCTTAAATTAAAGAAGTGGTTACACAATCACCCAGATCAGGTCTAAAAGAGATAGTTTTAGAAATATGAAGTAGCCTGCGGCTTGGTCTTCGTGATGTTAATTTAGTTTTTTTAGATGAAAAGTAGACTATATGTAGTGCTTAACCAGGATTCATTGTATATGTAGGTAAGTATACAAAATTTTATTAAAACGGGTATAGATTTTCATCAAAGAATCAATTTCGATCTTGAGATCTCAGGGGTAGGTCAGGGGCTAAAAAAGTGTTCTACAAATCCTTTGAGCCCCTTTACAGCGGTTACGCACTGCATCCGATCCGAATCCGTGAAAATACGTTCCGAAGTAGCCATAGAACTATTTGTATGGTAGTTTACGCACTACATCCGGCATCCGTCATCCGATTTCTATCCGTCATCCGTGAGTCTCCAATTCGGAAGAAATATTGACGGACCGAAGTAGCCGTACCTAGTAATGTTTGTATGAACGCTTTCGCACTATACCTCGGATTCAAATCGGACGCCAAATGGATATGCCAAAATGGCCCCTGAATTGTTTGAATTTGGATCAGAGATCGGTATTTTCACGGATTCGGATCGGATGCAGTGCGTAAAGCAATATCCGAATTCGGTCCGAGTTTTTTATATCCGTATTTTCACGGATTCGGATCGGATGCAGTGCGTAATCGCTCTTAAGGTACAAGTCCGAGACGGACTGCAAACTGCAGACTGCAACCGCATATTGGTTTGTATGAACCAGTGTCGCTTGTCTGCTGCTGTCATCTGCGGTTGCAGTTTGCAGTCGCCGTTGGAATACTACCTTTAAGGTGTGCACCTTAAAGGTGTTATTCGGACGACGAGTTGCGGTTTGTGGATGCAGTCTGCAGTTTGCAGCCCATCTCGGACTTGTACCTTTATGATCTTGTCTGCTCCCGTACAAAATCCCTTTTCTTTAAACGTTAACGCCAGCGGAAAGATCAAATTGCATGGAAATGACTTTTGGTCGATCGTAAGCAGATTTCATTTCCATGCAATTTGATCTTTCCGTAGGCGATAACGTATTAGGAAAATGGATTTTGTCTAGGGGGCATGTCTGACATCTACTCAGCTTTTTCAAGAATGAATTCTAAATCTGCAATTACAATAGCGTCTTCCAGATTGTCTAAGAATTAGCATCTAGAATATTCATATGCGTATACAAAGGGGGGCATTTTTTTTTATTAACTAACTATATTTTATTGACACACACACACGTAACACACAACTTTATAATAAGCTGTTTCTTGTTTTGATTTAGTTGTAGTTTAATATTGTACGTAATCTATTTATTTATTTATTTGTATCGTTATTACCCGTGGCATCACAATGGGTCTTATCTGAAAACCAGCGTTGCGGCATTTTGTTTTTTTTTTATCATTGCAGCATTATACTGACATAGGAGCCATTTTTGGCCTCGTGCAGGTTGTCTAAATTTTCATCTGTTGCTTTTGTATATTGTTTTTTTTTTATTTCTGTAACTCCCTGTGCGAATCCTAACTAATATCCTAACTTCCTAACTTTTAATATTATAAATGCGAAAGTAAGTAAGTTTCTTTGTTTGTAACCTTTTCACGCCTAAATCACTGAACCGATCATCCTGAAATTTTGCTTATACGTTGTCAGGTGTACAGAAACGGACAAACGGACCTTTCATCTGAAAAAAAAGTACGTTCCCGAGGAAAACAACAATAACGTTATTAGATTGCGCCACCTGTCTTTCGAATCAAGATGAATTATAAATATTATTATATAAACTTTAGTAGTGTGTTAAGAGTTGGTTGTCCAATTCCAAATTAAGGCGAGCGAAGCCGCGGGCAAAAGCTAGTCTAGAATTAAAAAAAATCCTTCTTTCTTTTTTGTATAGACTTCTCTTATTTGAAGGTTAAACCACTAACACTTGAAAATCACACCTTATTTAGCCCCTGTCCCCTCTACCCAGAAGGTAGAAAACGCACGTATATTGTTACAGGGCTAAAATGTATCGTCACGGTATAACATTTCAAGTCAGTATTCCGTTTCATCTGACACCTTACACTACAAGTGTACTCCACGCTCCACCGCTTCACTTAACGCTTGAAAGATAAATAAATACGTAGTAGATTGTAGAGCATCTTGATGTAACACATCTGGCAGTGTTTTTAACGTTTGGATAGTCGTGTGTTGAACAGCACCTGTCGATTTAGACATTAACTGTTCTATGTGGTTACAACAAGAGTTAATGATGCAACTGCATGATTGATTGTTTATAAAATACGTACCGACAACAGCTTATTATGATTTTTTCGGTATTTCGTAGTTAATTATTGTAGGACCAAATCACTGTTTAAAAGTTATAATAATAATAGAGGTCGCCTACGGCTTTGTCGGCGAGGATGTTGTTTATCGCGTGTTCCGTATTTTTCTGGATAAAAGTAGCCTATGTCCTTCTCCAGGTTCCAGACTATCTATGTAGCAAGTTTCATCAAAATCGGTTTAGCGGTTTAGGCGTGAAAGCGTCACAGATAGACAGACAGAGTTATTTTCGCATTTATAATATTAGTAAAGTCTTTAGAGTGTAATATTTAATTTTCGTTCAAATACACTTTTGAAATTTTGAACAAACCACTTACATTTGATGTTGACTTTGAATCTACAAAAATAAAAAAAAATATAACACTGAATTGCAGACATACTGAGTTCGGAATAGCAGAGTCAATGTGAGAAGATGTCGATGTGACGCTGGTCCATATTTTTTGGCTCGTTGAAGTTACTATAGTCTAAGATCCGGCCTAACATCGACCTTCCCTCATCTGTTTTTCTAACGAGAGGTATTTTATTTGAAAGAATTTATATAAATAAACTAATCCCGCATGGGTTGCCTAGTCAAAAATGGTCCAGGCTATCCTTAATTAAAATTCATAATAAATAAAAAATAATTACTCCTTCCCTCATCTGTTTTTCACATAAAAAATAAACTTTAAAAAAAAGTAAAAACCGACTTCAAAGAAATACTAAAAGGAGTAAAATAATTACCATAATATAAAATTAACAGTTTCAGAAGTCGGTGGCTTCTATTTGCTTCAGTGTAGAGTTGCACCGACTTCTGAAACTGTTAATTTTATATTATGGTAATTATTTTACTCCTTTTAGTATTTCTTTGAAGTCGGTTTTTACTTTTTTTAAAAGTTTATTTTTTATTAAATACGTTTTAGTGTCATAATTTTAACCCCCTCCTTCATAACCCTTCTTTTTGGCTTTGACGTAGTCGGGCATAAAAAGTCCTTTCAAATGATACCTTACACGATATAATGAAAACATTCAAAAGGGGGGGAGAGGGGGACACGCGCCCCCTCCTCTTTTCTAGTAGTCAGTTCCCAACAACAAATATAAACAAAGCAATATTAGTAATTTGAGAATTTTGCTTTGATCCGATGAGGAGTTCCGTTCCATATCTCTGAAGTTCATGGTCTAATCATAACAAAATTTAAATGGGACCAATCAGAAAGTATGCCCTTTCGAACAAAAAAAGAATTTTTCAAATCGGTTCATAAATGACGGAGATATGAGGTAACACACATAAAAAATAAAAAAAATACAACCGAATTGAGAACCTCCTCCTTTTTGAAGTCGGTTAAAAATATTATTACCAATCGAAAGGACAAGATGTAAGTTAACAGAAAAAAATAGGTTGCCTAAAAAAAGTGGTCCAGAGATAGGGTTGCCGCGATTTAAAGTTTCAATATTTGAGCAGGAAAGTTCAGCGCGACAAAGAAGCACTACACGTGGTACTCTGTACAATAGAAAGATAACATGGCAGCTGCTAGTGGGCCCATTGCCGAGTAAAAGTGAGCGCGCATGCGCATTTTTCTTTCCTGCTCAAATATTGAAACTTTAAATCGCGGGAACCCTATCTCTGGACCACTTTTTTTTAGGCAAAATATTTTTTTCTGTTAACTTACATCTTGTCCTTTCGGTTGGTAATAATATTTTGTGAAAAACAGATGAGGGAAGGAGTAATTATTTTTTATTATTTATGAATTTTAATTAAGGGTAGCCTGGACCACTTTTGACTAGGCAACCCATGCGGGATTTGTTTATTTATATAAAATCTTTCAAATAAAATACTTCTCGTTAGAAAAACAGATGAGGGAAGGTCGATGTTAGGCCGGATCTTAGACTATAATTTTTTAACGAGATGTATTTTATCTCGTTAAAAAACAGATGAGGGAAGGTCGATGTTAGGCCGGATCTTGTACTACTAGTTACATTCTCTTTTGTTGAAGTCTTTTGCGTCTTTTTTAGCATAGTTATTCCCAATATAAGCCACTTCACTTTTGGATTGAGAGGGTATTACAATATTAATATGTTTGCAGGACAGCGGCGCCACATGCAGCCTGGTTGACAGTGCGAGTGCGACCTGCGACGCAAGCACACGTGCCATTTACTACCAGAATAAACTGCTGTCTACATTGCAGATTGTAAGTGTATACCATTACCGCACGGAACAAGTATTGGCAAAGGATTTGTGTTTGTACACGTACCCACGAAACAGGAATATTCCTATTGAAGGATAACAAAACAAAAACTAAAAGCATTCCACAATTGTAACATCAGTAGCATTGGACTGCTATCCGTCTCCAGCTTGAGATATTTAGATTGGACTATTTGGATACTTTTGAGGGAAATGAAAGTTTCCTAGCGGATATCCCTTCCAGGCGTAGCAAAGGAAGTATAATTAAGTCCCCATAGGCCCCCAAAATGTGGTGAAGATGGCCACCGGGGGGGTTTTTGGTGCGGTAAGCATCCCACACTCCCCGGCCTCCCCCCAAGAGGCTGACAGACTTTTGAAGGTATCGTATTCGATTCCAAAAAAAGCCTTGACCACTTGATATTGTCAAAAACATCTCGCAACTACTTTGAAAACCTTCGAGGTCCAAGATACCATACGTAGGCTACATACTAACAAAATAATCAATCTTCCGTTAATATAACAGTTACAGAACAAAGAGGACACGATACGGGTGCAGGCGGAGAGCTTGTCAGTCGCTGAGGCACGCATCGCGGCGCTCAATGAACGCGCCTGTGAGCAGAGGAGAGAACTTGACAGGAGGACCAAGGAGGTACCGTAGCAATAGATCATTTGCCTAGCAAATGCGTACTTCTTAGGTAAATGTATAACGATGATGCAGAGGATAATGATGACGATGATGGTGACGATGTTGATGATTATGACAATGACGATGATGGTGACGATGACGATGAGGATGAGGGTGATACTGACCATGACGATGAGGATGATGACAAAGAAGATGTGGACGATGATGACGATGATGATGAAGGTAGTGATGAGGATAACGATACTGATGAAGACAATGATGAGGATAACGATGATGATGATGTTGACGATGACGACGATGAACATGATGATGACGATGATGATGATGTTGACGATGACGACGATGAACATGATGATGACGATGATGATGATGTTGACGATGACGACGATGAACATGATGATGACGATGATGATGACAATAAGGATGAGGATGACGATAATGATGACGATGATGTGGCGATGACGATGGGCAAAATAATGTCACGTCACGCTTGGGAGGAGAATGAGTTATAAAAACCACAACATAAAACAGACAGAAATAGTAAGGATGCACTTTTTGTTGGGTGTTTAATGACAGTTAGGGATTTATTTTTCATGTTTAGCTTTTTTACTTACACATTTTGCCGTAATGGTTGTTTGTAACTCTTTTGGTCGTACTTTTGGTTTGTTACGTACGACTTTAGTGCTACTTTTTGCTAACATATTTTTTTGCGTTCTTCTGTATTTTTGACTTTTATCATAATTATTTCACAGTGAACATACTCGTACCTAGTGCGTTAAATGTTTGCATTGTTTAACAAGTTACCGCTTTGACTAGTTGAAAAGTTGCGCAAACATTTTGTTTACTTCCTCCATCAGTTCTAATGCTTATTTATCTACACTAGTGTTATAAAGAGGTACAATTTGTTTGTTTGTATGTAGGAGGTGACCTCCGAAACTACTCATCCGATTTCAAAAATCCTTTCACCAATAGGAAGCTATGAAAAGTTGCGCAAAAAGTATTTTTTTACTTCTTCCGATTATCTAAAAATATTTTAGTTACAGTGATGTGTGGGCGATTTTTTTTGATGCATGAGAATCGCTCAAGTTTATCGCGTACAGCGAGCCAATACTTTATAGCATAGCGTTGTGTGAACGTGTACATATCAAATGTATTCTGAGCGATATCGTTGTGCTATACAATATTTGCTAAATGCTATATATTACAGCGTAGTCTGAACTGCGCTTCATATCGTCTTACAAACAATGTGTTTATTATATTTTCAGTATCAGACACTACGCAAATCTATAGATAGCTGCCATGTTGAGAAGAGTGACGCATGCATTGTCACGGATAAACCGGTAAGTGACTTTTAAAATATTACGAGTAAAGGTTAGGTTAGTTAGGTTAGAAAATAACCTAATCCGAAAAATAAAAATGTGCTTTTTTTATTGAGAATTTAAAACAGGAAAACACAGGCGTTAATAATCAAAACCTTTAAAATAGTTTTGATAGATTACCACAAAATAATAAATTAAACCCACCTATGTAACTTACTAAAATTGCATAAAGTAATGCATGTTTTTTTTTTTTTATTGGACTGCTGTAGGTGGTCTTAGGGGACCCTTCCTACGTAACCGGGCAGTTATTGGCGAGACCTGAAGGGTCTCCAGCCAATGGGGGGGTAATGCATGTAATGATACATAATTGCTATGCCAAATAACGAATGTACGTTTTGTTCTTTAATTTAATGTTTTCGTTAAAAATGTCGTCCAAAATGTATCATGATGTGGTTGGAATCATTCTAGATGGAAGATCATAGTGATATAGTTACCACACTGCAGAACAATCTGTGCGTCATAGAGGACCTGTACAGAGAATGTTTCTATGAGGTAAGAATTATTAATTTTAATTATTTAATTTAACATTAAATAAAATGTTTGTGTCACTAAGTTCTTTTTAGGGTTTCGTAGGTACCTTAAAGGTGCCAACGGGATCCTAACTGAACGTACGATTAATGACTGTCACAAGGATCTATCTAAGTGACTATAAGCACAGTAGACATATAAGCTAAAGCAGTACTTCAACTACCTACAATCGTCCGATTTGACACACTCACACAGACACGCACTGCAACAAGACAAATAATAAGGTATTTTCGGGATACAGTTCCATACAAAAACAAAAAACTACTCAGTATACAGAGCGTGTCTGTGTGAGTGTTTCAATTCATGAGATTATAGTAAGTTGAGGTACTGCATTAGCTTATATGTCTACTGTGCTATAAGGCAGCGGTTACACTTAGCAGCTGTGCGAACTGCGACACATAAAGCGACTGAAACATTGATAAATATTCACGTGTGTGACTACACTGTACACCAAAAATCGCTGTCGTGTGTAGTGTAGTCACGCACGGGAATATTAATACACTAGAGGTCGCTCCCGGTCTCACCCGCGTGGATATCGTTTATCGCGTATTCCGTACTTTTCGGGATAAGTAGCCTATGTCCTTCTCCAGGTCCCAGACTATCTCTGTACCAAGTTTCATCAAAATCGATTCAGCGGTTTAGGCGTGAAAGCGTCACAGACAGGCAGACAGAGTTGCTTTTATAATATTAGTAGGGATTTGTTTCAATCGCTTATATATCGCAGTTCGCTTAGCTGCTAAGTGTAGCCTCAGCTTATGAGGGTAGCCAGTTGAAATATTCACAGATTGAATGTTGCCATAACATGAAATTTGGCATTTTTTTTTGTTATTTTTATGTAATTTGTTTTCAGACTGCAAAACAAGAGAATCTAATAGAAATGCTCCGGAGTTCATACCTGGATGTGCGACTGATGGACAGACGGAAGGCCGACCAGATCGGACGTCTACAGACTGTCATCAACACACAGAAATGGTCACTGGACAGATGTCAGGTCAGTCGATGATCAGCAAGTTAACAGACGTGTCGGCCTCCAAATGACCGCTAATGAACGGTCACAGGGGAAGTAACCATAATCACGACGCTTGGCAGACGGATTGGTGATGGCAGTTTGTTGTTGTTAGCAGACAGGAGGATGCTGCTGCCCATCCTCGTGACACAATCCCCTAGTTGCCTCTTACGACACCCACGGGTGGAGAAGGGCACCTATTTCGTGGAGGCGGTGCCGGAAACCACACTTTCCTTTTCCCAACTACAATTTGATCTATACAACGTGTTACATAATTCCCCTTAAAAAAGAAAATATTAATCAAGTAGTCTTTTATGGTTGTTGTCATTTACCTCTCAGAGGAAATTAGGTAAGAATGTAAATAACTTTCTGGGTGTTTTCAGGATTGCTTTTCAGTGATGATTTTATTTTATGACATTTTCTTTTTAGGGGAATTATGTAACACGTTGTATACATATGACATAGAGTCTATCAAGGAAAAGTATAATATTTCTCCCTAGAAGATGGGCAATGCCTCAGCGACTCCTTGGATGTCTTGGTAATGCGTGACGCAACGCGCTTAAGGGTGTTACCACACCAATCGATCGATTGTCGATCGATGCTATCGATCAACGTCGATTGATTGGGATAAAGTGATCATGAACCATCGATCTATCTTGATCGACGTGGATCTATCAACGATCGACCATCGATCCATCGTCGATCGATTGGTTTTGTGGCACCCTAAGATCAGGTGTCCCGTACACTCGATAAAGCCCTCTCTTTCTGCCTAGCCTTTTCCTAATCATGTTAGGGTCAGCTTCCAGTCTAACTAGATATGGCTGAATACCACCAGTATTTTACTCGGAGCAACTACCATCTGACCTTCGCAATCCAGTTACTGGGCAATGCCGATATCATAGGACCAATCCTATGATATCGGCATTGCCCAGTAACTGGATTGCGAAGGTCAGATGGTAGTTGGTAGATGGTAGTTAGACTGGTCCAAACCAGTAGCCAGACTTTCGGGCTTCTGACTACCCGTACCGACTATCATAGGTATTCGTGACACCCGGGACCGACTGTTTAACGTGCGCTCCGAGACACGGTGGGGTCTCGACGTGTAACGAATGGTCACCCATCCATGGAATGACCGCGGCAAGCGCAGCTTAACTTCCAAAATTGCATGATCTGTGCGGTTGATAATTAGCAACTAGAAGCTCGATAAAGCTCTCTATTATAAAAAAAAAGATTGGTGATAGCGGTTCTGTCCACGATTGATATTGTTTCCATCTTTGCAGGACATCGCATTAGAGGTGGACAACCTAAAGATGGACATATCAAACTTTCTGCACAGTTCCACGTCGACAAACAACGACTCGGTATTTATGAATTATCCCAAACATCAAATGATATGCATTTTGGAATGGCAGCACTAACAAGATGAAGTTGATGCAGATGGCGTTACCATAGCATATCGGGTGTAAAAAGACCCTAAACGATAACGAAAACCACGTATTCTACCCATCATTGGGATCATTTTTTTCTTCTAGACCATACCTGGGAGTTTTTTGGTTCTGGATATATTGAAGGCACATTTGTACTTTTTTTTTAGTTTTTTCCAAAAACGAATTCTAAGTGATAATACTAAACTTTCTTCCAAACAGACAATATCAAAATTTTAAATTTTTCCTTACAAATTTTATTAACAAATTAACCAATCTAAATTACAAAAACGCAATGAATGTCAAACACACACGACCGTCTTGGCTCAGCTGTGTAGCCGCTGCACAACTCACACAGGTACAATCGGTTATGTGCATTACATTGCGCGCTACAAAAAACAGCGTTTTTTATGCCTAAAAATAAAAGTCGTTTCCCAGCAATTATTTTTGATCAATATAATTTAGTTTGATGTACAGAGTGCGTAGATTTAGGCTATGTGATGGGTCTTTTACACCCTGTATATCACTTCAATGGATTGTAGATATCTATCACTAATATTGCACGTAAGCGTGGCAACACTAACTAAGGAACAGATGTAGAGGGCGCCACCAAAGCTTGTTATGAATGCGAGAAAAGAATAGTGAAAATTAACAGTGTCACGTGACTGATTTTACAAGAAATGAATGAATGCTACTAAAATATTAATTTCTTATTGGAAATGTTTTTCTCCAACATCTGTTACTTGCGTTATGGAGCGCAGGGTGGTGTTTCTAACACGATCAGTTCGTTTAATACCCAGTACACTACGCTCCATTGCTCGTTGGCAAATCTTGAGTTTGGACTTTTGTTCTTCAGTCAGTGACCAAGTTTGAGCACCGTAGGTTAGAACGGGCAGGATGCACGTATCGATGAGTTTACGCTTCAGGGTTACCGGAAGGTTTCCCTTCATGTGTTCTTTAAGGGACCAGAAGCTCTTCCAGGCGTTTTCAATCCGTCTTTCGACTTCTTTCTCTTGCCGGTTTTTAAACGAGACTATCTGGCCCAAGTACGTGTACTCATCGACATATTGTAATACCTGCCCGTCTACCTCGACCCTACGTTTCGTGCTGTTGGTCATGACATGACTTGGGTTTTCGATCTATTCATTGAAAGTCCAACCTCAAGACTCGCTGTGCTCAGGTCTTGGAGCATTTTTTCAAGTTCCCAACACGATGTGGAGAATATCACAATGTCATCTGCAAAGCGGAGGTTTGTCAGCTTTTTGCCGTCAATATCTATGCCTCGTGATTCCCACGAATTTGGCAACTTATTGAAAACCTCCTGCAATGCGCTTGTGAACAGCTTAGGTGAGAGTGGATCGCCCTGTTTCACACCTCGCTCTATTTTAAAATTCGGTCCTGGAATATGTAGTTTAATATTTGCGGTGCTATTTTGATAGATAGTTTGGATGAGGTCAATATAAGTGTGAGTAATGTTTTGGTTTTCTAGGGCATACATAACTGCGTTGTGGTCTATGCTGTCAAAAGCCTTAGCGTAATCAACAAAGGCCAGATAAAGTGGTTTATTAAATTCATTGTGTTTTTCTATTATTTGGTTGATAGCATGAAGGTGATCTGTTGTTGAAAAATGGGGGCGGAAGCCAGCTTGTTCTGGAGGTTGGTGAAGGTCTAGTGTCGGAGCGATGCGGTTTTCTATAACTTTAATAAATAACTTATACATATGGGAGATGAGGCTTATCGGTCGGTAATTGGATATGTCAGACCTGTCGCCTTTTTTATGAAGTAATATTATGTTGGAATGGCACATTTTGGAAGGAATTTGACCTGTGTGTAAAATCGTGTTGAAAAAGGATGTGACGTGAGGTAAAAGGACATTTCTCCCCAACTTCAGTATCTCAGTAGTTATTCCATCCTCTCCAGGGCTTTTATTGTACTTCATGTTACTAAGTGCCTTTTGAACCTCATAGCTGCTAATAGGAGGAACAGAGTCTGGACAATAGTAGGCAAAGTGTCTTAATTGCTTGTGTTGGTTTTGGTATAAGTTTTCGTAAAATTTCGTGGATATGTCTATTATTTTATTTGAGCTGCCTTGTTTTTTCCCGTTTTCATCTTTTAAGTTTGAGATCCAAGATTTGCCTTTTGTTATTCCCTGTTTAGCAAATCTTAAAGAAGTGTTTCTTGTTAAGGCTGACTTTATTATATTGGTGTTGTAGTCCCTTATATCTTTTCTTAAACTTCGCTTTACTAATTTATCTATTTTGTAGTATTCTATTCGATTAAGTTTTGTCATTTCTCTTTTTTCTATTAATAATACTGTTTTATGACTTAGTTTATTATTGTTTCTTCTTGTATATTTAATTTTATTGACGGCTCCTGAGATATTCTCTATTATATTATTGTAATGAGTCTGAGGATTTAAGTCTGAATCTATATCTAGTAAATCGAATGAATTTTTTAACTGTAAATTAAATTGTTCTAGATTTTTTATCAAAATTTCTTTATTAAGTTTCCTTATATGATTTTTAAATACAGCTTTACGGTGTAGCTTAACATTCAGAACAATCTTTGTTCGAACTGGTCTATGATCAGAACTGTATTTAAATTTATTTATGACACTTACATCTTTTATTATATGATTATTGTTAGAAAGCACAAAATCTATCTCATTCTTTGTTTTGCCATCCGGCGAGATCCATGTCCATCGACGTTGTTCTTTTTTGGGGAAAAAACTATTCATTACTTTCAACCCTTGACCAAAAGCAAATTGAAGAAGGCCATTACCTCTATCATTTCGTATTCCTAAGCCATGTGGTCCTAGAACTTCTTGGCTATCCAGTTCTTCTCTCTGCCCGATCTTAGCGTTAAAATCACCGGTGATAACGTTCCACGTACTACGGTTCTCATCGTACGCTTTATTTAGTGTGTCATAGAAGTCCTCTACTTCTTCATTATTATGTGATGATGTCGGTGCGTAAGCTTGGATAATGGTTAAGCTCTGTTTGTCTGTTACGCTAAGTTTAAGAACTGCCACCCGCTCTGAGTATCCTAGAAATTCTATGATGTTATTCTTCCACTTTTTAGCCACCAAGAAACCAACTCCATAGAGGCCTCTGGTTTTACCAAAATGATAGAAAATAGCATTTTCCCTTTCTTCTGTAATTTCTCCCTGTCTCCTAACCTCTGATAGCCCTATCACATCCCATCTAACTTCTTTTAAAGCGTTCTCTAACTCTAATAAACGTTCATCTTGTAGTAATGTGCGTACATTGTATGTCAAAACATTTAGCATAATATCGGAGTCCATTTTCTTAGCTGCTTGGTTCGGTTGACGGAGAATCGATCTCACCCGGAGATTCTTAGCACCCCGTGCTCTGGGTACCCTTTGACTACCGTCATAGCCGCGAGGTTGCCCAGCGCTGCCGGGCACTTGGGGCCTTTGGTTTTGTCGGTCTGTCATAGATATGTTTGAAAATTATATTAAGGGGGATTTGGACTTTAGTCCACCACGCTAGTCCAATGCGGGTTGGTGGACGTTTTGCCAGAGCCTCGTTCGTTGAATAGCAGGGTGCACCACGAGCAGGTGAGGTTGGCTTGGGTCCCTTGAAGATGTTGTTAGGACCCCTTACACCCCCTGCGCTCCATAACGCAAGTAACAGATGTTGGAGAAAAAACAGCCAAGCTAAAGTGGGAGTGGGCCGGTCATGTCGCTCGAATGCACCCGGACAGATGGGCTAAGATCGCCACTCACTGGACGCCTGAAGGAGGACATCGCCGCCGAGGTCGACCTCGGCGTAGGTGGCGTGACGATCTAGACGTGTTTGCGGGGCTAGCGTGGTCAGAAACGGCACAAAATAGAGATGTTTGGAAGACAAAAGGGGAGGCCTTTGCTCAGCAGTGGGACAGTAAATAGGCTAGTAAAAAAAAAAAAAAAAAATTGGAAATGTAACGCTGTGCATTGTAAATATTTATAAGAATTAGGGAAGATTTTTCAATTGTTAGATAACTTGTATTAGGGAATAAGTTTGATGTTTTGAGAGCTTTTGTTGGCTATTCCTTAGATAAAACTTATTTGACGATTGAAAACTCGGCCCCTAGTTAAGTTACTAACGGCTTCAGATACTATTAAAACTCTCACACACGGTACAGATACTATAATATTTTACATGCGAGTATTTATGGATAAAAACTTAGGCTGCAGACACATTGAGCGTATCTTGCGCGGCTTATGTTTCGTCACGTTACGTTCGCGTATTTATCGCGTTACGTACCTACAAATTCTCGTGCGCGGCCTCACCACGCGTATTATACTTACGTCGTTACGCCGAGCGTATTAAGGCCTAGAAGTTACGTGCGCGCACAATTATAGTATCTGAGGGATGGAAAACATACAATATGGACACTTGAAAGAGAACGACAATATACTTTCGTTTACGCATAATTCATTAATTAAAATTGGTACTCGTATCTGCAGAAATTATCTTGACGTTTATTTGGTACCTATCTGACAGAATCTGATGTCGATTTGTATTATCTGCGCCGCGAGTGTGCCGTTGATTTCTATGAAGAGCGATATCGTAACTAATCGTAAGATAAGTTTGCACTCAGGTCTAATATTTGTACCGAGTGTGACAGCTTTAAGTCAAAGCACCTTTTATACAATAACATTTAACAAGTTTATGGATGTATACTGTTTCATCTGAATATTTCAGTTATGTCCCACTAGTTTCGGACTCGAGAGCCCTTATTCATGAGCTGAACAGCCGAATACATCTACAACGTGCAACATAAACGCAAATCCTGAAGTAGTTTGTTAAGAATAGACTACCTACTGAATCCATTTCAGCCATTTGTAATTTGTATAATTTTTTTAAACGTGCTTTTCCTATTCACTTTTTTAATTGAGCCTTATGTTAAGGTGATAAGACTGAATTTTAAATACAGTTATCAGTGAAAGAGTAATACCACAGTGTACCTACTTACTACATACAGTGGGTCAACGCCCATACGTTTGACAGGTCCTATGAAATGTCAAAATTATCTAGGGGCGGAGGTTATGTCCCAAGTATGCAGTATGGCTACTCGGGATATAACCTCCGCCCCTTCACCCCGCAACCCCCCGCACGATAGCTCTGCGACAATGTTCCACGTTGACCGACTGTTAGGAGTAAGATATTGGTAGACGGTGGTAATACTATTTTCTTAAATAAACAATATATAAGCACATAAAATTAATATTTCAGTGTATGTATTCTAATTATAAATGAATATTCTAATTGGGGTGTTTGAGTGTTTGCGTTATTCATGTTACATGCTGTAGGTATACAACGATTTCATGAATGTCACTAAGTAATTTATTCATAAAAAATAAATGTAACACACAATTATATTTAAATAAACAACTCCAAACTCTATATTGTTTCATTGGTACCAGGGTATGTGGGAGCGAAGTGAGGAGTCATTCGCCTCAGCGCCAGGTGTGCAGGAGGACCTGCAGGACATCATGGAACAGCTCATGCGGCTGCAGGACTTGCTCACTGTAGGTGTTATGTGTGTGGGATGTTAATTGCGTGTGTATTGAGCGTAAAGATACCATTTTTTAACGTTTTTTTTATATTTATCGAATGGTTTTTTAATGTTTTTATTTTATTTTTTTAATAATCATTTGCAGAGCTCTTGTTCATGTGGTTTTGAAGCAAAATATTTGAAATCGAAGGAGGAAGTCGAGAGTTTAGAAGTGAGTATGCGTGATTACAGACGAATAGGTAGGTATAACTAGTGTTCTTTTACTGATACAATAAAGAAAGTCAAGAAATTACACACGTGACTAAATAAAAAAAACTACTTATTTAGTCTTGAACAGATTCAAAGTTACATAATTACCTACAAATAGTTACCTAAGGTTAGTCGGAAAGGGGGTACAAATCCGCGGGCCACCTAAAGTATCACTGATGCCTGTTTTAAAGCAAGTGTTAAAATTTCAAAATTCGATTATTTTTATTTCCAACCAAAAATATTTTTGTTTACTTTTTTAAAAATTCATCTTTTCTTTACGGTCTGTCCACATCTCCAAGTCACGACGTCGTCAACGTGGAACGGTGCGGTGACGTGGCACGGTGCGTTGACGTAACGTGCAAATTTACGTTACCGTATCGTAAAAATGCACGTCAGGATCATTGTTAGATTTATCGTTGACCATGTAGATCCTGAATTTTAATAAGAGAAACAGTAAGGTATGGTTTTAAACCATCGGAGCACATAGACGGCGACTAACACGCGGGCGTGGAGAGCGCGGGCGGAGCGCTTATACGTGTGCGCTTGCGGCTAGAGGCGGAACGTGTTACGATACGGTAACGTAAATTTGCACGTTACGTCAACGCACCGTGCCACGTTACCGCACCGTTCCACGTTGACGACGTCGTGACGTGGAGATGTGGACAAGCCCTTAGTAACGATTTAAAAAAATGGAGCTTCTAATCCGTGACTCCAAATATGACCTGAAATGTAAACACAGCAGATCATAGCAGAGGATAGATAGATTTTAGCGTATTTTTTATGAAATCATTTAACAACAATTTCTCTTAAACTTTTGGGGAAAGTTGTAGAACAAAAGTTATTCACTATTATGGGTACTTTAACACCCTTTGGATTAGTACACCCTTTCCGACTAACCTTGTTTATGATATTATTATTATAAGATTTATAAATAAGAAAATTCTTTTTCATAAATAAATAAAATCAAATTAAATGAATATAGGTATCTAACGTCTGGCCCAAACCAAGTTGAAAAAAAAGTAAAAAATCTGCTGACGATTTATTAAAAAATAAGTACTTAATTAAAAATAGTCACGTGTTTTAACGAATAAAAACTACAAACGTAGAATAAAATATACATGGTGGTAATTTGAGATGGGGCATGAAGGGCAATTACCTTAACCATTGTAGCTACAGGAAAACGTTCTTAAGAGACCACCCTTAACTTTTGAAATAATTTCTAACTGAATTCATAGATTTTGAAAAAAAATATAGTCAGCGAGAAAAGGGCAGTTTTCACAAAACATTTTTATGATGCCAATCGATCCTATTTCCCTTAAGGAACAAAAGTCTTTTCCGGACCAACTGAGGTTGAAGCATTTAAAACGTCAGAAATAGCAAAAAACTTATGTGAGATGGGGTTGTAATAAGGGCAGCTACTTACCTTAATCGTTATGGCTACAGTACAGGAAAATGTTGTTACGAGCCTGTTCATATTTTTTTTTCATATTTCGAACTCCATTCACAGATATTGAAAATGATAAACAATTGCAACTCTATTACAGATAAAAATGGGAGAGTTACGCGGCAGAATATGTGAGTTAGAGTGCACACTTCTGAGCAAAAATAGCACAGACACGACATATAAAGCAGAGATTGAGGCGAAGGAAAATGAAGTAAGTCAAACTCAAAACTTGTTTATTCAAAACAGACTAGTATTACTTACTTAGTACTTTTTGAACGTCAGATTTACATAAGACTGCCCCCAAAAGCGCCCACCCTTCACCGCTTCCTAGTGTTTATGATGTGAAGAAGAAACGGCGCAACAAACTCCTCAGCAACACAGTTCTATCTGTGTGTGTGAATAAATAAATGAATCTATACACAAAAAAAGTAAAATATTAATTACATTGATTAAATTATGCAAGTTGATGATGATAAACAAAATATTTACCTGGGACAATTCTGGATGAATTGAAAACAAAAGTAAAAGTACCTACTAGGTACCTATCTACCTAAATATAGATAATTCAACATAATACCTACTTCTAAGTCTGACTAAGTCAATGTCAGTAGTACAAGAATAATAATGAAAAATTGCCTTAATGTTGCCATAGCATGTAAGAGCTCACCAGTCCCGACAGATAGCACCCGTTCACGAGTATGACGAGCGCATCAGCATCTCTTAACTCAACCATATTGTAGGGAACTTAACGACCCAATACACAACGCCACAGTCAGCAGGACATTTTAGTGGGCATGATAGACTCAACTGCCTGACAACGGGCACGTTTATGTAGGACTAAAAAAAAACCCATACTAAGCATAACAATAATGGCTACATGATACTCACGTAGGTACAAGTATTTTCACTAACTTCATACGTCACACATAGATACTCGTACACCAAATGCGAGAGCGGGTCCACCGTTGACCAGGGGCTTACTATGACCTCTTAAGAAAACGTTAAAATGCCAGCCAGTCAACTTCCGTTCAATAGCAGGCCTGCTTCTGAATCGCGAAAAATCGTACCATGACAGTACTAAAGGTGAACGACTATTGAACCAAATTGAACGGTAATGCTTGTTCATGGTACGAAAAGTCTATACAAAAAAAAAGGTGAACGGATTTCGTAAACGTCAACGTAGTAGGCCTGCCGCAGGCCTGCTCTAACGATGTCATAGTACACAAAACCAGGGCAGTTCAACTTCCAGGCAACTTCTGTCCTGTTTTAAGAGGTCATAGTAAGCCCCCAGACCCGCTCGCGCCCAGCGTTTGCTGTGACGAAAATTTTAGGGCGAACATTCGAAATAAAGCGATATCTTTAGGAGAGTCGATGCCATAATTTCCATTGATGGTTGAGCACAATATGACATCGTCAGCCTACGGGTTTTATCACAACGCGTTTTATTGTGACGCCTCTTGCATCATTGCGGCATCTCCTTAAGGCCTCAGGTACAGTCGCGGACTCGAAATGTTTATCAGATTTTAAATTCGATTCCATGACACACTGTGCGAAATAAGGTTCAAGATGTCATATCAACAAGACATAAGTGTTAGTTTTTAAAATTGTGAAGCGTCGATTCTAGCAAAAAGGCTATTAACCACTTATTGATGTTATGAACTCCTTTTTAGGTATGTGTGGCGGCTAGTCGAAAGTTGTATAGCGCGAATTTTATTGAATTTACTAAATAGGTTGATTTCTTTTTCTATGCTACCTAGTATAAAGCCTCTTTATATTACCTAACTTTTTCATGTCAATTAAGAAAACAATACCTTTGCCCTGTCAATTCTTTGCGAGCGACCGCGCGATCTTATGAAAAAGTAATGTGCAAGCAATTATAGACCCTAGGGTGATAAACATTTCAAGTCTGCGACTGTACATGCGACTACAAAATACCTTGCAGCAAGCTCTGCGCTAAGCACTGCGTCTCCGTAAACGTGGCTTTAGTCGTAAGCCAATCATAAAATGGGGATGAAGGATTTTATCAAAAATACTGGAACCCTATTCATCTGTTGGGCCATACAATTTGCACCTACTTCTATACGTTTATATTGTAAACCTAGTACCTTACAACGTCTAGTTTAAAAGTTTTAAAAGCAACTGTTTTGTTTTAGTTGTCATGTATAAGAGGACAGCTACTAGCTTTAGAAGAAGGCTCCAGGGATCAGATCTCCACGTGCGATACTCTAACGATGCAGCTGCGAGACAAAGAAGGTATGGTTACCTACCATCATCAAGCCGTAAACGTTCACGGTTGAACCTGCATGTTCTTATGAGAAATAAATTCTTTAAACCCAACCTCCCTTTTGGTACCTATGTATATGTTACGGCTAATAGCCGAACTGCGGCTACACCTAGTTTTAGCCGGGTACAGCTAGGTGCAGCCGGCCACATGCGGTTAAACTTAAATCTATCCTACTTATCTTCGGTTAGAACTAGGTTTAGCCTTCATCATAGCGGCTAGAACTAGGTGCAGCCGCACACCGATGGTTAAGGGTAACCCCGACACGGATAGGTTAGGTTCGAAGGGGATGACGGGGGCAAGAGTGAGCGAGCTAAGCGAGCGAACGAAGCCCCCGTCATCCCCTTCGTGTTAGGTTACTTTAAACCCTGCAGACAGAAATAGGAGCCCCGCGCAGCGGGGCTCCGTCGACTTAAGCTCCACCTAGTTCTAACCAACTACTACTGGTTGCACCTAGTTGTACCCGGCTAAAACTAGGTGTAGCCGCACTTCGGCTATTAGCCGTAACATATACACCAGTTCGCTTTCATGTTCATCTTGCGCTTTCAACTTTCAATTCCTCTTGCGTCAAGCGCATGCAATATTGATTGCCATAAGACTCGAACTAGTATTAGGACATGCGCTATGGCGCTTCAGGCATGCGTCAGACGAAAGCGCACTGGTGTAAACATACCAATAATCGCTACAATGATATTTTTTCTAGTACAGTCAGCATCAGAAGTAGATGAACAACTCAGGTGTCCAAATAATTAAAAACATTCGAGACACCAAAAACATCTATGCAACAACTGTTCAAATTGTTTTGAGCATCATAAACTCCAAATATATCTGAGCAGTCACAATGTCAAATATTTATTTACAAACTAAAGGTCTATGGTAAGTAAACAAGCTAAACATTCAAAGGTAACTAAGCAACACGTTATTCAGAAAGTCAGGATAGCAACGTAAAATGAATTGTATTTGATTGTACTTAGAGTCATAAATTAAAAGTTCAAAAATAGATACAATGTGTACTATTGTGTCAATACAGCATTTTTTCTTTTTCTTCATATAGCTATATCCCTTTCATTTCGTGCGTGACGTCATTGACGTGTCTTTTGTTTATAATATAATCTGATAGTCAAGTTATAGGAAAACATCGTAAGGAAATTGAAACGAGTATTTATTCCACGCGAAAGCCATTAAATTCGAAACAATTAATTTGAATGAAACTGACATTTTTATTTGCTGCATTTTCTAGTATATCATCAGGAATTGAATTCGTAATAAATACCTACCAAATACCTCGGTTCATTTTAACCATGTTTCGGATTGATAACAATGCTCAAAAAAGTACAAAATCTGTTAAACGTCAATTTAATTACTCGGTTAAAAGATATCTAACGATGTAAAATCAGCCCGACTAAGTTTCTATATGATTTTACACATGCGGTTTCAAATGCTTCTTTTTCTATCGTGTCGGCACGAGCTATACAAGAATAGCTCATGCCGTGGTGAAAAGATTAGCCAGTCAGCAAGGATGGTAGCGAGGCTGACTGCCCAGGGTGCGCCGGACGTACCGAAGTATCGAATAGAATCACTCGTGGAGGCTCTTTTCATGCACCCCTTTTTTTTCTAATGCTAAAAGCGGCTTATCTATGAACATGCACTGTAGCCTGATTTTAGTAGTCAGTTATCATCGAATCGCATCGAATATACCTTTACCCAAAATCTAGCACGATACGTTTTAAAAGTCATTTTAAAAAGAACCGCTAGTGCGTGCGCTGGTATAGAAAGCCATACGCGTTACATTTTTTAGTGGCTCACCGCCTGCCTTTAATTGCAATGCCTGCATTTTAATCTTAATAATGTCGCAGGACACTGTACACCTTACAGCGATAACACACTGGTATGGCGCGGCGCGGTCGAATCCAAATTGCAACAGAGAGACCCACTGGCAGTGCGAACAGTAGCATATACGTGCGTTCGGTTTTTTTGAAGCGCGAAATGTAACGCGCTTGAATGCGCGCATGCAAAAACTTAAAAAAAAAGTAAAAACCGACTACAAAAAACATAAAATCAACAGTTTCAGAAGTCGGTGGCTACAATTTTTTTCAGTGTAGAATTGCACCGTCTTCTGAAACTGTTAATTTTATCTTATGGTAATTATTTTACTCCATATAGTTTTTTTTTGAAGTCGGTTTTTACTTTTTTATAAGTTTATTTTTTATTAAATACGTTTTAGTGCCATAAATTAAACTCTCTCTCCTCCATACTCTCTCTCTCTCTCTTCATAATCCTTATTTTTGACTTTGCCGTAGTCGGGTATAATAAGCCCTTTCATGCCTACCTTACACGACATAATTCAAAGATTCCGGAAAGTGGGGGGCGGGGGAAGAGTTCCGTTCCATATCTCTGAAGTTCATGGTCTAATCATAACAACATTTATAAGGGACTAAACGGGAAGTACCTATACCCTCTCAAACAAAAAAGAATTTTTCAAATCGGTTCATAAATGACGGAGTTCTGAGGTAACAAATATAAAAAAAAAAAAATTACAACCGAGTTGAGAACCTCCTCCTTTTTGAAGTCGGTTAAAAACGAGCATAAAACACCAAGGTCTGTAACCGCCCTAAAACGGCTAGGTTTGTAACAGGCCTTAGTATCACTGAGCAATGTATTGAGAAATGGTTATTGTTTACATATTTTTGAACACTTTGGTTGCTTAGTTACATTTGACTACCTCAGTTGACAAGATGATTTGTTTGCATAGAAATATTTGAATTGCGAGTGTTCAGATGATTTTGATACATTGGATGCTAACAATAATTTGAACGCTATTGTTGTGCAGATGTTATTGTGTTTTTGAGAGTGTAGAATTATTTGAGTATCTGATTTGCTTCTATATACAGTGGTGGACATATAATTAGAAACACCAAGTGTGACTTTCATTTTTAGTACAAATTAACTTGATAATTAATGTTTTACGTATCATAGAGGGATTATACCTATTTATCCATAATGTATGTACATCATGAAGTATTACTATGTCAGTTTTGGAACTATCATACAACCGTTTATGTAAAATCTGGTATACTTTATAAAATAAAATGAAGCAGCACAACGTACTAAGGTGGACAACTAATTAGAAACAGAAAAAAAACATTATCATAAATATGAACAAAGGTAACGAAACAATAAATAATGAAGTTAAATGGTACAAACGTTTTATAATAAACAATGAATGCTTGGTTGGGAAGCCTCTGCTGTCGATTACAGCTCTACAACGACGTGGCATTGATTCTATGAATGTTTCATACATTTCTAGGGAATATTTCTCCAAGCTTCTACAAATGCATCTTAAAGTTGTTGTAGTATGATACTAGTAGTAGTACGATATTAGTGATATGTTTATTGGACAATGTTTTCTTTACAATGTACCACAAACTTAGATTTTATTTAAATCCAGACTATTTGCAGACCAATCTAACACCGACACTACAATAATCCAAACCAAAGAAGCATTTCTAAGAGACTAATTAGTGTCGGTGTTAGATTGGTCTGCAAATAGTCTGGATTTGAATCAAATCTAAATTTGTGGTACATTGTAAAGAAAACATTGTCCAATAAACATATCACTAATATCATACTACTACTAGTATCATATTACAACAACTTTAAGACGCATTTGTAGAAGCTTGGAAAATTTTTCGCTAGAAATGTATGAAACATTCATAGAATCAATGCCACATCGTTGTAGAGCTGTAATCGACAGCAGAGGCTTCCCAACCAAGCATTAATTGTTTATTATAAAACGTTTGTACCATTTAACTTCATTATTTATTGTTTCGTTACCTTTGTTCATATTTATGATAATGTTTTTTTTCTGTTTCTAATTAGTTGTCCACCTTAGGGCGTTGTGCTGCTTCATTTTATTTTATAAAGTATACCAGTTTTTACATAAACGGTTTATGATATTTCCAAAACTGACATAATAATACTTCGTGATGTGGATAGATTGTAGATAAATAGGTATAAGCCCTCTATGATACGTAAAACATTAATTATCAAGTTAATTTGTAGTTAAAATGAAAGTCACACTTGGTGTTTCTAATTATATGTCCACCACTGTATCTGATGGTGACTGTACTATGATATACTTTGTAGATACCTATAAGTTAGCATATTATCTGTTTATGGTAAATTCCAAAAACCAAGAATGAAAAACTAAGAAATCTTTATTTTTACGTCTATTCGTTCGATGAGGAAGTTTTATGTAGGTACTAGCCAGTCCCCGAAAAGTGTACGGCTTCTTTCGTGGTTACCCCCACTAATTTCGGTCTCAATATGAGCCCTTAATCATGACCTACTCAAGCGGGGAGGGATGGCCCGGTCAGTTCGAAGCAGAGCTTCTGCATTACCGATGAAGTAGCCGTGCTTCTACACAGTTATAAAACATCGTGTCATTTTATAGAATTACTGGACAAGAAGACGTCAGAAATGCAGCAGTTGCAACAAAAAGTAGATTTACAAGCTAACAAGATAATAGAACTGCAGGAGGACCTGAAGAAAGCAGACTCATTGATTAAAGAGGTACGATATTAATACTTACTATACGGGGTGTAAACGAATTCATGTAATTACTCAAACATTTTGGATTTTGCATGATTGAAAACAAGATATATTTTTACACTACAACCCAAAAAAGGAGTGTTAGTGCTCCTACAAACAATGCCGCTGGCTTATTGCCGCGCGGGTGTAAGTCAATAGGCGTTATACCCGGCGGCCTGGTTAAACACCCGCCGGCAAGCCCGGGCGGCAGTGCCGCCGGCAAGCCCGGGCGGCAGTGCCGGCGGCAATGCCGGCGGCATTGTGTGTAGGAGCCTTTATGTTTTCAGGGTTAATTTATTTTTTGTTTTGCGATAGTACCTAGTAAGTGATTGTAGGTATCTAAGGTCCCCGTCACGAGAAGCTATAAATTTTGTAAATAAAGAACTTCTACAAAGTTACGTAGCGACAATTCAATCAACAACAAATAATCCCAAATTCAATCAACTCAAAGTTACATACGTGTAATACGAAACTAACGAGCAATTTCACTTAGTCGGGTTATATTTTAGCGATATAAAGCGCTATCGTCTAATGTTTTGTGGTACCGGAACGTGTCTGACTCATGGAACGTCAACTTTTGGCCCGCCATTTTGAAGTAAGTTCACACTGACGCTGTCAATGCTGTCATTTGAGTTTTGAATGCGTTTCAGTTTGTTTGTGTTGTTTTCGTAGATTTTTATTTATTATTATATAAATAAAATAAAAACCATTATATAAAAATAAAAATCATTACAAAACTGTTTTTTTTATTTGTTCCAAAGGTTGCGAACCCCTAAAGGTGTGTTTACAAAATTTATAGCTTCTCGCGACGGGGACTTTAAACCTAAATTTTCTTGAGTCTTTCTGGCTCCTGATTAAACAGTTTGTCCATCCCTGATTTATGTACTAACTAAAGAAATTTTTAGGCATTTTTTCATCATTCAAAATTTTATATATTTAATATTTAGTTCTAGATGACACCGCGGTTCCTGACTGTAACTCTGAAAACGAACGCTGAAACAAAATACTCTCTATATTCTTATCTGTATGTCCAGAATTGCAAGATGCAAAGCGAGGTGTCGTACCTCACGAGTCAAGTGAAGCTGTGGCGCGCGCAGCTCACCGACAGCGAGCGCCGCGTGCACGCGCTCGAGGCGGAACTGGCGCGCACCAAGCAGCACTGCGCGCACATCGACGCCTGCTATAGGTATTACAACCATATAATAGGCCATGGTTCATTTAACAAACACCTCTTTGTCACTGGAGTTACAGACAGCCCACTGAGCAGAGCATGCATGGAGGAGGACAAGAAGGCAGCCCACGTGCTACTAAACTGCTCTGAGGTCGCCACATACAGGGCCAAGTACTTCGGAAACCCAGGTACTCTCCGAGAGATCACCAGTAACATCAAGGGTGTGCTGGCCTTCTTCGAGGAATTAGGATGGATCGAGTAACTATACTTACCACCCATCAAGCAAAATACGCGCTTAGACGTGGAGTTGCGGATACCAGCCTGTTATACCTTATACCTTAGGTATAACAACCAACCTACGCCATTGATGATTCAGCCGAAAGACGTCTACTGCTGGACATAGGCTAGGGGGGTTTGCCAAATCGCCACGCTTGGCAGGCAGGTTGGCGATCGCAGTATGGTAGTTAAAATACTCGGAGAACGCTGCTGCTCACCCTCTAGTGAATCCCTTAGTCGCCTTTTACAACACCCACGGCAAGAGATGGGGTAGTGCTATTCTTTTACAAGTACAAGGAACCTACACCATTATCAGCGGAAAAATGTCCACTGTTGAACAAGAGTCTTACAATGATCGCTACAATGAACGATTAAAAGGGAAATTGATATAATCACCACGTCTGGAGGATGAATTGGTGATACCAGTTTGTAGTTATTCGGAGACAGAAAGATGCTGCTGCTTATTCTCTTGAGGTAATCACTTAGAGCCCCCGTAGACCACAGACTTTCTGCCGGCGTATAATTGATCGGTTTCTTAATCAGTATGAAGATGTAGGTATGCAAGTGCGCACATTAGAACGATTCGGTATCGACCGATAAAAAAGTTCATCTTCATACTAATTAAGAAACCGACCAAACTATCGGCCGGCAGAAAGTCTGTGCTCCGCGGAGGGTCTTTGTCGCCTTTTACGACATCCTTAGTTGTGGAAAGTAGCGTGAGCGCGTGCATGCACTCGTTCGACAGTTAACTCATGCGCACTGCGCGTACGTCGACGTCTGTTAAGTAGGTTGATTATCACAGCACAGTCCATTGATGGATATAATATTGTTGGAAATTGGTTTTCATGGATTCTGGAGTCAAAGTCAGTCTTCTCCCTGTCACTGTTATGTCGACCTATCACAGTCAATTCTTCAAGGTCTTCTAGATTGGATGAGACAGTCAACCTTCGGCCTGTTGCGGGATAGGTCACTATACCGTCCTTCATATTTATTTGGACATAAGTTTTCCAGATTAGAGGAGCTACCGTACCGTGAGGACTAATTAATATGCAAATGGGACAGTAATCCTAGTATTTTTCAGTGGTCAGAAGCAGTTATGTACTGCTTACGTCGATGAGAGCATAATACATACCTTTTTTTTTCCTTGGAAAATCGTCATGGATGCCCTTCGCCCTGGGAAGGCGAAGGGGTATCGGACTCTTACCGGCACCCACGGTGTTCCTTCTCCTGACCCTTGGTTGGTTGGTCGCGGGATTCACAGCTGCATGCACCGCGACCCCGGCAAGTCTCGGTTCGCCAGCCCCTGGCGGACCTCTCCTTCTGTGGGCCCTTGCCCCACGTCCTCCTGAGAGGCGCGCACGGAACACAGCGCGCCGCCTTTTCGGGCCTGTTACTGGTCGGGCGACGGGTCCCATAACCCGCCGCCCGCAGGCCACACACTACGGTGGCCGGAGATCGTCGCGCGCCCTCCGGCGGCGCCCGGTGCGTCTGGCGCGGGAAGGGAGTGGCAGCTGCCTCTCTTTCCATCTCCGCTCCCTCTTTGGTCACCATCACCTCCTCGCAGAAGGAGGCGATGGCTTCCCACGTACTCTCGCTCCCGACCATGGACAGAACCATGGCCGGAAGCGAGTGGTACCTACTTAATTTTACTGTATTCCGCCAGATATTTACTTCCTGCAACAGCTAGGGTCCAAGACGACGTTAGACGCAAAGATGATTAACAATTCTGATTTGAATTCGCCTGTTCAGGGAAAAGGCGAGCAACGTAGCAGAATTGCAGGCGAACTTGGAAGAGGCGCACACGCGCGGCACCGCGCTCTGCGGCGAGGCGAGACACGCTGTCTGCTCCGTCAGGCACTGGATGCGGCGCATGCGAGAGAAACAAAGGTAACTCCTAGATGCAGAGATCATTATCGAAATTACGTTTATTTTAGGTGTGTGGAGGGTTTTCCTTCTAAATCATCCATCCAATTCTCAAATTTTCCATCCAATGGTTGTCTGGAAGAAATTGCTTTAAGCGATAAGACCGCCATTTGTACTGTTCTTGATTACCTGTATTCCTTCTGTTTTATTTCTTTTAGTGTACAATAAAGCATATCTATCATCATCAGCTTAACTTAAAGTAGAAGTACTAATTTTACCTTCATTAAACATACATTGAAATAAAACCGTTTTGAAAACAAGCTTTTATCTTCCGGCTTCATTATCAGACCAAGTCCATGGAACCATATTATTGCACTGTCACCAAAGTTACATAGGTATGCTAAATTTCAGCTCAATGGGATGCCAGCAAGTGCTTGAAAAATAAATCAGAAATTTTGAACCGGAAACATACGAACGAAGCAAGTTAAATAAAAGCTTGTTAAAATAACTTGGGTCGACGCACTGCCTTCTGTCTAGTCTTACTCATGCAATAGAATACTGGTTGTTATACAATATATTGATTTTTATTTATTTATTGATAGACGATGATGATTTGCAGAGACCTAGAACACATAATCAAAGAGAAGGATGCGCTCCTCACGACCCTCCAGCGACGTCTAGAAGACAGGCAGAGCGATACACAACGCACAAGTGGGAGCGATAACGCACCAAGTTGCTCCAAGTGTATATCTAGCAGAGAAGGGCGTAGCTTCTGTTCCAAAGCTGGAGAGAGACGGGAACAGTGCCGTGTGCCTAACCAGAGCGAGATACCTAGCTGTTCGTCGACTCCTGTGCCGCCGGCACGGCAGAAGAAGCCGTGTACAAAGAAACACGATGTTAGTTAATTATTTATTTATTGTTAATTTTATTTTTATTATTTTGTCTGTCTCGTTGGTTTAGTGGTCGCAGCGCAACCTCTAGGTCGGCGAGTGTTATTGGGTTTTTCCGTGTGGAATTTCTCAGTAGTAGCCCGGAGTCTGGATTTGTGACCGCGGTTGATAGCAATATGCTCGCCCCGTATTACATGGGACTTTAACATAACGGGGTGCGGTGAAATGAGGGTGTACAATGCCTAGCTCTTCGGGAAATACAGGTGTAATGTTATGTTAGAATTTATTTTGATTCTGACATATGGATTGCATATCTTAATTAAATGATATTAATTAAAATTTAAAAAAACTCCAACGCAAATAAACGGTTGAACCGATCATGATAAAACATGTCTAAGAACCACAGCTAGAAAACCAGGTTTTAAATAAAAAAAAACCGCACCTAAATCGGTTCACCCATTTAAGAGCTATGGTGCCACAGACAGACAGACACACATAGCGGGGACGTCCATTAATTACGTGAGCTCAAAAGGCGAGTTAAGTTTAGTACGTTAAGGGCTGATGTTACTAACGTCAGATAACTTTAACCGGGGAATTTTGAAATGTTGTGCTCTTGTATAGGAAATCTGTCAAAACTTAAAAGCAAAACGTGGAACTGTTAAGTATTCCTTAGATAAGGTTTATGTTACGTTCATCAAATCGGCTCTTGGTCGACAAGTTAACTTGCTTTATAAAAATACAGATTCGGGTATATTCGCGTAAAAAAACTTTAAGAGGCACAAAATGCCTTTTATCCCGACGTTTCGGCCGAATTACACCGGCCGTGGTCACGGGTAGACTCTACCCGTGACCGTGACGGGGGGTTCCTCTGAAAAACCTTGTCCAGGCCTGGTGCTTCGTGGCTTTTGGGGCACAAAAACTTAAGTTTATCAACGTGGATGTTCTGACGACGATGTTTTTCCACCAGCGGTGCAAGGCCTGGATATGTGACGCAACCATGCAGGAGCCGGCGCGGCGCGACGCGAGCACCAGCGCGTGCGGGCGCTGCTGCCGGCAACACGACGTGCGACAGGAGTGCCGCAGGCTGGAGCGAGTGGCGGTACGTATACGTAGGCAACAGGCATCAACCATGCAGGAGCCGGCGCGGCGCGACGCGAGCACCAGCGCGTGCGGGCGCTGCTGCCGGCAACACGACGTGCGACAGGAGTGCCGCAGGCTGGAGCGAGTGGCGGTACGTATACGTAGGCAACAGGCATCAACCATGCAGGAGCCGGCGCGGCGCGACGCGAGCACCAGCGCGTGCGGGCGCTGCTGCCGGCAACACGACGTGCGACAGGAGTGCCGCAGGCTGGAGCGAGTGGCGGTACGTATACGTAGGCAACAGGCATCAACCACGACACAATTAATATTAAATTAACATGCCACATTACTAAAACCTTAATAGATGAGGTCAGGATCGATTAGTTTCTTTTTGTACAGAAATCGAGAAAATCTTTTTACGAGTCGGCCTTGTAAGTCACTTTTTGGTCTTTGGAGATGCTGTTTCACTTTTTGAACCAAATCTGTCCAGAAATCGATAAAATCTAAAGCTTTAAGTATGTCCAGTGAGAAAAAAAAGACGCGTTGAGTTAAAAGCGTAAATGACACTGTTTCACCTTGACCTTGAGCTCCTATATTCTAATCTGTTAGTTTCCATTGCAACAAAGATTTTGTATGGCCTTTTCGATAACTTTTGTCATTCTAAAATTTACTTAGTATAAGGTTTAAGGGAGTAAAGTTGACAATTGCGAAAGACGCAATAACATGTACCTATTCCTATTTTCCCGCTAGAAATTTTGCCCAATAAATGACTCGGATAGGTATATTGCACGGGACTTAATATTGCTTGTGGACAGACCGTTCCGAATCCGAGAAAATACGACCCGAGAATACTCTGCTGAAAATTTATGAAATTCGGATCGGATGTAGTGCACAACTGTTCATACAAATAGTACTGCAGTTACTTTGGATCATATTTTCTCGGATTCTTCGAAACGCTCTTACGAGTACATCTACGCACACTAGCGTGACCCGTTTTTTCTTCTTGCAGCGAGATACATCACCAACTGAAGACTTATTATTTCGCGTGGAGCAGCTGTCAGAAGCTCTGGCAGACGGAAACCGACGCTGGACGAGGTCACACGATGCGCGGTGACTGACTACGGGACTAACATGATAACAGACAAGGTTTTATGACCAGGAGTACGCCAATCAGATGGTCGTTTTGATGGTGTATCGCTGGATGATTGTTAAAATAGGTATATGATTCGTTCAAGTTGGTTAACAACAAGCTTTTTCTGCTTGAGTCTCTGTTGGGCACGGGGCTAGAAAAAAAGCTACAATATTTTTTTAAAGAAACTGGCTCTGAATGTAAAGAGAATGAGATTTAATAGACTATTGCATCAGAACATGTTGTCCGATTAATGGCGGTCACGGACAGGAAGGCAAGGAAAAGGAAATTTAAGCTTAAATAATTTTAAACCTTATTTAAATACGCTTAGCACTCGTATTTTCTTAGCGTACCGCGGGATGCTTCGGCATATTAGGGCACGACGAAGCGGCCAAAGCGGGTAAAGGGTATTAAAATAAGGTTTAAAATTATTTGAGCATAATAAATCCTTTACAATACTATACCGTTGGTGAACGCCTGCCATAAGTGGTAGCTATGAACTTCAGGCACTGTTAATTGAATGTCAAAATATTGTTTTGAAGGCGAACAGTCTGCAATTATTCTTGAAGCGCCATGATTTCATCTACATACATCTGCAATACTCTTTAACCATTTGATTATTAAATAAACTAAGTAGGTGAATAACATCTTATTTATATTGTAATGAGCTCATTCGTTAATTATGAATTTCAAATACAACCGTTATCGGACCTTAATAGGGTTGTTATCTTAAAAAAGGTAAGATAATGTTGCCATAATAAGGCATTTGTTAGTTTTATTTTAAAGACATTTAGGGCATTTATTAATTTTAGTAATAACAGTATTATTTGCTAGTCTTATTTATAGTTGGTTGTATTTATTAATAACAATTTTGTTTTGTTATATGTTGTTTTATTTACCTACAGTTCCTTAAGTATTTTTTTGTTACCAAAAAAAACAATTGCTTCGGTTTTATTGATTGAGTAAATAAGTATGCTATCTTGGTCTAGTTATAATAATCACATGCGAACCCTGAGTCCACAGACCACAGGCCACGGGCCACGGCTCTCCCGTGATTGAACAAAATAATATAAACAAATTATTCCATACAAAATGGCGATGAGATTGATTTAGAATCATTATTTTCGAATGCAATGAGAACAGGGAGCCAATTCGACTAAGAAATATGTTGCCAAACGCAAACGAACCACAACCGTCACTCAGTTTTTGTATACGAAAACTGTCAAAACGATTGGTTTTGTTTTTTGTGTCGAACAATTTGACAGCTTTTGAAATTGATAACTGTCTGAATTATGAACGGTTCTGTGGCAATTTAACAAGGTTTCTTTTATTATTTGACTTTGTAGCGCTTGACCCTAGTCGCACCTGATGGTAAGCGCAGACAGGGTCTAAGATGGACCGTAAAAAGTCGGACTCGGGACAGTAAAATTCCTTGTAGTGCACAAACGCCCTTCCTTAGGTATTAAAAGGCGAATCACTAAGCTGTTGTCAAATCTCATTTCAACGAATGTGATTGGTTGACCAAAATACTAACAGCCAATCACAGTAGGTCAAATCAAATCAAAAGTTTTTATTTCACATAAACCATTACAGGCGCTTATGAAAAGTCGAATTTAGGTGCACGGTTCCAATTAGTCGTTTCCTATGGAGAAGAGCCGGCAAGAAACTACATGGTTACTCTTTTAAAGTCCATATCTTTAACAATTTGAGTGGGTACAGATAAGACTTAGAATAGTTATGAGAGAGCAGACTTAAGAGCAGGAACCACACAAAAAAGCAAAATGAAAAATATGGTCAGAAATTAACTAGGTATCCAGGCATCTAGCAAGTCTACAAAGCTCTCACATTTACAAAAAGTAGAAGGACGCTAAACTACTTATATTATAAAACAACTGACATGGTTAATTGTCATCAAAACACATTACAAAGAAAATCACTGTATAATAAGATAAAGATATCTTGAGAGTAACGTTAGTAATAAAAAAAAATAAAGCTAATCGTAATGAGGTTAGTTAATAGACATAGGTACACATACGACGTTAATGAGGTACCAGGGAGGGAAGCCACATGTGCAGAAGGAGTTATTGCCAAGCATCTTTATCGTCAACGTAGTCCTTAAGACTTGTAATATGCTTTTTGAATAAGGACACGTTTAATATGGGCTTTAAACTTTCCCTCGGTAAGATCAGTTACAGATTTCGGCAGCTTATTATAAAAACGCACGCCATTTCCTAGAAATGACTTATTAGTTTTACTCAATCTAAATTTGGGAATCACAATTTTATGTTTATTACGTGTATTTTTGTCATGAAAATCGCTTCTAACATTAAACATATGCAAATTTTTCCGAACATACATAATATTTTCAAAGATATAGTGTGACGGCAAGGTAAGTATATTAATATCTTTGAACACGTTTCTGAGGGACTCGCGGGAACCCATATAAGGTACTTACCTTGTGATGAGTTTTGACAACTGATATCAGTAAATTTTTGCGTTGATCAGTCTTTCAGGAATGATAGTATATCAAGAAAAGAAAACACACTTTTATATAAAACTATATTTATTCATGTCATTAATGCACAAAAATATAAAAAAAGAAACGAATAATTTGTCAATAATTCGATGAAAGTAACATTATATTACACAACCCGCTTAATACTTAGGTACGAGAGTTCATTGTTATTGTGGTCACAACTACAGATTTATTGTAGTCCAAACTACAAACTTACAGTGACTACAAAGTAAAATTGTTTTTATTTTTTCCAATTGCACATCCAATGTAGGGAGCTGATGTTGTCAATAAGTTTGGATGAAGGAATTATTAAGAAATGGAATAATGGAAGTTTATAGTATTTTTTATAGTTAGATAAGTGTATGCTTAAGATCAAATGACTTTAAAATAAATACACCATAAGGCGCAGCGCCGGGGATTATCGAATGATTCATTACTCCATCTTTTGACTAAAACTATTTGTTAGGAGTTTTTTCCAATATGTTATATCGTAATCAATAGACTGATGAAATTGGCGCGCCTAATGTATATTCTCAATCATGTGCCGATATCGCCATGTAACTTTTTATTTATATTAAAAAACTGTACAGTTTCTTTAAAAAAACTAAATTGGGGTAAATTTTTATAATGTTGAGTTGACAGTTAAGCCGGATGTACAAGAAATCACTAAGTGATCCGTTATTCGCTTGGTACTGTGCCACAGATGTGCACAATAAAAACATGTGTGTATGTTGCCGTTAAAGGTACGAGTTGGTAGCCGACTGCAGATGGCAGCATCAGACGACGTGTCGCTCCGACACTACTTACTGGTTTCTATGTATTTTTATGAAATACCTTCCGTAGCTAGCGACACGTCGCTCGACTACACGTCGTACGACCGCAGACGACGTGTCGCCCGACCACAGATCAGTAGTGTCACCGACGCTGGAGCGACAACACGTTGAATCTTTCTCAAAAAATGAGTTTTTCCTATTCCGAGGAAGAAAAACTGATAAACCAGGTGGCCCAATATCCTGCACTGTACGATGCGTCTAACAAAAACAAAAGATACAAAAGTAAATCGCGATCGCTAATCCCAAACAGGTCACACATCTTGTCTCACGGAACATTCAGAACTAACTGGAATACGACGCTGCGACGTGTCGCTACGTTCGTCTGCTGCTACTGTCTGCAGTCGGCTACGAACTCGTATCTTTAGGCAGGTGAAATAATGTTAGAATTTCGACAACAAGCGAATGACGCATCACTGAGTAATTTTGTGTACATTCGGCTTTAAAAGAAAATGGTGATAATATACAGTGCTCTCATTATATCCCGGCAGGCAAAGAAAAACAGAACTACGTTTAAAAATATATCAATTTGACTTTCTGTTACTTTTTGCATCGCAAGCAATAGAGTTTGGCCAACAAAAGTTGACCCTGAATATCACCGCGAAATTCAAAAAAACTTGAGTCAAAAACACTTAATACACACATAATACTGTCTTTTTTATAAATGATATAATTTGAAAAATATTGAAATTGAATAGGATATAACTAAAAAAAAACGCACCCAAATCGGTTCGCCCGTTTAAGAGCTACGGTGCCACAGACAGACACACATAGCGGTCAAACTTATAACACCCCTCTTTTTGCGTCGTGGGTTAAAAAAACAGTAGTTACCTATTGAGTGTTATGAGAATTTTTGAGTAGAGTTTTTTTGAATTTCGCGTTATTATTCAGTGTAAACTTTCAGTGGCCAAACTCTATACTGAGTTTACTGTCAAACAGATGGCAAGCCACAGATAAAATATGGCACTGCATTACCTATGGTCTTATCTATGTGCATAATATGGCTAATTTATCTGAGTCACTCTCAGTAACCGTCTTCGGTCTAAGTCAGTCAGCGAAATTTAATTGTTTTTGATTTTTTTAATATCTTACGAAACATAACATCTTTAAGACCATTTTTTATCTTTTAAAACGACATATTTAACTATAATGGGGACATACATGACATAAACAACTTTTCTTTTCTTCGACGCCATTACAGTAAAATGTGTTGTTTTAAAAGATAAACAAATACACACATCAACACATGGCAATAATGTGTCTGCGCTTAAAATAAAATTACGTCTTAAAGATATTCTGTTTTCACGTAAAATCTTATAAAAAAAACTATAAAAAATAATTACGCGGGCGACTGATCGCTTTCCCTGACCTCCATACATGTGTCAATTTAAGATACATTTATTAATTAATCATCTCAAATTTATTCAAGATCAATCTCAAATATAGGCGAGGTTTATACGGGCTTAATTCGATAAGATGAGCGTTGTATTTATCGTAATTGAATTAATTAATACATACATACTTTTATTATAATCTAACAACATTATCTACACAATTTTAACAATGTTACAAGTAAATGATGCACTATTTTTTTAAATGTTATGATTTTTTGTGTTGTTGTTAAATTTATATTAAATATAAATTGTGTAAAAAACATCTTAATTCTCAATTCTGTAACTATTTTCTACAACGTCTATACAGGGTGTTTTGTGGTTGTATTGGGAAATCATAAACTAGGACAGACAAAAATGGTAAATGGAACCATGGGGACAATTTAGAAGAATATAAAAGTGACAAGAAAAAAATTGAAAAAAAAAAAATGTTTCGGAGGTTATTTTTCATTTTTTTTTCTCGTTTCTTTTCCTATAACGCGTATGTCTAAAATTGCTACAAGATCGCGGTTTAACGGCAAAAACTTTTCGTTATGCCCTCCATTTTGTACTAAACACCGTTGAATAAAATTTTATATAAGTAATACAAAATATAAAAGGCAAAAAAAAAACTACTTAACGCCGAAACGAAATTATATTTTATAAAAATATTTACGTAATTTTTTTTCGTAATTCATTCCTGATTTCTTTTAATATTTTTCTCTGTCCTATGGCTTAGGATTTCCGCATACAGGCAAAAAAAAAACATCTTTTATATATGACTGGACTAGACTATTGTAAAGACAGAAATGGAACAAATGGAGTGATAGCGCGGGCTAAGGCGTCTATCACTGTATTTATCTTCGCGACCGTCGCCAATCAGAAATGCTCTTTAAGCAGCTACCATTTGTCAAATGACAGGCGTATTTCACTGGAAATGAAGAAACATGCGCACGCGCACTCAACTTACTTTCTATCGTGTTAACTTTCATATTTGCGACACGCTAACACAAACATACTTACTATTTCAAATAATTATGAATTTCTGAATTTCAAATTATGGACTCTTATTTTGGACAAGTAGCATTTTAATATTTACTGTGGCAAGTTATATTTATTATTATTTACACATTGATACAGACAATGGTGTAATGTAATTTAATCTGGTAATCTGGAGTATAAAGCCTAGCGCAGATGAGGGACAGTCCCCTGCGTACTTCTTGTCTGTCGTGTGCGTTATGCGATGCAGTTCTAAGTATATTATTTACACGACCAAAACAGTATATCGACGACTGTTTCTCATCTGTGCTAGGCTTTATGGTCGGCATTCAGTATTAGATGCAGTTATTCAGCCGTACCAGTAAACAGCATTCCTCCCCCCCCCCCCCCCCTCCGCAATGTGTCTACTAGGCAACCCGGTGTTCTAAGTTTAAAGTTTAGATCAGTCGTTACATTACCTATCTTTTACAAGTGTTTCTGACTTAATGTGCTCTTTGACGCACCAATGAAATAGAATGGGGCTTAACTTACAGCAGTAGTACACAGTTCGCAATCACCACCACTCTGAGCTAGTATGTACCTCAGTAGTTCCCATTTGTTCCATGGAACATGACGTCATCGGACAAAATGAGACATTTTTTTCTCGTTTTATTCCATAGAATATACAGGACGTCGCTGGATGGAAGTATGGATCAAATCGAATACGGGCGTGGGAAAGGTCATTTCCAAAATGACCAATTTTAATCACGTCGCATGGAACCCAAAGAAAAAAAAAAGTTAAAAAAAAACTATCAGCGACATACCTAGTTTTTTTTCAAGACTTTATTCTAGTAAAAACTTGAGTAAATTTTTTGCCAGACTGCAGTAAATATTTTTTCTTATTGAACACATGTTTTCTAGCTGCGTAAAAGTATAACCACAGGAAAGGGCCCGTCTTCACCAAAGTCCTGAAAAAATAAATAAATTGATAGCTGTGATAGTTTTTTTTCCATTTTTTCTTTCGGCACCATGCGAAATGATTGAAAAAAACAAAAATTGGTCATAACTTTTGAACCGTAAACAATTGCACCGACATTCTCGGGGTTAAAAAGTTTGGAAATGACCTTGCCCACGCCCCTATTCGATTTGATCCATACTTCCAGGGACTCCCTGTATAATATTTTAATTCCCATTTGTTCTACGGAACATGACTATTTATTTTGTATTATATCTATAAATTTATTTTAGCAACGTAGTTGTCTCTCACAAATTGTCGACTCTTTGTGTCAAACTTTTAGAACAATTGAGAATAATAGGGTATTTGACTGACAAAATCTAATTAGTCCGTCAGTTAGAATAACAAAAAATATTTGACCCGTATTTTTTCTTTTGTTACGTAAACCAAAATTGACGAAGATACGACCCTTTTAAAATTGGCAAAACGTCACAAGCAAGTACAATTTTTACTTGCTTCTGACGTCACAAGCACCCACTCTCGAGTTTTGATGCGTTTTATCTTTCCAAATATCCTTAGATTCAACAAAAGAAAAAAATTATATCCATTATTTTTCAAAACTCTAACTAGCCGACTAATTAGATTTGCAATTTATTGATGCTGTCAAAATGCCTATTACGATTCCCATTTTGTTCCATGACGTCACTGAAAAGTGAAGTCGAATGCTAGTACACAGTTCTATGGAACAAATACGTCAAAAATAGACTCATTCTGCCCGTTGACGTCATGCTCCATAGAACAAATAGGAACCCCTCCTGCAGTAGTGACGCAGTAGCTCGTCACCTGGCGGCAGTGCTAGGACAGGCTCGGTAAGTAAGTGTAGCGTGTCGTAACTAGTGTAGTGCTGGTCTGTAGCGGTCACTTGGTGAACACGCGCCACATGGAGGCCAGCGACGCGGCCGCTGACGTCACCAGCGACGCGGCCGGCGCAGGCGTCGGAGGGGTGCAGCTTAGCTCTTCCATCTACGGGAATATACAAAATTTTGGTGTAGGTAAACTACAGAGAAAGTACGTATTGATATTATACGAATGCGATAAAGTTCAATGTTTTAATACAATTAGACACTAGTTAAAACCGTGTTTAGCTTTGACTTCCAGATATTAAAAAAAAAAAACAAAAACTCAAAATTACTATACAAGGTTGGTCGGAAAGGGGGTTGGTCGGAAACTTGCCCGAAAGGGTGTTAAAGTACCCATAATAATGAATAACTTTTGTTTTACAAGTTTTTACAAAAGTCAATAGTTTAAGAGAAATAGGTGAACAAAGATCTCAAAAAAAACAACGCAAAAATATATCTATCCCCAGTTATGATCAGCTGTGTTTACATTGTAGGTCATATTTGTGGTTCTGAATTAAAATCATCATTTTCTGAATTTGTAACTAAGGCAGTGATGAAGAATTTTTGAAAAAACTAAGATAATAATCATTTAGCATGGAAATTCGAATTTTGAAATTTTAACACTTGCTTTAAGACAGTGATCAGTCACGGTAATGTTATACTAACAGTATTCTATCTTCATACAAACGGTCGGAACCCGAGTCATACCTACGCGCCTCGAGTTCGGTTTACACTTGGTACAAAAATAGGGCTGTCACATACCTAGTACCTATACCTACATGAAAAATCGATTATTTAATAACCGATTGTTTTGCCTAAACATAAAATCGATTACAAAATAATCGGTTTTTTAAATAAATATAATCGATTTAAAAAAAAAAAACGATTTTTCCTTATTTTTCGAGGAATTAAATTAAATGCCTGAAATATCGATCCAGCATCCACAGCTCATATTTATTAATCTAAATCAATCAACAAAATAAATGTTAATTTAAATTTCACAAAATAAAGTTTTTCTTTTAATTTCTCCTTCCTCAGTAAGAAATTTCGATGGAAATAAAGGTGGATGCGCTAAGGTAGCCCGCGAAATTCAAATATTCTTGCGAATTTTGCAATTTGCAGGTCAGTGGCAGGTTATATTTTGATGATACATAAAAATAAAGTACCTACAACATGTTTATAGTACCTACTCTTCATTATCCACAAAAAAGTCCGCGAATATGTTTAACTATTATAAGTAGTTAAGTCACATCAACCGTTTTCTGTTCAAATTGGTTGATCAAAACACTAGTAGAATCGAAAAATAAAGATATTCCTATCATGATATTAATCCTTATCCAAGTAAATAGCTTCATAATCAAGGTTGTTTATGTACATGTAAAATGCTCTTTAAATTATTCGAATCGGACCTTTCGTTTAGAAGTGCTAGATGTAAAAAAAATGCCGTGGTGTGAGCGAACAACCCAACGTTCAGTCTATTAGTTAACTGCACAACGGCTGCACCGATTTTGATTAAATTTGGCATGAAGATAGCTCGATCCCTGAGAAAGGACAAAAGCTACTTCTTAACCCGCGACTTCGTCTGCATCCGCGATAACCAACATTCACGCGGACGAAGTCGCGGGCAAAAGCTAGTTCGTCAATAAAATCAAAAAACACCATGTATTTTTAATGAACACTTCCTATTTCAATCACAACGTTTTTTTTTTTTAAATAAATTATATCATATTTACAATCTCAAAACTAGAAACAAACTCATGTAGGTTGATGAAATTAAAATACTGTAGGCGGGCAGCCCTATCTCGTGTTTTGTTTTCATGCGGCTACATGTTCTTAATTCAAAAATAGGGCCGAGTCACAATACTGTTAGTTATCATTACCGTGGATCAGTGATACTTTGGCTCGCGGATTAGTACCCCCTTTCCGACTAACCTTGTATAATAATCATGATTATATATAAATATGGATTGCGGTTATTACTAACTCGTTACGAATTCCAAGACAGTTAAGCGCAAATCCTGGGACGCACAAAATATTCATTGAATTTGAGTTGGATTCTGTATGTTAGCTTATGGAACTGGTGGAAAAAAACACAGGGGAGTAAGAGTAGTATTGTACCTCCATAGCCTCGGGCCAGTGCAGGTGTTCGGGCGGTTCGTTGTCATCATTGTCGAGGTCCCCCAGAGCCGCGATGGCGTCCGCCCACACGGAGCGCACGGCCGCCTCGCAGCTGCTCATCCAAGACTCTACTCTGAAATACCGAACACGTTTGTTTCGAAATCAGAGAAAACGCGTTCAGAATGCACGGACGGAAGAATATGACCCGGGGCCCAATTCTCCTAAAATAAATCTTGATAAATCACAACCGAACCAAGGCCGAACCGTTCATTCAGACAGTTCTCAATTTCAAAAGCTGTCGAATTGTTTGACACAAAAAACAAAATCAATCATTTTGAAAGTTTTCGAAAACAAAAACTGACTGACGGTTGTGGTTCGATTGCGTTTGGCAACAATTTATTTTAGGAGAATTAGGCCCCAGGTCAGGTAGGCCTGATGATAAAGAAAAACCGATGTATAGTTAGGCTGTATACAGTGTATCCGCCGAGTCTAGAAGCGTTCATTTTATTAGATTTAGATATTTTATTAGAACTGATAGTACCTATATTTTTTTGTATTATAACTTTTGCGAGACACATTTACATTTATTATTCGGATGCCCGATTTGGACCCAAACGGAGTCCTTAATTATGAATACGAAACTAAGCAGACATTCCCGAAAATACACGTGAGCAACTAACCATAAATGAGGAACTTAGGACCAAAAAGAGTCTTCTACACTTTTGAGACACGTCTTTTTCTTTCTGAAAAGTTGGACTCAAAGTCTTGAATATTATCGATTTGTTCCAATTCTCTCTTGGAAAATAGCATCTCCAAGTCGCATTTCGATCAAAGAGTCATATTTACTTGCTAACCAGGCTTTAATACTAAATAGCTTTTCTCTATTTCTGAACAAAGATGAAAAGTGTAAATAACGCTTTTTGTTCTTGACCTCCTCAAATATGGTATTATGTTTTTTTATTTATTTTTATCGTTGCATTGACTTATTAAACACTAGCTTCTGCCCGCGACTTCGTACGCGGATTCTGTTGGTTATGCCAGCGACAACGGGGTCGTCAAAATCGAAGATCTGAAACGCCTGATGTCGAATTCTAAGAGCCCGGGGACGGGAAAACAACGGGATGCGCGAGACGATTCGAGACGTTCCAGATCTTTCATTTTTGTAATTCAACAGGAAATGCCCAACAGACTAAACAACTTTTGCTAAGACACCATTCCTATATGTGTTATGGTGTAGCTGGGCTCTTGGAGTTCCACAACAGGTGTTCCAGATCTTCGATTTTTATAAGTCAACAGAAAGTGCTCATCAGATTGAACAACTTTTGCTGAAACGTCATTCCTGTTATAGTGTAGCTGGGCGCTTGGAATTCCACAACAGGTGTTCCAGATCTTCAATTTTTATACGTCAATAGAGAGTGCTCATCAGGCTGAACAACTCTTGCTAAGACGTCATTCCTATACAGGCTATAAGGGTAAACACCGTTATCCTTGAAACCAGTGGTTTGGTTTCATTTATAGAACGTATTATACATTAGATAAAGAGCTACGCTACAAAGCGTTTCGTGGTATGGGCTGTCGCGACGGCCCGTACCACGATAGTACGCTAGTATGTGTTACCTGCCCAGCATGGGGTCGTCAGTGTTGGCTGCCACTACCAGCGTGTGCAGCGCCTGCAGCGCGTGCGGGGGGAGGGATAGTACGCTAGTATGTGTTACCTGCCCAGCATGGGGTCGTCAGTGTTGGCTGCCACTACCAGCGTGTGCAGCGCCTGCAGCGCGTGCGGGGGGAGGGATAGTACGCTAGTATGTGTTACCTGCCCAGCATGGGGTCGTCAGTGTTGGCTGCCACTACCAGCGTGTGCAGCGCCTGCAGCGCGTGCGGGGGGAGGGATAGTACGCTAGTATGTGTTACCTGCCCAGCATGGGGTCGTCAGTGTTGGCTGCCACTACCAGCGTGTGCAGCGCCTGCAGCGCGTGCGGGGGGAGGGATAGTACGCTAGTATGTGTTACCTGCCCAGCATGGGGTCGTCAGTGTTGGCTGCCACTACCAGCGTGTGCAGCGCCTGCAGCGCGTGCGGGGGGAGGGATAGTACGCTAGTATGTGTTACCTGCCCAGCATGGGGTCGTCAGTGTTGGCTGCCACTACCAGCGTGTGCAGCGCCTGCAGCGCGTGCGGGGGGAGGGATAGTACGCTAGTATGTGTTACCTGCCCAGCATGGGGTCGTCAGTGTTGGCTGCCACTACCAGCGTGTGCAGCGCCTGCAGCGCGTGCGGGGGGAGGGATAGTACGCTAGTATGTGTTACCTGCCCAGCATGGGGTCGTCAGTGTTGGCTGCCACTACCAGCGTGTGCAGCGCCTGCAGCGCGTGCGGGGGGAGGGATAGTACGCTAGTATGTGTTACCTGCCCAGCATGGGGTCGTCAGTGTTGGCTGCCACTACCAGCGTGTGCAGCGCCTGCAGCGCGTGCGGGGGGAGGGATAGTACGCTAGTATGTGTTACCTGCCCAGCATGGGGTCGTCAGTGTTGGCTGCCACTACCAGCGTGTGCAGCGCCTGCAGCGCGTGCGGGGGGAGGGATAGTACGCTAGTATGTGTTACCTGCCCAGCATGGGGTCGTCAGTGTTGGCTGCCACTACCAGCGTGTGCAGCGCCTGCAGCGCGTGCGGGGGGAGGGATAGTACGCTAGTATGTGTTACCTGCCCAGCATGGGGTCGTCAGTGTTGGCTGCCACTACCAGCGTGTGCAGCGCCTGCAGCGCGTGCGGGGGGAGGGATAGTACGCTAGTATGTGTTACCTGCCCAGCATGGGGTCGTCAGTGTTGGCTGCCACTACCAGCGTGTGCAGCGCCTGCAGCGCGTGCGGGGGGAGGGATAGTACGCTAGTATGTGTTACCTGCCCAGCATGGGGTCGTCAGTGTTGGCTGCCACTACCAGCGTGTGCAGCGCCTGCAGCGCGTGCGGGGGGAGGGATAGTACGCTAGTATGTGTTACCTGCCCAGCATGGGGTCGTCAGTGTTGGCTGCCACTACCAGCGTGTGCAGCGCCTGCAGCGCGTGCGGGGGGAGGGATAGTACGCTAGTATGTGTTACCTGCCCAGCATGGGGTCGTCAGTGTTGGCTGCCACTACCAGCGTGTGCAGCGCCTGCAGCGCGTGCGGGGGGAGGGATAGTACGCTAGTATGTGTTACCTGCCCAGCATGGGGTCGTCAGTGTTGGCTGCCACTACCAGCGTGTGCAGCGCCTGCAGCGCGTGCGGGGGGAGGGATAGTACGCTAGTATGTGTTACCTGCCCAGCATGGGGTCGTCAGTGTTGGCTGCCACTACCAGCGTGTGCAGCGCCTGCAGCGCGTGCGGGGGGAGGGATAGTACGCTAGTATGTGTTACCTGCCCAGCATGGGGTCGTCAGTGTTGGCTGCCACTACCAGCGTGTGCAGCGCCTGCAGCGCGTGCGGGGGGAGGGATAGTACGCTAGTATGTGTTACCTGCCCAGCATGGGGTCGTCAGTGTTGGCTGCCACTACCAGCGTGTGCAGCGCCTGCAGCGCGTGCGGGGGGAGGGATAGTACGCTAGTATGTGTTACCTGCCCAGCATGGGGTCGTCAGTGTTGGCTGCCACTACCAGCGTGTGCAGCGCCTGCAGCGCGTGCGGGGGGAGGGATAGTACGCTAGTATGTGTTACCTGCCCAGCATGGGGTCGTCAGTGTTGGCTGCCACTACCAGCGTGTGCAGCGCCTGCAGCGCGTGCGGGGGGAGGGATAGTACGCTAGTATGTGTTACCTGCCCAGCATGGGGTCGTCAGTGTTGGCTGCCACTACCAGCGTGTGCAGCGCCTGCAGCGCGTGCGGGGGGAGGGATAGTACGCTAGTATGTGTTACCTGCCCAGCATGGGGTCGTCAGTGTTGGCTGCCACTACCAGCGTGTGCAGCGCCTGCAGCGCGTGCGGGGGGAGGGATAGTACGCTAGTATGTGTTACCTGCCCAGCATGGGGTCGTCAGTGTTGGCTGCCACTACCAGCGTGTGCAGCGCCTGCAGCGCGTGCGGGGGGAGGGATAGTACGCTAGTATGTGTTACCTGCCCAGCATGGGGTCGTCAGTGTTGGCTGCCACTACCAGCGTGTGCAGCGCCTGCAGCGCGTGCGGGGGGAGGGATAGTACGCTAGTATGTGTTACCTGCCCAGCATGGGGTCGTCAGTGTTGGCTGCCACTACCAGCGTGTGCAGCGCCTGCAGCGCGTGCGGGGGGAGGGATAGTACGCTAGTATGTGTTACCTGCCCAGCATGGGGTCGTCAGTGTTGGCTGCCACTACCAGCGTGTGCAGCGCCTGCAGCGCGTGCGGGGGGAGGGATAGTACGCTAGTATGTGTTACCTGCCCAGCATGGGGTCGTCAGTGTTGGCTGCCACTACCAGCGTGTGCAGCGCCTGCAGCGCGTGCGGGGGGAGGGATAGTACGCTAGTATGTGTTACCTGCCCAGCATGGGGTCGTCAGTGTTGGCTGCCACTACCAGCGTGTGCAGCGCCTGCAGCGCGTGCGGGGGGAGGGATAGTACGCTAGTATGTGTTACCTGCCCAGCATGGGGTCGTCAGTGTTGGCTGCCACTACCAGCGTGTGCAGCGCCTGCAGCGCGTGCGGGGGGAGGGATAGTACGCTAGTATGTGTTACCTGCCCAGCATGGGGTCGTCAGTGTTGGCTGCCACTACCAGCGTGTGCAGCGCCTGCAGCGCGTGCGGGGGGAGGGATAGTACGCTAGTATGTGTTACCTGCCCAGCATGGGGTCGTCAGTGTTGGCTGCCACTACCAGCGTGTGCAGCGCCTGCAGCGCGTGCGGGGGGAGGGATAGTACGCTAGTATGTGTTACCTGCCCAGCATGGGGTCGTCAGTGTTGGCTGCCACTACCAGCGTGTGCAGCGCCTGCAGCGCGTGCGGGGGGAGGGATAGTACGCTAGTATGTGTTACCTGCCCAGCATGGGGTCGTCAGTGTTGGCTGCCACTACCAGCGTGTGCAGCGCCTGCAGCGCGTGCGGGGTGGCGGGGTGCGCGGGGAGCGCGTGCGGGGGGAGGGCGGCTCGCGCACACAGTGCGGCGCTGCACGCGCTGAGCCGGCGCGCTCGCCACGTCACTCCGCTTTCCGTCACGCGCCAATTGCAGTACTCGCTACAATATATTGTCATCATCACATACAAAGATTACTTTTATTGACAACTAGCTGACGCGCGAGACTCCCTTTGCGTGGGATGTAAAAATATCCTATATTCTTTCTCTGGACTTTAGGCGCTCTATGCCAAGTTTCTTCAAAATTGATTTAGTATACAGGGTGTAAACGAATTCGTGTAATTCCTTCAAACCACATGATCTATTAATGGCATAGATTAACACCGCGCGGCAATTACCATGATTAAAAATAAAAAATCTTTTTTTTACGCGTTATTGGTAAATGATAGCGATGCCCGATATTTCGGTTTGTATTGATATTTCGTATCGTAATGTATCGCAACTGAATGTATCGATACACGATATAAAAAAAAAAAAAAAAAAAAAAAAAAAAAAAATTTTATTTCAGACCTTGATCCATATAATGTTAGTAATACACACTTATAAACTATGTTAGTAAGTAACAAAAATAGGTAAAACATTTTTTTTTAATTCATGTATCTGTTGCGCTCACCTGTCGCACTGGGTACGGCCACATGTACAGATACCCAATGCGCCATAATGGCGCAACATGGCTTCTCACTGATGACCTTCAGAATGCCGTTGACGCTCCCACGCACCCTGCGCATCATGGACGCCATCCTTTTTCGCAGGATGGTATTGAACCCATCAGTATGTGCTTCGGCAAACATTCCTGATGCACTGCAGTAACGTGGAAGCCCCAACAACATTCTGAAGGCATTACGGGTCTTTTTACACCCGATATATCGTATGCCTTTGTATTGATACTGTAAATATCGTATTGGATTAAAGCAAAAGTAAACATCATATCTGAAATTAATGTAGGTTTGCTTTTTTAATACAATTTACAAAAAAAATAAAACAGTTTCAAGTAATTATTAAAAAAAACTAAAAAGGTAAGCAGACGTACACACAGACACACGATTATTTAAAAAGTAATATTTACATTCCCCTACTTATCCGCATCGTATTACAAAAATTAAAGCCGCACCTACAAGTGTGGCGGCATTACAATAGAAGAATAAGTTTGTCTACATTTGTAATCTTTGTTATTGTTACCTATATTAATATTTCATAAAACCAACGAACATCTATGATCGTTGAATAAAACAAATGTTACTCTAAGTACTCAATACAATACGATATTTTTGATGCGATATTCCGGGGAAGCGATACGATACAGCCAAATATCGCATTGGCGTGTATCGATACAAAATATCGATATATCGCATTCCGTTGTATCGATACACCAAAATATCGATACGTATCGGGCATCGCTAGTAAATGATTGTATCTAAACCACTTATTAAGGAAAAAGAAATAAAACATTTTTTTTTTGCTTAATTGTATTCGTATTTCAGTGAACATTTCGATGCCTATGCCTATGCATAAATGAATGAAGGCACGGTGACACAACTGACGGGCACGACTAGTGCCATATCGCTCCACGCAGTCAGTTAACTTGGGACGCTAAAATAACTCAATTACAGAATACCATGGTTCATATTTTGAAAACTTTTTTTTGTATATTCTCAAAAAAACCTATTCAGGTTCAATCAGTGTCACCAGTAGATCACGCGGTTTGAAAGAATTACACGAATTCGTTTACACCCTTTAAACTATAATTATCAATAACGGCTGAGACAAAATATTTTTACATCAATTTGAATATCGCATGGCATCGAAATTTTGTAACACAAAAATTTTTGGTGAAACAAAAGTTTATTTTTTTATCAATCTGAATCCTGTGCGGTGTTAATCTACACCATTAATAGATCATGTGGTTTGAAGGAATTACACAAATTCGTTTACACCCTGTATAGTAACTTCGTAACAAATTACTGTAAGTATTTAATATAACATTAGACAATTATGACTCATTTTAGCAACATGTTTGCTTGGGATTCTGCACAGTATTATGCTTTTATAAACCTTAACGGTCAATCAAGATGAGCTGAAACTATACTTGAAGAAATGGTTCAAAAGTATTAGGTAGTATAGTCCAAAAACACGAATATCAAAGCATTGACGTAAACATTTCCTTATACTTTTATTATATTAGTATCGCAAGAAATATTCAGTAATTAATTATACAATTACAACTTAGGTTAATAACCTACTTTATACCTATTCTACGATTAAACGCGAACCAAAGTTAAGTGGATTGATAACAGTTTACTGAATATAAAACACAATTTTAAATTTAAAAAAACTCAATTTTTACCATTTATCAATCAAATAAAGTACAAAAACGAATTGTAAAACAAAACAAAAATGATTCAAAAAGAACATTTAGTGTGATGCCTCCAGAGAGATTTGAACTCTCGGCCCCTGGTTTACAAGACCAGTGCTCTAACCCCTGAGCTATGGAGGCGTATGAGAGCAGTTCGTTATTTTAGACCTAATGCTGTAAGCATTATTTAAGGCACTAGTTTGAACAGGTGTCCGAGGTGCGCGTCTGGTAGTTATGCTGTGTTTCGGGTAAATAAAGTGTTAAAAATCAACTCTAAGAATTTCGTGGAGTTACTCGGTATCGGAAATTGAACAATTTTTGTTTTATAACGTTTCGAAATTCGCCAATTTTTTTTTGTCTGTCCTTACTAATCAATGTAGGAGGAGCTCGTGGCTAAATAATTACAACGGCATAGACCGATCTTCCAGGTTAAGCCACGCTTGCCGAGCTTGGTCTGTGGATGGGTGACTATTTACCATAGCGAGTTTCCTCCGTGCCTCGAAAAGCACGTAAAGCCGTTGGTCCCGGCTGTCATTTGTAGATCTTTAACAGTCGTTACTGTTGGTCAGAAGCCAGAAAGTCTGACAACCAGTCTTACCAAGAGTATCATATTACCCAGTTACTGGGTTGTGGAGGTCTGATAGGCAGTCGCTCCATGTAAAATACTGATATTCAGCTGCATCCGGTTCGACTGGAAGCCGACCCCAACATAGTTGGGAAAAGACTAGGCAGATGATGTCCATACAAATCAATTAAAATATTTTTTTGATTTGTATGGATAGTTTTAAAAAAATACGCGAATTTCGAAAAGTTGTAGACCAAAAGTTGTTCAATTTCCGATACCGAGTAACCCCATAAAATTCTTAGAGTTGATTTTTTAACACCTTGTATATGTATGTAGTATGACGCGCGCCCTACAATTTCATGCAATATATTTTATTTTATTTGTAAATGTTTGCTCTTGATTCTCGTCAAGGTCAGAGGTGACAGAGACAAAGTCTACGATGGAGCGAGCTTACCCAGAAAAAGCCTGTTCACTCTAACTTTGAAGAGATTCGGGTTGTAAGCGTTCGGGAACACAGACGCAGGTAGTGAGTTCCATTGGTCTGCGGGCGACGGGTTAGGGGACCCGTCGCCCGACCAGTAACAGGCCCGAGAAGGCGGCGCGCATGTGTTCCGTGCGCGCCTCTCAGGAGGACGTGGGGCAAGGCCCCACAGAAGGAGAGGTCCGCCAGGGGCTGGCGGACCGAGGCCTGCCGGGGTTGCGGTGCATGCAGCTGCGAATCCCGCGACCCCGGCCAGGGGTCAGGAGAAGGAACACCGTGGGTTTTTAGCCGGTAAGAGTCCGGCATAACCCTTCGCCTTCCTCAGGCGTTGGGTATCCATGAGGATTTTCCCACGAAAAAAAAAAAGGTAGCGAGTTCCATTCTTTTGCCGTTAGGCTCAATTTACACCGCCGCGGAATGGAAGCGACGAAATTGTACATAACATAATGAACTTTATGTCAATTGTATAAAGTACAAACTAAATACGAGCTCAAAAAACCTTTTTTTTTTCGTGATTTTGACGAGGAACAGCTGTTTTTTTTACTGTGATCATCAGGTCGTACACCTGTTCATATATCACTTACTTGAGCGATATAGTGTGCGGCAGCCGCGCGTCGAGCGCCCACGCGAGCAGCGCCAGTAGCTGCGCGCACAGCGACAGTGCCGCGCACACGCGCGCCGCCGGGCTGCTCGTGCACGTCACGCCGGTGCCGCACGACTCCTTGTTCTGACGTACTGTTGACAATTACATGCTTCAGTTGGTAAAGTTCAACTTACGAACGACAGCTTTCCTAAAATATGCACTTCTCTAACTGACCCGTCATTATTCTATCCTCTTCTTCTAATTATAGGCAAAATTCGTATATTGTGCGAGCAAGCCAAACCTTGTAAGGAGTTATCATTTGTCACTAATTTGTGGTAAACTTAAGTTTTTTAATTAATTATGACGTGCGTGTACTTGGTTTTACTTTGCGACTATACTATGTACTCGTAATTGTGTTCTATCGAGTGTGTCCTAAGTTTCTGTTTTAATGTCTGTTGCTATTTTTGAAAACCTTTAACTGGTTTTATGACGCTTACTACAATTACTCATAAAAATTTTGTAATAGTTGGTTTTTCTAAAATAAAGGCGCTATAATCATGCATAAGCACGGTTCAAATATGTCGTTTCCTATAGGTATACCCGGTAAGGAACTCCATGGTTTTAAACTGACGTTTCGTTCTCTCTGCACACTTCACAAATTCGATGTTGGAACTACACCTACTCTGTAATATACAAATACTTACGCCAGGCGTGTACTTGTGAGTAGTCGCCGTCTGTGTTGATCCACGGCGCCACTATGTGTAGCTGCGGCCTCTTCGGAGGCTCCTCCTCCGTGTCCTCACCTATGAACTCCATGTCTTCTATACTTTCGCTGCAATACCAATGACAAAATTTACTATCTATATTTAAGACAGCGAGAGTATGTTTACTACAAGGTGTCTCAAAAAATTGTGTCAAGTGGAAGTGCAGAGGTAGAGCATCCTTAGAGGTACCCGAATCACCCCCATATATATTCCGCAATTTTTTATAGTTTTCGAGTTATATTTTTTTACGACAGTTTTGATCACATTGTCATGAAAAGATGAGAATAACGTGTTCTTTTTAAAATTAGGTACACTATTCGTCAAATTTAGAAAAAACACGTCTCTATGATCGAAAATGACATTAGAGTCCGAGTTTGGTTAAAACATGAAAAGAAACGATAACTCGAAAACTACAAAAATCGCGAAACATACATGATTCGGGTACTTCTAAGGGTGCTCTACCTCTGGACTTCCGATTGGGACACTCGGTATATAAGCCTTCGCTAAGTCCATTTTTGATTGGTCAACCATCTTTAGTAATCGTGACTTAATTTGCGGCGCGTGACCACTCATTTTGAACGCATACAAGGGTGAAGGGGAGGCGCAGGAGCATGTAGCGTGAAAAATATGCGTGTCTTATCGGAGACCTTGTGAAGTAGAATTCAGGAAACAGTATATTTTTATTTAAGTTTTTTTACATTGTTGAGGAATGACGTATGGTGTTCCTCCAATAAAAAGGGACGATCTTCCAACCCGGCTTAGTCTTTATTGTCTGGTGGGCGGTTCGATCTAAAATGTAAGGGTGCTGGCCCAAGTGGTATCTTCACGCCACACTTTCATCAAAATATAGAGAACATCTGACTTTTAATGTCTGTGGCTCAGGGTACGAAACTCGCGTAAGAAATAGGCATGTTGACAGCATCAATAAATTGCAAACCTAATTAGTCCGCCAGTTAGAGTTTTGAAAAATAATAGACACGTTTTTTTTCTTTTGTTAAATCTATGAATATTTGCAAAGATAAAACGCATCATAACTCGAGAGTGGGAGCTTGTGACGTCAAAAGCAAGTAAAAATTGTGTCTGCTTGTGACGTTTTGCCAATTTTAAAAGTGTCGTATCTTCGTCAATTTTGGTTTACGTAACAAAAGAAAAAAAACGGGTCAAATATTTTTTGATAATCTAACTGACGGACTAATTAGATTTTTTCAGTTAAATACCCTATTACAAGTCTGTGAAACATTGGGATTTGGGATTGTGAAATAAGGACACAATAAGGAAATAATTGAATAATTTTTTTCCGGTTTAATTTAACAATTGTTGTGAGGAAACAGTCTAATAATTGTAGCTTGTTGAGTGACGCAATTGTCCTTGTAACTAATAATTTGATACTGAATGTGCAATTTATTCTCTATGCACATTACTGTCTTTATTTGTACCAAGTGTGCATTACCTACAATAGAGGTATTTTTTATGCTATTAAAAGCTAACGTTTAGGAGCCAGAAACATACTTGTACACAGTATGACTGGTTAAACTAGTGACATATTAAAAGATAAGGGTTAAATACCCTACTCGATTTTTGCAAAATAGAACTTTAATATTTGATCTCTAATTAATTAAAGTATTATTAATTTTGTGGACACCATTTCGCGCATAAAACTAACCGAAGCGAGGTTGCAAGCCGAGAAGTAGGTGATGTACGAGGGCGGTTCAAAAAGTACCTGTGTTAGGAATGAAGATCTAATTTTTTTCAAAATCTTTTTTTTATTTCTCTTCGTAGTCTCCTTTTAGAGATATAAACTTCTCCCAATGGCCCTGCCATATTTTTAACCAATAAAAAAAATGGATTTGTTAAACGCTCAAAAATATGCCTCTGTCTCGACGATGACCTCCTCATTTCAGCTATTTCTTTTCCCCGTGAGCCATTTCTTTAGGTTTGTGAACAAGTAGAAATAGCAGGGAGCCAGGTCGAGTGAATACATGGGATGCGGTAACAATTCATAACACAATTTATTCAGTTTGGCGGCGACAACTTCAGATGAATGTGCTTGTTGCGTTGTCGTGGTGAAACAACACTTTCTTCGTCGCCAAAGGGTTGTGTCTCCTTTAATTTCATGTCAAAGCGGTCAAATAACTTACTGAAGTATTGTCTAGTGATCGTTTTTCCTGTTTCTTCGAAGTCCATGGAGTATGACGCCCTTCGCATCCCAAAGAATCGTCGCCATAACTTTTTCGGCCGATGGAACCGTCTTCGCTTTCTTTGGAGCAAATTCTTGGGGAGTAACCCATTGTTTTGATTGTTGCTTGGTGTCCGGTATATAATGGTGAATCCAGGTCACATCAGGTGACAACACTCCGCAAAAAAGTACTTAGGATCTCGCTTAAATTGGTCCATACACAGTTTCGAAGTTGAGAGCCGCGCCCGCTTGTTGTCCACTGTGAGCAATCGCGGCACGCATCGAGGTGATAACTTTTTCTTCGCCAACTTATCAGGTAAAATATTACTTAATTAACGTTCCCGTCGAAATACCTACAATCTTCGCTACTGCGCAGCCTTTCGTTCGTCTATCAGTGAGAATCATGTCGTGGACTTTTTCAATGATTTCCTCAGTAACCTCATCTGTCGGGCATCCTAGGCGCTCCTCATCAAAAACGAATGTCAGACCACGTTTAAATTCATTAAATCAATATTTGACTGTAGTCATAGATGGCGAAGGATCCCCATAAACAGCGTCCAACTTCCGTTTTATCTCCTCACATGTTTTTCTATCCAAAACTAGAAACCGACTCACTAAACGATACAGCACTTTTTCCATCTTGCCGAAAACTATGTTACACGTCTTACTGAAATTGCTGTAAAATCAAAACTCATCTATGAATCAGCATCAAAATTATTTTGGGGGCTTTTTATAAATGACAGCACACGATGGTAACACCAACTTGCCTTAACAACGTAAACTGTCTTCAAACACGGGTACTTATTGAACCGCCCAGGTATATCGTACAATTGCACCCAGAATGGCAAGTACAGTACGCGTAAAATAACTTAGCCTCTCTGAAACCAGCCTTTGAGCATTCTATCCTTCACTTCAGAGGGGCCAAGTTATTTTATGCATACTGTACCGACCAAACTGCCTTTACTCCGCCCTCCTCGTCCTTTGTACTTGCTGACATTCCCCGTAGGTCAATCTTATTCAAATATTTTCATAAAGGTTCCTTTTGTGATTTATTCATTTCTTTTTTTTGCTCTTTTTTCATTACCGGGTCATAAAAATAATCATGTACTTCAATATGTCGCTCGTCCAACCAGTCATATTGTATATCAAATGACACATTAGACATTGATTGATAGCGTACACAAATCAGGCAGTAATTGACGATTATGGTTCAGATAAGTTTATCAAACATGTTATCAAAACCCTGTTATAATGGCCCAGATAGATAATGTTGGAATTAAGACTGATAAAAGTTTTTTAATCTCTCTACATTATGGCTTTCTTTTATTGAAAGAAAAACAGTTTTAACAATATATTATACTATTTCATTATTGGTTTTAGAAAAGGCTGATCAACCATATTTATTAATGAGCAGCCAAACTTCATGTCAAATAATGTGATTGGTTTTTAGTATTTTGCTCAACCAATCACAGCAAGTACCATGAGATTTGACACCAGATTAAATTAATCAAAATTTTAGAAACTGGTGGTTTTTAGTCCTTTTGATTAGTTATGATCAAGATCATTCAATTTCAATTTATTTATGAATTTTATCATCTCCAAATGATACTGCTAAGTTTTATTGAAAGATATCATGATTAAATTGAAATTCTAGAAAGATAATGACATTAATTTCTAGGTCAACAGGCTCCTACATTGACAACTGCAAATAGAATTTACAAGACTACTTATGAAATACTTACTACCTGTGATAATAACATGCATAATTGTGCACTCAATATAAGTAAATGTGGCTTATTTTAGCTTTCAAATTTAGGAAGTACGGAGTCCATTTAACTTACCTTGTGTCATAACTCATATATACTGGAAAAATATATTGTGTAAGCTGCCGTATCCGTGATCTACGTAAAGCTGCCAATGATTCCGCTTGTTCATTGTACGTACTGACTTTGTTCTCCAGCTCCATTCTCTGTAACTGAGCATGTTTGCCGAGACTCGACACCCGTTTATGATACCTCGGTAACTTTAATATTAACTCATTGTTATGACTTTTTAGTTCTGTAAGTTCTCTCCGTTTCTCTTCGATATTGCTCCGTCTCTGTTCAATTGCTAATCTTAGGAGATCTAGGTTGTCCCTGGACTGCTTGGCTTCTGTCAATAATGTGTCCTTTTTCAGCTTTGATGCTAATAATTTTTCACATCGGTCCAGTACGTGTTTTCGGTTGACTTTTACTCGGAGGAGTTTTGCTTGTTTTTCTGCATATCTGTAATGTTGCGGTTTTGAGAAATGAATATTGTGTTATTTACAGTACTTAGTGTATTTGCTTCTACGTTGATCCTTAATGTGTCTACTTACTGCCATTGCTGTGTTAGATAGTAATTCATAATGGTTTCAAGGCAGCTGTCTGTATATCAGCATTTTATACATAATGTAAAACCTATTTGTTAATGGCATGCTATTTAAAATGTTAAATAGCAATGCTTTGAAAGATTGCTGTCTTATTTTCTTTGAATATTATATATATAAGGTTAGTTGGAAAGGGGGTAGGTACTAATCTGTGGGCCATTTACAGTATCACTGATTACTATTTTAAGGCAAGAGTTAAAATTTCGAAATTTGATAAAAAAAAACATGCAAAGTTATTATTATTTTAGTTTTTTAATAAATTCTTCATCCCTGCTTTAGTTACGAATTCAGAAAATGGAGCTTCTAATCCGTGACCCCTAATATGACTTAAAATGTAAACACATCTGATCATAGCTGAGGATAGATAGATCTTAGCAGATTTTTTATGAAATCTTTGAACAGCTATTTCTCGTAAACTATTGACTTTTGAGGAAAGTTGTAAAACAAAAGTTATTCATTATTATGGATACTTTAACACCCTTTCGGGTAGGTCCCCCCCCCCCCTTTATGACTAAACTTGTATGCAAAAAGAATAGTAATTTTCATTGTCTTTATGATAAAATTTGAAAGGTTTGGTTAAACTTTTCAGGGGTAATAAAACATTGCATAAAAGACTGTATTGCAGACATCAAATTAACTTTATCTTTACTAATGGTATAAGTAGTAAACAGTACAAGTTGAGAGTAATCATTAAAAATCTAATAATAGTCTAATAAGAAAAACATCGTCAGAAAAAGAATGTCTTGGAAGACACTTGGAAACTGCAAAGACAGATTAATATATTTAAAAAGCTGAGTCATAAAGATGAAGCAACGAACATAACTAGCACATTTACATTTCGTCAATTCAAGGTTATGTAAGTTTGTAAACAGTTATCCAATAATGTCTGTCACCACAACAATGTCTTATCACATCGTGTTTTTCCAATAAATATTGTACTTCCCACTTATCTCAGCGCATTCAACCAGTGCAAACATCATTTCCGCATTGTTTACATATAAATTCAACGCATATGGTGACTCAAGTTAAATGTAAGGCGTAAATGGTCGTCTATTTTGCAATCGAAATAATCATTCGCAATCAATGTAAAGATAATCTGACTGTGATAAATATAGGAGTTTATTGATATTGCTGCGTAATTAAGGTGAAAGAACCTACCTGTCTGCGTAAGGCATCGAGGAATGCACGAAATTGCCCGCCCTGACGCATTCCGAACAATAAAAGTTCTTTTTCACGGTGTAACAGAGGAGGCACTTCTTGTAATGGCCATCACTCTCCGTGGACGACACTCGGAAGTCCCGGGGTGCCTCGCTTTCATTAAAATAACTCAACGCCATAGCATACACACAACACTTTTTTACTTATTTATTTGTAATGCTGAAACACAAAAACTTGTCATTTGTCAATGTCAGCTGGCGACCAAGATGCACAGATTAAATATATTTACGTTTCGTTTTGCACATTGAAACCGAACGTGTTTATTAACGTTTAGTTAACTGATTTTAAACTTTTTCTTTGTCTTTCAATATGTTTTAGGTTTTACAGCGAGTTCCACTATTTCTCATAGTTTCAATTTTTGCCATGTAATCAAATGTACGAGTATGTATTCCATTTCAAACATTATATTGGTAATAACATTATAGTTATAGTGGTAAATAGTTAATAAAATGTAGCATTCAGTGATGGTGTATTCTATTTTGTCGCAAACAAAACAGCAAGCAGAAAATACAAAAGGGGGTAAACAGAGTCGCTGTGTATCAGTCAACAAAGCAGGGTCCAGATAAGGACACGTGTGACAAGGATGACTTCATCAAGGTAGAGAAAAGAAGAAGCCTCCTTGTCGAAACCAGTGCGGTATCGCTCTGGCTGGATCCAACATGCTGCTGCGTCCAGCAATACCGACGACGCTGCTTTATGTAAGTGTCCAGACTACATCACTCCACGACTGCCGTACGTTGACTAAAAGGCAGTTAAGCCACAGTTGGTCGAATTTAAGGTTTTGATGCCATTTTGTAGAGTTGAAAATTCTCTATCGTCCTGTCTTGGAATTGTTTTTATATATGTTGTAGTTGTGAAGTTACACATAACACAAAGCGGCTAAGGTATGGTTAGCGACTTTTTAGTATCGTATTACTCATTTAACTACACAACAACAAAAACTCCGCCGTAGCGAGCGCACAGAGCGGACGTGTTACTATTTAGTTTAATAAATTCAATAAAGATCATTAGCCAAGTACGAACCTTACGGCACCTAATTACAACATCTTCTTCCAAAATCGAACGCGAGTGACATACATCGTAATTGTTTTGAGCTTCGAGTAAAGAACGCGGCATCGACCCGGTAACCGCTCCCCACCCACTCGAGTAACAAGGACGGAATATCTACTACTGTATTTCCGCACCGTACTTACCTGACGGCGGCGTACACGCAACTTCCACGTGAGTAATTTCATACATAGATCTACAATGAGCATACCACGCTCACCGCCTGGAGGTGGCATGGGTGCGGGACGCAGCGGATCTTATCCGAATTTGGCTGAACCACACAACGAAATTACACCACAGATTACTCTTCGTAACAAACGAAAGTTACCCGATGATAATGAACCGATTAAGTCTGATATTGCTGAAATAAAAAAGCAAATGTCTGAAATGATGGAATTATTAAAATCCTCCAAGAACGAACAAACTGAAAGTATAAATAAGCTTTCTCTAGATGTTGCTGCTATAAAATTTGAGGTCAGTAATATCAGCTGTACTATGCAAAATATTATCTTGGAAAATAATAATTTAAAAGACCAACTCTCAAAATTGTCTGTTGTTGCCGAAAATACCGAAAAAAAAGTGGAGGTTCTTGAAGCCGATGTCAATAGCTTGAAAAATATACCACCTTCATCTTCTGTCCAAACAATTACCACACATGATGAAATCTTCACCGAAATCGAAGAACGAAGCTTCAGAGCCAAAAATATCGTAGTTGTTGGAATTCCTGAATCCCAGAATGATACTGCAACCAATCGACAAGATTACGAAAGGGCAGAAATACTGCGTATAACTGGGCTAATATATAATGGCTGCCCTAAACCTACTAAAATATTCCGTCTGGGAAAATATAAATCAGAGAAATCTCGTGCAATAAAAGTATGTTTCTCGTCTGAAGACACAGCAAAAAGTATACTACGTAATAGGAATCAGATTCACGAGGAACACATCAAAATATTCTCGGACCAAACTCCATATCAACGGAAATACCTTCAAAATTTAAAAGAAGAGCTTCTGCAACGCACTTCAAACGGAGAAAGTGGTCTTACCATCAAGTTTATCAAGGGCATACCAAAAATAGTCACATCTAAAGAAACGCAAACTGCATCTACAACAAAGGAAACTCCAAAAAACTAACGTTGACTAAGGAGAAAATAACATACCAAATAACAAACAATTACTCGGATATTATTTTTACAAAAAAATCTCTAAAATGTTTTTATGCGAACACTCGTAGCATTGTTAAACCGGGTAAATTCGATGAGCTCAGATGTATTATCGCCTCCATACAAGTAACTATACATATTATTATACTCTCGGAAACTTGGATTAAGAGTGAAGATGAGGCAAAAATACTCCAGATACCCTGTTATACCCATTACTACAATTACAGACAAAATAAAAGGGGAGGTGGAGTGTCAATATTTGTGCACAACAATCTCAAACATCATCTTGTTGAAGAAAAATGCGTGGATGATACTCATTATCTCTGGGTATACGTAAAAAAGTTCTCTCTAAATATTGGTGCTATCTATAAACCTAATAAAATGAACATAGACAATTTTCTCGAAATGTAGGCGCAACAATTACATAAATTGAAACGAACAATAGTCTTTGGTGACTACAACCTAGATTTACTCAAACCGGATTTAGCGACACGAAATTACAAGCACACTCTAAAAGAGAACAACTACAAAATTCTGAACAAAATAAGTCCAAAACACTGCACCCGTGAAACAACCTCAACCAAGACGATGTTAGATCATGTCTCTTGTAATTTAAATGAAAATAATTTTCATTTTGTCACTATGGAATCTTCAATGTCAGACCATAAACAAATACTTTTAGAGATAAAGCAATACCAACCGCCACCAATAATAAAACAGAAGTACAACGCAGTAGACTACAATAAACTTTATCGATGCCTAGACGAATATCCTAAAAATCAAGAAGAACCAGAGTATGAGAAACTGGCAGACAAATTACAATCTTGTTTAAATAAGTGCAAAATTACAAAAGTTAAACTTTCAAACCCTCCGCGGCAAGATTGGATAAAAAAGGAACTATTAGAAGAGATAAATAACAAGAACGTATTATGGCAAAAATATAAAACAAACAAGGCAGACACAGAATTAAAGGCAGAATATGAGCATATAAAGGCTAGAGTCTCACACAACATAAGTAAAGCGAAAAGAGACTATTACTTAAAGAAATTTGAAGAAAACTCAAGTAAACCACGAAAAATGTGGCAACTCATAAATGATTTGTCAAAAAACAAACTGCATGACAGAACTGGACCGGACAAACTTGAAACGGCAGCTGGTACTATTACAGACCAAAAAGAAATATGTGAAAGTTTCAACACATACTTCTCGACTATTGGCTCAACCCTAGCAAGTATGATCTTTGAAAAATCAAAAGGAATTAGAATTTTAGAAGAGTGTAAACTAACTGATGAAACGCAATTACAGTTTCTGAAACCAGCAACTACGAACGAAGTTACTACCATAATTAAACATTTGGATTGTAATACTGCATCTGGCATTGATGGTATTAGCACAAAAACTATTAAATGCGTAACAGATATAATTGCTACGGAACTAACAGCCTGCATTAACTACTGTATGGCACGAGGTATTTTTCCCAACGATTTAAAAGTTGCAAAAGTTGTACCAATTCATAAATCCGGAAGTAAATTTGACCCGTGCAACTACCGCCCTATATCAGTACTCCCGGTGATTTCAAAAGTTTTTGAGAAGATTCTTTACAATCGATTAGAGTCATTCCTGAATTCAAAGGGATTCTTTTACCATAAACAGTATGGATTTAGAGCTCAATCAAATACTCTCGCTGCTACAATTGATATCGTAACTAAAATTAAAAGTAAAATTGATGAAAAACAAGTAGGCTTAGGTATATTTATTGATCTTAAAAAAGCCTTTGACACCATCAGTCATGACATACTATTACAAAAACTGGAACTCAGTGGTGTTACAGGCAAAGCACTGGAAATTTTTAAATCATATATGGATAACCGTAGACAAATTGTAAAAATAGGTGAATATGAAAGCAATCCCTGTGCCCTCGATTTTGGCGTCCCCCAGGGATCAATATTGGGCCCCCTCATGTTCCTTATCTATATTAACAGTATCAGCGAATTAGGCCTCAAAGGAGACATCTCCCTTTATGCAGACGATACAAGTCTCTTTTACTTTGGACACTCAGTTGAAGCTATAATAGCCGACGCTCAGAATGATCTTAATCTGCTAAATGAGTGGTTTCAATCAAATCTATTAACTATTAATACAACAAAAACAAATTATGTAATTTTTGCAGCTAAAAACAAAAAAATAAATGATAGTTTTGAACTTAAAATAGATGGCCAACTACTTGAACGTAAACATAAAGAAAGATACCTCGGACTTATCTTAGATAGTAATCTAACCTGGAAGCCACACCTAGAAAAAATTAAACTTAAACTAAGTCCACTCACTGGGGCACTCCGCAATATAACAAATTGTCTCCCTCCAAAAGTACGATATCTAATTTACAATTCTTTGGTTAAGCCTCATATCGACTACCTCATTGAGATCTGGGGTACTGCAGCGAAGACTAATATAGATCCAATTCAACGAGTTCAGAACAGACTAATTAAAATCTTATTTAACTATAAATTTCGGACACCTACTAAAAAAATATACGAGGAAACAAAAATAATGAACATAAGACAAACGTACGTATACTACACATGTATTCTAATACGTAAAATATTAAATAAAGAAATCCATTCCAATTTAAAGTTTCTAACAAAAAAACAAACACGAAAGATCAATCTAAGACGTGCTAGTTACTTAGTGACCCGTCCTCCCAGAACTAACTATGGAAAAAGAAATTTGGAGTTTGAGGGTGTTAAAATTTACAATACATTACCATCAGTAATAAAAGAAGAAAAAAGTTATGCCCGGTTCAAAAAATTACTTAAAATTCACACAATTAATACATACACATAAGGGAATAAATAATATAATAATATTTCTACAGTTACATATAAATACAACACAGACAATATACAGATTAAGTACATAACTCTAAATTGGAAATAATAAATTAAGGGAAAGACAAAATTAAAAGTAATAACAAATTTTTTAAAAAAAAAAACATCAGTAATTAATTATATTAAACGACAACGAGTAAATCTAATACCTAAAGTTATTTACCTAAAATGTATAAATAGAATAATAAACTAAAAATAGAATAATCTTATATTATTAAAATCATACTAGTAGAAAAAAGTTGTTATAACAGACTATGCCATCAATGCCACATCTAGTAAAAATCAACTCATGCATCCATGTTCTGCCTAGTTAACGTACGATCGAGTTTCTCACCGTTTATGTTATTTGTTTAGGTACCCACATTTTATTTTATTTTTTATATTTTGCTTTGATTCTTATTTACGTAAGTACTTTGTGCGCTCTGAATATGAATCTTAGTTTTAAACATTGTTTCTCAGTAAGTGAATTATGTATGCAATTCTTCATGAGAAATAAATTTGTTCTTAAACCTTAACATAATTACAAAATGCTTAACTAAAAAGTAAAAATGAATTTTGTGAAAAAACTGAAAGGGATAGATAACTGAAATATACTGAAAATTATAGAGCAATTAATACTGTACCTATTTCAATTAACAATTTTGTAATAATAACTTCCCTTTCATAGAGACAATGATTCCCACCTTTTTCGCTTATAACTCAAAAGTAGACTTTTGGGCTCAGCTGCCTTCTAGATAACGTACGGCAGACGAAGGTTGAAGAGATCACCGAATAAGTTCGGATGAAGATCAACTGGACTTTGAGGGTCGAGAAGTTGGAGTTGCGCCACAACACAAGTCGTTTGTGGTGCGAGTTCCGACTCATCAAATTGAGACCTTCCTCAAAGAAGAGTTTTGACCGAAGGATGTCATGTATCGACAATTTCGCGGAAGGCTAGTAGTACGAGTCTGTCATGCTCACTTAAATGTCCTGCTGATGGTGGCGTTGTATATCCGGTCGTTGGGTTCCCTACAATATGGTTGAGCTAAGCGATGCGGATGTGCACGTCATGCTCGTGAACGGGTGCTGTCTGTCGGGACTGGTCAGCCCTTAACTACTTTGGCAATTCTAGAAGGCATATTTTCTTTTTCTATTTTCTACTCTTGTGGTTTTTTTTACATTAACCTGCATTATTCTCATTCTATGTCGCACGCTACTGTAAGGGAATTGTCATAAATAGTCATGATCTACTATTTTAGAAAGAGTATTCATGGAGTTTCTTGCCGGCTCTTCTCCATAGAACCTACCTTTTGGAACCGTGCTTTAGTACTTATTCTAAGCCGTGCACCTAGTTTTGACGTTTTAAAAGTGCCTATACTCTGGTCTATTTGAAATAAAAAACTTTGACTTTGACTTTGGATCGTCTCATGAAGAGTTTGAAGAGGCCTTGTAGGTGTAAAAATCAGTGTATGTAGTCGGCGAGGTGCCGGCAGCCAGTTTGGAAACCATAAAATAATCTCTCCTACTTTATAATAATAGGATTCTCAATGAATAATTATTATAACAATTAAAATGTAAATAAAACCTTGGTGAAAGGCCATTGTCCGGTGGTTGACATAATAAACTACACGGTATCCAAACGGTATCGCTTTTTATGCAGCCAAGTACTGTGCACAATTAATTATTTATTGATAACTAATTAACGTCGCGAGGTTGGTGATGTCAATTCATTCAGCATAATGTTGTTAATTAACAGCGTGTTTTTGTATTTTACTATGTATGTACATGTTAATTAGGTGAGCCGTTATTTTGCAAAGGACATTTTTCTCTGTAAACACACCTACAGTAAATTGTAGTGGACTTGGAAGGCAGCTTTTAAATTTTAAAAAAAACGAACTGTTACTTTTATTAGGTAAAGTAATGTATTACATACATACATAAACTCTTTCCTTTTTCCCATGGGCGTAGGCAGAAACTTCAGAACGCCACATGCTACAATCCTTACATACTCCTTTCGCTTCGTCCACGGTCATACATCTTGTCATACACGCACGCCGGCCGAGAGTACTACGCACCTGCCCTTTTTGAAGAACATCACCAATAACATCGATGCATATCCTTCTAGGGCGTCCTCGGCATTTCCTCTGACAGGTACCTAAAGTACAAATTATTAGGTTTAGTTTTATTTTGCACTGTCACTTTCAAATTGAAAACTAGAACTCTTTGAGCGCCTCTTTTCAAATTTTTATGGTAAGATAGATTAGTTTTTTCGTTGATAAAAATAATCTAATTCATTGATAACAAAGGTCAAATAATGTAACATCTTCAACTGCGACTATAGACCTAAGAAAATGAATTACCTACTTCTTCATATAGACGTCACCAGACGTCATAATAGTGCATGTCTTTCTAATCCAATTCGAAGTTTCAACTTTAGCGATATTTTCATTTGATAGGAACTGGGGCCCAATTCTTCTAAGGGCCGATTTTTCAATCGTCAGATAAATTTTATCCAAGGAATAAATATGACGGTTTGACATATTTTCTATACAAAAGTTGTCAAAACGTCAAACTTATTCCCCAGATAAAAGTTATCTGACGATTAAAAAATCAGCCCTAAAAGAAATCTTTTTGGCCGACCGTACCTTTGCATAACATTATACAGGGTGTTCCCTTGTTTCGCAGACAGAAATTTCATAGAATTTCGTTTCCCAGAAAATGTTTCATATAATATTTGGTCCTTGTATTTTTATTTCGATTATTATTGTTTCAAAGACTATTTACTTGAAGGAAACATATTTCACAGAAACACAATTCAATGAATTTTTAATCACATTTTTTTGTTTAACAAACTTATCAAACAGTAGAATTATTTTTAACGAATATTGTTTGTTCACACCCCGACACGTTCGAAGGGGATGACGGGCACTAAAGTGAGCGAGCAAAGCGAGCGAACGAAGCCCCCGTCATCCGCTTCGTGTTAGGTTACTTTAAACCCTGCAGACAGAAATAGGAGCCCCGCGTGGCGGGGCTCCGTCGACCTTGGTAGCAGAATCTGTTTTTGGTGTAGATATTTAGTGGGTAGTGTGTCATTCGATTAAATGTTTTTCTTGGTAATAAGTTTCATACTAAACAATATGAGGATAAAGAATATTTGATTTGTTATTCTACGATATGATTATTCTAACATTAAACTTTATGTGAAACAGAAATCAATGCTTTATAAATCTTCAAAGTATTCTGCGTATTGATTATGCTATTATACACAAAAGGCCCAAGTTATAGATTCAATCAATTTAGACTTAATGTCGCTTGACGGTAAAATACTACAAGTATAAACATATCTAAAAGACGTATGTGATAAACGTATCTGTTGAAAAATAAATACGTGGAACAGCGCAATCTTGGCATCGACGAAAGGGTCAATGCGAATCAACCAGATTGGATTACCGTGTGTTGGAGTAACGAGCTGCCATTTTGTTTTTATTTTGGTGGGAATTTTTAGGTCACTGACCGCCGTTAGGTGGGTTGTTAGGTTACTGTTCAGCATTAAGGAAACTAGGCTAACTTATGATCAGTTCCTATGACCAATAAATTAATGGTAAAAAAATTTTTTTACAAACAAGCTTTTGTTTAATTGCCTTGAAAAGAAGAAAATAAATTTTAAATTAAATCAAATCAATCAATTTAGTACATGTATTACACAATTTATTCATCATCATCTGCCTAGCCTTTTTCCCAACTATGTTGGGGTCGGCTTCCAGTCGAACCGGATGCAGCTGAATATCAGTATTTTACATGGAGCGACTGCCTATCAGACCTCCACAACCCAGTAACTGGGTAATACGATACTCTTGGTAAGACTGGTTGTCAGACTTTCTGGCTTCTGACCAACAGTAACGACTGTCAAAGATCTACAAATGACAGCCGGGACCAACGGCTTTACATGCTTTCCGAGGCACGGAGGAAACTCGCTATGGTAAATGGTCACCCATCCACAGAGCAACCTCGGCAAGCGTGGCTTAACCCGGAAGATCGGTCTATGCGGCTGTAATTATTTAGCCACGAGCTCTTCCTATTACACAATTTATTAAATTATGTAAAAGCTTGTCGCGAGATTTACCTGTAACTAGTCTTGCTTGACATACTTATTATAAATAATTCTATAAAAGAAAATGTTTCCTATAAATATGCAAATCTTGCGACTAGCTTTATAAATTGTGTAATACATGTACTGAATTGATTGGTTTGATTTAATTTAAAGTTTATTTTCTTCTTTTTAGGGCAACTAAATAAAAGCTTGTTTTTAAAATGTTTTTTTACCATTACTTAATTTATTTTTTAGTTATGATTGGGAATGTTTCTAGGTCTGTTTTTGTAAAATAATTAGTCCGCCATCTTGGATGATCCGCCATATTGGAATTAGAATGACGTCACATAGCTAACCATGCATTGTCATGCAAAATAAAGGTGTATATCAAATTTCAGCTCAATCGGTTAAAGATAATTGATTTAAAATTCACACCCAGTTTATTTACCTGCACAAAACACTTATTGAAATACAATAAAACATAGGAAAATTAGCAATTTCCAGTAAATTCGGAAAATTCCAAGAAAAAAAACCATTATTTTCGATTCAGAATAATGAGCTGAATTCACTGTTTCAGTTTTCGGTACACCGTCCCTTACACCCAGTATAAGGGTCTACGGGTCTACTATGCAGAGCTAGGGCTAGGGTCTAGATAGGGTCTGTGCTTTATTATTGGTAAATATATGTCTTTAATTTTAACTAAATCATAAGAAGAAATTAATATTTTGTTTTGTAATTTCATTAAAATACTTTATTACGTAGTTTAGTACGTTTATCAATAACTTCATTTTTATGATAGCCAAACAGGCAGGCTGTACTGTACCCCTAGTACGAGTTTGCAAGTTACGAAAAAGAAAACCGGTATCGAAAAAAAATTTATTGTATGTCACTTTCTCTTGCAGGTGAGAGAGAGGTGTGTTGAGATTAGCGAGCTCGTGAAAAGCCGTTTTCGTAGTGAAAACTCGAACTACGAGGTACTTGTTCCGTAGCGGTGCTACGAGCACGCTACGGTTGCTACGAGCAGTGGCGTAGCTAGGCGTGGGCGAAGCTGCCCCTCGCCCACGGCCTCGCACTCAGTGGGGCCTCACGGTGACGTGTGCTGACCAGAGGCCGAATGCCATGAACTACGCTAAATAGTACGATTAGGGCCCTACTATAATTTAAGGTACTGAAAGAAAAGGGCCTCGCTGATGCGAGTCTACAGTAAGTTCATGTTTTTTATTTAATCTCCTTTCACTTGTAACACTTTTTTGTATTATCTTATATATCTACCTACAGAAAAAACAAAGACATGATGTTTTACTATATATGTACTTACTTTTTAATAAAAAAATTGTAGCTTTGTTTCAATCCTGAAAATTTCACATAGTAACTAAGTATTTGAACTGCGTAGGTGTTGTAACACCGGAGCGAGAGTGCGTGGACAGCCATCACCTCCTTTTGTGAGGAGGTGATGGCGACCAAGGAGGGAGCGGAGAGGGAGAGAGAGGCAGATGCCACTCTCCCTTCCCGCGCCAGACGCACTGGGTGCCGAAGGGCGCGCGACGTTTTCAGGCCACCGTAGTGTGTGGTCTGCGGGCAGCGGGTTAGGGGACCCGTCGCCCGACCAGTAACAGGCCCGAGAAGGCTTCCGTGCGCGCCTCTCAGGAGGACGTGGGGCATGCAGCTGCGAATCCCGCAACCCCGGCCAAGGGTCAGGAGAAGGAACACCGTAGGTTTTTAGCCGGTAAGAGTCCAGCATACCCCTTTGCCTTCCCCGGGCGAAGGGCATCCATGAGGAATTTCACAAGAAAAAAAAAACGGTGTTGTAACAATTTCGTTATGAATGTCACTAATTTGCCAGAATGAGTCCATTGGTTTAGCCTGTACACCCATTTAAGTAGTTGTATTTCCATTTCCCGTAATCAGTTTCTAATATAAACTTTTTACAACATCTAAACCTTATTGAAGGTTATTTTAAAAATGGAAACAGCCAAAGCGCAGTTTTTAATTTATTATCGTCACACGTCACTTCTTTTTTTAAATGTATGTTTTTTTTAGATACAAACATAATCCAAGCTTAAAGCGCTTCACAGAATCCAGCGCGCGAACGCGTCCGTTTTTGCATATGATCTGGCAAATTATTAATTCCATTAGCGGAGGCTGGCAATCACGGCTTAACGAATGTAACATTACATTACAGACCGCACATTTTTTACCGCCATTTTTTATGGCTTTTTTTGCCGGGACCACCCTAAAGCAATTAACTTTGTTATGAATGATTATTTTGTTTTTTGATTCGAAATTGGTATTATTTATTTCGGTGTACTTTTTTTTGTTTAATTTGAAAATAACATTCCTCAGAAAGAGAATAGAATAGTTAATCACTTTCCTTTATTGGGATAGAAGATTAGGTGTATACGAACACAAGTAGCTATTAGTGAAGACTAGCTTTTGCCCGCGGCTTCGCCAGCATTAATTGAGCTCAAAAACACACTACAAATGTTTCTATAGGTAATAATAAAGACACATGGCGCCATCTATGAACGTTAGTGTTGTTTTCTTCGGGAACAGTACTTTTTTTCGGAATAAAAGGTATCCTATGTCCGTTTCTGTACACCTGACAACGTATATGCAAAATTTCAGGATGATCGATTCAGTGGTTTAGGCGTGAAAAGGTTACATACAAAAAAACTTACTTTCGCATTTATAATATTAGTTAGGATATTACTTAGTTAAGATTTCATTTTACCGTAACCTTACCAGCTTGACTAGCGCGGTACACTGTATTTTTATGGGAAGAAGATTATTTTCAAAAGCCATACAACAAATCTGTTTAATATTAATAATTACCAAAAAAAAAACGTTGCTTGTAGAACTTGAACTACGATTTCTCCTCAATTGTAGGTTCAAACGGATAAAAAATACATCAAACATCCGGTGAGTACACATTAGAGCATTAATTAATTTATTTACAGGTTTCTTTTGGGTAAGCTCGCTCCATCGTAGACTTTGTCTCCATCACATCTGACCCTGACCTGAGTCAAGAGCAAAATAAAAAAAAACTTTTAACAATTCACCTGCATCCCAGGAAGCTAATCACTCGGTCAATCCTGAAAGTTTTCCTCCCACCCGGATTCATTTCTTCCGAATGTAATATTATAGGTAATATCCTGCTGCAATCACCAACTAGCTTGCTAATAGCCTGCAGTGGCGAAGGGTGATGTTTCTTAAAAGGGAAGCCGGACCATAAAATGCTTACCTTGCTCAAGTGTGATGCGTGAATTCCAGTAACTACTCGTTTCGAAAGGGAAGCCGATAGGAATCGAGTTGTATGGAGTCTTCGCCACTGATAGCCTGCTGCGCGGTTATCATGGCATTATCCTTTAGGATAATTCGTTGTGGCGCTCCAAGTTCAGACGGGCATCCATGTCGCCTGTAAGTGTCTAAACTCACTGGGCCTTATTACAAAATATGGTTTAAACCAAGACTAAGGTAAACCCAGGTTTAAAATATATCCATCACTTTCTTATGTCATATAACAAAAAGAGACGGGGCTATTGTAAAACCTAGGTTTTTCTTAGACCATCTTTTGTAATAAGGGGGACTACGCCGAAGATACGCGAACGAAGTTCGGCATGATTACGCCTGCAATGCTTTTTAAATTACCCTCGACACACCAAGCTCAAATTACGTCGCGTTTTACCTATATAAAAAACGTAGACGCCGAAGTTATGCACGGTGGCGCCACACTAAAAGTTCATTAATTATAATTATTAAAAACAAAAAACTACGCACCTATTCACGTAGTTTTAAGTATTCAAAATACGCCATTCATTCTTTTGAACTCTCTAATTAAAAATATAAGACGAAGGAAAAATGCCATTCAGCCTTTCCGTGGTCAGTGTAATTACTGCTCGCTACAAAGGTTTCGGAACGCACGGCGGCGGACTGATTTCCCTCGGGCGCGGGACGTGGTTTCCGAACGTTGTTTGCGCTGAATGAAGACGTCTGTGGTTTTCATTAAGCGGGAAATCTTGTTTCGTTTTGGTGTTAGTAAGTTGAAGATAGGTTATGGTTTTGCTTAGCAGTTTTATGAGTGTTGGATTCGGTTCAGGAGAATTCTTGCAAATTGATATATAGGTGTTCGATGAAAGACGTTAAAGATCGAGCCGATCGATTGATCAAATTCCAAAGTTTAGATTAAGTAACCACGAAAAGTACTTGAATGGGGCAGAGTTTTTTTTTTTTAAAAGCTTTTTGCCTCACTAAGATTTCTCTTATATCGTGGGTGCGTTTACAGACACAAATCTCACATACACAAACTACAGACCCGAAACAACTATCTGTAGGCCATACAAATTTTTGTTCCGTTTGGGAATCGAACCCACGACTCGTAGCGCAGAAGCCAATTCTACCGTCATAAGAAAAAAGGACGTAATTACACAAAACGAAGTAACCGATTTCCGACCTTAAGTTATTATCTTACTTCGTTTACTTTCGGTTACTTCGTTTTGTGTAGTTATGTCCTTTTTTCTTATGACGGCAGAATTGCTTAGCCACTGCACCAAACATCAAACGTGTCGTTATTTATTACTTAATTTATTAGGTAAAATAATGGGTAAATTATTTGGGCAACGTTTAGCACAATATAAACTAAGCTCATTCAATAAGTAAAATTATATAAATTTAGTTTTTTTTATACACAGAAAGGGGGTACTAATCCGAAAGGGTGTTAAAGTACCCATAATAATGAATAACTTTTGTTCGACCACTTTACCCAAAAGTCAATAATTTAAGAGAAATAGTTGTTAAAAAATAAAATAAAAAATATGCTAAAATCTATCCGCAGCTATGATCAGCTGTGTTTACATTTTAGATCATATTTGTGGTCACGAATTAGAAACTCCAAATAATTTTGCCCTCTGAGGTGAAGAACATAACGCTCAAAGCCTGTTTTCAGAGCGGCAAAGTTATTTTACGCGTATTAAATAACTTTGCCCCTCTGAATTGAAGAACAGAACGCTCAAAGCCTGGTTTCAGAGCGGCAAAGCTATTTTACGAGTACCAAATAACTTTGCCTCTCCGAAGTGAGGAACAGAACGCTCTAAGACTGGTTTCAGAGCGGCAAAGCTATTTTACGAGTACCAAATAACTTTTTCCCTCTGAAGTGAGGAACAGAACGCTCAAAGCCTGGTTTCAGAGCGGCAAAGCTATTTTACGAGTACCAAATAACTTTGCCCCTCTGAAGTGAGGAACAGAACGCTCAAAGCCTGGTTTCAGAGCGGCAAAGCTATTTTACGAGTACCAAATAACTTTGCCCTCTGAAGTGAGGAACAGAACGCTCTAAGACAGGTTTCAGAGCGGCAAAGCTATTTTACGAGTACCAAATAACTTTTTCCCTCTGAAGTGAGGAACAGAACGCTCAAAGCCTGGTTTCAGAGCGGCAAAGCTATTTTACGAGTACCAAATAACTTTGCCCCTCTGAAGTGAGGAACAGAACGCTCAAAGCCTGGTTTCAGAGCGGCAAAGCTATTTTACGAGTACCAAATAACTTTGCCCCTCTGAAGTGAGGAACAGAACGCTCAAAGCCTGTTTTCAGAGCGGCAAAGTTATTTTACGCGTATTAAATAACTTTGCCCCTCTGAATTGAGGAACAAAACGCTCAAAGCCTGGTTTCAGAGAGGCAAAGCTATTTTACGAGTACCAAATAACTTTTTCCCTCTGAAGTGAGGAACAGAACGCTCAAAGCCTGGTTTCAGAGCGGCGAAGCTATTTTACGCTTACCGTACTGTAAATATGATTCAATCACTTTGTAATACCCACTTTTGGAATAGCGACACGATAAGCTCATTTGTGTGTCCCAAAAAACTCAACAGCTTTATTTTCGAATCGCTCGATTCGAGTAAATCTGTTCAGTCACAAATTAAAAATTCTCGTCGATATTCCTTCCAAAGGCGTTTGATAGTGATGACCTAAACACTTTTAAAATCAAGCATGTAATCGATACTCGATCGCATCAGGGTTATTCTCTGTTCGTTCTAAAGCTACATTCTGGCATCGTAAAGTTTATAGCATTTATTTGGAAAGCAATTTCAGCTATCTACTAGTTGGTTGTCAGAAACAGAAGGACTTCTATACAGTACGAGCGACTGCCATTGGTCGATTCGATCGTTATTCGATCAGCTACATCTATGTAATTTATTAGTTTTGTATTCTAGGGATGCAACGTGTCCACTTTAACTGTATAGATACTATTCTAACTGTAGTGGTCTTTATTTTTGATTTTTGGATTTCGCTCATTGGTTCGTATGAGAGAATTCAGCTGCATCTGTTTAGAGAGGAAGCTGATCCCATATTTGGTAAAAGGCTGATGGATTTTAGATGGTGATGAAAGTGATGGTGGATGAAAGTGATGGTGGATGAAAGGTGATGGATTTTATATTATAACTAGCATTTGACCGCGACTTCGCTCGCGTTAAAACACTCTTAACACACTACTAAAGTTTGTATAATAGTATAATTCAATGATGATTCGAAAGACACGTGGCGCCATCTATTATCGTTATTGTTGTTTTCCTCGGGAACAGTACTTTTTTTCGGGATTAATGGTACCCATGTCCGTTTCTGTACACCTGACAACGTATATGCAAAATTTCAGAATGATTGTTTCAGTGGTTTAGGCGTGAAAATGTAACAAACAAACTTACTTTCGCATTTATAATGTTAAGTTAGGATTAGGATGGTTGGTTGGAGTCGTAGTGGGTATGTTGAATGTGGAGAACTACAGGCTGTAAGGGTAAACACCGTTATCTTTGAAACCAGTGGTTTGGTTTCATTTATAGAACGTAAAATCAATGAAAAATAACAAACATTTTTTTTTAAATAAAATTTTCATGTTTCCTCAAAAGCATTTCACCCTATGCGCGGGGGCAACAAGTACCGGGAGGGGGCGCGGGGAACTCGTTGCGTGGCCCGACGCACGGCCCCGCACAGTTTGCTACCCCAGTCAGTCAGCTGTCTCGTTAGCGAGTGTGGGTACGCCGCGTCGTAGCGCCGCCGCGCCGCTCATTTCTCGCGCGTATATTTTTTTTACTCTTTCCTATATTTTTATGTTTAAGTCAACTACCCATGGTTTGAGTGATAACCGTGTTTACCCTTACATGCTGTATAAGATAATATCGGCGGAAGTCTCAAATATAAATAAGCACATGTATGTACTCGTAGGATATCATCATCACCATTACTCAGCCGAAAGACGTCCACTGCTGGACATAGGCCAAAGTAATTTAGTTATATTTTCCATTTATTCATTTCAAAATATAGCAGCCCACCAGCATCGGGAACAGAGTCCAATATATCGGTGGTCAGGGCCTCAGAGAGAGGAACTTCCTAACAATACGCGCCGTGTCGAGAAGTACCTTTTATACCTTTTTTTAATACCTTATTTTATTTTTTATTATAGGCTCACTTTTGACCTTTATCTCACCTGATGATACATGAAGACTAGTGGTGGTTAATAAAACGTATAGCGCCGAAATATAACAGACTATGTGTACATAGCGTATAGCGTTTGTTATAGCGGCTCTGACTTCGCGCTATATTATAACGCCTCAACCTACTCAACGAATAAAAGTCTAAACGCGCACAGAACGAGATAGCAAGATAGCGTAGCGACTAGCAACAGCGCGTAAGGGAATGAAGTATTATTATATTCTTTAGTGTACAGCGCGTTGCGAGATAACATTTACCGCACATCATCAAGTCCGTTTAGCGTGTTGTTAAATAAAAATTATAGCGTCTCCGCGTTCAGACTGCGCCCGAGTTTTGTAACACCGCGTTATAATGATAGCGTATAAAATAACAAACTATATGAATATATTTTATAGTTTATAACACGTCTACAGTTTATAGCGGGTTTGAACATCACTAATGAAGACTAATGCTGTTGACGATTGTGCACACTAGCTCGCTGCATAATATGTGGTTCTACTACATACAAATATAAATATTTCCAAATGTTACACCCTACCTGTTATAATAAGAACAGTTTAAGAATCAGGCCATTTCCTATAAGCACAGATATGCTTTGAAAATGTTATGCAGAAACTAACACGTCTTCCGCAGCAGAAATTTCAATGTTCTTGCAGGTAGGTAATTTATTCATTTCGGCCGGACGCGACGTCCCGAGGGCGGGTCTTGGCTCTCTGCCGGGTATAATACGCTACGACATGGTTTTTGCTGCCTAAGATATAGATGGTGTACGTACGTGTTAGTTATGACTTCAAGAGAGTCTGGTACGTTAACCCTAAATCGTATAGATGTCAAACAAAAGTTACAACGTATAGGATGTAAATCAATTATCGTAAGTTACTTCGTTTGAGTTCTTTAAAATGAAAAATGATTTAGCTACTCGTATTTCAACTTTGAAGAATATGCAAGAACCCCTCAATCGGTGAGGGTGGAGTTCTCCTCCAGAGAAGACCAACGGTCTCGGTCTTTGGCTTCTGTCAGCCAGCTTTTGCCTGCGACTCGTGTGATGTCGTCTGCCCATCTAGTTAAAGGTCTCCCTCGCTTCCTAATACCTGTCGGGCCTTTTTTTTTATCGTGGGAGAATCCTCATGGATACCCTTCGCCCTGGGAAGGCGAAGAGTTATGCCGGACTCTTACCGGCTAAAAACCCACGGTGTTCCTACTCCTGACCCTTGGCCAGGGTCACGGGATTCGCAGCTGCATGCACCGCAACCCCGGCAGGCCTCGGTCCGCCAGCCCCTGGCAGACCTCTCCTTCTGTGGGGCCTTGCCCCACGTCCTCCTGAGAGGCGCGCACGGAACACATGCGCGCCGCCTTCTCGGGCCTGTTACTGGTCGGGCGACGGGTCCCCTAACCCGTCGCCCGCAGGCCACACACTAGGGTGGCCGGAGATCGTCGCGCGCCCTCCGGCGGCGCCCGGTGCGTCTGGCGCGGGAAGGGAGAGTGGCCGTCGCCTCTCGCTCCCTCTCCGCTCCCTCCTTGGCCGATACCTGTCGGGCTGACTTTAGGCAAATTGTCCAACGATCGTCGCTCATTCTCGCTACGTGCCCTGCCCATCTCCATTTTAACTTGAGAGCATAGGTGAGAGCGTCTGTTGCTCTTGTCTTTCGTCTTATGATGGTATGACGTATTTTGTGGTTTTTTTTATTTTTGTCATACTTTTCTCCATGCTTCGCTGGCAAGACGTAATTTAATTTTTAACTTTGCGTGTACTATGAAAAAAAAACAGCTGTTCCCTACATTTATGTTCGCATAACTCATCAAAATGTATGGAACAGCTGTTTTATTTTCGCGATTTCAGTTCTGGCCCCATAGTAGAAGTTGTTCATAATGCTGAGTAAAATGACCCCTTATGAGGTTGTTAGTGTTTTTCTAATAACCCTGTATTATCCACAGTTTGTTTTTTAAAATATTTGATATTGTTTGTACGGTAACGTTTTGTATAGAATCAACTTACGGTGAAAAGGGATATCTACCTTTTTTTAAATCACTTTCAAGCGTACTTTTTTATAAAGTTAGATTATTACTGTTGTTTCTACCAAGGTGCAAGGTAATATTAACGTACCTATAACAGCATACGGTGTTAAATTTAATTTCAGTTTAGGATCCAAGGTGCTGACATTAAGTGTAGCTAGTAATTTATTCAGGAGCTGTTCCGGAGAAGTCCGAGTGATTTCCCCGCGGGCCGCATCTTGGGCCATCATCCGAATTGGTCTACCTAAGGTTGGAGCACTGAAACTGGACGTATTGAAATGATTTGCTATTTGCGAGGTTTTTTTCGAAGAGGCAAGAAAATTTTAAAATAAAAGTGTTTAAAGTTTTTTTACTTTTTTTTTTTATTTTTATTACTTGGTCGCGTTTGCCCTTCGTCACACCTGATGGTAAGCGTAAACAGGGTCTAAGATGGAGCACAATAATCCAAGTAACAGAGATATAGAGAGATTCCCTTATACCCCTCTGACTCTCACATACACACGACGGAACACAGTAAACTGCTTGGCGCCGGACTTTAATGTGAGGGTGGTAGCTAGCCAGGCGGATCGTATAGATCCTACCACCAAGCAACTTTTATTTTTTCTTTTTAATACATTCTTCTTCTCTCGTGTCAGCAAGAGCTATACGAAAACAGGTCATGCTGTGGTGAAAAGATTAGCCAGTCAGCAAGGTTGGTAGCGGGGCTGACTGCCCAGGGTACGCCGGACGTACTTAAGTATCGTCACTCGTGGAGGCTCCTTTTATGCACCCCCGTTATTTATTACAGTGAAAGGATGACATTCCCAGGAATACATAAAAAAAACATATTTGCCTGTAATTGTCTTATTGCCCTCTCCAGTGGGAACTTAAGTGGCAGTGGGCGGCACATTGCTCGCAGAACGGATGGCCGATGGGGCCGAAAGGTTATGGAGTGGCGACCGCGTACCCGAAGACGCAGCGTGGGAAGGCCTCCTACAAGGTGGACCGATGATCTGGTGAAGGTCGCGGGAATCCGCTGGTTGCGAGAAGCACAGGACCGGTCGATGTAGCGATGCTTGGGGGAGGCCTATGTCCAGCAGTGGACGTCTTTCGGCTGAATGATGATGTCTTACTGCAGAGCAAAAGCCTCTTCTTATACAAAGAAGAAATGAGCATTGATCACCACGCTTGCTTTCTGCTGGTTGGCGATTTGAGACCACCTTCATCATCATCATTTTGAATGTGTTCCTTCACCGTATGTCAGTGGCGTCTTCGATTAACTAAGAAAGTACATATGAGATTGAAAAAGCCACATTGGTACATGCCTGGGTTTGAACCCGCAACCCGGTGCTTAACAAGCTGGCCTCTAACCTCTGGGCCACCACGACATGCTGGAATATACAAGGTTGGTCAGAAAGGGGGCACTAATTCTAAAGGATGTCAAAGTACACATAATAATGAATAACTTTTGTTCTACAACTTTCCCCAAAAGTTCACAAAAGAAATAGCTGTTCAAAAATTTCATAAAAAAATTGCTAAAATACAGGGTGTTAACGAATTCGTGTAATTCCTTCCAACCACGTGATCTACTGTTGACACAGATTAACCCTAAATGGGAATTAATGAACCCATAAATTAAAAAAAAAAAACTTGGTTTTCCATTTCTGAATCCTGCCCTGTCTACATCAGTATTAGATCATGTGGTTTTAAGGAATTACTCGAATTTATAGATAGCTCTCACGCCGTTTGATATAATGTACAGGGTTCCCAAGTTAGGGGTTTTCCTCCCTTTAGGGAATAAATAAGTGTAAGTATTTTTTAGGGGCTTTATATTTTTAGGGACTTTTTATTTACAAGTTTAGGCCCTGAGATAACCCAATCCAGGCAATCATATTTCTTTGTTGACCTATCGACGCGTCTAGTGCAATGCAATACCTAGTTATTGAATACTTATGCAGTTTAATAAAATAAAAAAATAAACAAATGTCATTAGTGTAAACTAAACAAAGGATTTTTATTTTAGGCAGATTTGTACAAATTAGTGGTTAGTAGATCGTAAGCATAAGTAACGTATTTATAAGTTATCAATTATTATTTTTTCCTGCACTGGGCGATGTGGTCGCTAAGCTACAAAGCCCTGTAAATTAAGTAAAAAAAAAAAAATTAGGCATATTTTCAAGTAATTGTGGGGAATTTAGGGGTTGTTGACTCTAGCTTTAGGGGCAAATATTTTTTGGTAGTTGGTAACACAGAATGTACCTAATCGGATTATAATGTTTTCCTGGGGGCTCACTTAATATATTGCAATGTGAAGCTATAGGTGTTAGCCTTATAATTTTCATGTAATTAAACTTTGTTGATGGGTGGGTGCCGGTATATTTTCGCAAATCTATTATTTATTTATTTTATTATTGTTAGTTTTCGCGATATTTGTAGTTCTCACAGCTGACTACCGGTGTTAAATTTTGTATCCTGCGATGGGATGGAAGTCAACAGCAAGCTTGATTGAAATAATTGTAGGTATTTAAAAGCACTATTTCCGGATATAGTTTGGTACGACCCTATGTTAGTTTTTAGATGTAATAGTATAAAAGCAACTGTTATTGTATTTTTAGTTAAGTTATTTTAAAGAGCTACGACGTTACTCTGCTCGTTTTCTTTCCGAAACCGCTCTGACTTCGTATACAACGTGTTACATAATTCCCCTTAAAAAAGAAAATGTTAATCAAGTAGTCTTTAAGGTTGTTGTCATTTACCTTTCAGAGGAAATTTTGTAAGAATGTAAATAACTTTCTAGGTACCTAGTCTACTCTTTACTTTTATGTTTTCAGGGTTGCGTTTCAGTTATGATTTTATTTTATGATTGGTCCAAAAATTTTTTTTGGGTCCTTCTTGTATTTTAAAATATTGCCAATAGACTCTTTACAAGGGACTTTTTAATCCCCTTTCGGCTTTAGGTGTATTTTTGTAACATGTTGTATAGGTGGTACCTACTAAATCACAACGCCCAAATTATAGACAGCGTTCTAATTGCGCAATACACTCGTTATCGCTATGGCTATAATTTTGACAACAATTTCTATAGCAACATTTGTATTAACAATCCGACTTCTCCACAACTATGTAGCACGCAATGAATATTGTTTTTGACACATCAACTGTCATGATTGATATTGATTACGGTACAACTCCTCGAACATCGATGCGCATTTTGGCGTCTTGAATTCTTGCCTCTGCTGATGTATCCGGGCCCTTGCTACTCCGTGCCATCGTCTAATCTGCATCACCGATTAGTATTCCCCCCCTCTCCTCAAGATACGTTGTGCAGATAGGTTTATGACGCAACGAAGGAATCGAATAGTTGCTAATTTATTCATGGCGAGTGTGAGACTGTATTGATTTCCCATGAGTAGGTTGTACATGAATGGTGCACTGCTGTTAAAAACTGGACATGTAGATTTTATAAAGAGGAGTCATGAAGATATCATGTATTTGATATATTTTATGAGACACCTCACGTTAAGTGGCAAATCTACTTACAAGTTAATTGGCGCAAGTTATTGCAGCAAGTGCTCGCCAATTTTCGATGGAATTTGTACGAAATTTTTACTTTTCCGGTTGGTCGACTATTATTACTCATGAACTTGTTCCTAAAGCTTACTTAGCTGTGGTGGTTTTCTTTTTAACTTCGTTGTATATACTACTGCTGTGATTTTTTTCACATATCCAAAACTAACCGTTTTGCTGGCAGGGGAGGGGGACACACACACATTTGACTCTAACAAAAATTTGCTCTTTAAAGCTTAATATTTTACAAACCCATAATATTTTTGAAAGACCTATCCAACAATACCTCACATCATGGGAAAGACGAGGAAAAAAAAACGATCCCCACTTTACGTGTACAGGAGGTACCATAAAAAACCTTTTCCATTATTTTATTGTACCACTTTGTCGACGTGATTAATATGTATATCCATGCCAAATTATAGCTTTCTAAGAGTCTCTGAGCTAAGCTGCGGACGGACGGACAGACGGACGGACGGACGGACATGGCGAAACTATAAGGATTCCTTGTTGACTACGAGACCCAAAAAATAATAGATAATAAAAAAAAATGCCTTCTTATCCAAACACCATAAAAAGGAAGAAACTAATTTAAAAGAAAGCAGATGTAGACACAGACCAGGATATTTTTATCTTGGATTAAAATAACTAATAGTTTACCATAATTAAACCACAACTTATAAACTCATCCCCACAAACAAATTTTTCAACGCGAATTTAATAAAGAATGCAATGCAGTTTTAACCGAGCTAATTAACTCAAGTTTATAAAGTGCACTAATTAAACTGTTGCTAATTTGTTTAGCGAGTCAGCAGGCCAGAATAATTGATTTCCCGGGAGCAGGCCGGTTGCTTGCACCATTCTAGTTTACTGAACAGGCCACCCTCATTCTTCTCTGTTGGTATCGCAGAAGACAACTAAGGGAATTTTGTCTTACGTATGTAAAGAGTGTAATCATCCTCTTACGAGCAACATACAACATTCGTTAATCCGTTTCTTAATCATTATTTTTTAAACCGTTTAATAAGGTTGCGTTACACGATGACTGGGGCCTAATTCTCCTAAAATAAATCTTGATAAATCACAACCGAACCAAGGCCGAACCGTTCATTCAGATAGTTCTCAATTTCAAAAGCTATCAAATTTATGATTAATTACGGTTTACTCACGTGCATTTTTCGGGATTGCCCGACTAGTTTCGGACCCAAACGGAGCCCTTAATCATGAGCTGATCACGCGGCGAGGTCGCGAGTCGAATCCCGAAAAATGCACGTGAGTAAACCGTAATTAATCATAAATATGAATGTGTCTCACGAAAGTTATAATACAAAAATAGCTATCAAATTGTTTGACACAAAAAACAAAATCAATCATTTTGAAAGTTTTCGAAAACAAAAACTGACTGACGGTTGTGGTTCGACTGCGTTTGGCAACAAATTTACTTTAGGAGAATTGGGCCCCTGATGCATGTGTGCCGTCTGCTAGGATAAGTCAACTCAAAGCTGCTATGCGTCGCTTTAGACTGGAATCCGCGGGAATGCATTTGGTCATTGCACGGTTCCTGTGAGCTTTCACGTGGAAGAAGTCGCAAGGAAAAGGACTACCAAACTGAATTTCGACAAATTGTTCAAAATCAAAAGTTTTTATTTCACATAAACCATTACAGGCGCTTATGAAAAGTCGAATTTAGGTGCACGGTTCCAATTAGTCGTTTCCTATGGAGAAGAGCCGGCAAGAAACTCCATGGTTACTCTTTTAAAATCCATATCTTTAACAATTTGAGTGGGTACAGTTATGACTTAGAATAGTTATGAGAGAGCAAAGTAGACTTATAAGAGCAGGAACCACACAAAAAAGCAAAATGAAAAATATGGTCAGAAATTAACTAGGTATCCAGGCATCTAGCAAGTCTACAAAGCTCTCACATTTACAGAAAGTAAAAGGACGCTAAACTATATAAAACAACTGACATGGTTAATTGTCATCAAAACACATTACAAAGAAAATCACTGTATAATAAGATAAAGATATCTTGAGAGTAACGTTAGTAATTGTTATGTATGTGTTCAAATGCATAGATGTAGGTGTGCGGGCTGCGTCCCGCCTCCCCGCCCCGCGGGCGAATAATATAAATTAAATCAGTGTGCAACAGGCTAGCGCGTTTGATTGACGAGTGTCCTCTCACCTCCGTACAAGTATAAGTATAACACGTGGCGACGAGGATGGGATCACTCGCAGTCGATGGGATCAGTCACAGTCACTCGATTAGTGTTTGGGTTGGCCAGCGCACCAGCTATTTTCCAGCGTGCGATGGAATGTTTGCTCTCGGGAATTGACGGAATCATCTTTCTACTGGATGATATCTTGATAACGGGTGCAAATAAAGACCAGCACAGGCAGAGACTCATCACGGTCTTACAACGCTTAGATGATGCCGAGTTAACAGTACAGATGAGTAAATGTGAATTCTTTAAAGATGAGATTTCGTATCTTGGTCACGTCATTGATAAACATGGAATTAGGAAGTCGCCCGATAAAGTCAAAGCTATTTTACAAGCTCCTAAACCGACAAACTTGTCACAGTTGCAATCGTTTCTGGGTCTCGCTAATTATTATCGGAGCTTCGTGCCGGACGCGTCGTCCGTATTAAATCCATTATACAATTTATTGAATAAAAATACAAAGTGGGAATGGACTCGTATTCACGATGACGCGTTCGACCAAATAAAAAACATTTTAGCATCCGATAAGACATTAGCACATTTCGACCCGAAAGCTAAGTTAATATTAACTGTAGACGCGTCACCGACAGGGTTAGGAGCTGTATTATCTCAAATCGGCAAAGAAGGGTTAGAAAGGCCAATATCATACGCTTCTCGGACGCTGTCGTCAGCGGAAAAAAATTACGCACAAATCCAAAAGGAAGCAACTGCGATAATTTTTGGAGTAAGGCGGTTCCACCAATACTTATATGGCCGGTCAGAGCCTTTCGTACTAAGAACGGACCATAAACCCCTGTTGGCTATATTCGGGCCCCACAAAGGCATCCCCGAAGTGTCTGCCAACCGCCTACAGAGATATGCTATATTTTTAGCAGCGTATAATTATACTATTGAGTATGTCAGTAGCAAGCATAACAGCGCGGACTATTTATCTCGGGCGTGCGGGGAAGAGAATGTGACGAAGGCGCCGGATGAGCTCGCGGAGTGCGAGGATCGCGCGGCCTACGTCAACTTTGTAGTGGACGGGGACCTACCAGTGACACTAAACGATATGCGTCGTGAGACGGCTCGTGACACACGTCTAGCCACTATCAAGGGTTATGTTTTAAACGGCTGGCCTAGGAAAGTTAATGACGCAGCCTTAAAACCGTTTTTTAATTGTCGTACACAGTTGTCTTACGAAAATGGTATCTTAATGCGCGGACATAAAGTCGTTATTCCCTCGTCCTTGCAAGAAAACGTATGTAGGGAACTGCATAGTTCACATTTCGGGGTGGTGAAAATGAAGGCAGAAGCTCGTAAGCGGTTGTGGTTTCCTGGCGTGGACGCGACACTGGAGCGAGTAGCAGGCGCTTGTGGCGTGTGCTGTGCGCTACGCCCCGCACCGCCGCACGCCCCTCTCGCGCCTTGGTCATTACCGCCGCATCCTTTTTACCGAATTCACATAGATTTCTTGGGCCCGTTTCACGATTACATGTTATTAATTATTGTTGACGCATATAGTAAATGGGTAGAATGTTACGATATGTCCACAACATATAATTCAAAGGCGGTTATAAGTAAGTTATACGATTTGATGTCGCGGTTCGGAGTTCCGCACACGTTGGTGAGTGACAACGGTACATCTTTTACATCGTTAGAATTTAAGGACTTTTGTAGGCTTAACGGTATCGAGCATGTCCTATCTCCTGTATATCACCCGGCTAGTAATGGACAAGCCGAGAGTTTCGTAAAAATTGTAAAAAAGGGGCTTAAGGCTATAATTTTGGAGGGTTGTAATAAAAAAAATATTCAAGTGAAAATAGCAAAGTTTTTATTTGACTACAGGAACTCTAAAAATAGTACCACTGATAAATCGCCCTCGGAAATAGTATTTGGGCGCGCTTTGCGCTCACGATTGGATCTATTGAGCCCTATCGCGCCGTCACCTTCGTCCATAGATCTAACCCGAACCGTCGAACATAATCAGTCCTTACAGGCTAAAAATTACCGAGGTAAACACAGAACAGACTTTAGGGAAAACGATAATGTTTGGATAACTAAAAATACAAATAATAAAAAGTTTAGTTGGATAAAAGGAATCATTAGAAAGAAGATTGGCAATGTTATGTACGTGGTATACATGTCACAATTAGGATGTGAAGTCACCAGGCACATTGACCAGATAAGGAAGAGACAGGACTCTTCACCGAGCGACGACCAAGACTGGGACCCAGACGTGGTGCCTGATGTGGCGCCGCTAACTGACACTCGCCCCGAGCCTGTCACGCAGCCAGAAGGGGGAGGAGGGCCGGTAACGGACCCCGGACAAAGAGCGATGACGTCAGGAACTCCGGAGACTCCGCCGCATGCCGCCGCTATAATTCGTAGGCGACGGGAAATTAGCCCGACCTTCTCGACACCAACGGCGGGCCAATGTGCCAGTGATGATGATGATGATGACGAACCAACAGATTAAACCATAGAATAGAATATAGAAAGATAAATAGTTTAAGTGTAGTTCCTAGCTTAAGGGGAAGGGATGTTATGTATGTGTTCAAATGCATAGATGTAGGTGTGCGGGCTGCGTCCCGCCTCCCCGCCCCGCGGGCGAATAATATAAATTAAATCAGTGTGCAACAGGCTAGCGCGTTTGATTGACGAGTGTCCTCTCACCTCCGTACAAGTATATAACAGTAATAAAATAAAAAAAAAGCTAATCGTAATGAGGTTAGTTAATATACACATACTACATACTACATAATTACGTTCTACGACAAGATAGAGACTACTTGCACCGACTAACTGTGCGACTGACTAAGGGGCCGTTCATTAATGACGTGAGGCTAGAAAGGGGGGGAGGGGGTTTGGCAAAAATCACGAAATATCACAAGGGGGGAGGGGGGTGTAGTAAGATATCACGTGTATTTATTTTTTCGTCAAACGCGCGGTTTCTAAACCGAAAAGCGAAAATTTTTATGACAGTTAAAAAGAACCTGCAACCTTTCTGTCTAGACATTTTTATCGTGGTCCATAATTTCAGAATAATATTAGATTATACTTTATGCCGGTATCTAAAGATAATATTAAAAAAAAAATAAGATTCTTTGTAGGTACTAAAAAATACACGTGATTTTGGGTCACCACGTATCACCAAGGGGGAGGGGGGGGGGGGGGGGGGGGGGTTAAAAATGCTAAAAAACATCACGTGATTAATGGATCAATCCAGACGTTAACCCTACATTGTTACTTTTTTTTAATCTTTGACTTGGCGCAACCAGGGTCTAAGATGGAGTACATGAATTTAAGTAACAGTTATATACAGAGTGTTAACGAATTCGTGTAATTCCTTCATACCGCGTGATCTACTGGTGACACAGATTAACCCTAAAAGGGATTTTTTTTTAAATGAACTGAAAAAAAAAAACTTAGTTTTCTATTTCTGAGGCATTTTAGAGGCCCGAGTTAACTTACTGCAACGAGCGATATCGCGTATCGCGCGCGCGCGAAGTAATTGGCTCATACTCGTATGCGACAAGAACGTGTAAGTCCGAAAACGAAAATTTTGAATAAAGGAGTTTTCTGATAAATCCGATTTTCGGACTTACGAGTAAGGGCGTATACATAAAGAAAGCGGGTAACCGGCGCCGATCTGTCAGCGCTTGTCGGTACTTGTGCGTGGAGGTAACCGCTACATAAAGGAAGCGGGTAGAAGCAGGGGCTGGCATTTTTTAACAAAACCAGCGCTGATCGGAGCAGGTCGGAACTTGTCGGCGCTGATTCGCCACACAGTATAGAGACTACCTGCGCCGACTAACTGCTTGGACTAGGGGCCTAATTCTCCTAAAATAAATTGTTGCCAAACGCAATCGAACCACAACCGCCAGTCAGTTTTTGTTTTCGAAAACTTTCAAAATGATTGATTTTGTTTTTTTGTTTCAAACAATTTGTCTGAATGAACGGTTCGGCCTTGGTTCGGTTGTAATTTATCAAGATTTATTTTAGGAGAATTAGGCCCCAGCACCGACAAGCGCTGATAGATCGGCGCCGGCAACCCGTTTTCTACGTGTATACGCACTTACACGTTCTTGTCGAAAATGAGCGAATTATGTCAAACCACCATATTTATTCCTCAGATAAAAGTAATCTGATGATTGAAAAACTTGCCATTAGTTACAATAAACTATATTTATCTGCGAATTACGGCAATATTCTATCCTTTATAACTGTCTTCAAGAAACTTTCAAAAACCACTCTTACTGTACGACGTCTGCGAGCTAATATGAAAGTATGGTGCCCCCACTATCAACTACGAGACATCCCAGCCTAGCCGAGCAGCAACTTTAAACTTAGCTTAGGTTTATGACACAACTACAAACTCAGTTTTAGTTGTTCCAAAGTTACCAACGACCGAACTTCGTCGTAACTTTTTATAAAGTTGTTACACAAGAATTGAGTTAAAATTTCTACGGAGATAACCGAGCGTCTTCGGGGAGTTTCGTTATGAAATTCAAAGGTTTCTCATGCTTGGTTTGAGAGTATTTTCTGAATTGTATGATATAAATGGGGACGGTTTACGGCAGGTTATTTTAGGAGGCTCCCGGAGGAGTCTGGCTCTTGCGACAGATAGACAAGGTGAAGGTCAGGTTGAAGGATAATTGTTTTTTAGATGAAGTGAGATTATGTATAGACGAAATGTTTCTTTTACTATCTGTGTATGACAGGTTACTACATGATTATCACTACATAAGTATAAAACAAAGTCGCTTCCCGCTGTCTGTCTGCCCCTATGTATACTTAGATCTTTAAAAAGAAGAAGTCGGTGGCTTCTATTTGTTTCAGTGTATAGTTGCATCGACTTCTGAAACTGTTAATTTTATATTATGGTAATTATTTTACTCCTTTTAGTTTTTCTTTGAAATCGGTTTTTACTTTTTTTTAAAGTTTATTTTTTATTTAATACGTTTTAGTGCCATAAATTTAACGATACGCACCCCCTCTTCTTTTCCAGTAGTCAGTTCCCAACCACAAATATAAACAAAGCAATATCAGTAATTTGAGAAATTTGCTTTGATCCGATGAGGAGTTCCCTTCCATATCTCTGAAGTTCATAGTCTAATCATAACAAAATTTATATGGGACCAATCGGAAAGTATACCTGCCCTTTCGAACAAAAAAAAATTTTTTCAAATCGGTTCTTAAATGACGGAGCTCGGAGGTAACAAAAATAAAAAAAAACAACCGAATTGAGAACCTACTCCTTTTTGAAGTCGGTTAAAAAGGGTATAGTTCCATCCCTTCTCAAAAAGTGATTTGGAACTTATTATGAAATACTTTTGCGTTTATTGGGCCAAAAATAGTATTTTATTTACTTGCCACAATCTTAATTATATATTTAAACCTTCGCTTAATAATCATTTATTACTTTACATCCTGTTGTAACTAATTATTTATTCACCTGGTCTCGAGCGTACGGCACCGTGGGTCGCAGCTGAAATCATCGTTGGGTAGTAAGTAATTGTACTACTACTTAATAAAATACTGAGCCGATGGCCCTTTGGAACTTACATTTAATTGTTTTTATTTATGTACATTGTAGGAAAACTTTTTCATCATCATCCTCTTACGACATTTCACCTTCTTTTTAGTTATATTAAACCTTTTTTATCACAGGCCACATCGTTTTTGTTTTTGATTATTATATTCGAAATTGGAAAAGCACTTGAAAATCAAATGAAACAAGATTCTTTGGCATTGATTCAGAGGGAGGGAGAGAGAGGCAACGACAAAAGTGTGCGGAATTGACTTGAAGGAGAATGCACTGCTGATCTTCCGGCACTCCGACCTACTTGAGGGAGTCGCTGCACCGCTGAGCCTCTGGCACTCCGACCTACTCGAGGGAGTCGCTGCGCCGCTGAACCTCCGGCACTCCGATCTACTCGAGGGAGTCGCTGCGTCGCTGAGCCTCCGGAACTCCGATCTACTTGAGGGAGACACCGTACCGCTGAGCTTCCGGAACTCCGATCTACTTGAGGGAGACACCGTACCGCTGAGCTTCCGGTACTCAGCTACACTGGAAGGAGTCACATACTACGCCGAGTAGAAGTATCGCTTCGAATAAGTTCTGTTTCGTTCCAAATTCTCGTGTGCAATTTAGAGACCTTAAGTGTTCATTAGAAGTTGTCTTGAAAAGTGTTTTTCTTGTTTGTCCGGCTAGGGGTAGGCAGGACCCCTTTGTCTGCGATCTTCTTTGTAACTGGTGTAGCAAACGTGTCCCTAGCTCAAGCAAAACCTGGGGCCGTCTACTACATTACAACATACCGTTACATTATGATAAATGATATTTATTTCTGTAAATAAATCTGTTACAGACACTTTTACAAGTCAATGTAAGTTTTTTTTTTATGACTAGATTGCGCCGGCTTTTCCTATCTGACTCACTCTGAGAAGAAAAGCCGAAACAAACTCAGAGGTCAATGTGTCTTTTAAAGTCCAGACATTGTGGTATAAAACTATGTGAGTGTAACAATGTAGGGCAATGTTTGGAATGGCCTTTTGAGGAAAGAGCCATAGCAGGTCTGAGTTGACCTTTTTTTTTTTTTTTTTTTCGGGGTGGAAATCCTCATGGATGTCCTCCGCCCTGGGGTGGGCGGAGGGGTCTGTCAGACTCTTACTGACTAAAACCACCCCGGTGTTCCATCTCACACCTGCGCCGAGAGTCGCGGGAACTTACGACACTTCCGCAACCCCCGGCTGGTGCCGGCCGGCCGCAGCGGGCCTCCTCGGGTTAGCGGGGGGAGTGAGGTGTTAGACTCCCCCCGCGCCGTCTAAGAGGGGCGCGCTTGGAACACTTCGCGCCGCCGCCTCGGGTCCTGATGAGTGGGGGGCGACAGACTTCCCCAAGTCCGTCGCCCCTGGACCCATTTAGGGGGGCTGGAAGAGGGCGTTGTCCGCCCTCCGCCGACGCCCGGTGCGTCTGCTGCGGGCCGGGTGAGTGGAGGTGATCTCCCTCACCCTTTCCGCATCCTCCTTCTGCGACATGACCGTGTCGCAGAAGGACACCACCGCGTCCCAGGACTCCTCGCTGTCGACCATGGACTCGACCACGGCCGACAGCGACAGGTCACCGCCTACTCCTGAGATGAGGGCACGGCGCGGCTCCTCCCAAGCGGCACACTCTGCCAGCGTGTGCCACGCCGTGTCCTCCCGGAGGTCTGAGTTGACCTGTCCCAACTGACGGCACGCATGCATCAGCCATCGTGTAGCTCAACCTTTGTGTTGTTTGTGCCAGTAAATCTATCTTCTGTCTTCAGGCGTTTACGAGTGTATTTGATAACTTGCTACTGCTTGCCTATATTGTATCCATCACGCCAATGGCTTCATGTAGTTCTTATCTAGTTTTAGTTTTAGCTATAGTTGTTAATTCCTAAAGTATATATAGATTTCTCTTAAATGTAAGAAGTAGTGAGGGGGTGCGGTTTTCCACAAAAGGCCAATATTAAGGCTTGTATTCACGCCAACGACCTTGAGCATTTGGTACCGTACTAACTTACGACGAGTCGACGAGAGAGAGAGGGACGAGTGCGAGTGTGACATAGACGCAATCTGTAATTTGACGCATTTTTAATTTAATGTAATGAAACTAATACATATTTTTAAGAAGTAACAAGTCCAAGTTATTGCCCTTTGTATTGCAAAGCAGACAATATTTTTTTACAGTCTTTTGATAAAAAATGTAGGAGTAAAAATTTTAGTTTCATCTCAACGACTTGGAGGCGATTTGGTGGTTTTTTTCTTATTATGTGATGCCGATAGAAAAAATCTGGCAAGTCCAAGTTACGTATCATATCTTGTAGATTACTACCTATTTTTTCAGATATATTTTCTCTGTAAATGCCGACGAAAAGTTGCTTCATCTGCACGCTTTTTTTCCAAGAGGACCCTTAAAACAACTATGGCTGTACAAAAGAAGTCAAACAGCCGTGTTTCAGCTGCGCTTCAATTGCGATTTTAAACAATTTTGTCGTAGAATTGGCCTAATGTATCTATGTACAACGTATATAGGAACATCTTCTAGTTTACCGCTTAGTTCGAACTCTGCTTATCCTAGCGAACACGAGCGTGATGAATGTTCAATCTTACATTTCTCTGTAAGGGATGCCAAGTTTAGAAGTTGTCAGAGAATATTTCATCCCCTTTTTGAATATTTGTTCTAGTAAGTTCTATATATTTTTCAATGTATATTGTTTTTGTATCGTATGTATATAAAATATAATTTTTATGTTTATACAATGAATAAATAGAATAATTCCACGAAATTTCTTTTTAAATGTTTTTTTTTCAAAGTCAACGACTCGCCTTGATTGATAATAATTATGATTTAATTTAAAGACATTAGCCTTAAAAAGTAATACTTCGTTCCAAGATCTTGCCCTTTTAAGGATTTGCAAAGATTAAGCTATAACAAAATGTTGCTCCTGTTTTATGCGATAATAGGGATACCTAAGATATACATATAAATGTCACTAACTTTGCTCTCTCATAACTATTCTAAGTCATAACTGTAACCCACTCAAATTGTTAAAGATATGGATTTTAAAAGAGTAACCATGGAGTTTCGTGCCGGCTCTTCTCCATAGGAAACGACTAATTGGAACCGTGCACCTAAATTCGACTTTTCATAAGCGCCTGTAATGGTTTATGTGAAATAAAAACTTTTGATTTTGATTTGAACCATATCTAACAACATCATAACCAGCATTTTCAATCAAAAATTTACGGTTGGCAGCCCTGTTTACATCGTAGAAGGAATATTTTAAAACGTTGGCACCGAACCGGTTTTCTGCAGCAACATATTTCAGGCATCCATTTAATTTTGTATCAAAATGCCGAGACATTGTCGCTTTTTATACTTTTTAACCTAGTTTATTGCTTTCTTGTAGGAAATAACGTAGGTAACTAACTTTGTTGTGACTGTGGTTGGAAAAGTAATATCTAATAAATTGTTTATTGTTCACTGAACTCATCATTGGACTGTTAGAAACCGTCTTTAATTGAAGATATGAGAGTTACTACATAGGCCCATACTGAAAGTGTCTGAATTCTCATAAAGTAAAATACTTACAATGTTTATATCGTCGGCGACTAGAGAAAAATTCCTGAAAAATGTTGTAAGGAACTTTACTGTGTTTTTTTTTGTTTTATTATAAACTAGCGACCCGCCCCGGCTTCGCACATGTACATGCTATAGTTTGCTATAGTATAGCTTAAAACCTTCCTCTTGAATCATTCTATCTATTAAAGAAAACCGCATCAAAATCCGTTGCGTAGTTTTTAAGATCTAAGCATACATAGGGACAGACAGCAGGAAGCGACTTTGTTATATGTATAAGTAACTAAATTATGTAATTAATATTTCAACATGAATTCTCGAAAGGATTTTTTTTTTCTCGATATACATATTTTTTTCCAAGACAACCTCATTTTGTCACATGCGAAATAAAAGGTTTTCTTGAAAAAAAACAGGATTTTTGTCGTTAAATACTGGGTTATCAGCAGATAACCAGGTACATTATTCATAATCAACTTCTTATTTGCATTCAAATTGAACTCAGGCCAGTCGCAAATATGGGTTACGAGGTTTTCTTGCTAAATATGGCATTAGATATTGTATCCACTGTTTCTCAAAGTATTCTCCTTCACAATTTATACACTTTTTCATTCTATGAAACCACTGGGAAAAGTTTTATCACACCACTCTACTCGCTGTCGTTTTTGAACTTCCGTTAACTCATGCAGTATCCACCTTGAACAAAGCTTAAGGTATAAGGTATAATGGGCTGGTGTCCGCAACTCCACGTCTAAGCGCGTATTTTGCGTGATGGGTGGTAAGTATTGTTACTCGATCCACCCTAACTCCTCAAAAAAGGCCAGCACACCCTTGATGTTGCTGGTGATCTCTCGGAGAGTACCTGGGTTTCCGAAGTACTTGGCCCTGTATGTAGCGACCTCACAGCAGTTTAGTAGCACGTGGGCTGTCGTCTCATCCTCCTCCATGCATGCTCTGCAGAGTGGGCTGTCTGTAACTCCGATGACAAAGAGGTGTTTGTTAAATGAACCATGGCCAGTGATGGCTGCTGTGACTGTTCGTAGTTGTAGCTTTGACAGCCGGAGGGCTTTTTTAGTGAGACGACCGTCAATGGCGGGAAGCGCTTCCTTGGCGTGCCTGCACTCGCCATGGTTTATCTCTCGAACAAAGCTTCCGAACGTTCAGGTGTACGTGCAATGTATTCTGCACTTGGCTCATGCCAATGTTTAATGATGTACGAATTTACTGATATGTATTTTTTATCCGATTGAATTAGTAGTCGTGCAGCATCAATGTTGGTTTCTGTTACCGCTGTTACCGGCCTTCACGTGAATCGTATTAGAGATGAACACGTCCACGTTTTGAATTCATTACATCAGAAGTACACAGAGCGACGAGATGGAGCTTCATCACAAAATGCTAATTTAAGTCTTTGGCAACTTTCTTGTTGACTTAATCCACAGTGAAAATCGTAAAAAAATATTCTTCGAAAATTTTCTCGACTTAAATCCATCGATAGACTCATGCGATTTTCTAATTGGCGCCACAAATAAAAAACAAATGACAGACGTAAAAATAAAATGTATTCTACAGCCAAAGAGTTCATTTTTCAAAATTAGGAATTACTTTTTTATATCTTTAACGCAACTGGCCAGTTCCAGAAACTTTAGCTACAGCAGTACCTCAACTTATTATAATCGACTGAATTAACACAGTCACACAGCAGAAACGCACTGTATACTGAGTATAACACACTTTTTGTATTTGTATTGAACTGTTTTCCGATAATATCTGTTGCAGTGCGTGTCAAATCGGACTATTTAGGTAATTGAAGTGCTTTATCTTGTATATACAACGTGTTACGAAAATACCCCTAAAGCCGAAATGGGATTAAAAGGTCCCTTGTAAAGAGTCCATTGGCAACATTTAAAAAAAAATGTAGGACCAGAAAAAAAAATTGGACAAATCATAAAATAAAATCATCACTGAAACGCAACCCTGAAAACATAAAAGTAAAGAGTAGACTACCCAGAAAGTTATTTACATACCTACTTACCTAATTTCCTCTGAGAGGTAAATAACAACAACCATAAAAGACTACTTGATTAACATTTTCTTTTTTAAGGGGAATTATGTGACACGTTGTATATTGTGGTATGGTCCACGTACCATTTCAAAAAGAGAAGTCGATCCTTTTTTTGATTCAGTACCTCTAGTTTCGAATCCACTACACAGATGTAATCACCACAAAACGTTCCACTAATCCCCACTAAACAGTTAGTTAGTACCTATTTACCTGGAGCACTTATTCAGGAGTTAAACAGGTGCCTTTAGAAGGCTATATAGGTTCCTCCTTAGGGTTAATCGAGCGGCTCCGAGCGTCTTGTTGAGAACCCGTCTGCGAGGGTTTCCGATCAGTGGAGCCGTTCCACCTCGCTTCACACACGATGCACCTTGCTGAGGTAGAATAGAGTAGATTAAGATTAAGAAGGTAGATAGGATATGAGGATCCTGTGTTTTAGAATTGTGGAGTGTCTGATCAAAAATGGTTATTAACGTTTTATAATATTTTCAGAAATAAACAAAAACTCAACTGTGGTGAAAGTTGTAATAGTGACTGTTTACATCTGGGGGCCTACTCCCTAAGTCCGTCAACGAAGTTAGTCGACCGTCCGAAAGTAGCCCGAAACGTAGGAGTGAACAAAACAATTGTCAAGTTCAACTTTTCGGACGGGCAAAAACACATCGGTAGTAGGGACAACTGTAAAATCGTGTTGTCATTCATTATTAATTCGGGCCTCGAAAAAATCGTATGTTCGTAGGTGATAGGGAGTAGGAAACGCTCGTAACTAAGGCCGAAACCACGGACTTCGTGCTTAGGGAGTAGATCCCCTGAACACGGGCGTATCTTATACTGACCGCTATATCAATCGGTAATAGAGCATATCATTTTTTAACGTTGATCGCAGTATGTTGATAATAGCACACAAGAGGCACGTTGTCATAAGTTACCTAATATTATTTACCAGCGACACCGCTGCCTAAGGATTTACTTACGGCCAGTTTCTTCATCAAAAGTAACAGCCAAAGTCAAAGTTACGGTAAAATTTGTTTCTTACAGTGTGAAGAAACAAATTTTACCGTTACTTTAACCTTTTGGGTGGACTCCGTAGTAAATGATAAAAGATTTTATTTCTGTAATAAAGCTGTTACAGACACTTGTACAAGTCGATTTTATATGTTTTTTTAAGACTAGATGGCGCCGGAATTTTCTATCTGACTAGCTCTGAGAACAAAAGTCGGAACAATTCAGCGGTCAAGGTCTCTTTTAAAGTCCAGACATAGTGTTTGAAAAACTATGCGAGCGTTACAACATAACAACGTTTGGAATGGCCTTTTGAGGAAAAAGCCATAAAAGCTTTGAGTCGACCTGTCCCAACAGAGGGCACGCATGCATTAAGGCCCATTTAGATGGAGAGAGTTTCTCGACTCGAAGACACGATTATCGAAAGAACATTTTAAAAGTTTCTTCGTGTAAACATTCACGATTATCGCCTCTCCCCTTGGGCGACAATTGCCTCGCAATAGAATATATCTGTCTCCGTGTAAACAGAACTTAATCACTGAACTCGAATGGCAAAACTCGCACTCAAAAACGGTTCAAACCGATTTGTACGATACTCGTATGAACTTGAAAAAATGTCATACGAGATCGTGTTTATACAAGTCGAGAACTCGTAAGCAAGAATCTTCTTACTATAATTTTCGCTGTGTAAACAGTCACAGTAATTTATCGCCTAGCGAAAAATTACTTGCGAATCTCGTATGACATAATCGTAGGCGAGAATTTAGTTCTTGCCTGTATGTAAACATTATGATACAATAATCTTATGGCGATTATTGCTTGCGATAGTAGCATACGATTTCTCGCCAAGAAACGTTCGAGAAACTCTCTCCATCTAAATGGGCCTTTATTAGCCATCGTGTAGTAGTATAATAGGCATGTTGACAGCATCAATAAATCAAATAAAGGCCCATTTAGATGGAGAGAGTTTCTCGAACGTTTCTTGGCGAGAAATCGTATGCTACTATCGCAAGCAATAATCGCCATAAGATTATTGTATCATAATGTTTACATACAGGCAAGAACTAAATTCTCGCCTATGATTATGTCATACGAGATCCGCAAGTAATTTTTCGCTAGGCGATAAATTACTGTGACTGTTTACACAGCGAAAATTATAGTAAGAAGATTCTTGCTTACGAGTTCTCGACTTGTATAAACACGATCTCGTATGACATTTTTTCAAGTTCATACGAGTATCGTACAAATCGGTTTGAACCGTTTTTGAGTGCGAGTTTTGCCATTCGAGTTCAGACTTCAGTGATTAAGTTCTGTTTACACGGAGACAGATATATTCTATTGCGAGGCAATTGTCGCCCAAGGGGAAGGGCGATAATCGTGAATGTTTACACGAAGAAACTTTTTAAATGTTCTTTCGATAATCGTATCTTCGAGTCGAGAAACTCTCTCCATCTAAATGGGCCTTAAATGTTCTTTCGATAATCGTATCTTCGAGTCGAGAAACTCTCTCCATCTAAATGGGCCTTTAGTCCGCCAGTTAGAGTTTGGAAAAATAATGGACACATATTTTTTCTTTTGTTAAATCTATGAATATTTGGAAAGATAAAACGCATCAAAATTCGAGAGTGGGGGCTTCTGACGTCAGAAGCAAGTAAAAATTGTACTTGCTTGTGACGTTTTGCCAATTTTAAAAGTGTCGTATCTTCTTCAATTTTGGTTTACGTAACAAAAGAAAAAATACGGGTCAATTTTTTTTTTGATAATCTTTCTGACGGACTAATTAGACTTTTTCAGTCGAATACCCTATTGTATCTAGATCTTGGAGCTTGGAGATAGATGGATGATCTTTAAGGTAAATGTTACGAGCATGATGAGCGTTCTGTATTTCGATTGATCGATGAAATTGTAGACAAATGGGAGTTTCCACATCACCTTGTATTTTTCATCTTCTCTTATACAACCTGTAACATAAATAACGCACATCATCTTAAGGGGTCACTGTACTCATCATTATGAACAACTTTTACTATAGGACCAAAGCTAAAATCGCGAAAAAAAAACAGCTGTTCCCTACATTGATGTTTAGGGAACTTTGGCAGGCGGGTTGACGATCGCAGTATGGTTGTTAAAGTAGGTACTCAGAGAACGCCGCTGCCCGTCCTCTAGAGAATCCCTTAGTCGCTTTTTACGACTTCCACGAGAAGAGATGGGGTAGTGCTATTATTTAAGTCTGGCGCTACACGAGTAAATTTTTGCATAAATTAAATTAAATTCAAAATTTTTTATGAAATGTTTAATCAGCTATTTCTTTTAAAATATCGACTTTTGGGGAAAGTTGTAGAACAAAAGTTATTCATTATATATTGTGGTTACTTATAAACCCTTTCGGGTTAGTACCCCCTTTCCGGCTAACTTTGTATAAACAATCGAGTTCAAGGGCGTCTCTGTCCTTCAATAATATCCTAGTTCTCTACGTCCCAGATTTCAATACCCCCGAACTCCATAGCTCCAAAACTTTGGGTCGTCGACATTCATCTGCCGTTAACACATCCGACGGAACCCGCTTGCCGAGTACTTCCTACAATTCCCCTGCCAAATGTCGCACTCTACTGAACCCAACCTTTTCTTCCCACCAAACCTCTATTTTGAGAGTCATAAGGTTGGTTCTCGAATGTATTGTGGTCATTATAAAGTTGTTGAAACAATTTCCCTGTGACGGTGCTTTCTTTATGCGCACGTTCCTCCGAGACACTTTATTGGGCTCCTCTAATGCGTTCCGAAGGACTCATGAGGGAGAAAAATGAGTCTCGTAATGGGAATAATTCTAAAATACGGGACATTCAATTACGTATACTGTATTACCGTTACGCCTCTGTTTTATTAGGGGTAGAGGTAATTCCGGGCTGTAACTCCAATTACCGTACACTTTGCTAGACTTTGTAGTCAAGTAACCACCAATTTGTGGTCCTTGCAGTCAGGGGTGGATTCGATACGTTGGATGCCCTAGGCCTATGAAATATTGCCGCTCTCTACTCGCTTTAAATCACGAAACATTAAATGAACTATTAGGAATTAAATTAAAATAAAAAACAACGAAAGTCAGTAGGTAAATTATAAAATTATCTCAATCAGTGTTTCAAATACTGATGCTTACCATTTCTATTTGTAAGTAATACGTGTAATTTTTTTTTGCGAGATGCTTTATTCATTTTTGAGTTTTTACACTCGAGTTTTTACATTTGAGTTTATTGAGTTTGAGTTGGCGGCTAGGATAACAGGGGGCTTACTATGACCTCTTAAAGCAGGACAGAAGTTGCCTGGAAGTTGAACTGCCCTGCATTTTTGTACTATGACATCGTTATTGTAGGCCTATATCAGGCCTGCTACGTTGACGTTTACGAAATCCGTTCACTTTTTTTTTGTTTGGAGTTTTCATACCATGACGTGTTATTTGACAGCAGTAGAGCGTCTATTGAGCGTCTGTAATGTCAAAATAAGCGATCTTGAAAAAGGTACTATTTACGAGCTTAATCAACATTGTTTACTTTACTTAATAGTCGTTCACCTTTAGTACTGTCATGGTACGATTTTTAGCGATTCAGAAGCAGGCCTGCTTTTGAACGGAAGTTGACTGGCTGGCATTTGAACGTTTTCATAAGAAGTCATAGTAAGCCCCAAGATGGCGAGAAACTTAAAAAAAAAACCACCAAATTTTGCCGCGCTAGGCCTGGGCTTACCAGTCCTATAGGGAAATCCGCCCCTGCTTGCAGTCGCGCTTAAGACTTTATGCCGATGAGGTGGCAAAAAGTTTGAAATAGATTTAATAACACGATGAAATTGTATTGAAGGGAATCATTTGATTTGCAAGGTTAAGCTGCCCTTGCTGCGGTCAGTCAGTGGATGGGAGACCATTCGTTACACATCGAGATCCTTCCGTGCCTCGGAGAGTACGTTAAGCCGTCGGTCTCAGGTGTTATAAGAATACCTGTGACAGTCGCTGCAGGTAGTCAGAAGCTTGAAAGTTTAACAACCAGTTTAACCTTAGGATATCGGCATTGCCCAGTAACTGGCTTGTGGAGGTCTGATGGCAGTCGCTCCGTGTAAAATACTGGTATTCAGTCACATCTGGTTAGACTGGACGCTGATTCCAACTTAGTTGGGAAAATGCTAGGCAAGAAATAAAGAAGCATAATTTCGCGAACTCGCACCAGGTCAGCGTTGTGAACTAAGTATGCGTCCTGAGTGACGGCGCACCGCGCAGGCGGAATGAACGGCGCATTAAATAAATGTTCGAAACGTTTGAATTTTGATATCGACATTATTAAAACCAGTAAACGCCCGTGCGCCGTCACTCAGGACGCACACTAAGGCCTTCCTTAAACAGTTTTCAATCTGTGAAGAGGCCCGTGCCCAGCAGTGGGACAGTAAAGGACTGATTATATTATCTTTTAAGTGTTCGCAGCTACTATGAAAAGAAAGAAATAAGAAAAAAAAATTTGGACCCATACAGGCAGTTAGGCCTCATTTACGGAGACGCGGGGCGTCGCACGTCGCGTTGTGCGGCGCGGCCCGCACTGAATTCAAACATATGGCGTTGTATGAGAGCGTTTACGGATAAGAGATTCTACACGCGTTTGCTTGAAATGCAGGCGGAGCCCGTGGATGGCATCGCCGTGTCGCACGCGACTTTTATCGCGGCGGCGCACGCAGCGTGCGATTCCTGCAATTCTCCGTCCACTGTAAAACGTAGCGTCAACCGCGGCGGGGCCCATGGCGTCGCAAGCGCCGCATCTTCATAAACAACATCGTACATTGCCATATGTTTGTGTTTGCGCGTGTGATGATGCGGGCCGCTGCACGCGCCGCCGCGAACTAAACAGAAAAATCGTAAGACGCGCCGCGAGACGCCACGCCGCACGCGACGCTTACTTACAGAAACAATATACAAAAAGAAAAAGGATAAAAAAAATTAACTATCTGCATAAGGCCAAAAAAGGCTACTATCTCAGCATAAAGCTGGGACATTGAAAAAAAAACAAAATGTCACAACGCTGGTTTTCAGATAGGACCATTATAAATCTATCTATGCGCATAATAATCCCAAGCTTCCAATAATGACAGACTGTTTAATTAACCGTTGAATTTCACTGAGTATACTTATATCATTATATCCACATGATTGTACAATAAAATAATAATGTACATTATTATTCTTCAAGCTATGAGTTAAAAATTCAAGTATTAATTTCTTCTTTGAGCCGAAAATATTGGAAATACTCGAAACTGTTTGCTTCAATTAATCTTCACGGATTTAATCGGAACAGTACAAAAAACTGAGTATATTAAAAAACACAACATGATAAATACATTTTCGGATGTACATAATTGATTTATTCATCGTTGAAACAAACAAAGTGTATAATAAAGGATTTTTATTTAATATTCAAACTCGAATCATTTTTCAATCGAAATGCTCCTGATTGACTTTTTAAATATATTATCTGTAGAATATAAAATGTTTTTCGTTGTGAACGCAGCCAGCCGGGCGTGGCAAGTCGACAAAATGTATTTAAATGGTAAAAAACACTTTGTTTTTCACAAAAAAAACGTTGTTTTTTTATTTATCTGTGTTATTTTAATTTAAAACTTGTATAAAGGAGTTGTGTTCGCACGGTCTTCAGTATTAATGTCTCCAAAACAATTCAAGTCTGTGAATTAAAGTGAACGTCTCAAACTTTTAACGACTTTTGTAACGCAGCACTTGGAGTTGCGATCTAACGCGTCCTTTAGTATACGCGGACTCGCTCCCCTCACCCCCGCCCCAACGGTCGCTAACCGTCGCTGAGATTTCGCTCCGCGAAAAGTGAACCAGTCCGCCTAACGCGGCGTCCTACGTGAGTAGCGCCCCGTAAGTAGTGGCAGGTAAGATAATATCATTAAAATAAATATTTAAGGGGTCTTCCTTAAATATTTATTTTATTCTGTTTTTTAGTATTTGTTGTTAAAGCGGCAACAGAAATACATCATCTGTGAAAATTTCAACTGTCTAACTATCATGGTTCATGAGATACAGCCTGGTGACAGACGGACGGACGGACAGCGGAGTCTTAGTAGTAGGGTCCCGTTTTAACCTTTGGGTACGGAACCCTAATAAGCAAACATTTTTTTTGAAAAAAAATAACAAATTATTTGTTAGAACAATTCGATGCCACGCATAAACGAACGAAAGCACGGCGACACAGCTGGTGGGATAGACTAGCGCGATATCGCTCAGCACAGTCAGTTAACTCATGAGTCATGACGCTAAAATGACTCAAAAACAGAAAATCATGACTTCCTCATGAACTTGAAGAAATTACACAAATTCACTTATACCTTATATATTTGCAACGTTATATGCCAGCTGGTATCGACTGCTCAATTTGCTCTCCAAAGCACAATAAGGGAATCTAAATAGTAATCAAACAATAACAATAAATACAAAACTACACCCATTTCCCTTATTCCCATGGTAAATAAATCTACCAGCTTGCTTTACTAACTCAATTATATTTTACTGCGGCCCGTAAGCCGGACGCCATTTTAAATAAGGCGAAGGTTATTGAGAGCGGGGGTCGCGGAGGTTTTGGAGATTATGAGTAATCCCCAAGCGCCGGGGATTCGTGAGTAGCTTTTTAAGAATCACAAATAATCGCTAAGTTAAGATGGGAGAGGGAGGAATAATTTTGATGCTTTATGGGTGATTTGATGTTCTTTCTTAAAAAAATGTTTTCTCTCCGAATCTTTCTCAAAATCAAAATTCAACAATAAGAAACCGTTTTTGCCATAGGTACTTTCTATTTTCTATTTTATGGGATGAAAACTGTCCTATAATAATATGCAGCCGATACAATATTTTTATTTAATTTTATTTAATAGTTTGGCTAACAATCCGACGGCCCACCTTATATACAAGGTTAGTCGAAAAGGAGGTACTAATCCGCACGCCACTTAAAGGTGACGGTTTTAAATCAAGTGTTAAAATTTCAAAATTCTATAATTTTTATTTCCATGTAAAATTATTTTTATTTTCGTTTTTTCAAAAATTCTTTAACCCTGCTTTAGTAACGAATTCAGAAAATGGAGCTTCTAATTCGTGACCCCTAATCTTCTTCCGTACTTATGCCAACTCAAGTGTTTGTGAAATGAAAATAAAAGAACAAACTTTTCGCATTCACAACAACAATCAAATAAGTAAGTAATAATTCCAGAAAAGCAGATACAAAATGTAGGTCATTTCGTAAACTAATTTCGGTAAGACCGGTTCTCTGAAAACGTTAAAAACTTCACAGATCCGGTCATAACTAACAAATTAAAATTTTACCGTGTATACAACGTGGACCGGGCGCCGGAATTAAAACCACTCTGATACAAATGCTAGGACTTGCAATAACTGAGCCTGTACACTTTGCTTCTTTTTAGTAACGCGCCGCGAATGTATATTGTTGAGCTAATTCTACGGTTTAATATGATAACTGTGTGCATGTTACTTTTGCGTCGTTTTTTCTAGGTTTTTCAATTAAAAGTTAAGCTATGTTTTGTTTTAGTATTATCTTTTAAACCCTCTTCGGTCAATGTTAGAACTGTTGCACTGCAGGTAAGGCCTGGTTTTCACAGGCCCAGTTTCTGACCACCCAGTAGTCAGCAACTGTACGTTCTGCTGTCTATACAGTACTGTCACTTTCCCGACGTGTTCTCACTACTGGGTCTGCATAGGAAACAGCAGTACACAGCTACTGTGTTACTTGTTCTGGCCTGGTGTTTCTGACCCATCTAGTTGCGTTCATATAGAGCTAGTGACGACTCAGTAGCTGTCCTTGTGGGGAAGGTCAGTGGACAGTAGAAACATTTTTTTTTGAAGTAGCTGTCCGACAGCAACTGGCCGGGCAGTACTGAGTCAACTTTGTTTTCACGGACCCAGTTGCTGCCAGACAGTAACTGTCTTTCACTGTCCGCCAGCTACTGGGCCTGTGAAAACTAGGCTTTTGGCTCAGCGCAAATGACTGTCCTCGGCGTAATTTTTGTCCATGAGAATAAAACACTTAGAACTGCACGACGGACTAAAAGTATCACGTCTATATCTTCACGGACAAGAAGTAACACTGACGACTGTACCTAGCCTGCGCTTTTTTTTAACGATGGTTTTTCATCATGTACCTTCTTCCGCTCTGGGTGGAGCGGAAGGGAGTGTCAGACTCAGGTTGCCTTTCCACCGGAGATGTGCTATGCATCGTTGCTATGGATGCGTTTGATATCCACCAATCATATTCATTGCTCCACATAGCATAGCACTGGTGGAGACTGATTTAACTAAGCTACGTGGTGCGTATAAACATAAGTTTATACGCACCACGCACAAATTACGGAAAAAAAAGTATTATGTATGAAGGATCTCAGCTATATAATAAATTACCTAAACATCTAAAGGAATCTAAATCAAATATCACTTTTAAAAAACTACTCAAAAAATACATAATAAATAATTCACATTTGCCACAATAAGTTCGAGCCACTTCCAGCCACGCTTATCTTTGTAGTACTTGTATTCGAGCCCGGGTATTGAACAAACATTGCAATTTTTTTTTTTTGTTTGACTACCTTCAACATATTGATTGAAATGTTTAGTTTTTGCAACAAGCCCAATGCATTTTTTATTTATGTTAAATTGTTAATATTCTCATGTAAGTGAATGAATGTATTCTTATGAGAATAAAGTTATCTCAAACCTCAAGCTACATTTTTATATGGAAGGATGCGTGCTGTGGATGCGTGCTATGGATGCGAGCTATGGATGCGTGCTATGGATGGTCGCGACTCGCGAGTGGTGTAGCTATGTGCAGAGCAGTGTACCTACAGTAGGCGCGCGTTTGTCAGCGAGCACATCTTAATCGCTCCGCTACATAGCTTAGCATCAGTGGAAACGGTCACATAGTTTCGTAGCTTAGCTTTTACATTCTCGCAGCATAGCTTCATAGTACATCTCTGGTGGAAAGGCACCCTTACTGACTAAAACCCACCCGTGTGCCTCCTAATGCCCTTAGCGTTCCAGGGCCGCGGTAGCTCTTTCGAACAAATTCCGCAACCCTGGGAGACCTTGTCTGCGCTAGCCTTTACCTTGACTTCCTTTCCACTCAGCCAGTTAAAAAAGCGAGTAAAACACTCTTCGAAATTTAAATCATCGTGTTCACTTTATATTTTTATTCCCTTGACATTTTACGCCCAAAAAGGCAGCTAAGTGGCCAGTCCGAATATTTTTCCGGCAATAATTATTCATAATACTTCGCAATCAGCCCGGTTTTACCAAAGGGTTTCGGGATGGGGTGTGGGGGGGCGTGGAGGGTATTAATTTGTTTTCATTCAATTAGCCGTTACCCTATTTGATTGGGATTTATCATGTTTACATTCGATTCGTTACAGAACCTTATTAGTTTGATCGTTTGGGCTCCGATACTGTTTGATTTAAGTTTTCATGATACTGGTAATTTCCTCGTTTCAGATTTTGATTTGTTGCTTTTAGCTTTGATTAGTGTGGTGAACAATTAGAAGCTATGATGCAAAAAAAAAATAAGAAAGTCACACCTTGAGCTAGCTTAGACAGAAGTCGATTTCTTCGAGCTTTGGTTGTCGCAAGAGGCTTTTTAAGATAGCTTGCCAGGTATGTCCATTTATTCGCCTCCCAATTTTATCTCAGCTATCTTGCCGGACGCTAAAACGGAGTTCAGACTACGCTATACTATTTCGCTATATAACGTGTTAAAAAATCAACTTTAAGAATTTTGTGGGGTTACTCGGTATCGAAACTTGAACAACTTTCGTTCTACAGCTTTTCGAAATTCTCAATTTTTTTTATGCCTGTCCATACATATCAATTAAAATATTTTTTTGATAGCTATTTAGCATGCCGTTCATAGTATACGCTATATGGCAAGCCGGTGTGCTATGTACTGCAAGTAATTTGACTGCGATCCATCGGGCGACGGACGGGGTAGAAGTGAGGCGGGGCGGGGACCGGAGAACCGTACGATATAAGTTTATCGCGTACAGCAAGCCAATACTTTAAAGCATAGCGTTGTGTGAACGTGTCCATATATAATGTATGCTGAGCGATATCGCTGTGCTATACAATATTTGCTACAAGCTATATATTATAGCGCAGTCTGAACTGCGCTTAAGCCGTCGATCGCTGTGGAATTAAAACTTAACTACAAACATCTTTTAATTATTCGGATTGTACAAATATATAGCTGACACAATTTGTTTTTCTTTTATTACCATGTCAATGGGAGCTTGAAAATTAAACAGGGAACCATATAAAAAAAAAAAAAAAAAACATATAAACTCCAATCTCAATGCAATACGACCCATCACGGGTATTATTACCATCTAAATCGTTGCGAAAAATCACGAAAATTTAAATAAAACGCATAAAAGTTGCCATCGTTAAAAATACTGCCTGTCGCGGATATAAAGCCTGCTCGTAAAGCAGGACTTTTACGAATTATTGTTATCCGCCGCCTTTCTGGCATGCGAGGAGGTATTATAATGTTCTGCATATTGCAAAAATCCTGCGTGTGTAAATAGACGGAGGATACGAATAAGATGTATGGATCATAAATAGATTGTGTTTTTTTTTATAAAATCAAGCTTTTATAATCCTCCCTGAAAAGCACTCGCTTAGCTGTGCAAGACAGTAAACTCGAACTCTCTTATTACAAAAGATGATCTAAGAAAAACCTAGGTTTTAATATGGCCCCATTTTGTTATATGACATAAGAAAGTGTATATTTATGTATGTTTTAAACCTTGGTTTTACCTTAGTCTTGGTTTAAACCATCTTTTGTAATAAGGGGGATGATATTTTAATGATGTCTATACAGAATGTCGAAACTCAACGTTAAGCCGGTAACCAATGACAGGGCAGTTCATGATGAACTGCTATCGAAAAAACGTAAACGACATCATCAAAAGCCGTAGAATAGCTATATTATACATGTTTTGTTTTTAAAAAATATTTGATATTCTTTGTATGGTAACGATTTGTAGAGAAACGTCAGGAATCAACTTATAGTGAAAAGGGTATACCACATAATGTTTTTTTATATTTTATTTTATATGTTATTATTTTTTATTACAACAAGTTTATTTATATTTATGTATTATTTTTACTAAGTAGTTTTTATTTATTTAAGCATTAATTTTTATTTTTTGTACTGGCTTACCATCCGTGGGCCACTAGGGTCTGGTTGAAAACCAGCGCCAGGCATTCCGTCTGGCATATGCTGAACCAGCGCCTTTTCAGCGCAATTTATATAAATAGGTAGTGTTAATTATGTTATTATTACTTATATGTTATTAATTTGTGCTGAATAAATGATTTTTCTTTCTTTCTTTCTTTTGATGACTCAGTAAAAAAAAAATAAGAAAAAAAAAGTTTAATAGCTTTAGCTTAGTTTCAAAGTTACCGTGAGAAAATTTTACTTCATAGAGGTGCTATTCCACCGGCGACTGCAAACTACAGACTGCAACTGCAGACCGCAAGTCGCCATCGGAATAGCGCCTTTAAGGTGTGCACTTTAAAGGTGCTGTACCGACAGCGACTGCAAAACTGCAACCGCAGACCGCAGCCGCAGATCGCACCGCAAGCGATACTACTGTTGCAGTTTGCGGTCTGCAGCCTGTCTCGGACTTGTACCTCAAATCTAACTATTAAATTAAAGTGTTTTTAAAATCTAAAATCTAAAAAAAATATTCTATGCTTTCATAATGCTGCCCTTTCATTTGTTCCCGGTTTGAGGTGAGTTTCAGAACAATATACAGGTATTATGCCATTGCTGAATTCCTTTGAGCTCTCTCATCAGATCAGTTCAATGGCACCACCAGTATTGTCACCGGAATCACAGTGTCATCACGTAAGTATGCAAAATTTCAGCTCGATTTGACATAAAGTAGGTTTAAATTCAAGTATCCATTTTGAATAGGAAAGAAACGATCATAAACGCTCGTTAAAAAGAAAAGGCGTTTGGTTTTCTCGACATGGCGGTCGTAATAGTTGCCTAAGGGGTTTTAAGATGAGATGCAGCATCCTGCTGAACGCTCATAACAACTTAGGTGCTGCGTTCACCACTGTAAATCCAGCACCCTTGTCTAGCTGTAGCCGTTTACAGACTAATTTTATTTTATTTATTTATTTAAATCGAGGTCCATACGAGTATAAGAAAATACTTAAGATATAATAAAAAAAAAAACATTATAAAGGTCATGGCACACTATACCGGCACCGCAACGACACCGCTCCAAAACAGCAATTAACTTGTCATTCAAATTAGTGCATTAAATCGTGTGTCGTATAATTTATTTCATAATGTCAATATGATTGGTGGATGAGAAGGATGGGGTGCATGAGAAGAGCCTCCACGAGTGACGATACTTAAGTACGTCCGGCGCACTCTGGGCAGTCAGCCCCGCTACCAACCTTGCTGACTGGCTAATATTTTGACCACAACATGAGCTATTCTCGTATAGCTCGTGCCGATACGATAGAAGAAGAAATATGAAAAAGCCAACGGCGGGTAGTCAGCGCACTTGCCGCTACCATACAACTCGACTCGCAGACATCGCGCTGCAAGCGAGCGGACCGCGTGCTTACAGCGCGCCGATTGCGTGCTTACGGCGGGCGCGCCGACTCCGAGTCGCCATGAATGCAAGTCCTAGGCGTGTTCAATCACAAATGACTTATAACAATTGTGTTCGCGACGACAGCAAGCTTGCAAGATACAAGATCATTTATTTGCCCAAAACATGAGTATACATACAGAGCATGCAAGATGTTAAAATTACAGAACAAGTATCAGTCATGTCTTGCCTTTACGACGTACAAATATAGGTGAATTTAATAATAATAATAGGTACATTGATTTTATTGACTATCACTATAATAACTATCACTATTATTGAAGAATCTATCAATGAACAATTTTTGAAATTGAAACAAATCAACAGTCGAAATTAAATGTGAATATATATTATACAAATAACGACGCAACTCGCGGCCGGCGCGTGGACTGCGAGCTTGCACCTCGCGGAGGACGCGTAGTTAGGGCGCTGGCGGCTTGCCGTAGCCTAAATTCGAAGCGACGCCGTGCTGCAGCTATGCAGTTGCTGTGCCGGTCTACTGTGTCATGTCATGACTTTAACTCTTACAACTAACATCAATTTTAACATGAATGTGACTTGACGTTAAATCCATTATTATTTTTGAAGGCGAGTGCGGTTTTTTTACTTTTTGAACTTATAGGAGTCAATTATTTTTACCAGACATGTTTATCAAAGTAAAACTACATAAAACCTTATCTTCAATATAAGACCAGTGATTGCAATCCTTGTTCCAGCTGAAAGACTTTGCAACTTATCTCAAAAACTTATTACAAGAGAACCGCTGCAACATTTTCTTTAACCGCTCGAAGCGAACATCAATCACATGTTCGATCAAAACTGCAAGCTCCGGACAATAACATGTCGGATTAGAACATGTCTTCAGCAGCAAATGGTAGGAAATGGGATCCGCTCGAGCTCAGCCCGGAGTAATGACCGGCGATGGCGAATCATAACAACGGCGCTGTTCGGGAAATAAGAAGACGGTGGAACGATGTGAGATGCTTCGTGGATGCGGTATTTGACATCAATATGTTAGGCCCTTGTTGATAAACAATTCTCATATTTGGGATATGTATACCTCATAAGCGAGATGAGTTTTTTTTTGTCTTTTTATAGAATACTAGCGACCCGCCCCAGCTTCGCACTGGTGCAATGTATTATACATATAAACCTTTCTCTTGAATCACTCTATCTATTAAAAAAAAACCGTATCAAAATCCGTTGCGTAGTTTTAAAGATCTAAGCATACATAGGGACAGACAGACAGCAGGAAGCGACTTTGTTGTATACTATAATAATAATAATAATTCAGAATTGGACAAAAAATTTAAAGTTGATTTACTTTTTTTGCCGTAGATATCCCTTTTTGACTAAAATTAAAAATTCTAGGGGCATTTTTCATGGAGAAATAGCTTTTTTTGGTGCAGTGTCAGATAGGAAATGGATACCAATTAAAAATTTTATGTAGATAGAAAAAAAAACGAAAATGTGAATAGCGAATTTCGATCAGACACTCCTCAATTCTATTTTATTGTGGCTCCTCTTGAGACATCTCTCAAAATAGTGAGAACTGTTTATTATTACGGGCCTTAGTCACCCATACATTGGATACTAACTGAACTTAACGCTCCTGGGGCAGCAGTCTCGACATGTATCGCTATCACTTATCGACCGAAATCGGTAGTTAAGTGATAGTGATGTATCGAGTCAGTTAAACTATAGATAGGTGATTGTGTCCTCGAGTTATAGAATTGAAGTATTCGTATGCTCGCAACTCGAGTAAAGATTTCGAGTATTCATGGTAGGTACGCAAATACTGAACCGAGTACTTAAATCGCGACCTTATGTTGTTGCCGGGACCCCTCTCTTCCGAAAAATGCAGGTTGTTGTTGTGTACCTGTTTGTTTTTCTTGTGATCGCGAGAGTTTGATTGTCAAGTTGCGTTTTAAGAATTATTGGTGCTTACTTTTCCGAAAGGGTGTAAAGTACACATAATAATGAATAACTTTTGTTCTACCAATTTCCCTAAAAGTAAATACTTTAAGAGAAATAGCTGTTCAAAAATTTCACAAAAATACGCTAATTCTTTTCTAATTAGATCTATCGTAAGTTATAACATTGAAACATTTTAAGTTATATATAGTCACCAAATAGAAGCTCCTTTTTCTGATTTCGTAACTGAAGCAGGAATGTTGAATTTTTGAAAAAACTAAAATAAAAATTCATTTCCATGCAAAATGATCGAATTTTGAAATTTTGACACTTGCTTTAAAACCGCCATTAGTGATACTTTAAGTGGCTTGCGGATTAGTACCCCCTTTCCAACTAACCTTGTTTATTAACATTAAAGTGACATTCGTTTCGAAGCGATTGATCTGTTAAGTGTTGGACAGTGATAATAATTGAATTGATTTAATTTTGGCCCCTAGAAATCAAAAATTGAATTTGTTTATGATTATACAGTATATCAGACAGTAAGAATATGATTTCTAATTATTTAAAATGTTTACTTTTCTTTTTAATGACTTATCAATAAAACTGATTTGTATTTTATGACCTATATTTTGTATTTATGCTTGTATTTTTGGAAGTGACAAACATTAGAGTAGTCGAATCCTATGAAGTACTTGAGTACCTGACGCAGTAATCGCATCTAGATTCGAGTCAGTGACTCAAGTTTTGAATCGATTCTCTTTTTAATAATTTATTCAAATACCATAAATGGCCAACTCGGCACATCACTATTTAAGTCATAATGACAACTTTTTTATTGATTTTTGTCGGAAACGTAGCGAATTCAACTGTCAAGTTTACGATTTAACGTCATTTTTGCGAATAACTTTGCGAGCAAATTGGAAAGCCCGCAAAGTATTCATTGCGATCGAAAAGTTGTGCAAGAGATTTTTTATTTGAAAATAAACGTTTATCTGCTTATAAGATGTTGTAGTTGTAGCAGTAGTCTCAGGCTTTATCGGGTATCAAAGGAGATGTTTAACAAGCTCGTAAATAAAAAATAAAATAAAGAAATAACGTTTATTAGCAACCAAAATGAACTACGACCATCTCTTCAACGATTTTCCACGAAATCACAAGCCAGTGCCTCTGTTTATTTTATTTTATTGAGCCGTTTCAAATATTGTTCAGCTCTGCAGCAACTTCCTTCCACGCCAACTCAAAATTCACCTTTCCTTGATGAACAGTAAATCATCTTCTGGCTAAAAACGGCCGAGCATCTTATTTAGCCAGCAACGCTTCTATGTATATGGTTACTTGAAGGACGTGTTGTACGTCTACGTCTAAAACATGAATACGAACGTAAACATTATTAAGGTACAAAGTGTACAACAAACGAAATTATAGGGCGCTTTAATTAAAAGACGGTTGATGTCGGACTGCAACCGTGCCGCAGCCAATGATATTTTTTTGTATATAATACCGTTTGCCGCTGCGGTGCGGATGTCGTGCTGCGGACGGGTGGTTGTGTTTTTTTATACAGTTGACGAGACGAGAGAGTAGTGCGTAGTCCGTACTGCCGCCGTGCGTGCACGGTACAGACAACACAAGCCGCCCGACCGCACCACTGCACCGCACTACTGCAGTCTGACACCAACAGTTTAAATTTAAAGCGCCCTTAGACTCTACAATAGGTGTTGCATTGCAGGTACCTACTTACTTTCTTACATTCTACGACAACGCACCCGTGTGCTGCCGTGAGTCGGAGTGACTATCACCCATTGTCTGTTTTGTCTAAACTAACTAAACTATAATAATTTTCAATAATTAAAATTCACAAAAAAGAGCACATGACACTTATCAAATAACAACAAAGTGACAATAGACAAATACTGTGACATTTGCTAGTGTTGCAAGGAAAGAAACTTTTATGTCCATTTATAAGGTATTTTGTACTTCAAACGATAAAGGAATATAATTTCAATGTAAAATAGGTGTTGCAATTATAGTTTTATGTAATTTATTTATATTTTTATATTTTTAAATATTTATTAGGATAAAATCATCTTTACCAATCTTCCTTAAAATTTTGGGAGATTTTTCAACAGGCATCATTTCCCTGTAAGAATACTGCACTATGAATACCGTTTTTCGTAAGCTTACCGTTCGCTATCTCATGTCGAGACTGCAGCCCCTGGGCTTCTGGAATTTTTATCGCCTAATGCCCGGTTTGTATGGCTAAAAACGAATCGTTTTGCTTACCAATGATAGCATTTTTATTATCAAACTAGGCAGATAAATAGACTTGTAAGTTGATTTTACCCGTGACATCTACTAAGTTTGAAAGGGTATATTATGCAAAGCTATGTGAGTTTTGCTTCATTATTAGTTAAGATACAAGAGTCTTAATTTCAACCGTTATTGGCGCTGTTAACCATAGGAATCGGCCATAAGCAAGCATTTGCTTCAATAGCTTGCGTAATTTACAATTTTTTTGAGAAATCAATATCTTTAAACCGAATTTAATTTTCTAGTAGATTTAACGCTTAAAGACAAGTGACAGCAGTAGTATACTCCAAACTCCATTGTACATGTTCGAAGATTAGTAGCTCAAAAGTTCCAATGAATTACAAATGCCGCATCCAACCCTTCACCCCTCCACAGCCGATACGTCGCCCGTATAGTGGTCCTGATTGGATCCTTTCCAAGAAGCGGCGTCGTCGCGTTGTCGCGCGGCCGGCAAATTGTCCGAGAGATGCCGGTAATTGGACGCGCGTCCGATGGGATGTCGCGCGCATCACCATGCAAGCATGGCGTAATTGCTTCGCACATGCATGTTGGAGAATAAAGTGGGGAGCGTGCTTGAGAATAATTGAGTGGAGTAATTAGAAGAGATTGTTTGGTTTGGATGTTATGTTTAGTTAGATGCAGGGATATGATTTGCAATTAGCAAAATCTTTTTAAACTTATAGTACTTAGTCAGTGTAGAGTTTACCGGTATTAGCGCTTTTAATGACTTCTACGTGAAAAGAAGTTTACTTTAAAAAACATTCATACCACAGATACCACCTATAGATTTTTATTATGCCGAAATTGTACCCTTTTGAGAGAGAGTTTTCTAACAAATAAACATATCTACTTGATGCTGAAGTAAACAACCAGATGGCTTGATACAGACTGACTTTATTTCCAAACAACAGCAGTATCTTTCATAATATGAAATAATAAATTATCAAGCAACATCTTCCTCCTTCAATAACTACACTCACCGGCATAATTAGCGGAACGCAACAAAAAACCGTGTTTTTTTCCATAATTTTGTATTCTACATTAATGTTTTTGTTTAAATATTTTATAATTAGGGTTAAATGCATTATAAGGACAAATAATCAATAATCATTTAATTGAATATGGCAATTTAAATCTTTAATTTGCTAAAATATCCATTTTGTAACTTTTGCGCATATTTTTTGGAATAATTAATTTGCTATTTATTTTATTTTTTTGTTTGTTTTATCACCGTTTCTATACTGCTAGGATGCTTATCAGTATTATGACATGTTTTTCCACTCAATTTTTTAATCCATTGTCTTTTCTTAAGACAAATTGTCCCCATACTCCCATGAAACACTTTTTAATCCTCTAATGTTTCTGGGTGGCTGGATTTTTTTTTCTAACCCTATTTCCCGTCAAGGCCAAGTCATATTCTATTGGACTCATGTCCGGGTTCCACGTTGACCCACCCTGGTGGGTTATTACAACATCTTATATGAAATTGCGGACCACGAATACACATTCCGGCCACACATAATCGTGCATATTTTGTTTTTATTGACTGATAATTCGTCAAGTGGCATTGCATGAGGTTCTGGGATGTCTATCTTGCAAAAATAAGCAGCCAGTAAGCCTCCTTCAATAATGCCTAACTCCGTGTGCGCTTCAAAACAAATGACACCCCAAACCATTACTGGAGCCTCCAGTATAAGGCACATTCCTGTAAAATTTGACAGTTTAAAGCGATTCCCTTGACGTATCCATATTCTATGCCTCCCATCCAAAAAATGTATATCACAAAACAGCTTGCCCCTGAGAAAAAATCTCTTTCTAACTCCTCAGTCCGATCTCGGTGTTATTGAGCAAAATTTAATTTCACTACTCGATGACCTACAGCACGTTTTGGACATTCAGCAGTCGCGTTAGATATCAGATTACCTTCAATGAGACGTCGTCTTTCTTTCCGCATACTCACAAGCAAAATACGGACCACCTTCAGGATGCTAGAGGTCCGAATAGCAGCATTGCGCCATTTTTTCAGAGCCTTTAGTGGTTTGAACTGTCATAAACCAATCATCAGCAGCGCTTTTTCCTTGATTTCTGCATTATCCTCATCTTCTAACGAAACATCCTGTCTGCTGGTACCAATGGACATTGCAAGGAATGACTAATATCGATACACCCAGTGCTTAACTTACTGCACGATAGGTTTGACTTTCATCGATCACTGTAACATTCCTCGTAGCTTTTATCGCAGTTAAATTACTTCTTTCAGCCTCTACGCAATGTTTATTCTCCTAATGCAGTGAATACACTGAGGCCAAACCACCAGTACTTAAATAAAACAAAGTTCCGATCAAAAACACAAAAGGGCAAAATCTTTGAAAAATCAAAACTGGGCCTAATTTACCTCTAATCGCTTAGGAAAACCAAATTTTTCTTTAACATGCAAGTTCTAATTGAAGGTTCTTTTGAATAAAAAAATCGTCATAGCAATAGCAGTACCATAATTATAATAAAAAAATGTAAAAATAAAAACGTTCCGCTAATTATGCCGGTGAGTGTAGTAGTATACAAGTTTAGTTTTAGTATGCACTAAACCTGAAACTAGTTTGTTCAGAATCACTGGGAGAATCGATTGGCATAGTTTTTATACCACGTTAAATCTTGTTTTTTTTTCAGTATTTTCAGTTTTGTTTCGATAGGTTTCTATACATACGGGAAAAGACACCTTAAGGTTTGAGACGGTCCGCTCGGTCAGATTCCGTGTATTAGACAACCCCTGCATAGCACATCTCACACATTTCACATTCTACTGGGGAACTTAACGCAACATAAACTAAGGTGTAACGAGGAGATTTATAAAAAAAAACATACTCTGGTAATTCTGATTAAAATCTTGTTGGGGTGTCTCGTTTTTGTGTATATTAAAAATAGTGTTGTATAATACCTATCTTATTATTAATTTTATACACATTTTTTTGGATTCATTTCATGAAACGATTCAAGGTAAAAAAACCATTTTTATTTTATTAATAATTTATTTGCTGGACTTCTTCAAGTCTCACAAAACAAAAAAATAAAACCTTGTTTGTCAATGACCTACACGCTAGACAAGTACTAAATTAAATAAGGTAGGTACACGGCTTGCCAGCTCTAATTAAATACAGAAGTTAACAAAAGTCGGATTCGTAAGCCGTCGACGGACCGGGCGAGCCGGATGCTCGCCGGTCCGATTAGGAGGCGTCCAACTATTCAAAGAAAATCCGGATTTAGAACTCTTTGCTGAGATTGGAAACGTTTCTTTCACGTCTCCGATAGTCGTTATTTCGTGTGTTTTGTGAGGAAATTCTAGTAGAGGATTTATTTTATGAGTGGTGTGTAAATTGCAAAAGAAAAACAATGATGTTTTATTCTATAGCTATGTTACATATACAAGCTTAGTTTTAGTATATACTAAACCTGAAACTAGTTTGTTCAGAATCACTAGGAGAATCGATTGACATATTTTTTACACCACATTTTTTTTTTTTTTTTTTTTCTTAAATTTCAATTTTGTTTCAGTAGGTTTCTACCTATAACAGTTGACGGGAATAGACATCTTGAGGCTTGAGATAGTCCGCTCGGTTAGTTTCCGTGTATTAGACAACCCCTGCATAGAATATCTCAGGCATTTCACACTTTACTAGGGAACTTAACGCGACATAAACTACGGTGTAACTTGGAGATTTATTAAAAAAAAAACACATATTCAGGCAGTTCTGATGAAAATCTTGTTGGGGTGTCTCGGTTTTTGTTTATACTAAAAATAACATTGTATAGAACATGGCGTTTTACATTCGATCCAGCATTATTTTCACTAGTATCTCTAGAGTAGGACGAAGATACGTAAGAAATAAGAGAGCGAAAGAGATAGCTATCGGCAAGATACACCAATTGGTGTATTTTTGAATTGTCACTATTGGCGCGTCAGTGACATTTTATTTCTTTTTGTATAAGATAGCACTACACAGAATATAAAAAGGCAGATTGGGATGATGATAATAATCATATAGCAAGGTTTTTTTTAAGTATACATACAAAAGTTTGAAGCATTTTTTTTGTCAAATAGGTATTCAAAATTATTTCAGTATGCAACGTCCAGAGTATTGGACCAGTTTTTGTACTTACAGTGTAACTGACGCAAACGAGGGTGTTCGACTAAATTCCAACTGGAGTGGAATCTTTAATCATGAACTTTTAATAGACAGGCAACAACGAAAATATTCCTGACCCCAGTTCACCTGCGAACGGTTTGATATAAATGTCAGTGTTTGATGTGAAAATAGTATAATTTTGGTAGTATTTGTCTAGAATACTGCAGTACACTTTGAACTTGTTTTTTATTAATTTCCATATAATAATTACAAATAAAGGTAAGTAAGTATATAGAAATAAAAAAAAAATATCCTAATAAAATTATAAACTAAAATAGGGCATCAAAATATTCCTCCGCATCGCTATCTACTGATAACGTGTCCAGAAGACTGGCAGCATTGCAATTGCTATTTGTATTCAATTACTTTCTTTTATTTTAGTAAAACCAACCATTTTAAAATATAAAAAATGCTAGCCCACCGGCTTCGCAAACAGGGTCCAAGCCACCGGAGATCAGGGCCTCAGAGGTACCTTCTAAAAATACGCGTCGTGTCCAGATTTACCAACCGCTTTCTGTATCAAGCCCTTGATCCAGCCGCCAAACGAGAGCCTTATCAGATGTTGGTCGAGGCTCTTGGAGACCGTTGGCCGTAATGACCGTCGTCGGCACTACTGAGTCAACATAACATGTCGACAAACTCGTGTGTACAAAATAGCTTCAGAAGGTCAACTTAAGACTGCCTCGTTGGTCTAGCGGTCGCAAGTGCGACTGCTGAGTGTGAGGTCCGGGGTTCGATCCCCAGGTCGGGCAAAGTGTTATTGGGTTTTTCCTTGTGGAATTTCTCAGCAGCAACCCGGAATCTGGATTTGTGCCCGGTTGATGGCAATAGGCTCGCCCCCTATTACATGGGACTTAAACATAACGGTGAAATGAGGGTGTACTATACACCTCTGCCAACCCTTCGGGGAATAAGGCGTGATATTATGTAAGGTCAACTTCTAATAACTCTAGATAACGATAACAAGCATACACACACGTTTATCAACTAAAGGAGGAGCTCGTGGCTAAATAATTACAGCCGCATAGACCGATCTTCCGGGTTAAGCCACGCTTGCCGAGGTTGGTCTGTGGATGGGTGATCATTTACTATAGCGAGTTTCCTCCGTGCCTCGGAAAGCACGTTAAGCCGTTGGTCCCGGCTGTCATTTGTAGATCTTTGACAGTGGTCAGAAGCCAGAAAGTCTGACAACCAGTCTTACCAAGAGTATCGTATTACCCAGTTACTGGGTTGTGGAGGTCTGATAGGCAGTCGCTCCATGTAAAATACTGATATTCAGCTGCATCCGGTTCGACTGGAAGCCGACCCCAACATAGTTGGGAAAAGGCTAGGCAGATGATGACACACGTTTATCAACAAACAACTTACGTAGGCGGGTAAAACGAAAGCGATTGCGAAGTGATCCGATGCGTGATACGCGAATTCAATGCGTAGGACAACTTGCCGTGTTGCATCAGTGATGCTGCTCGTCATTGGGCTTGGTTCTTTGTGTTGACTGTCTAGTTCAAAGATCGCCTAAATGGAGTCATTAAGAAAAGTGCTATTGGACACATTCTTAGTAAAATACAGTTTATTAGTTTCAGTTATAATTAAAAGGCATGTATTTAACGCGGCGACAAACTAATCTGATTTAGGGTTTTAAAAATAATTAAAATGGGTAGCAAAAATAATAGGTTGGCAGCTACAGTGAAGTAGCATTTTAAGTATAAAGTAGCAGCTTTATTTTTAGTTGTAAGCTTTGTTTAAATTTAAATTGGCAGTGATCTTTTGGTTTTTCTTTTTAAATTAGGTGGAGCTTAAGTCGACGGCCGACGACCTATTTCTGTCTGCAGGGTTTAAAGTAACCTAACACGAAGGGGATGACGGGGGCTTCGTTCGCTCGCTTCGCTCGCTCACTCTAGCCCCCGTTATCCCCTTCGAACCTAACCTATCCATGTCGGGATTCCCCTTAACCACCCTGCTAACATTATTAGTCGCCAAGTCATTATTTATAGCTCCTCGCCTCATTTTATTAGTTGCAAACACTTAGTCGCCTTTTAAGTTATTAGTCACCTGGAAAATAATAAGCCTAATTAAAATACTCATCAGCCAAATAACAAAGCTAGATTGTAATAAGTTTATAGCGCATCGTTATGGAGTACTCTAAGAAAAGAAGAAAAAACTACTTTTAGTCCCTTAGCCTTCTGCTCTGCCTTTCCTATTAATTGACCCCTGTCCTTGACGCGTAAGGCAAGGGACACACAGAGATATAACAGAGCGACCTTGGATCCGCCTGACGCCTCCATTTATCACCGGGACACCGGCTCCAGTGACTGACGACATCGCGATATCCATACGTTTATAGTAAAATTTGGGTAGCACATGTATTCTGAGAAAGGTGGCGTGTCATTTGTTATTAAGGGAATTTTATCAGGGAATAGATACCTATGTGGGATCATGGTGCGAAATAAAGTGAAAATCTCGAATACTGTATTTTAAATGGAAAAAAAACTTAAAGAAAATCTAACACTTTCGTCGTTAGTCGTACATCGCTCATCTTCTGTCACGCAACGTTCTCCTCTTAACTTATTCGTCATCTTAGTCATATAACCCCTCTCTTTTTCACACTCATACACCTCTTATTCACACCTGTACATGTGTTCCATTGTCTTAGTATTTATTTTTTATTTTTTTCTATTGGATTGCTGTAGGTCGTCCTAGGGGACGGTTTCTACGTAACCGGGCAGTTATTGGCGAGACCTGAAGGGTCTCCAGCCGATGGGGGGGAACTAAAATACTTAACCTAAGCTAACTACTTGTACTACCTACACTAACATCATGACTACCTGCAACAACAGCACTAAGGGCGACCCCTAGTGGGACTCGGACCTCGGCTTAGGGCGTTGCTGGCGTGGACATAGGGGGGGGAGACAGCTTGATGAGGGCTGAATTATCGGTGTGACTGCGGAGTCTGAAGAGACGACCGGCTCTACGACGGGAGAGCTCGGTGGATCGTGACCGGTGGCGGTGGGACGTCGCGACGGGCCTCGTCGGCGAGGACGGTATGCCGGGCGGCGGCGGACGTTGTATATTGTGCTGGTCGATTTACTCGCCTCCTGGAGGAGGGTTATTTCGTCATCGGGTTCTAAAAGTGTGTGCCTGGGACGGCGAACTTTACTTATGAGAGAGGGACTGTAGTCGGCCGCTGCGGCGACTAGGGGGTTCGGATGGAGGAGGGCAGTGTTGATGTCTTCATAATTCGTACATTCCACACCTATGTGGTTTTTAAGATCTACTTTTGCATGTTTGGCTGCCTCGTTGGTCTAGCGGTCGAAAGCGCGATTGTTGAGCGTGAGGTCCGGGGTTCGATCCCCAGGTCGGGCAAAGTGTCATTGGGTTTTTTCGTGTGGAATTTCTCAGTAGCAGTCCAGAGTCTGGATTTGTGCCCGGTTGATGGCACTACACCTCTGCCCAACCCTTCGGGGAATACAGGCGTGATGTTACATTATGATTCTATATACAGGGTGTCCTTGGAAGTATGGATCAAATCGAAAAGGGACGTGGGCAAGGTCATTTCAAAACTTGTAGTACAATACGGCCGACGTATCTTCGCGAGTCTGAAGTTAGCTGATTTGCTGCGCAGTAGACAATTTTGTTTCTAAAAGATTCCTTGCGCAGCCAAACAACTAACTTCAGACTCGCCAAGATACGTCGGCCATATTGTAGTAAAAACTTGAATGAAATTTTTGCCAGACCAAAAAAGCCTTTGCGGTAAATGTTTTTTCTTAATGAACACATGTTTTCTAGCTGCGTAAAAGTATTACCACAAGAAAGGCCTACTGTTCGCCAAAGTCTTGAAAAAAAAAATGATAGCTCTGATAGTTTTTTTATTATTTTTTTCTATGTGAAGTGATTGAAAAAAAAAAGGTCATAACTTTTGAACCGTAAAAAATTGCACCGACATTTTCAGGGTTAAAAAGTTTGGAAATGACATTGCCCTGGCCCCTATTCGATTTGATCCATACTTCCAGGGACACCTTGTATATGCCCAGTCTGGCAATAAAAAATGCTACCATTGGTAAGCAAAACGGTTCGTTTATGAGCCATAGGAACCGAACATCAATCAGACAACAACTGTAGGAATACCAGGCGTTAAATAGTATCAGAACTTTTCATATTCCAGATTAAAATATGAGTGTTTCAACCGCCGCATGTGTCTCCAGACTTATTGTGATTGTGTCTGATCCCTTGTTATTTCATTGCGAAGTTTTTGTATCAGGCTCGACGCTAATGTTTCTCTATTGAGTTGCTTTGTTCTGAGAACAAAACAAATGGGATGAAAGAATAACATAGTAAATATAGGTACTGTTTCTGTGCTAGTTCACACGCATCATCATCCTGGATAAATCGAAACTATGCCGTAATTGGCGCAGTCTGATCTGATGCGTGGAAACCTAATTATTAGCCTGTATTTACACGACTGTTTACTGTGACAGTTAAGAATAAATACTGCAGCATGACTCGATTACGGGCTGATAATGAGGATGAGTATACACTCATTATGATTGTGTTAGTAGTTTAAGTGACTATGTGGAGAAAAGAAAGAAAAAAAAAAATTATTTGCGCCGACCTGACACACAAAGTCAAAGTCAAAGTCAAATAGTTTTTATTTCAAGTAGACCAGATCCCTGGTGCTTTCAAAAGGTCAACACTAGGGGCTCGGTTCCAAGTAGTAGGTCCTTTGGAGAAGAACCGGCAAGAAGCTCCATAGACACTCTTTTAAAAAAGTAAATGTTTTGACAATTTTCATTGTAGTAATGTAAGAACAACGCAGATTAATGTACATGTGGTTAACAACATGAAAAGTAATGAGAAAGTTAGCCTTTTAAAACGATTGCCATAGCAGTTACGAGCTGACCAGTCCCAACAGACAGCACCCGTTCACGAGCATGACGCATACATCGGCGTCGCTCAGCTCAACCATGTTGCAGGGAACTCAACGACCCGATGCACAACGCCACCATCAGCAAGACATTTCAGTGAGCATGACAGACTCATACCGATAGACAATAGGCAGTCAAATATTAAGAATGAAAGTGTAACACTAGATGCTGCATGGTCCTCACATTTTACAGCCTTGCGTAGGTATTAACAGAATAATATTAATAATTAATAATTGCAATTCAATGTCAAACTAATATAAGCAAATATTAGCAATAAAAAAATTAAATTAAATGTCAAAGAAAAAAAAAAACAATCAAAATTGGAAACATTAGATTAAAAAATAAGATAAAATAACATACTTATTGAGTCAAAAAAAAAAATAAAAAAAATCAATAAGTAGGCATTTGAATAATGTCCGTTTGTTCTGTTAGACGGTGCCAGAGGGTCGCAGTGTGCAGGAGGGAATCGTATGCCAGACATCTTTATCTACGACTAGCTTTTGCCCGCGGCTTCGCTCGCGTTAATTTATATTAAAGATTACATCCCACATACAAACAAACAAACAAATTCTACCTCTTTAAAATATTAGTATAGAAGATAAGCCAATGTTTGATACCTTGGGTTAAATTATTGCAATTTATTTGCGGATACCTAATTTTTTGATACTAAAACATAGCCTATAGCACTCAGGGATAACGTAGCTTCTTATTGGTGAAAGAATTTTCGAAATCAGATGAGTAGTTTCGGAGATGACCTCCTACATACAAACAAACAAACAAATTCTACCTCTTTATAATATTAAGTATAGATAAGCCAGTTTTTGATACCTTGGGTTAAATTATTGCAATTTATTTGCGGATACCTAATTTTGTGATACTAAAATATAGCCTATAGCACTCAGGGATAACGTAGCTTCTTATTGGTGAAAGAATTTTCGAAATCGGATGAGTAGTTTCGGAGATTACCTCCTGCATACAAACAAACAAACAAACAAATTCTACCTCTTTATAATATTAGTATAGAAGATAAGCCAATTTTTGATACCTTGGGTTAAATTATTGCAATTTATTTGCGGATACCTAATTTTTTGATACTAAAATATAGCCTATAGCACTCAGGGATAACGTAGCTTCTTATTGGTGAAAGAATTTTCGAAATCGGATGAGTAGTTTTGGAGATTACCTCCTACATACAAACAAACAAACAAACAAATTCTACCTCTTTATAATATTAGTATAGAAGATAAGCCAATTTTTGATACCTTGGGTTAAATTATTGCAATTTATTTGCGGATACCTAATTTTTTGATACTAAAATATAGTCTATAGCACTCAGGGATAACGTAGCTTCTTATTGGTGAAAGAATTTTCGAAATCGGATGAGTAGTTTCGGAGATTATCTCCTGCATACAAACAAACAAACAAACAAATTCTACCTCTTTATAATATTAGTATAGATAAGCCAGTTTTTGATACCTTGGGTTAAATTATTGCAATTTATTTGCGGATACCTAATTTTTTGATACTAAAATATAGCCTATAGCGCTCAGGGATAACGTAGCTTCTTATTGGTGAAAGAATTTTCGAAATCGGATGAGTAGTTTCGGAGATGACCTCCTACATCCAAACAAACAAACAAATTCTACCTCTTTATAATATTAGTATAGATATAGAAGATAAGCCAAGTTTTGATACCTTGGGTTAAATTATTGCAAATTATTTGCGGATACCTAATTTTTTGATACTAAAATATAGCCTATAGCACTCAGGGATAACGTAGCTTCGTATTGGTGAAAGAATTTTCGAAATCGGATGAGTAGTTTCGGAGATTACCTCCTGCATACAAACAAACAAACAAACAAATTCTACCCCTTTATAATATTAGTATAGAAGATAAGCCAATTTTTGATACCTTGGGTTAAATTATTGCAATTTATTTGCGGATACCAAATTTTTTGATACTAAAATATAGCCTATTATAGCACTCAGGGATAACGTAGCTTCTTATTGGTGAAAGAATTTTCGAAATCGGATGAGTAGTTTCGGAGATTACCTCCTACATACAAACAAACAAACAAACAAATTCTACCTCTTTATAATATTAGTATAGATGTACTGATTTAGGCTATAATATGCTTTAGACATTAGTACGCGCTTGATATATAATTTAAACTTTGTATCTGGTAAATCAGTTACACTAGATGGAATTTTATTGTAGCATCTAACACTGTTTCCCATAAACGACTTACTGGTTTTCCTAAGTCTAAAACCAGGTACTGGCTAGCTTGTCTTTATTGCGAGTATTAAGGTTGTGCACAAAAAAAAAAAAAAAACTATATACAAAACCACAAAGAAACTTGGGAAAAATATGCGTCACATCCACGCAAAACGGCCATCGCTCAGTATAATGCTAAGAATCGTGCGAGACAGAGCCACAGCGCTGGTTTTCAGCGAAAGCCGGCGTCATCATTCATCATGCACGGTGGTGCGAAGTCCCATTAGCAGCAGCTACCATTAGACCAAATCTGCGATACATCAATGTGTGTAAAACACAGTTGTTTTTTATATTTTCTGTGTAACTTTTCCTTATTTTCTATACAAACTTTGTAGGTATACAAAGCGTGAATCTGGGCGCCATCTTAATACAATCTCTTTTATTTACTGCGTAGAATTACATCTCGCATCACGGTCACAGTGCTCAGAGCTTCGTTTACTTAAATTATTACTTAGTCTATTTAAAGAGGAGCTTTTAAATCTTCAGGAAGTTACTTAGGTTGAGTGTATTAAAATTTGTTGAGTTTGGTACATTTTTCAGGAGAGATATTATTATATTTTGAGGTTCTTGTCTTAACTTAAATATTATCTTCACGGCTGTAGTTTTGATCTCCACCTTTTGCAGGATTTTTTAATTGTCTAACAGGGTTACAGGAAAAATATTGTAACGGCATTTAAACCACGTGATCCATGTTTTCCAATATTATAAACGTTTCCAGTTGAGTTGAGTCCTTACGGAAGATACCACCAGATATTTAATTTTAGAAGGATTCTAATATTGTTGAAACTAAGTACCGTCAAAGTGAAATAAAACATTTCATTCATCAAGAATTTTATTATGAAACTTTATGAAAACGTCTGTACAACACTGTGTTGGTAGGGCTGCCTCTAACTTAAGTTGGTATTTATTAAATATATTTATCATATGTAATTCTTATCACACAGTACCACTTCAGGACCCAGGACCCATATGAAAATTGTGTGCACTAAAGAGAGTGGATTATTCCCATCTTCCCCCGCATGTCTGCCCCCGAATGGGGGAAAATGGGAATTTTCGTGGCATCTTCCCCCGAAATTGTAATCGGGGGAAGATAGGAAGTTCTATTCCCATCTTCCTCCGAATAGCTGCCCCCGAATGGGGGAAAATGGGAATGCTTGTGTCATCTTCCCCCGAACTTGTAATCGGGGGAAGATAGGAAGTAAAAGTTTCATTTGTCCCCGAAATATATTTAATTATTTTTTTTGTGCCACCGCACCCGTATGGTTTGAATGAAATAGACATGATTTTTTATAAGAATTAAGAAAACAAAATTATGACTACCAACTTTTTATAAAACAAATATTACTTACAGCATTTTTTCGTTTTACAATCAGTAATACATAAAATATAGGTACTACTATATCTAGCAGTTTCTCTAATTTAAAATTATCAATCTAACAATCAAATAAATATTCATCTACAGGGTGTTAACGAATTCGTGTAATTCCTTAAAATCACATGATCTACTACTGGTATATATAGACTGGCCTCGCACGGGATTTAGCTAGATTAAAAATAAAAAAATGAAAATTCTTTGTTTTTTCATGCGGCTTTGTTAACGATCATATCTAAACCACCTAATAAGGATTCAGTAAAAAAGTAAAAATTTTATTTTGCAAAAAAAAAAATATTTTTGTGAACATAATAAAAGTATGGTGACACGGCTGGCAGGAACAATTAACGCGATATCGCTCTTTGCAGTCAGATAACTCAAGGCTCTAAAAAGAATCAGATATTGTAAACCAAATTTTTTATTTTTATTTTTTTTGCTGTTTATTTTCGAAAATTCCCATTTAGTGTTAATCTGTGTCATTTATGTCTTTTTACTGAATCCTTATTAGGTGGTTTAGATATGATCGTTAACAAAGCCGCATGAAAAAAAAAAGAAGTTTATTTTTTTATTTTTAACATAGCTAAATCCCGTGCGGGGCCAGTCTATACCAGTAGTAGATCATGTGATTTTAAGGAATTACACGAATTCGTTAACACCCTGTAGATGAATATTTATTTGATTGTTAGATTGATAATTTTAAATTAGAGAAACTGCTAGATATAGTAGTACCTATATTTTATGTATTACTGATTGTAAAACGAAAAAATGCTGTAAGTAATATTTGTTTTATAAAAAGTTGGTAGTCATAATTTTGTTTTCTTAATTCTTATAAAAAATCATGTCTATTTCATTCAAACCATATGGGTGCGGTGGCACAAAAAAAATAATTAAATATATTTCGGGGACAAATGAAACTTTTACTTCCTATCTTCCCCCGATTACAAGTTCGGGGGAAGATGACACAAGCATTCCCATTTTCCCCCATTCGGGGGCAGCTATTCGGAGGAAGATGGGAATAGAACTTCCTATCTTCCCCCGATTACAATTTCGGGGGAAGATGCCACGAAAATTCCCATTTTCCCCCATTCGGGGGCAGACATGCGGGGGAAGATGGGAATAATCCAAGAGAGTCCGTCAATGACGACAATTAAATACAACGTACCCTGGGCAGTTAGCCCCGCTACCAACTTTGCTGACTGGCTAATCTTTTCACCACGGCATGAGTATACTCACTGAGCTCGTGCCAACAAGAAAGAAGAAGAAGAAGAAGACTTACTTCCTATCGTGGTTAAAAAGGAAAATAGAAGGTGGATTGAAAAGGAGGTACTGCCCGTAAACACCAAGAACCTGGGGAAGTGGGCGGCTTGACGATGCCAGTTGAGACAGCTCTCTCTCGAGTTGTAGGGCTAGTTTCATATGTAACCATAAACTTCTACTGCCGTGCGGGGTATATTGGCAAACGGATTGGATGCTCAAAATAAAAAAAAGCTTTTATTAATTCCTTACGGTGTCACTTGTTAGGATTGTTATAAAGCTAGTGAAAATTAAAAAAAAATGCCTGTATGTGTCGTGTTGTCACCGTCACTTTAAGGTGAAGTGACAGTGACAGCACGAAATTAACGGTAACTGACAATTCAGTAGCGTTTGAGTATTTGGCTATAAATAAACTCACAAAACTAGTGACATGCTCGAAGTGATCTATACCAAACATTTGTTTAGCAGTAGACGTAAATGATATCACAGAGCGCATCGACTTCCTGAAGCATAAGGTTTATGCATGGGCAAACCGTATCCGTAGGTATAGGCGCCGTGTGGATCGATATATCCAAAACCGCATCTTCCAAAGTGATCAAAGGTGGGCTTATAGAACGTGGGAACGGCCTGATCTTGGTGTGAGTGACACGCACCTACCGGATAATGATGTCATGAATGCGTTCTGGCGCAATATCTTCTCGATGCCTGTCACTCACACTGAGGGTGACTGGATGCAGGAGGTCCAGCGAGCATGTGAACCAATTGGTTGGATATGATACCAGCCTCGACAGAGCTGGTTCAGCTAGAGTTCCCTGAGCCCGCTTCTAAGAAAACAAAATAACTTATACAGAGAGACAGCCCTGTCAACAAGTCGTTCATGAATTAATGGTAAAATTCCGCAAGTGACGATTGTCCTGAGGTGTAAAATAGAATATGCCCGGAGGGTGCCGTCTACGACGACTTTCGTAAATATAGAAAAAGTTGGAGAAATTTTGTGATGAAGAATGAAAAAAGTTTGTGTGTTTACTGTGCATATTTTTCTACACAAAAAATGCATATTATAGACAATGTGGGAAGGCCGTCCTGCACGTTTTGCTATTTAAGAGTGGCCTTAGACATACGCCACACTTATTTTTTTCCACAGGACATCAAAATTACATCAAAAGAAACTGTTGGTACAAAAAACCTCAACTAAATTATGTACATAATTTACTTGTATGCGTACTATGTTACTTGCCATTGTCATTTCTCCGTCCCCGGGGAATATAGGTAATGGCATTTGCAAAAACCAAAACTCAACTTTTCAGGATAAAATAAAAACTGATTTTTGACGATTGCTTGCCAGTTAGGTACTACACATAAGTAGCAGCTTGAAACTTCAAATGAAAGTACATTTTTTAAGGGGTCGGTATCTTTTAGTCCATATATCGATATGTCTACGTTGCCAGTAAGACTAGATCGCGATACGACTGGATCTCGTTTGGACTAGGAATCCTGACGTCCACATCTCGTTGCAGCGTTGGGCCTCCGCGTCTTTCGACAAACTTCTATAGTAGTCCATACAACACTGATGACCGTGCCTACACACGGCTAATTAACCGTAGGTTTTTACGGCGAAAAAAGAGGCCTCACAGGCGCTTATGAAAAATCGAATTTAGGTGCACGGTTCCAATTAGTCGTTTCCTATGGAGAAGAGCCGGCAAGAAACCTCTTGGGTACTCTTTTAAAATCCATATCTTTAACAATGTAATTACAGTAAGTACAGTTATGATTTGGAATAGTTATGAGAGAGCGATGTAGACTAAAGTGCAGGAATCACACAAAAAATAGTTATGAAAAATATGGTCACAAATTAAATAGTTAATTGACTAAAGTTTTAGAAAAAGATGTTTCTATTACATCTACAAAGTTCTTTCAAAAATACTCTGCGACGTTTCGCCAGTAAAGAAGTTACCTTATTTTAAACATCTTTTATGTTTTTCCTTTACTCCCTAAAAATATATCGTAAAAGATTCGCAACGCAAAATACATAAAAATGATTTACAAAATGGCGTTGTCTTGACTTTGTCTCCGTTCATATTTATTTTGTGTTTAGGTGCGATTTTTTGTTATTTATTGTTTACGTTCATTTTTTATATTGTTCGGGGAGTATCAATATTGAACAAGTGAAGCGATGGCAGGCAATGCTGGTATACCAAGTAGGTATGTTGGTAGGTACAGACGCCAGCATATCATGCTACCTGAAACTTTCAATATTTCCCAATAAAAAAAATTTTTTTTTTTAAATAAATCTGTTACAGACACTATTACAAGTCAATGTTATGTTTTTTTGTAAATAAATCTGTTACAGACACTATTACAAGTCAATGTTATGTTTTTTTAAGACTAGATGGCGCCGGCATTTCCTATCTGACTAGCTCTGTGAAGAAAAGCCGAAACAAACTCAGAGGTCAAGGTCTCTTTTAAAGTCCAGACATTGTGGTATAAAACTATGCGAGTGTAACAATGTAGGACAACGTTTGGAATGGCCTTTTGAGGAAAGAGCCATAGCAGGTTTGAGTTGACCTGTCTCAACTGACGGCACGCATGCATCAGCCATCGTGTAACTCAAAGGGAGCTCAACGACCCGACGCACGACGCCACCAATCAGCCTGACATTTGCGCAGGTCACAAAAAAAAACTCAAACCGCCAAACAGTTTTAAGTTATGTATAAAGCTAGCCTACATAGTACTCACATTCACAATTTAATAAAATAAAAAATAATATATATCTATCAACCTTGAACCTAATGCTTTTGCGATACAGATGAAAATCTATTAAAGAAATTTGACAGATTGTAGTAGCTTCATGTGCTGGCGTTTGTACTTATATCAAACCATATGACTGCCATATTTGTCTAGTGGTCGCAAGTGTGACTGCATACCATCACGCCTGTATTCACCAAAGGGTTGGGCAGAGGTATATAGAACACCCTCATTTCCCCGTCATGTTTAAGTCCCAGATGGCGAGCCTGTTGCCATCAATCGGGCACAGATCCAGACTCCGGGCTGCTACTAAGAAGTTCCACACGGAAACACTCAACAACACTTTACCCGACCTGCAGATCGAACCCAAGACCAGCTCAGCAGTCGCGTTTGCAACCATTAAACCAACGATGCACTCAACATCTGCCTAGCCTTTTCCCAACTATGTTGGGGTCGGCTTCCAGTCGAACCGGATGCAGCTGAATATCAGTATTTTACATGGAGCGACTGCCTATCAGACCTCCACAACCCAGTAACTGGGTAATACGATACTCTTGGTAAGACTGGTTGTCAGACTTTCTGGCTTCTGACCAACAGTAACGACTGTCAAAGATCTACAAATGACAGCCGGGACCAACGGCTTTACGTGCTTTCCGAGGCACGGAGGAAACTCGCTATGGTAAATGGTCACCCATCCACAGACCAACCTCGGCAAGCGTGGCTTAACCCGGAAGATCGGTCTATGCGGCTGTAATTATGTAGCCACGAGCTCCTCACTCCCTATCTACTAAAGTTCTATATAAAATTTCATTCGCACAAGGAAGTTCATTAAATACATTGAACAGAATGTCTTTAATTGGCTAGTTCGTTTCGAGTGCTAATTGTGCCGTCCGGGTCCTCTCGTAATTGCCTCGCAGCTTCACTATACAGATCATTTATTGAGAGTTATCGAAACTCGTTCGAATCTAGTCTTGAAGAAAAACTATTAGCCTTATTCTTGCCTTTTCATGTAATTACTTTCTTTGTAGAAGCTTCGGTAACTTCTCTCGTGTCAGCACGAGCTATAAGAGAATTGCTTATGTTCATCGGTTACTGAAAGAGATGGATGAAACTTTGGTCTAGGAAAGTATGTGATGGGGTCATCCCACCACTATCATTATCAACAGTTCACATCTCTCATATAGTATACGGGCATTACCTAGGAGTAAGAGTAGGTAAGACTTTATCGAAACTTCGAAAGGAAGGTATAGGTCATAGTCACTGCGCAAGCGACGTAGTCAGTGATCATGCATCAGTATTTTGCTAATAGAAACTAAAAGAAGAAAAATAAATTCAAAAAATGTTAATTTGATAGTATGTACATTTTAGTGCCACGCATAAACGATAGAAAGCCCGACAAGACAGCTGTCGGGCACGACTAGCGAAGTATCGGAATTAAACTATTCATTTTCATACAAATTAGTGCCCCCCTACGTGTTGTTGTTGCGGTGTAATTGTGGTACCTGTGAAACAAGCCTTAGATATATTACGATATTTTACCATAATTATTATTTAGGCTTTATACTTTAGAGCCTCCTCAATTGGTGGTAAGACGCACCGTTTGAGATTGATGTTCCCTTTGCGTCCATCTCCCTTCAACAGGCCACACTGTTCACAAGTCTACTCATCCTAATAAGAAGACCGTAGTGACAATAAGCGAGAACTGAAACAAATAGCTCAGTTCAACTATCTCATTATCTAGACAAGTACTAATATTGCCTCTCTGTGAATCGTTAAAGTTAACGAACGTTCCAGTTAAACAGATTCCCTCCTCTCATGTTACTGTTGCACTTTAGCTTGACCCTTCTGGTCTTTAAAGGCAAGATGCCTTAAGCCGGGTCCGCAGCGCCTATTTTCTGACATGTTATTGTGTTTTTGCGAACAAAACTGTTAGGCCACGCCCCTATTCGGTTATCAAACAATGTTAAGCCGGGTCCGCAGCGCTAATTTTGCGAACAAAACTGTTAGGCCACGCCCCTATTCGGTTAGCAAACAACGTTAAGCCGGGTCCGCAGCGCCAAAATTGCTAACAAAACTGTTAGGCTACGCCCCTATTCGGTTAGCAAACAATGTTATCCTGTTTGCAAACATGAAAACACGGCGCAGCGGATCCGGCTTTAAGCAAGATAAGAATAACTGTTCGGGCGCCTTCGAGGATCTTCGGCCGGCGGCGAGGCATCGGCGGGAGGCGGCGTCAGGCGCGGGCGCGCGGGACGTGGGCCAAGGAGCCCACCAGGCCCCACCACTTCCCTACCGATCTCCATCGACAACACGCGCGCGAATTCACTGTTCACTCAATATTGTACCCATTTTATATTATTATAACACAGTATTTACAGTCCACTGTTTCCTTTAAAAGTCCTTAGATAGGTCCCTAACAATAACAATCTTTATTTACCAAAAATAGATTTCTACAACAAATTCCTTAAATGTAACCAGGTGTTGATATTTTATACGATTGCTTATAAAGAAAACAGTCACTGTGGCTTCCACACTAGGTCGAGCCTGTCTCGCGGAAGCCTAGTATACATACCTAAAGGAAGCAGGTAATCAGCGCCGACCTACCAGCGCTTATCGGTACTGGTCCGTGCAGGTAACCGCTACATAAAGGAAGCGGGTAGAAGCAAGGGCTAGCATTTTTAACAAAAACACGCTTTGTTCCAAATACAAATTCGCGCAAATACAGCAACAAATGACGGCCTACCAGCGCTGATCGGAGCAGGTCGGAACTTGTCGGCGACGTTCGGATCTTGTCGGCGCTGGTTTGCCACACAGTATAGAGACTACCTGCGCCGACTAACTGCGCGGACCAGCACTGACAAGCGCTGACAGATCGACGCCGGCAACCCGCTTTATACTCGTACGTGTATACGCACTTAGTGCTTAAAAATATAGGTACAGAGTGAACATTACCTTGAAAAGATTTCATCATCATCATCATATCTCGCGCGTATATTTTTTTATTTATTTTTTACTCGGTCCTATATTTTTATGTTTAAGTCAACTACCCATGGTTTGAGTGATAACGGTGTTTACCCTTACATCCTGTATACTATAAATGTATTGTGTAATGTTTCTGTAATACGTAATATAAACAGACAATAAATAAATATACAAGGTTAGTTTTAGTATATGCGAAACCTGAAACTAGTTTGTTCAGAATCACTAGGAGAATCGATTGACATATTTTTTACACCACATTTTTTTTTTTTTTTTTTTTTTCATAAATTTCAATTTTGTTTCAGTAGGTTTCTACCCATAAAAATTGACGGGAATAGACACCTTGAGGCTTGAAATGGTCCGCTCGGTCAGTTTCCGTGTATTAGACAACTCCTGCATAGCACATCTCAGGCATTTCACACTTTTTTAGCGAACTTAACGCGACATAAACTAAGGTGTAACTTGGAGATTTACTAAAAAAAAACACATATTCAGGCAGTTCTGACGAAAATCTTGTTGGGGTGTCTCGGTTTTCGCATAAAGTAAAAATAACGTTGTATACAGGGTGTTAACGAAATCGTGTAATTCCTTCAAACCACGTGATCTACTGGTGACAAAGATTAACCCTAAATGGGAATTTTTGAAAACAAAACCAAAAAAAAATTGCAAAAAGTCTTTTTAGAGCCTTGAGTTATCTGAATGCAAAGAGTGCTATCGCGTTAGTCGTTCCTGCCAGCCGTGTCGCCGTACTTTCATTAATTTATGCGTGGCATCGAAATGTTCACACAAATAAAATTATTTTTTTGCAAAAAAAAAAAGTTTTTTTTTTACTGAATCCTTATTAGGTGGTTTAGATACGATCGGTAACAAAGCCGCATGAAAAAAAAAGAATTTTATTTTTTTATTTTTAATCAAGCTAAATCCCGTGCGGGGCCTGTCTACACCAGTAGTAGAACATGTGGTTTTAAGGAATTACACGAATTCGTTAACACCCTGTATAAAGATGCAAACAGATAACTATTTCGATAGGTAGTGATCCTTGACGAGTCTTTTGAAAGTTGCCAAGGATTGCGCACGTATATAACTGGCAAAGCATTCCAAAGCCGAACAGCCTGGACTGTGAAGGATTTACCAAAGAAGTTGGTAGAATGCAGAGGTATAGGTCTCAGAATTTTGTGCTGTGGCGTAACTTTGTGAGGCTAGCAGCGGACTGCGAAATAATCATGATAATTATCCGTGAACCTAATTACTTTAATGCGTACTGTACGCCGCGATCCCGTATTGACACAAGCCATATGTTTGTCTGTTTGTCTGTCGTGTTTGCCGCGATCGGGATTAAGCGGCGTCTGTTAGCTTTGTTATCGACGTGCGTCGAGGACTCTCAACGCTGGAGCGTATCGTGAGGGCCTCGCTGAAGAATGGCGCGGAAGTAAAATGCTTATTGAAGGTTAATTCTGAATATTCATACATTTCCAAAGTACATAAATACAGTTTATGATAAGTACACGTAATCAACAACACATTTTTCTCCGTGTGGTGAGGGAGGATTATATTCTAGCCCGTCCTAGAATATAATACTCCCTCACCGCACGCTAGGAATATACGCGTGTTGTAAGAAAAAAGTTTAAATAAAAGTAAAAACCGACTTAAAAAAAAACTGAAAAAAGAGTGTAATAATTAGCATGGTATAAAATTAACAGTTTCAGAAGTCGGTGGCTTTTATTTGTTTCAATGTAGAATTGCACCGACTTCTGAAACTGTTAATTTTATACCATGCTAATTATTTCACTCTTTTTTCAGTCTTTTTTGAAGTCGGTTTTTACTTTTATTTAAAGTTTTTTATTAAATACGTTTTAGTGCCTTAAATTACACGGTTTAAGACTTCAAATTTAAATGACACGGTTGCGTAATCTTTCCAACAACTAGGTAATTTGCTTTAAGAAAAGGTATTAATATATAATTATCATGACGGCTCCTTACAAATACACACAATCTTCTTTGTTCTTGGCTAATGTTTCTGCGATCACAGTTAAAACAGAGGTTGAAAGTCCTCATCAAAACTTTTACTTAAGGGAACCACAAACGAAAACGTATATATTCTTTTGTTTTTGTTAATTATTTCAAAAAGCGCTGAATTTATTTCGACAAAATTTATGTGGGACCACCTCTGAAGTATGATCTACCAAACAAAAAAAGAATCATCAAAATCCATTCATAATTGGCGGAGATACCGCGTAACAAAAACACAAAAAAAAACTTTCAGTACAATTGAGAATCTCACTGAACTTTGAAGTTCACCGCCAATCAGTTTACTGTGATCTGTCGCATGTATATAAGAGCCAGAGGAGTATAGGGAAATTCCTTTATACGTCTGTTACTTGGATTCGTGTGCTCCATTTTAGACCCTGAGAGTGCTTACCATGACCAATTACCACCAATACCATACCAATCGCAACCGAACCAAGGCCGAATCGTTCATTCAGACAGTTCTCAATTTCAAAAGCTGTCAAATCGTTTGACACAAAATACAAAACAAATCATTTTGACAGTTTTCGTAAACAAAAACTGACTGACGGTTGTGGTTCGTTTGCGTTTGGCAACAATTTTGTACGTCGAATAGGGTATTTGACTGAAAAAATCTAAATAGTCCGTCAGATAGATTATCAAAAAATATTTGACCCGTATTTTTTCTTTTTTTGCGTAAATCAAAATTGACGAAGATACGACACTAACTTTTAAAATTGGCAAAACGTCACAAGCAAGTTCAATTTTTACTTGCTTCTGACGTCACAAGCCCCCACTCTCGAGTTTTGATGCGTTTTATCTTTCCAAATATTTATAGATTTAACAAAAGAAAAAATACGTGTCCATTATTTTTCAAAACTCTAACTGGCGGACTAATTAGATTTGCAATTTATTGATGCTGTCAACATGCCTAAGTGTCTAAACATATTATACCGAAGATACGCGACCGAAGATACGCGACCGAAGTTCGGCGTCTGTGTTTTTTCATATAGGTAAAACGCGACGTAATTTCAGCCTGGTGTGTCGCGGGTAATTTAAAAAGCATTGCAGGCGTAATCATGCCGAACTTCGGTCGCGTATCTTCGGCATAGTGTGTTTAGACACTTATTGTCGCCTCTCATTCATCGCTGCTCTTTACGCCGCTTTGCACTCCGGCCGTCTGCTATGGATATAGTTGGCAAACACGGACAAACATTCCTACGTATGGACGTTGTTCGAGGCAATATAATGGATATTAAAGTTGAGCGGCTCCAGTTAGTTTCTGTTGAAAGCTTCCAACAATTGATTGGGTTTTTAGGATTCCGTACCCAAAGGGTAAAACGGGACCCTATTACTAAGACTCTGCTGTCCGTCCGTCCGTCTGTCACCAGGCTGTAGCTCATGAACCGTGATAGTTAGTCAGTTGAAATTTTCACAGATGATGTATTTCTGTTGCCGCTTTATCAACAAATACTAAAAAACAGAATAATATTTATTGGGGGCTCCCATACAACAAACGTGATTTTTTTTGTTCGTTTTTGCTTGATATTGATAACTGCAACAGGTAGACGCTTGAAATATTCACAGAATATTAAGTTTTAAATTCACTTTAAAAAGAAATAATTAAATTTTCGACGACACGTTTGGTGCAGTGGCTAAGCGATTGGCTTCTGCGCTACGGGTCGTGGGTTCGATTCCCACACGGAACAAAAATTTGTATGTCCTACAGATGGTTGTTTCGGGTCTGGGCGTTTGTTTGTGAGATTTGTGTATGTAAACGCACCCACGATACAAGAGAAATCTTAGTGTGGGGCAATGTTTTTAAAAAAAGAAAAACAAATGTTCAAGGAGGGCTCCCATACAACGACATGATTTTTCTGCCGTTTTTATAGGTATGGGACCCTCCGTGCGCGAGTCCGACTCGCATTTGGCCGGTTTTTAAATGGTTGCGATTTATATTTGCTTTTGATTTACCAAACAATTGAATTGATGGTTTGTGAGCGAAGCATTATTGTGTGACCTTTTAAATGTAGTAGAATTTTGTTTAAGAGGCCTTTGTCCATGAGTGGACTTCTAAAATATTATTGATGAAAATCTCGGGGAACTTGATTTAGAGTGTAAATCATAGTTGCGAAGTTCATTACCGCGATGTAGGTTACTGCGAAAATTCTTTACTGCGAAAATAAAATGACAAACAGTTTCAGCCACTCGCCGGCCGCTGCCACGGCACCACTAGCTTAGCTCGCTCGGCTCGTGCGTTGAGTGGTCACAGTTCTAACCAAACCTAACCTACCTTTCAGCTATCTGTTTGTCATTTTATTTTCGCAGTAAAGAACTTTCGCAGTAACGTACATCGCGGTAATGAACTTTGCAACTATGATTTGAGGCCCTTGATGAGTGTAAATCATAGTTTATGCCGAGTTCCCACGGCTAAAAGCAAATCGTTTTGATTGCGAATACCTACTAGCATCTTTCTTAGCCAAACTGAGAATTTAAATGGACTCGTTAGCAAATTTTATGTGTGGTATTTACTAACGTAGGTTAGTAAGTAAGTTATGAATATAAATGTGGATGGATGGAGAGGAAGAGGGAGGCCAAAGAAAAGATGGATGGATTGTGTGAAGAATGAGATGAAAGAGAAGGGAGTCAGTGAAATCATGACGGGTGACAGGACGGAATGGAAGAAGAAAACGTGTTGCGCCGACCCCAAGTAACATGGGATAAGGGCAGGAAGATAATGATTTACTAACGTAGGTACCCATGCAATGGGTTTACTATACAAAGCTTCATTATTGGTAAAGATACAAGAGTCTCAATTTATTTTTATTATATTTTTGTAGTTTATCTCAATATGCATTATTTACTGATAGGTACAGTTTAAAAACATTAATCCTCAGAAACAAATATTAAAATATTTATTTAAAATTACCTCCGTCCTTGTGTCACTTCAAGGGTACCAATTGAAAATTAGCGCTGGCTGTTAGACATCCAGCATGCTGAGTTGGTGACCCTTTCGGCATGGGCATGCTCGACAGTATTAAATGTGTATTTTTTTCTTTCTTTCTTCCTTTCTAATTTACCCAAAATATAAGAATCGGCCATTAGTCGTGTAGCTCAAAAAGATAATCCAACACAAAAAAAAAACAAAACTACCAATAAAATAAATTGCGTTCAGTTAAATACGTTCCATTCTGGAATTTTTACTAAATTCGCAGTCTCTGGCACAAAACTTATATTACCTTTCCTTTTATTCAACGCCCATAAAACTAAAAAAAAAAACGATAAAATAGACAAAACCCATAACACACTGAAGCTAGGACCGTAAATTGTACACACTAAAGAAGTAAGCTAGTACTAAGTGGGATACATTTATTCCATTCAGATTTACTAAGCCACTCCACTTGAGATTTATTTGCGTAAAAATAGTGTTTCTCTGAATTCTGTATACGTTCGGGTTTCCGAAGAGAAGGGCGGTATTTTAAGCGGTACAGTCATCAAAAGAGTTAGATGAACAGCCAAACAACGGACATCAATACTGTGTGAGCGTAATACCTTTTTTTTACCCCGTGTGGGGACGGGCTAGAATATAAAACTTCCTCACCGCACGCTGGGAATAGACGCTTGTTGTAAGATTCAACAAAACCCAGCACGCTTGGTAGTAGGATCTATACGGTTCGCCTGGCTAGCTACCACCCTTCACGTTAAAGTCCGGCGCCAAGCAGTTTACTGTGTTCTTTCGCGTGTATGTGAGAGCCAGAGGGGTAGGTATAGGGGAATCTCTCTATGTCTCTGTTACTTGGATACGTGTGCTTCATCTTAGACCCTGTCTGCGCTTACCATCAGGTGCGGCTAGGGTCAAGAGCGACCAAATCAACAATAAAAAAAATAAAAATAGGCAAGGCACGCCTATACAAGACTTGGCCACTCAACACACGCATGACTCTGTTAAATTACGAATGTAATTAGTTGCTTATAGACTTATTTGTTTGGTTAACTGTACATAACAGTGACATACAATAGATTACAGCGAGAAAAAGTTAGGTACATAAGCAAACAACGGATATCAATGCACTACACAGGCTAATATCATTGTAATAGGGTATTTGACTGAAAAAATCTAATTAGTCCGTCATTCAGTTAGATTATCAAAAAATATTTGACTCGTATTTTTTCTTTTGTTACCAAAATTGACGAAGATACGACACTTTTAAAATTGGCAAAACTCCACAAGCAAGTACAATTTTTACTTGCTTCTGACGTCTCAAGCTCCCACTCTCGAGTTTTGATGCGTTTTATCGTTCCAAATATTCAGAGATTTAACAAAAGAAAAAATACACGTAGATTATTTTTCAGAATTAACTGGCGGACTAATTAGATTTGCAATTTATTGATGCTGTCAACATGCCTATTGTGTGCGTAATAATTTTTTATACGCAAGACTCGCTCAGACAAGCAATGGCAAAAACTTGGCGATTCAGCGCAAGCATAACTCTGTTAAACTACGACCCCCTTATTACAAAAGATGGTCTAAGAAAAACCCTGGTTTTAGAGTAGCCCCGTCTCTTTTTGTTATATGACATAAGAAAGTGATGGGTATATATTAAACCTGTGTTTACCTTAGTCTTGGTTTAAACCATGTTTTGTAATAAGGGGGCGAATGTTATTGGTTGCCTGTATACTTATCTATTTCGTTGACTGTACGAAAGCAATTTCAATGGTTATTTGCTCGATAATTTGGTTAATGACCATTTTAACTCGTTCTGATTGTTATTAACAGAAGCGCTGCCATCTGCATTCGTTTTGCGTTTACCTCTACATAAATCGGTTGCTATATCATAGGCTAACGACGCTACGATCAATTTAGACATCGGAATTTGCTTTAGTGGACTTTCATAAATGTATGGACTAAGCTAGTTTTCAGGGTTCCGTACCCAAAGGGTAAAACGCGACCCTATTACTCCGCTGTCCGTCCGTCTGTCACCAGGCTGTATCTCATGAACCGTGATAGTTAGACAGTTGAAATTTTCACAGATGATGTATTTCTGTTGCCGCTATAACAACAAATACTAAAGAACAGAATAAAATAAATGTTTTAGGGGGCTCCCGTACAACAAACTTGATTTTTTTGGCCCTTTTTGTAGATGGGTGATTATTCGAAAAAAATTAGCAAAAAATAAGAACGTCATTATCATCATCCCAAAGTTCTAAATGCAGATGTTTCCAACTTCAATTATAATAATGAAAAATCAAACTATACCGCTGCCGTCAAGCAATAAGACAATAATAAAAACAATCTGAAACTAATATTAATGTTAACAACGAAGGAAAACAATGATTTGTTATTTTTTTTTAAGGACGTTCGTATATTCACCCAGGTAATGGGTACGGACCCCTTCGTGTGTGACTGCGACTCGCACTTGGCCGGTATTTTGCATTTCCAAGAATGGAACCTCAGAGGCTGATTACATATTTTTAGGTCCGTATTACAGAACGAAACTCAAGCACTGATCTCTCTTTAAAACTAGTTTTAAGTCGAGTTTTAATTTTAGAATGTTCCTCAAGCATAGATTCATTGATCATAGTTCAGCCGAGTGTTGCTTTATTCTAGATCATTACTCAGATGTAAATTAAGGTTTAAGCAGAGATTTGATCTGTGATCTCGCAAGTGTGGTCGACACCGCGCTTGAGCAGAGATCTGCTTGTCAGTTTGTCAAATAATGTGCTGTTGAATTGGAGTTTATAAACAAAATGGATATTTTTGAAGAAATTGATTATCACTTTTTTAAATAAAACTTATTTCTAAATGGAAACTGCTTTGTTAAAAATTATTATTTTCACTAATAATTTGGTTTTAAACTAAAATCTTATTTTGCGTAAATTGAAACAGAATTGGCGAAAAAAATAAAACGTAAACGAAAACAGCCTAATTAATCTTTTAATTAATCTTAATTTAAATGCATAGACAAGACATAAATTCTCTGCTTGAGGCGCGATTTGAATCTCGATTCAGCAGTTCAGCTGAGTGTAGTTTGATTACCTACTGTTCTGCAATAAGACCGATCCTCAAGTACAGATTCTATGTTTAAACTATGATCAAGTGAAACTGGACTTGAGTAGCGTTCTGTAATACGGACCTTAGAGTATCTTCATTCATAAGTCGTGTAACAAGAAGGACCGCCACAACTCTATTTTATTTCACTCCAAACGTCATGAAAATACGAAAAGAGAATTGTCAAAAAAAATCGCTCCCCAAAGTGTATTTCACACGTGTGTCTATGCAGGTTTATTTGATTCAGGACGTTGCATTCTGTGCTTGCATTCGCTAGGATTTTTCTAGAAAATATGCTCTTTCAATATTGAGTGTTCGAAGTCGTCTGTATTGAGACTATATTATTGTGTCCGTGTGTTGAATAAAGGAATTTGATTTTGATATTCGTGACTTTATAACTTTTGTTGGGTTGCTCTCGATCTTGGGAAATATTGAAGATTTTCGTCGCGTTCTCTGAATATCTCTGTTTTGTTTTGAGTAGGAGTTTTGTATGGATATTACATACTGATTTTCTTGTCTGTCTACGAGCTGGCTACACCATAACACAGAATTGTAACTCTCATGAATCGCTTTGGTGATAGAATTAATATTTGTGTACATATTACACCGCATCCTAAAACCTATTCACTTCAACAACCATAGATATAAAAATCTATTTTTGAGGTTGATGTCAAAACTAACTTCATGATGTCTCATTTGCGCTACAGCAGCATGCGTAACTTCCGGAACAATGATTTTACCCACAATGCGCCTAAAAGAGAAGGATGTTGACGCCATGTAGGACGTTGATTCAGTAGTCATTGTACCGATAGTAGTTACGGGCAATGACTTAATGGCTAAGAGCCTCGATCAACATCTCTCTCGTTGGGTGGCTGGATCAAGGACCTGGTATAGAAAGCAGTACTCCTAGACACAGCGTAGGAGAACTTGTTAGGAAGTTCTTCTCTCTGAGGCTCTGATGACCGGTAGATTGGACCCTGCTTCCAATGCCAGATATATTTTTTGAATATTTTTTACTGATTTTAATTTTTTATAGAAATATTCAAAATGTAAGTAACAAGTAGGTATGTTTAGAAATGCATAAAGGGAATTTTAATAATGATTATTCTAAAAATAGTGTCGGTGTGATACCTAATGACCAAGGTTTGTACAATAACTACGTAATAATGACAAATAACTTCTACACAAAAACACAAAAAAATATAGGTTCAGGGGGCCTAAAATCGAACTACGAAGTTTCGGCTCACTTATCGCACGTTTTCCAACCACGGAAGTGTTCCCGATCCGACGAACGATTCGATGTTCGGGATTTGACATTTTGTCTTTCGTTCACCCTACACCCAAATGTTAATTGACATCCAGTAGTTCGTTATTTGAGAATACTTTGACCGTATTTATATAAATTCGATGTTCATCGTTGTTTCGATCCGAAAATTCGACGTTAGTTTTTCGGATTAAGCATCCAGGACCATTTTCGTGTTCATCTAAAAAAGTTTGTGCTACAAAATAGTAAGGGGCCACAATAGTGGGGCGTTTGTTTGTTTGTGCGTTCCTATTCGTTACTGTTACGATACTTTTTGTTTCCGTCGCGTTACTTTTTGTTTCTTTATGTTGGTCACGCGGTTGGACATGCGATGCGCAACGGCCACTACAATAAAAGGTTTAGTTGTGGTAGGTTTGGTTCAGACGGGGCAGCAAGTTGTGGTATGATTATTGTGGATTACATTCTAGAGTTCAACCTTTCTATATCTTCTTCGTTTTCTATTCGTATGTGTACCTATGTCTATTAACTAACCTCATTACGATTAGCTTTTTTTTTTTTTATTACATACGTTACTCTCAAGATATCTTTATCTTATTATACAGTGATTTTCTTTGTAATGTGTTTTGATGACAATTAACCATGTCAGTTGTTTTATACAGGGTGGAATCGTTAAGTGTCAACAGGCGATTATTCCGTCAGTTTAGTAAATATTTCAGAACTTATGGCTAATATCAAAACTAGGCCGCTTAGTAACTAAAATAACATAAATATTTTTGAAAGAATAACCGCCATAATTCGAGAATTTGATTTTACCTACTGCCGTACATTTAGTACGACATTTTTGTTCATAAGATATTCAAGAAGCTTATAATTTTTTTGCATTTTATTTTCGTGCTAATTTTTTTACTGAATGACGGGATTAATAATAACTCAATAAAAAATGGATAACATTTCTTTCTTGTAATTGAAAACATCGGCAACATTTTTGATTTAAACTTTTAATCAATTGAACTGGCTGAAAACGAAAAATAACAAGTTACTAAAACAAAAAAACTGCGGAAGAAGCCATTAGATCAAAATTAAAAAAAAAAAAAAAACAGGAACAATCCTATGGATTTTTTATTTAATTTATAAAAAAATACACTTAGGGCCAATTTCACCGACCAAATAAAACGTGATCAACTGAGCATAAACGGCGATTTAATGTTAATCTAAGTTTAAGATTTGTTTTGGCATTTCACCGACAGTATTTAAACTAGTTTAGTGCTAAACGCAGTTACTGCACTGAACGCCCAATTTTGACCGTTTAGCGATCTTAAACGCGATTAAGGAACATCTGGCACAAGCAAAAACTGACCTGCGGATCTTTTTTTAAAATGTATTGTGTATGGGTAGATTCGTCCTGACCCGTTTATTAGAAAAGGCCAGATGTCTCCTATTAACAAGAAAAGGGATATTTCGGCAAAATCGTATATTTTTCTATTAAATATCAAAAAATTGGTTTTGATATCCAAAAACTATCACATCGATGCATAATCACATAATATGTTCAGATATATAATAAAAAGAGTTTACTATTTTTTTTCATTTCCACTAAATTACGTGCACTGCAAATCAGAAAAATACAGCCACGCAAAACGAACAGTATAATTAAGCTCACTTTACGAAGTTAACATGACATTAATATTTATAGCCAAAGAAATACGTTTTGTTACACGTATTTTTACCCAAATATTACTATCTTTTTGTCAAGTTTCGATGCAAGGACAAAACGCAACGCGACGTTGCCGTTCTGAAATACCATAATCTCGGTTTTCGTAAACGCGATCAACGGGACGGCCGTTTTGCTCTGTGAAATGCAGTTGATTTTAATCGAGATCAAATCTTGATACTAAACTCAGTTAGTATAAACGCAGTTTTACTGAACGGAGTTTTGGAGACGATCGGTGAAATTGGCCCTTAATTCCTTTATAGCGTAGGCAGAGGAGTTCTGTTATACAGCCACAAGTTCGTCATGACAGTATTTAGCGCCATGTAATAAGGAACATTGTCATTGAGCTATTAGTATTTTTATAAGATAAACAACCTGGTTGCAATATTATTATTATTTTTATTTTTTTGAACCGAATAAACATTTTATTATTTATTTATTTATTTATTTATTAGACATGAAAATAATAGGCTATCGCATTACGTAGGCAATCTGGAACTACAAAATCTGTCTGTTTTTTGTTCGAAATCCTGAGTTATATTTAGGTAGTGCTTAGGAATCTATTGATATGAAGCTTTATTACAGAGATGACTAAGATCTAAGATAGACCGAAATCGAGTAAGGCTAACTCCGCCGCCATATTAACAGTAAGGAAGAGAGAGATTACGTAAGCATGATTGGTATGATTAGTTGAAAGAAATTCTCATACTGAATGTATGGAGGGAGCAAAAAACAAAATTTTCAATATCTGGCTTTTATTTTTCCTGAAGTTATTTATTTTATTTTATTTTCCATGTAGCCTAGTTTTGATAATAGCCTTAACTTTTTAAATATCTCTTAAATTGACGAAAAAATCGTCTGTTGACACTTAACGATTCCACCCTGTATAGTTTAGCGTCCTTTTACCTTTTGTAAATGTGAGAGCTTTGTAGACTTGCTAGATGCCTGGATACCTAGTTAATTTGTGACCATATTTTTCATTTTGTTTTTTTTTTGTGTGGTTCCTGGTCTTAAGTCTACTTTGCTCTCTCATAACTATTCTAAGTCATAACTGTACCCACTCAAACTGTTAAAGATATGGATTTTAAAAGAGTAATCATGGAGTTTCTTGCCGGCTCTTCTCCATAGGAAACGACTAATTGGAACCGTGCACCTAAATTCGACTTTTCATAAGCGCCTGTCTGTGGTTTATGTGAAATAAAAACTTTTGATTTGATTCCTATCGTTTATATCTTCTTCCACTGTTCGATATAGGCAGTTCCGTCTTTACCCGTCCCCCGGCCTGGCCCCGAAATTCCGAAACTCAGTGCTTTTGTATTTTTCATCTAACAAATTAATTTAAAATAACATATTGATTTCTTAGTTCAACGCATCTTTAACAAAGCATCCAGATAGCCAGGGTTGCTCAGCAAAAGTTTGCTTAGCAGAAGTTTCCTTTAATTTGAGACAAAGTGCTGCTAGCTTCAAACTTTCAAATGTTTCACAAGTTGGCGCCAATCTAATAACCAATAAAGTCACTCAACAAAAAGTACATTATGAAGTTTTCATTCACGTTTGTTTGGCATTCTAAAAGGGCCCCTAAACTCTGGGTGCTCGAGGGCCCCTACATTGCCTAAGACGGCCATGGATATAGGCCTCTCCTAAGCATCACCACATTGCCCTGTTCTGAGCTTCTCGCATCCAGCGGATTTCCGCAACCTTCACCAGGTCATCGGTCCATCTTGTAGGAGGCCTGCATACGCTGCGCAATGGACGTCTTTCGGCTGAATGATGATGATGATAATCTCAATCAATATTTCATTGATGATAATCTTCTTCTATTTAGTAGAAATAAATCAGAGAACAGAGCATTTGTATTATAAACTTGCCTTGAATAGCTTTTTCACACAGCAGCGTTTAAGTGTTGTATACCAATACACATTCTTTTTATTCCTTACATGTCTGTCATTCATTCATCAGAAAGCGAATACAGAGCGAGTTCGCACAAGCAGACTGTGGTCAAGGCTACAGTCTGTGACTCTGTGAGTCTGTGTCTACCCTGTGAGTTCGCGCAAACAGACTGTAGCCATGACCACAGTCTGTTTGCGCGAACTCACAGGGTTCTTTTTACCCGACTGCGCGACAGCAAAGACAGGGTTATGTTTTTCACGCGTATCTATCTATGTTATGATTTGATAGCGTGATTTTTTTGAACAGTCGGCATTGCCCAGCCTGTCTGACTAAGACCTGAATCCTGATTATTCAGAGCAGAGGTCCGTGCCCATCAGTAGGACAGTCTTCTTCTATCGTATCGGCACGAGCTATATGAGAATAGGTCATGTCGTGGTGAAAATATTAGCCAGTCAGCAAGGTTGGTAGCGGAGCTGACTGTCCAGGGGCTGCAGTCTCGACATGTATCGCTATCACTTATCGACCGAAATCGGTAGTTAAGTGATAGTGATGTATCGAGTCAGTTTAACTATAGATAGGTGATTGTGTCATCGAGTTATAGAATTGAAGTATTCGAATGCTCGCAACTCGAGTAAAGATTTCGATTATTCATAGTAGGTACGCGAATACTGAACCGAGTACTTAAATCGCGACCCTATGTTGTTGCCCATAAAGTCAATTCGTCGGGACCCCTCTCTTCCAAAAAATGCAGGTTGTTGTTGTGTACCTGTTTGTTTTTGTTGTGATTGCGAGAGTTTGATGGCCAAGTTGCGTTTTAAGAATTATTGGTGCGTACTAATCCGAAAGGGTGTTAAAGTACACATAATAATGAATAACTTTTATTCTACCAATTTCCCTAAAAGTACCTAAATACTTTAAAAGAGAAATAGCTGTTCAAAAATTTCACAAAAATACGCTAAAATCTATCTATCCTCAGTTATAACATTGAAACATTTTAGGTCATATTTGGGGTCACCAAATAGAAGCTCCTTTTTCTGATTTCGTAACTGAAGCAGGAATGTTGAATTTTTGAAAAAACTAAAAAAACATTCATTTCCATGCAAAATGCTAGAATTTTTAAATTTTAACATTTGCTTTAAAACTGTCATCAGTGATACTTTAAGTGGCTTGCGGATTAGTACCCCCTTTCCAACTAACCTTGTATATTAACATTAAAGTGACATTCGTTTCGAAGTGATTGATCTGTTGAGTGTTGGACAGTGGTAATAAGTATCGTAAATTTGCTTTTCTAAATAGTTAATTGAATTGATTTAATTTTGGCCCCTAGAAAACAAAAAGAGAATTTGTTTATGATTATACAGTATATCCGACAGTAAGTATATGATTTCTAATTATTTAAAATGTTTAAGTACTTTAATTTTTATTGACTGATCAATAAAACTGATTTATATTTTATGAGCCATATTTTGTATTATTGCTTGTGTTTTTGGAAGTGAGAAACATTAGAGTAGTTGAATCCTATGAAGTACTTGAGTACCTGACGCAGTACTCGCATCTAGATTCGAGTCAGTGACTCGAGTTTTGACTCGATTCTCTTTTTAACGAGTACTAATTTATTCAAATACCATAAATGGGCAATCGGCACATCACTACATAAGTCATAATGACAATTATTCTATCAATTTTTATCAGAAACGTAGCGAATTCAACTGTCAAGTTTACGATTTAACGTCATTTTAGCGAATAACTTTGCGAGCAAATTGGAAAGCCCGCAAAGTATTCATTACGATCGATAAGTTGTGCAAGAGATTTTTTATTTAAAAATAAACGTTCATCTGCTTTTATGGTGTTGTAGTTGTAGCAGTAGTCTTAGGCTTTATCGGGTATCAAAGGAGATGTTTAACAAGCTCGTAAATAAAATAAAGAAATAACGTTTATTAGCAACCAAAATGAACTACGACCATCTCTTCAAAGATTTTCCACGAAATCACAAGCCAGTGCCTCTGTTTATTATATTTTATTGAGCCGTTTCAAATATTGTTCAGCTCTGCAGCAACTTCCTTACACGCCAACTCAAAATTCACCTTTCCTTGTTGAACGGTAAATCATCTTCTGGCTAAAAACGGCCGAGCATCTTATTTAGCCAGCAACGCTTCTATATGGTTACTTGAAGGACGTGTTGTACGTCTACGTCTAAAACATGAATACAAACGTAAACATTATTAAGGTACAAAGTGTACAACAAACGAAATTATAGGGCGCTTTAATTAAAAGACGGTTGGTGTCGGACTGCAATCGTGCCCCGCAGCCAATGATATTTTTTTTGTATATAATATCATTTGCCGCTGCAGTGTCATGTGGATGTCGTGCTGCGGACGGGTGGTTGTGTTTTTTTATACAGTTGACGAGACGAGAGAGCAGTGCGCAGTCCGTACTGCCGCCGTGCGTGCACTGCACCGCACGACTGCAGTCCGACACCAACAGTTTAAATTTAAAGCGCCCAGACTTACAATAGGTGTGGCAGGTACTCACTTACTTTATTACATTCTACGACAACGCACCCGCGTGCTGCCGTGAGTCGGAGTGACTATCACCCATTGTCTGTTTTGTCTACTAACTAACTAATAACTACACTATAACAATTTACAATAATTAAAATTCTCAAAAAAGAGCACATGACACATTACAACAAAGTGACAATTGACAAATACTGTGGCATTTGCTAGTGTTGCAAGGAAGGAAATATTTATTTCCATCTATAAGGTGTTTTGTACTTCAAACGATACAGGAATGTAATTTCAATGTAAAATAGTTATTGAAATTATAGTTTTATGTAATTTATTTGTATTTTTATATTTTTAAATATTTATTAGGATAAAATCATCTTTACCAATCTTCCTTAAAATTTTGGGAGATTTTACAACAGGCATCATTTCCCTGTAAGAATACTGCACTATGAATACCATTTTTCGGAAGCTTACCGATCGCTATCTCATGTCGAGACTGCAGCCCCAGGGTGCGCCGGACGTACTTAAATATCGTCACTCGTGGAGGCTCTTTTCATGCACCCCAGTAGGACAGTAATGGGCTGGTTCTGTTATGTATATTATGACCAGAATTACCTACGTCTTGTTTCCATCTTCAGTTTGCTTTTTATACAATTATCAGTTTCAGAAGTCGGTGCAATTCCACGCTGAAACAAATTGGATGCACCGACTTATTTTATATGATAATTATTTTACTGCGTTTAGCTTTTTTTGAAGTCGGTTTTTACTTTTTTTAAAGTTATTTTTTTTAACTTTCTCCCGGCAACAACCTGTCAGCAGAAAAGTATACCCGCGTGAACCCGCCATTTTGTCCGTGCACCACGGTTATATCCGGCAATGAAAGTTTAGACACAAATAAATAGCGATACTGCGCAACTATTTCACAGCAGCGGCATGGCAGGAGCCTGTTCTACTGAACACGACCATCCAAGCTTTCGCGCGATACAGAGTTAAAATAAAAAAAAAACATTAGCCTGTAACTGTCCCACTGCTAGGCAAAGGCCTCTTCTCGTACAGAGAAGGAACGAGCATTGATCGCCATGCTTGCTCACTGCGGGTTGGCGATTTCAGACCATTAAAGTCCAGGTTTCCTCACGATGTTTTCCTTCACCGTATGTCAGTGGCGTCTTAGATTAACTAAGAAAGTACACATGAAATTGAAAAAAGTCACATTGGTACTTGCCTGGGTTTGAACCCGCAACCCGATGTTTAACAAGCGGGTCTGTAACCTCCGGGCCACCACGACATTCGACATTACAATACATTCGACGATACAGAGTTAGTTTATATATTTCATTAGGGGATAAACGTGCGACACATATCGCAAGGTAACCTATTCTTTGCTGGGAATTACAAACTTACGAGTAAGGACGTAAACACCAGTGGCGTAGGGTGAATTTTCTTAAAAGGGAAGCCGGACCAAAAAATGCTTACCTTGCTTAAGTGTGATGCGTGAATTCCAGTAACTACTCTTATCGAAAGGGAAGCCGATAGGAATCGAGTTGTATGGAGCCTTCGCTACTGCTAAAGACACTTAGCGTATCTTGCACCGCGTACTGCGCAAGATACGCGACGCAAAATACGCTTAGGTGTGGCTGTTGCCGACGAAAATACGCTGAATATACGAGTAGTTAACTTAATATAGATTGAAAGCAAAATGCGTGCGAATCTTCTAGGCCCTAAGTATAATGCTCGGCGTAATGACGTATAATACAGGCTGTACTATGCCATATCGAATGCCAAATCATCGAATATCAATTGATCGAACACTATAAATCGAATGTCCAAATAGTCGGACGTTCATTTATTTCATCGAATGGTTAATTAAGATAAAAAAAACTTATTTTTTTATGTAACCTTCTTAGGTGTTTTAGAAGTGATTTGCGGTCGTGGTAAGTGATCGTACTGTTAGGAGACCCACTACGCTTGTCTTTAAGAAAACTACAATTTTCTCAACACTTAGTTTATTAATAAAAAATAACTTTTTACAAATAGACTGCACTGACTTCCCTACTTTACTTATTTTTCAGAGTACCAGCTTATATGGAATTCAGATTCTAACTGCTTACCAAAAACTACGAAAAATAATTAAAACTAATTAGGTTAGCAAAACGCTAACTTGCATCTTTGAACACATCGAAAAATACGTGTTGACGTAAAGTGCTGATTGCAATTTAATTGCATAGTGACAAAGGTTATAACAGTACACTTACCATTATCGCAAGAAAAAAACGTATTTTTATTTTAATCAAGCTAAATCCCGTACGGGGTTAATGTATACTAGTTAGGTCATGTGGTTTTAAGGAATTACACGATTTCGTTTACACCCTATAAAACGTGTTACATTATTCCCCTTACAAAAGAAAAATGTTAATCAAGTAGTCTTTTATGGTTGTTGTCATTTACCTCTCAGAGGAAATTAGGTAAGAATGTAAATAACTTTCTGGGTAGTCTACTCTTTACTTTTATGTTTTCAGGGTTGCGTTTCAGTGATGATTTTATTTTATGACTAGCTGTGCCCGCGACTCCGTCCGCGTGGAAGTCGGAAAACAACATTGTGTCGCAGCAACTAAATAATCCATTTATTATAATAATAGACAAAGGTGTCCCACTAAGACACTTATATCTTTTGAACCATTTCTTTATGTAGAGTTTCAGCTCCTCTTGATTGACCGTAAAGATTCATAAAACCGTAATACTAAAAACGTGTTGCTTATTTCTATACATTTCCTTGCTAAAATGGATTATAATTGAATATTGATACTTTTATTGAAGATGTAACAAAACCATATCGCGATACAAAAATAGCTACAACGCCGTCTTGTTACAATCTGCGAACTAAATTATGATTTCATTCGACGTGTGGTAGGTATAGAAAAGAACTTTAAATATTAAAAAAAAAACTTATAGAAGACTTCATTTAATTTTAATAAGTTATAAATAGGTAGGTACTGCTTTCAAAAAGTCTGATCTGGAAATCGAACCAACACAAACGCGAAAAAACATCATCTATATTTTTATTTCACCAATCGATATGATCGCTCCAATAAACATAGTGCCTGAAATTGATGGAAGACCATAAAAACTAACATTAAGTACCTACCTAACTTAGGTACATTTCAATTCAAACACTTATTTGTTGTTACATCTTATTTCTTGCACTTCCTTAAATTTAAGACAGTGTGTTTGTTGGAGAGATTTGATCCTTATTATTGACCTTATAGATATCTATCAACAGGTGCCATAATATAATACCGGATGGTACATAAAGCTTTGTCAGTTCGATTCCCGGTTCAGGCAAAAAAATCAGTAAAAGGTAATTACTTACTTTAAAAAAAAATGAAATGAAGTTTCCTTTGAAAGAAATTTGCTATTTTTAATATTCCCTTCATGGCCACGTCTTTGGAACATTACCTAAAGCTTAAAAAACTCAATTAAATAAACTTAATAAAACGACGGCGACAGGCTTTGAATAAATCTGACAATAATGAACAAAATAAAATAAAATATAGAAAAACATTCCAAAAAGTGCATTGAGTAGATAGAATGATTACGAAATACTAAATTTCAACGAAAGCACTGGGTGAGCGCTTTCCTTGCAAATAATCATGGCCACCGATTTCAATTTGAATTTGGACCTTATTTTCGGCATCAGCATTCCCAAAAAGTATGAACATTCAATGAACAAAAATCCTACTATTAGTCTAGATCATGAATTAATTTTATTGTGAACAACAATAAGAAATTCACCTAATAAATTCTAAATAACAATATCTTCGTTTTTTTTTTTTGTAAAAGCTTAGTTCCTTCTTCATAAGGATAGCATTTCATTAAACCTTTCGTAGACTGAGAATAGGTACCAATTCAACAATGAATATTAGGTAATTTGTGGATTTATTCGTAGTAAAATATTTCCTCGCAACATTATTTGATACACGTAACGCCATCTATTGAAAATAAACTAATACATGCTAAGTTCTTCTAGAAAACTTAAAATTCGCATAACTTTTGATTGCGTGAACCGATTGCGATGAAACAAAAACCATATGTTACTTAGAGATAAGCACAATATATGTTTATAAAAGTCAACAGCATTGGGTCAGTTATTTTTACGTGATGCTTGAACAAACAAACAGATAAACAGACAAACAGACAAACCAACAAACAGAAGAAACAAAATACAAAAATGGGTTCTTTTGGTTATTTTTTAACACCCCAACCATGTTTTTTCAAAATATTTGCTATGTACAGATACGCAAAGTCTACAGATTTGATAAATGTATAGAAGATATTGATTATTTGCATATCTTTTGAATGCGTGAACCGATTGCGATGAAACAAAAAAAAATATGTTACTTGGAGATAAGCACAATATATGTTTATAAAAGTCAACAGCATTGGGTCAGCTCTTTTTACGTGATGCTTGCATAAACATGCAAACATATGTTTAATCTTTACTTCCCTAGATGGCGTTGGCGTCGAATTAGATCGCGCTATGGTTTCGTTACCGCGCGATTTATAAGTTCTAGACAAAAATTTCTTAGTTAGTTCTAAACCACGATTTTATTATATGTATAGATTTGTGCAATTTTTTTTTGGGTTTTCTTTTATTTTAAAATATTGCCAATAGAATCTTTACAAGGGACCTTTTAATCCCATTTCGGCTTTAGGGTTATTTTTTTAACACGTTGTATATTATTAAACACAAACTACAATATTATTGTAAGCCAACTTGTTGTTAAACAGCTATGGCGGCTCACCGGATATATTTAATCGTGTGTCAGTCAACTTGATGTTCGCTGACACTCAATTTATCTAGCTCCGGGCTATTCTGACACCAGTGACACTCAGATTATACTGCGGAAAATCTCGTCATTGTGCCTGCAAGGATTGTGGGATCATATTAACTAGTAAATTTTATTAATTAATTTAAAAAAATATGATAAGTAGAGGAGCTCGTGGCTAAATAATTACAGCCGCATAGACCGATCTTCCGGGTTAAGCCACACTTGCCGAGGTTGGTCTGTGGATGGGTGACCATTTACCATAGCGAGTTTCCTCCGTGCCTCGGAAAGCACGTAAAGCCGTTGGTCCCGGCTGTCATTTGTAGATCTTTGACAGTCGTTACTGTTGGTCAGAAGCCAGAAAGTCTGACAACCAGTCTTACCTAGAGTATCGTATTACCCAGTTACTGGGTTGTGGAGGTCTGATAGGCAGTCGCTCCATGTAAAATACTGATATTCAGCTGCATCCGGTTCGACTGGAAGCCGACCCCAACATAGTTGGGAAAAGGCTAGGCAGATGAGGATAAGTAACCCTCCATTGCAGGGGACCAATTTGACCAACAAAATTGTTGCCAAACGCAAACGAACTGCAACCGTCAGTCAGTTTTTGTTTACGAAAACTGCCAACCGTCGGTCCAGAGTGTCATACAAATTCCTACAACAATCGTTACTAGTATGAAGCCCGAAAGTCTGACAGCCGGTCTAAGCTAAGGATATTGCCATTACCCAATAACTGGGTTGCAGAGGTCTGATAGCAGTCGCTCCGTGTAAAATACTGGTATTCAGCCGCATCTGGTTAGACTGGAAGCTGACCCCAACATAGTTGGGAAAGGGAAAAGGAGAAGCATAACTTCCCTGAACGGACACTTTCACAAGAAGTTACTACTCTACTCTACTCTACTACTACTACCATGGCTCTAAAGCCTGGTGTAAACGGGTCGAGTTAACGCTAGAGTCAACTAGCGTAATACTCTACCAATTCCAAATACTCTACCAGTTTCAGTAGAGTAACTGTATACACTTTTTCCTATTTACTACCTACCTACTGCTTACTTAGTACCTACCTTCAGAAACAAAATCGAAATAGTAATAAAAAGTTAAAACCATTTTCATGCATTCTTAGTAAAATACAATTTAACAGTTTAAGTTAGAAATAAATTACTCATTAGCCTAATTATAAGGCTAGATTGTAATGAGATTAGGGCGCATCGTCATGAAGCGCACTAAGATAGGACAAAAAAAAAATCATGCATGCGGTAAACAAATGAAGAATATGGACATACTGAGATAATTTCTTTTTTTTTTAAATATCAAAATTTTCTTTCATAAGCACCTTCTCCTGACAATTCAAAATGTAAACAAAAAAAAAATTTGCGAAATCGGTCCCGGCGCTCACGCGTGATGCCGTTACCAAGGGAAATAGGGATTCATTTTTATATGTACAGGGCGTCCCACGACTTTGCCACATGGAGGGGAAGTACCTTAAATACTGTAGATAGAAAAATTTACTGAATGAAGACTTCATTTTTATTTTAAAAACAATAGGAACTGCATTCAAAGAATTTTAAATAATCACCTGTCTGAACCGGGAATCGAACCCGCTAAATGTGAAAACAAAAAAAAAAAAAAAAAATTGTACTAATCGAAAGACTCGATCAAATACATTTATTTCTTCTAACTAACATAGCATCTAAAGTAAAAGGAACACCATGAAATTTAACATTTAATTTAAAATTTTGTTCAAAATAATGAATAGCATTTTCTCTGACTATGTCGTGCTTAAACAACTGACTTTATGTACTACTTTCTGCTTTATTACTATTTCGAAGTATTATTTCAAATATTCATCATGAAAAATTAATTAATTAACGATAAGCGAGATTATTAAAAGAGTTACAATATGTATACAATAGAAAGAGACACATTTTGAGCATTTAATAAATTAAATTGATTGTAAGTTGCACAGTTAAACGTGTCTTAATATTTCAAATACATGTTAAATTTCATGGTGTTCCTTTTATTTTAGATGCTATGCTATTTAGAAGAAATAAATGTGTCTGATCGAGCCTTTCGATTAGTACAATAAAAATTACAGTTTTTTTTGTTTTCACATTTAGCGAGTTCGATTCCCGGTTCAGACAGGTGATTATTTAAAATTCTTGGAATGCAGTTCCTATTGTTTTCAAAATAAAAATGAAGTCTTCATTCAGTAAATTTTTCTATCTACAGTATTTAAGGTACTTCCCCTCCATGTGGCAAAGTCGTGGGACGCCCTGTATATAGATTAGTAGAGTAACTAGTGTTTCTTAGAACGCCACGTACGTCGCTCAAATATCATCCGGGAAAAAAGAAAACGCCATGAACGGCTCGAGCAGTAAGTTTACTATACGTAGGTATACATGGGTCGAGTAGGCGGTAAAGTGTACGGTAGAGTAGAGTGTGCGCGGTGGTGGGGGAAGGCAAGTGGTAGAGTAGCTTGCCCGCGGGGCTAGTCACTCTACTCTTTCAAGTTTTAGTACTCTACTTTATATACAGTTTTAGTTTATTCCTTATTTCTTGCGTAGTTTTTTTCTTTTTAATTTGAATTTATTTATATCTTTTTACTTGCTGCACCCGTGGACGTCATCATGTCAACGCCGGCTGTCGCTGAAAACCAGCGCTGTGGCTCCGTCTCGTGAGTCATAGCATTATGCTGAGCGATGGCCGTTTTGCGCGGATGTGACGCATATTTTTCCCAATAACTTCTTTTTTGGTTTTGTGTACAGTTTTATTTTATTTTTGTGCGTCATGTCGGCGCGAATAAAATATTTTTCTTTCTTTCTTTTTCTTTCTTTACTCTGTCAATGCTGTCTACATTGGTATAGTTAGTACTCTACCGTGATACTATACCGTTTACTCTACCCGTATATACCAGGCTTAAAGTTTAATTTACTACAGATACAAAAGAGCTTTTGTAAATGAATGGCTTCAACCAAAGTACTCCAAAGTGATGAAAGAGTCATAGTGTACAGTACAGGTGTTGTTCAGAATTCACTGGACAGAGCTGAACAATGGCTAGTTGTCGGTGTAGTGTCGCGTAAATAAACGGAGTGACCGCGCCCGCCGAATCGAATGCATAATCGATATTCGAATAGCGAAGCCGTAGACTCAGGGTTGGCACGAGGACTGAAGATTAATTATTTACACAGAGTGTATCGTAAATAGTGGTCCAACGTTAAGGGGTCGACACACCGTGTATTCAGCTATCACACACCACAATTTGAACCATTTTTTACCATAAGCAGCTGTTTTTTTTTAGCTCCTCGTTTTACTAATTTAGCTGTAATTTCAACCCAATACATTATTTTCCTATTTTGCTTTTTGTTTATAACTGCTGAATACAGTGCATATGCAAGTAATTTAAAATATTTAATTACATTTTTCGAATAAAATAAAATAATGTTTTATTCTGAGACCTATGGTAAAAAAATCTAATTGTGGTACCTATGTGATAGCTGAATGTATCGCGTATCGACCCCATAACGTTGGACCACTATTTACGATACACGCTGTATATGCTTGTTTAGTTGGTGGTCCAAACTTCTTCACAGTTTCTTCTTCACAGCAAAAACACTAGGAAGCGGTGAAGGGTGAGCGCTTTTGGAGGCTGTCTTATATGTAATATTGACGTTCAAAAATAACAAGTAATTCTAGTCTGTTTTGATGAGGTTTGAAGTTTTGAAAATTAGTGGGTTTTTTTTTTGTGTGCGTCTTGTTTCTCTTTTGTACTGCGTCTGATCCAAATCCAAGGAAACTTTGTTGTAGAACTATGATATTGGAATCAAGTGTATTGCACAAGCGTTCATACAAATAGTACTACACTGTCTACAACTACATATTTCGAATTTCAGATCATATTTTCTCAGATTTGAATCGGACGCAGCGCACAACCGAACTAAAACCCTTATTAATTAACAGCTCTCATTTTAGAGAACCCTCGCGTAGTTTAAAATGACGAATATAAAATTAGTGTGTCTCGTGTACTGCCGGACTTAAAGAATAGTTACCCCATCTCTTCCCGTGGGTGTCGTAAAAGGCGACTAAGGGATTCACTAGAGGATGGACAGCAGCGTTCTCTGAGTAATTTAACAACCACACTGCGATCGCCAACCCGTCTGCTAAGCGTGGCGATTACGGCAACCCCCCCTCCCTTTTGGGGGAGGCCTATGTCCAGCAGTGGACGTCTTTCGGCTGAATGATGATTAAAAAATATACAGGGTGTGGCGTAAATAGTGGTCCAACGTTAAGGGGTCGATACTCGATACGCTATATATTCAGCTATCACATACCACATTTTGAACAATTTTTTACCTTGTCTCCGAAAAAACATTTTTTTTTTCGAGAACGTAACTCCTCGCGTTACTAATTTGGCTGTAATTTCAATAAAAATCATTATTTTCCTATTTACCTGCATATAATAGCACGTGTATTCGCAGTTATAAACAAAAAACAAAATAGGGAAATAATGTATTTGGTTGAAATTACAGCCAAATTAGTAATAAGAGGAGATAAATTTTAAAAAAACAGCTGTGGTAAAAAATGGTTCAAATTGTGGTATTTGATAGCTGTATATACGCTGTGTCGACCCCTTAATGTTGGACCACTATTTACACCACATATTCTGTATTGTTGTCAAATATACGAATTCTTTGTTGGAAGATTGGAAGAAGTTGCAAGATCTCTCAAATGAGAGCTGTTTAGATATTAATACGGGCCTTAGCGTCAACTCAAAGAGTTGTATGATGTTCATTAAGTTTTTCTCATTATTCTAGACTCGTTATTTAAAACTTCCCAGCCGTGGTTTTATAATGACATTTCTTGCAAAAGAGTAAAACATGTTTTTTGTAGTGTGTTTTTTTCTTATGTCATACATAATAGAGACAAATAGATTTACTATTATTCTTGTGTAATTCTTATAGTATGAGTATTATGGAACTAGGCTACGATGTAATTATTCCTCTCCCACTTATATTAAAAGTAAAACTTTCAATGTTTGCTAGTTATTCAAACTTGGTATTTGGATAAAATTTTGGGTGTATTTTAAATTGGCACGTAGTCGTAGCTTCATTCATTTCTAGCCTGCGTCATCCCACTGCTGGGCAAAGGCCTCTCTCCCCATGACTTCCAGTTTCTTCGATCCAGAGCTAAAGAGGACCACTGGTCATTGGTTCTGTCTAGCTCGTCCCGCCATCTTCTTTGAGATCTGCCGCGACGCCTTCTGGCTGTGTCAGGGCTCCATAAACTGGTTATTTTGGCCCACAGCTCATTGGGCATGCGGCACACGTGGCCGGCCCAGGCCCACTTCAGCTTAGCGGCTTTTTGAGCAACGTCAGCAATTTATGTTTTGGGGCGCAGTGTGGTGTTGCGTACATGGTCCGTTAGCTTGACGCCTAGAATGCTGCGCTCCATAGCACGTTGGTAGACCTTGAGTTTGGACTTTTGAATGTTTGTCAAAGACCAAGTCTGGGATCCATAGGAGAATGCACATGTCCATGATTTTACGCTTGAACGAAAAAGGAAGACTTCCATAAGCTCAGTCGTAGCATACATAATTTTATTTGCTTTCAGCAACAGTAAAACTATCATTCATTATTTCGTGAAAATAAATATTTGATGGGGCGCATTGAACAGTCTCCACAAGTGAGGATGCCCGGCGCAAGCAGGGCAGTTAGACTCGCTACCAACTTAGCAGACTTGCTAATCTTTTTACTATGACCTGAGCTATTTCTGAAGAAGAAGAATAATTGATAGGACGACGTGAAGTGAGTTTCAAACTAAAGCAACAACTTAATTTGACCTTTGTGTCAACCCTACTTGAGCGGTAAAAGCCGCTCCGTGTTTGAGCCTAAACACGGCACAGCTCTAAAATATCACAACACTGCACAATTAGTGGCTCGATTATCTATTACCCCATCGATTCCGTGTTGTCTTGTGTGTTGTAATTTAAACTGGCGCCAATATGGGCTGGTTTACACTTTGAGGGCTATTACGACGCATTTGGAAAAGGGTTTGTTGTCGTTGGATTGCAAAAGGCTGCGTTGATAGCACATAAGTTATGCTTCAGATATTTTATACTCGACGGATTTTTTTAGAAACTGTACCTAATGTTTGAGGAGCGTGAAATTTAATACAATTTTCAAATAAGAACAAAAAAAAAACACTTTGGGCGCTTAGGTAAAATGGAATTTAGGTGCACGGTTCCAATTAGTCGCTTCCTTTGGAGAAGAGCCAGCAAGAAACTCCACGGTTACTCTTTTGAAATCAATATCTATAAAAATTGAGTAAATACAGTTATGATTTAGCATAGTTAACAGAGCAATGTAGTCCTGAGAGAAGGAATTTACAAAAAATAAAAAAAACACTGAATATAAGTCTAGGCAACTAGCAAGCCTAAGAAGTAAAAGGAAGCTAAACTATACTCGTATAAAAAAAGTGACATAATTAAGTGTCATCAAGACACATTTAAAAAAACATTGTATATTAAGATAAAGATATCATGAGAATAACGATAGTAATAAAAAGTAAGTTAATCGTAACGAGATGTAAATAGACATACCTACACATACGTCGTTAATGAGGTTCCAGAGAAGCCGCATGTGCAGAAGGAGTTAATGCCAAACGTACTTATTCTCAACGTAGTCTTTAGTCTTATAGAATGTTTTTAATACACAAATATATTATAAGTATAACATTATTTTAAATACACAATATTAAGTATATATTATGTACATACAGTGACAGCCCTGTAGTTGCGGTAAAATTTGCTACGCTCTGGCGTTTAACCACGGTTCGCTTCAGCGGCTAAACACGTTTTGGCTCTAAAATATACCTGCAATATAACTGCATGGATTTGCGGTCCTCACTGCGTTTAGAATAGCCCAATCACAGTCCTCTGAATAGAAGTGACGAAACAAAGGCTAAAACATCATAAGTGCTGATGTGCGTTTCACATAAAATGAATGAGAGCCAAACAGGAGAAGATTAACGATTACTCTGCCAGCCCTATAGTAATGGTTGCAACGACTACTCGCATGATACGAAGAACGATAAAACATGTTATTATTAAATGGTTAACAAATAACTTTTTCCCTTTTAAAAATTCTGGCTCCAAACCGTTTATTTTCTGCAATGCAACCAGCATGGATCGATCGTGAGGCTGGCGAGACATCCCCACAATCAATTGATGCCGGTTGCGTTCGCAGAAAGTAAATGGTTTGGCGCCAGATTTTTTTTAAAGTGAAACCCACTCGTTTTAGTTCGGGTGTAAAGGGTTATGTGGTAAGGTATATCAACGCCACCAGGCAGGATAGCTGGATCTATGTGTCATCCAAACCTGGTTAGTCCTCAGACTTAGCCGTCTAGGTAACACTAGTAAAAGGCATTACCTCCCTTTTTGAGAAGTATACAAGTAATAAATAAAATCCGTGTGGTGATGGGCTCGAATATAAAACTTCCTCACCGTACGCTGGAAATAGACGCGTGTTGTAAGATTCAACAAAACCCAGCACGATTGGTGGTAGAATCTATACGGTTCACCTGGGTAGCTACCTTCTGTACATTAAAGTCCAGCCCCAAGCAGTTTACTGTGTTCCGTCGTGTGTATGTGAGAGTCAGAGGGGTATAGGGGAATCTCTCTATATCTCTGTTACTTGGATTCGTGTGCTTAGACCCTGTCTGTGCTTACCATAAGGTGCGACTAGGGTCAAATAATTTAAGAAACCGGTCAAGTGCGAGTCGGATCGCGCACGAAGGGTTCCGTACCATTATCTATAAAAACGGCAAAAAAATCACGCATGTTGTATGGGAGCCCCCTTAAATATTTATTTTATTCTATTTTTTAGTATTTGTTGTTATAGCGGTAACAGAAACACATCATAAGTGAAAATTTCAACTGTCTAACTATCACGGTTCATGAGCAGGGGCCTAATTCTCCTAAAATAAATCTTGATAAATCACAACCGAACCAAGGCCGAACCGCTCGTTTAGACAGTTCTCAATTTCAAAAACTATCAAATTGTTTGACACAAAAAACAAAATCAATCGTTTTGAAAGTTTTCGAAAACAAAAACTGACTGACGGTTGTGGTTCGATTGCGTTAGGCAACAATTTATTTTAGGAGAATTAGGCCCCAGGGAGCGGAATTTTATGGCAAAACAATTGAAAGGTGACAGCTTCAATACTCGATAAAAAATAATGACTCGTCTCTATCACCTTTCAATTGTTTTGCGATAAGATTCCGCTCCCTGTTCATGAGATACAGCCTGGTAACAGACGGACAGACGGACGGACGGACGGACAGCGGATTCTTAGTTTTAGGGTCCCGTTTTACCTTGTGGATACGGAACCCGAAAAACAGTTACATTTTGTATATTTCATTCTAAATATTCCACTTATCGCTCGCACCAATTCAGTATAAACTATAATTTTGCATAAAATCACACGTTTGCAAATACAAAATCACTCTAAATGATATCTGCGCCATGCCTAGCTGCGCGTGAAAATTTATGCTCAACTACTTCTGCATAAATCACTGCGGCTGTATCGACGCGAGCTGTAATTGTCTCATCGTTCATAATCACGCTTTTAAATGAAGTTATTTTGTACTACCATTAACCAGGTTTATTTTAATGCAGGCTGTAATTATTACATTTAGGGCCTCGTTCACCATCTCTAAGTAAAGCGTTGATTAGTTACTTCCTAGTTAGCGTTAATTGGCAAGTAAAAGTTACGAGTATCTTTTGTCAATTTCACAAACAAAACTAACGGTTTGAGTAACAACTTACTGGTTAAGTGAATGAGGTAACAAAAAATACGTTACATTCATTCAATAATACGTCACTGGTACTCATCAACAGTCCTATCCAGATGCAAGCCAGATGTCAATTGTCATTTGTGGTATTTTTGTATCTGATTTGGAAAGTGTGTGTTTTTAATTTGTAACTTTATTTACCTAAATTTTTTAATTAATATGGATAAAGTTAAAAGAGATAAAGTGCAAACTTTTCTATATATGAGAGGGACATTTTGGTATCCCTTGTGCAGAAATAGCCTAATAAACAAACTAGCATAAGATCAGTTTCGTCTAGGTCCGTAAAATAATCAACACGGAATTTAAACACACGAATCCTAAGGTACTCGTTGCTTCGTAGACTGTTCTAATTCATCCAATTGATGATCAATCAAGTCAAATAAGTCCATTTTTATTAATACATTTTACAATAATCGGTGTTCTCTGATGAGTTCCTACACAAAATGACAACGGACAACTTTTAACTGTAAAGTAAGCACGCTAATTGCCAGATGTGGTGGCAAGTAAGTTACGGGTCGGTTAATGTTATGATTAGTGCTACTCGAACGTCGTGAAATTGACACATGTAGTTACGGATGACTTTTAACTGGCGGTTAGCTTACTCGACCCTTTACTTGAGGATGGTGAAAGAGCCCCTTAGGCGTGTGTTTTTAAACACGTTTTCACTCTAAGTTTAGCGCCTCACCATGCCGAGATTACGCAACCGAACTATTATGGCTATGTTTTTTATATTGGCGCTATTAAGCAGCGACGTAATTTCAGCCTGGTGTGTCCTGGGTAATTTAAAAAGAAATTGTGTCGCGTATTTCCGGCATTGTGTGGCGCTACACTAAGACGCTACTTTTCGCATACATTCTGCATTAGTTACTATGGCATATCGAATCGACTCTATAGATACAGTATGTCGCCACTCTGACCTATCACATGCCTCTTTTTCGACACAAACCTAACCTTACCTGCGACTAACTGCGCGGACCAGCACCGACAAACGCTGGCAGATCGGCGCCGGCAACCCGTTTTCTATGTGTATACGCACTAATGCAAAATGTGTGCGCAGAGGAGCTTCAACTGAGGAGGTAGCAACTGAGGAGGAACTTGATAGGTAGCAACTTGATGTTGTGCGTCGGGTCGTTGAGCTCCCTAAGATAGGGTTGAGCTACACGATGGCTGATGCATGCGTGCCATCTGTTGGGACAGGTCCTCTCAAACTGCTCTGGAACTTTCCTCAAAAGGCCAGTCCAGGCATTGCACTGCATTGTCCTCACACAAATATTTGCTACAGAAAATATGTCTGGACATTAAAAGAGACTTTGACCCCTGAGTTTGTTTCGGCCTTTCTTCTCAGAGGTAGTCAGATAGGAAACGCCGACGACATCTAGCTTTGAAAAATCAAACCGACATGTAAAAGTGATTTTTAACCGACTTCAAAAAGGAGGAGGTTCTCAATTCGGTTGTATTTTTTTTTTATTTTTTATGTGTGTTACCTCATATCTCCGTCATTTATGAACCGATTTGAAAAATTCTTTTTTTGTTCGAAAGGGCATACTTTCCGATTGGTCCCATTTAAATTTTGTTATGATTAGACCATGAACTTCAGAGATATGGAACGGAACTCCTCATCGGATCAAAGCAAAATTCTCAAATTACTAATATTGCTTTGTTTATATTTGTTGTTGGGAACTGACTACTAGAAAAGAGGAGGGGGTGCGTGTCCCCCCCTCCCCTCCTTTTGAATGTTTTCATTATATCGTGTAAGGTATCATTTGAAAGAACTTTTTATGCCCGACTACGTCAAAGCCAAAAAGAAGGGTTATGAAGGAGGGGGTTAAAATTATGACACTAAAACGTATTTAATAAAAAATAAACTTAAAAAAAAAGTAAAAACCGACTTCAAAGAAATACTAAAAGGAGTAAAATAATTACCATTATATAAAATTAACAGTTTCAGAAGTCGGTGCAACTCTACACTGAAGCAAATAGAAGCCACCGACTTCTGAAACTGTTAATTTTATATAATGGTAATTATTTTACTCCTTTTAGTATTTCTTTGAAGTCGGTTTTTACTTTTTTTTTAAGTTTATTTTTTATTAAATATCCAATTTGCAGAATAAACGATTTCATTTCATTTCTTCCGCACGCATCAGAAATTTCTTTTACTGTGCGGTCAGGTTTAAACCACACATTTCTAAACACGTTTCCACTCTAACACGCTGCCGCCGCGCACAGTTGTACGTGATTCACCTCATTCCCGGTGTATCGACGTGCCATAATTGTGTGGTTGCGGTGCCGACGCGCCGCTCCGTAATGATTCACAGTTCATTTGCTACGGCCATTTTATGCATCACTTGCTCTGTTATGATAGTTAATTGTTATAATAAAGGTATATTACAGCTAATTTTACCTATTGCACTTAATATTGATGTAGTAATATTCACACGACAGGGCTAGTTGGGGACTGTTCCTAATATTCCTATACTGCAGCAGAGAACCTCGATTGGTTTCGTATTTTGATTAATCTTTAAGCGTGGAGGTCCATCTGATTCTATTCTAAATACATACAGCATGGTAACTAACGAAAGGTATTCCCGTTAATACTATAGCGCCCATAAATACAAAAAAAACAGAAACAAAGAAAGAAGAATGATGTGATAAGAGAAAGTTGCAGTTTAAAAGATGATGTAGTGACAAAAATTGAAAGGAGTATGCTTCTGTGGTTTGGGCATGTTGAAAGATTGAGTGAACGGCAATTATTAACAAAAGGAATTTATAAGGCGAATGCCAGTGGAAACGCTAGTAGAGGACGCCCTAGAAGAACATACATTGATATTATTGGTGATGTTCTTCAAAAAGGACAGGTGCTAATTTCAACCGGCGTGCGTGTATAACAAGATGTATGACCGTGGACAAAGCGAAAGGAGTATGTAAGGATCGTAGCATGTGGCGTTCTACAGTTTCTGCCTACCCCCATGGGAAAAAGGCGTCAGTTTATGTATGCATGTAAGAAGAAAAAAAAAATATAGGTACGTAAAAGCAACGCTTAGGTACTGTACCTGCGTATTTGTCTATCAATGTGAAAAACACGGCAATGTCGATTTAATCTATCCATGCTACTATTTTGGGTTTAAAAAGGCCGTTCTATGTTCTATGTTGGTGGAAAACCCGTCAGCTGACGTATTTAAATAAGCGATCCGCGCTCACGTCTGGCTCCCATGCTCCACCTTTCACTGCATCAGCTGACGACCTTTCCACCAACATAGAGCCAGCTGACGTTTTTATTTATTCAAAATAGCATGTAAACTATCACCTGACAAATTTTCAAGTAAGAGGAAATCACTGAACGAAATTTTTTTTTTGCATGTTCATGTGACCAGTTGACGTATAATCCACCACGGTACGGCCAGCTGACTTTTTTTTTATCTTCGAATAATTGCGTTAACTATCAAATCAAATCAAATCAAATCAAAATCAAAATCATTTATTTGTCAAAACATAGGTAAAAGTTACAAACTTGATGGAAAATAAAATATTTAAGTAACACTATGTTTCACCGTGAAAGGTATACAAATATTTGGTACAAAATAAAGTATTTTAACATTAATATAATTAATTACTTTAGCATTCGTTACAATTATTACATTATTCAATTATTTATATTTTAAGGTAAATCACATAATAATTATTTTCATAACTTTATACTAAGTTTATAGATAGAAATATAACAAACAACTCTGACATCTGACATCAATTGCAATGTATACCTAATATTATAAACCATTTAATCTATCATCAAAATATTCCTTAACAGAGTAGTATGCTTTTTTAATAAAAAAATCGGAGAGCAGTTTTTTAAATTTGTCTAAATTATCTGTTTCTTTTATGGTTTTGGGAAGTTTATTAAAAAATTTTGGAGCCATACCCAGGAAACTCTTTGAATATAGGGCTGTTTTATGGGGTTTAATACGAAGTGTGTTCCTATGACGTTTACTATTAATAGTTTCAAATATGTTAAAATATTTTCTAACAAAATTAGCTACTTCGAAAATATATAAACATGGAAAGGTCAGTATATTAAGATCAATGAAATAAAGTTTACAACTATCGGTAACCTGCAACTGGCATATCGCTCGTATACACTTCTTTTGCGCTTTAAAGATTAATTCTCGATCTGGAGAGTTTCCCCAAAATATTATGCCATATCGTAATGTTGAAGAGACATATGCATGATAGGCTGTTATGACTGTTTCACGATTTGCAACTTTGTTAAGATTATATAGTGCATAGTGGTATTGGTTTATCTTTTTTGTTGTGTGTTCAATATGTTTACGCCATGTCATACCTTCGTCTAACCAAAGTCCTAGAAACTTTATGTGTTCTTTTTCGTCTATTCTTTTAGTTTTATAATGAATTTTAAGTTTTTGTTGTTTTATCCTTTGTTTGAATGACATAATATGTGTTTTATCTAAGTTAATTTTAAGATTATTATCATTTAGCCAGCTTATTATCTTACATAAATTTTGAGTAATGTCTGTTTCATATGAAATCTCATTTTGTCCAGTGAATAAAACTGTGCTGTCGTCAGCAAACAAGGTCATAGGGTGTTGGGTAATCTGGGGCATATCATTGATATAAACTAGGAATAGCAGTGGGCCGAGTACGCTTCCTTGCGGCACACCATAGTTCGTTTTCTTTTGTTGTGAAAAGTATGGTAGCTCAATATTAGTAAGTGGACAGATCTTTTTTATTTTAGTAATTTGCTTCCTATCTTTCAAATATGAATTTATTAGGTTTAATACATTACCACGAATTCCATATTTTTCCAGTTTAAGTGCTAGTATCCTTAAATCAACATAATCGAACGCCCTGGTCATGTCCATGAACAAGGCGGTTGTCGGTGCATGATTATCAATACCTGTGATCACCCCTTCAATGAACCCATAAATGGCCATATTTATGTTTTTACATTTCCTAAAACCATATTGTTCTTTTGCTAAAATGTTATTACTTTCTAAGTAAGAGTATAAGTTGTTATATATTACTTTCTCTATAATTTTTGAGAATATTGGAAGTAAAGCGATAGGCCTGTAGTTTTTTGGGTCGTGTTTGTCTTCCTTTTTGTATAACGGACTTATAATGGATACTTTTAAGCTACTAGGAAAAGTACCATTTTCTATGCATAGATTCACTACGTAACTTAGAATTGGAGAAATTTCAATGGCCACATACTTAACTACTTTTGTGATTATATCATCATTACCAGCACTATTAGTATTTTTTAACTTATTAATTATTTTATATATATCGTGAGGAATAGATGCAGGCATGAACATTGAGTTCGGTGTACTATTTATAGATGAAAAATTATGAGGATTATTACTAAGCCGATTTACAGGATGGACTTGATTGATATAATAGTTATTAAATTCTTCAGCAATTTTTTCAGGAGCGTATATATATTTATTATTAAAAATCATTTTTGTAATATTATCTCTAGGGGAATTATATTTATTGGTATTTATGACTTTCCACGTGGCTTTTGTTTTATTTTCGGCATTATTAATATAATAACTATTACGTGATTTCTGTGTTAAGTGAATTATTCTTTTTAATCGTTTAGTGTAGACTTTAAACTTCCTCTTATTTTCGGAAGTAGGGTGTAGTCTAGTATACCATAACATTTCTCGCTTACGTCTGCAGCACAATTTAATACCATTTGTGACCCAAGTAAGCTTCTTAATTATAGGAATTTTTATTTTTATTGTCGGAAAACAGAGATTGTAAAAAAGTTTAAATAATTCAATAAATTCATTATACGCCTCCTCTGGCTCTAGGCATTCATAAACACTATTAAAGCTGAGACTTCGAATGGCATTTTTAAATTTTATTTGGTTTTCCATGCAATAATCCCGTCTTAATAGAAACCAATGAGAGATAGTGTATGATTTTTTAACAGGGCATTTCAACACTTGTGCGGTATGATCCGATATTCCAAGCTCCATAATTTCGCCTTTACTGCCTCTTATGTTATGAATTATATTATCAATACACGTGCCACTCTGTAGCCGAGTAGGCTCGCGAATACTCAGGCGTAAGTTAAAATTTAATAATTTATTTTCGAATTCTGTAGAAAGACGAGTGTTTTTTAAAATATCTACGTTAAAATCGCCACATATCAAAAGTTTTTTTTTGTTATAACTACAAATCCTTTGTAACATACTCTCAAAGTTATAGAAAAAGCTAGTTACGACGTCTATGCTTACCTTCGGTGATCTATATATACAAATAATAATTATCCGGTGATCTATTAATTCGACACCACAACACTCCATAATGGTAGGGCAGGAATATTGTTTTAACTCGACAGTTTTATATTTAAGTTTATTGTTTATTAGTATACATGAACCCCCTTTTCTATTATTTCTGTTGGCATATGTTGCTAATTTAAAATTAGGTATGTTTAAATGGATGTCATCACCAGCCTTCATGTTATGTTCCGTTATGCAGACAACATCTATAGTTTTACCGATTTGCGATAGCTCATGTAAGTGGTAGGCCAATAAGTCAGATTTATTTATTAAGCCATTAATATTTTGATGTAATACCAATAAATAATTATATGAGAAAAAAATTACAATTATTCTGAATGTTAGAGTCAGAGTTATTGTTTGAATTATCATTTATAAGTGTATCTCTATTATCATTATCATTACATATCTTATTTGTATTATATACCATGTCAGTCTGAGTACACTTATTTATTAAATCTGTTTTTGGTTTATTATTTATTACATCAGTTTGTGTACATTTGTTCAGTGAATTTATTGTTAACTTGGACTTGAACTTGTGAGCAATTTTTTTATTATACAATTCATAATTCAGTTTATAATCTAAATGTAATACTTCTTTTAACAATGTTTTACAGATATTTAAGGTAAAATGTTTCTTAGAGGGTAAATGACTACTGTAGCCCATATCAATAAATGACACATTCATATGTCTTTTGCAAATGTATCTCACTAAATAATTTAATTTATCTTCATTCAAATTCTTGTTGTAGGGTATTTCTAACACTAAAATTTTTGGCTTTGATAAAGTGAGTAGACAGTTCCCAAAAGCAACTTCAAGCTGATGTGGGTCAGTATCATTTGTGCCACCTATTATTACAACAAAGTCATCTATAGTTAGTTCTGATAGAAACGTATTCGGTTGAAGAACGTTGTTTATTTTAGCTCCGGGCTTAAAAAAACAGGTAACTTTAAATGTAGGCCCCAAAAGTCGTTGCAAGATTTGACAAACGTGTCGTCCTTGTTGATCAGCAAATATAGCAACGTTTCTTATGTTATTCTTTACCTGTTTGTCAGGGATGGACCTAGATGTTGCTATATTTACCGTTGATGTATTTACCGTACTTTGTATTTGTGTTGTGTTCATACTGGCATTTCGCTCTAAGCATTTATCGTTGTTACAATATGGCAACGGGTCTTCGTTATTCGGTGTTTTAGTTCCCATTTTTTGGTAAGTAGATAAGTTTTCGCTCTTTGGAGATGATGTGGACGCAGGCCATTGTTGGGAACTAGTTATTAGAATATTTTCAGCATTATACATTTTGCTAGTCTTCAATTTTTGTGCCGATGAAGGTCTAGTAGTTTCGGTGTATGCTATTTTTTTATACATGTTTATTACGTCGTAGCATTTTTGTAGATCGTCTTTTATCTGTTTCATTTCATAGTGCAAGTTATCAATTTCGTTATTCGCCGATAGTAGTTTGGTATTCATTTCGTTTAATTTTTCCTTCACTTCTTCGCAGCAACTATTAGCGCCACCTAGTGAAGTATTGGCCAAACTAAATATTGTTGTGTCTAGTACTGTCGACTTGGAGATATCCTGCATTGACGTAGAACGCCTAATTTTACGAATCGTTATATTATCCATTTCCATAGTTTGTATTTCAATTTTATTCAAATCACAAAAAGTCGAGGTAATTACTTGGATTTGAAGACGTGACTTGTTATGTACCACCACTCAGCTTACGCCGCTACGCCACGGTATCGTTACGTCATGTGTCGAATTTATGGACTACTTCTTGAGATTAATAATGTTTGTTGTGGGTGTCTTTTAATTTGAAATTGTCAACCGTTTTTGCTGTTTTGTTTGATTAAATTATTTACGACTTTTGGATGATTTTATACGTTTTGTATAGCTAACACTGCATTGTTAATTGTTCAGATTAGTTTTTAATTGTTTATTTCACTTATTTGAACTTCTTAAAGACTATTTCACTCACTTTGTTACTGGATATATTTTGCTGTTTATTTATCATTAAGTTTGTATATTAATCGTTCAAAACGTGTTCCGTTCGTTATTGACGTATTATCACTGTTTTTATCACACTTTAATGGGTTATTACGCGTTTAAACTAATTTTAAAGATAATTCAATTGCGGAACTATGTTGACAGCACGCGAGCAGCGCCCTCTCTCATTTAATAAATTTTCAGTCGGGAGGAAAAAACTGAAACCTTTTTTTTTTTACGTGTTTGAGGGGCTGCCGCTGCCCAACCCACCCACGGAGCGGCAGCTGACGTTCACCATACTGCTTAATACAACTCTCTGAGGCATTCCACGAGTTTATCGCTTGAGAGGAAATGACTGACAAAATATACCATCTGGCTCATGTACTATTACTACACTTACTTAATACAGTTGATAAACCCGTGTCAATAATCTATTTGACACGGGTAAAAAATATATTTCACATAAAGCATTACAGGCGCTTCTGAAAAGGATGAATTTAAGTGCACGTTTCCACTTTGTCGTTCCCTATGGAGAAGTGCTGGCAAGAAATGCCATGGTTACTCTTTTAAAATAAATATCTTTAACAATTTCAGTAAATACAGTAGGTACTATGTTTTAGGATAGTTACGAGAGAACAGTGTAATCTTGAGCACAGACCAGTAAGTCATGTAATGAAGTACTAAGTCTTGAGTAAAAGAAACAAGAAAAAAACACAATATGGAAAAAAAAAATTGTATTTTTTTTTAGCAAGTCTACGAAGTTCTCACATTTATAAAAGGTAAAAGGAAGCTAAACTACATATATAAAAATAATTGACTTATTTAATAATTGTCATCAAAACTCGTGTCTAACGTGAAACATAAAAAGTGTTTAAGCTCTGCTAAACTTTTCTATCGGACGGCCAGAAGCACGAAAAAACGCCATCGGTTCATGGTTGATATACCAAAAACCCGAACGAAGCGCTTTGATTCCACTTTCATTGTGAAAACCGCCAAACAGTGGAATGCGCTGCCCGAGTGGGTGTTCCCCGACAGCTACAATCTGGGTGTCTTCAAGTCACGAGTGAATCGGTTTCTTCTGGGCAAGCGTGCTCCATCGTAGACCGCATCATCGCTTAACATCAGGCAAGATGGCGGTCAAACGCAGGAGTAGAATCAAATATAAAAAAAAAAGACAATGCATCCCTAATACCGTCCAATCTCCCATACAAAATTCGATAAAATCAGCGACATATTGATATGACGTGCAAGACTACATAACATAATCTCCTGTCATCTTTACCGACACGGCAATAGACGTCCCGTCCATAGCCGGGGACCAACGACGCCGCGTGGCGTCTTGTGTCCTAGATTTCCTAACAAAACAGGTTTAATTCTCTCCCTAGTGCTAAAGTCATTATGCTGGCGGCGTATTGTGTCTTTTGATGTCATATCTGATACTTGGAACGTCTTGCGAGGGGGTGTGGGGGGGTGGGTGTATCAGTAAAGTCTCCTTAAGGCGATGGCTCGCGACTTTGCAAGAGTGAGCTCGGGAACTTTTAGTTCGGATTTTATTTTGCCTTTAGAACTGTATCGACATTTTAATTTTCCTTGGCCGCTTGGGGATAGTTGACGAACTAATTAAAAAGTTTTGGTTGTAAATGTTACGGAGTTTGCTGTTGCATTCTAACAGTTGTGTTGTTTTATTGATAGAGTGGGTGTGATTTGGTAAGAATTAAATAATGTTTTATAGTGTACTAAAGGTCGCTCGGAGCTTCGCCCGCGTGGATGTGTCGTTTATCGCGGTTTGCGGGATAAAACTAGTCTATGTCCTTCTTCGGGTTCCAGACTATCTCTGTACCAAGTTTCATCAAAATCGGTTCAGCAGTTAAGGCGTGAAAGCGTAACAGACAGAGTTATTTTCACATTTTTAAAATTAGTAGGGATATGTGTAGGCATATAACCAGTGTCTCTAATCATGATATTACTTTTGGCCTAGGCGCACACTAGGCGACACGCGACAGTGACAGGCGACTAGACGCGACGACAGGCTGCGGCCGACAATTTTCATATATTTTGTTCAAAGCTCTGCACACTTGGCGTCAGAGTCGCGGAGTCGCGACGACAAGCTAGTGGAGTCGCGCGCGCTCACTACTTGTCGCCTCGGCTAGTCGCACTGTGCACACGCACACACAACGACAGTCGCGCGACAGCGCAGCGTCAGTCTCGCTGTGAAACAACACGGCCGTCTCTTTCGAATACTCTACTGCTAATGATCGCTTCCTGCACGACGTCTGTCGTAGCGACTAGTCGCCGACGCAAACGACAGCCCTGCGTCTAGTCGCGGCGACAAGACGCCAGATGCAAACGACAACACCGCGACAAGTCGCCCAGTTTGCGATGGCTTTAGCTGACGGTTATAGCCAACGTTACGGCTGGTCTGAGTTTGACACCGCCCCTCATAATTATCTGACGTTCAAATTCATGAGAGTCCGTGTTTAAGAAAACATCGTTAGGAAACCTCCAAAGAGTGCTCCAAAAAGTTCTCGATGGTCCAATGAGTAGTCCGCCAACCCGTCCGAGACCAGCGTAATGGACTCAGGTCTAAATCCTCTTGAAAAGGGCCGGTGCCCAGCAGTGGGACTGTAATATGTATGTAATAGTGGGGCTGACTATGTATGTATGGCCAATATTACGTCTTACCAACTCCCATGTAAAAATCGCTTTAACATTGCCAGAATCGAGAGCTGTACCTAAAACCTCATGCTCTGCACTTGTAACTGTAGTGTAGGCGATTGTGTGTGGTATTAACAAGATAATATAGCGATCCTAGTTCTACCGCGTTAACCTTTTGTGTTTATGTTTTTACTGTTAATCCGTGCTGTTCTATTCTGTCTACTACTCCTTCTTAACTGAGTGTAACTCTTGTGTGTGAACTGATTCCTGTTTCTGTGTACCAATAAACTTTCGTTCTTCTTCTTGTGTACTTTGGACTAATTTCATCTATTACCTACCCCACACAATCGCCTACACTACACAACAACTAAACCAATGAAGCAGTTCTGATTTTTAATAACATAACATCACCCCACGTCGTGGTGGCCCGGAGGTTACAGACCCGCTTGTTAAGCACCGGGTTGCGGGTTCAAACCCAGGCATGTACCAATGTGACTTTTTCTATTTCATATGCACTTTCTTAGTTAATCTAAGACGCCACTGACATACGGTGAAGGAAAACATCGTGAGGAAACCTGGACTTTAATGGTCTGAAATCGCCAACCCGCAATGAGCAAGCGTGGCGATCAATGCTCGTTCCTTCTCTGTACGAGAAGAGGCCTTTGCCCAGCAGTGGGACAGTTACAGGCTAATATTTATTTTATTTAACATCACCCCTATATTACAAAGGGTTGGGCAGAGGTGTATAGTACACTCTCATTTCGCCTTATAATAGGGGGCGAGCCTATTGCCATCAACTGGGAACTAATCCAGACGGGCTGCTACTGACAAATTCCACACGGAAAAACCCAGTGACACGTTGCCTGACCTGCAGATTGGATCCAGGACCACTTGATCAACGAGGCAGTCAATAATTAATTTAATATTATAATTAGATAATAGGTAGTGATGAGCATTCTTTCATCCCCTTAAAACTATCTGAGCAAGTAGAATAGTCGTCAGATAAACAGTTCGTGCTAGGATTGCAACGCTGAGGAGGTGGAACGAAGAGCGGTGAGTGACTTCGATTGAGCACGCGGGTAAAAAGTGTGAGCTATTATACCGCCCGGTGGCACCGCTCTAACTGGAAGTTACGTACGTTAGTGCTTTATGTTACACCAAAGTTGAAAACAAAGGGGTTCGCTGTCTCACAAAGAGGTGTTCTGTTTCTCATCTTTGTCATATTGCAAAATTCATAAAACTATGAAAAGGGTTTTGTACTAGCTGCAGTGCGTTCAATCAAGGAAGTTTTTTTTTTCTTTTCGGCTGCTGTATATGGTCCTTGGGGACCCCTTCTACGTAACCGGTTACTTATTGGTGAGACCTGCAAGGTCTCCAGCCAATGGGGGGTAGTAAAATACTTAACCTAAGCTAACTACTTGTACTACTCGTACACTAACATCATGACTACCTGCAACAACAGCACTAAGGGCGAGCCCTAGTGGGACTCGGACCTCGGCTTAGGACGTTACTGGCGGGGGCTTGGTGGGGAGACAGCTTGATGAGGGCTGAATTATCTGTGTGACTGCGGAGTCTGAAGAGACGACTGGCTCTACAACGGGAGAGCTCGGCGGAGAAACGCGACGGGCCTCGTCGACGAGGACGGTATGCCGGACGGCGGCAGACGCTGTGTATTGTGCTGGTCGATTTACTCGCCTCCTGGAGGAGGGTAATTTCGTCATTGGGCTCTAAGTGTGTGCCTGGGACGGCGAACTTTACTTATGAGAGAGGGACTGTAGTCGGCCGCTGCGGCGACTAGGGGGTACGGATGGTGGGGGTCAGTGTCGAAGTAACGCTTGGAAATGCATTTGAGGTATTGCCTGATGGTTGGCATTTTAAGATCGAGATGGAGTGCAACATTCATAAAACTATGAAAAGGGTTTTATACTTCTTTCTTATATCTATGGTTTTATACTAGCTGCAGTGCGTTAAATTTACAAAAGGCGCCCCACTCCTTTCTATGAGAAGTAGCCGCGTGGTACGTATGTACACATCTAACTATTGTGTGCCGATATAACTAACACAATAGCAATTTATAATGCACACTTTTGTACTGTAGCGATTTAGACAAAGAGTGCGGCACGTCTTCGTGGATTGAACTATCTGTAGAGTATAATCTAACGCTGGCTGGGAGCAGAAATGCTATTAAATGCTAACTTTTTACGCGAACACCTCTTCACACAAGACAGGTTATTCAAGACTATTATACAAGATATCTTAGATCAACTCGTATAAGTGCGTATACACGTAGAAAGCGCGGGTTGTCTTTGATTTGTCAGCGTTTGTCGGTGCTGGTCCGCGCAGTTAGTCGGCGCAGGTAGTCTCTATACTGTGTGGCGAACCAGCGCCGAGAAGCTCCGAACTGCGCCAATAAGTTCCGACCTACTCCGATCAGCGCTGGTAGACCGTCATTTGTTGCATCTGTACTGTACTGTAATTTACGCCTGCTTATTTGCAAGGGAATAAGGCGTATAACATTTGTTAATATTTCGTTTTTTTTTTTCTTTTGGCTTAATATACCTACCTACTTATCCCTTCTAAATTATTTGTGATGTTATATTTTTTTTTTAACTTAATGTACATATTGTATACCTAGTATCTAGTATCTTAGTAATCTTAGTCATGTATTTTTTACTAGCCTAAGTTGTTTTTTCTATATTATGTGTTTTTAATTATATCATCTCATCTCATTTCATTATTGGGAACTATTTGGCTTTTTTTTTATACATCACGTGGCTATCATCCCCATTCTTTTTTTTTCTCTTTACCATCTTTCCCTCCTTCTCTTCTCTATTCTCTTCTATGCGGTGCGGGTAATGACACCCTAAAAATAAGCCTTCATTATCTATAATCTTTCTTTGGGTTTTCTAAGCGGTGCGGGTTATGACACCCTAAAAATAAGCCTTCATTATCTCAAATATATCCTTGTGGAGTATGCGCCATTGATCTCAAAGTAGTCGTGAGCCATATCCCCTCCCTTTGTAAGTGTGAGTGCTTGATTATTTTGACAGAATGATGAATGTATGTGTCAAGGTAATATATTCCTCACCCCAAAATTTATAGGTTGAAAAAAATGTTTTTCTAAGTAAAAAAATTTTTTTTTCCGGGTTTTTGGGGTAATGTAGGATCACATCTTTATCATCATCATTCACTTCACACATTTCACCTCCTTTTTACCTTTTACAATTAAACCTCTTTCTCTAACCATTTTTATTATTGTTGTTATGTATTAGGTATGGAATGCCCTACACATTCTGTACAACTGGTGTAGCAGACGTGCTCTCAGGAGATCCTAGGGCCGTCTGTTACATTACAGTTTAAATGCCAGCCCGTGCTCTACCCGCTTCCTTTATAATAATAATAATAATAAATCATTTATTTCAGAATTAAAATTCCATAATTATACAATTTTGTTAGTATCATTACCACTTATAAAACTATGTTAGTATTAGAAGGTACCTACATGCAGCTGAGATAGGTACTCAATTATAGAACAATCCAGTTTGTTAGCAATGACACTCAGGAGACCATTGGTGCTGGCACGCACTCTGTGTAACAAGGACGCAGCGCGCTTGCGTCTGATCGCTGCGAAACCGTCAGTGTGCGCGTCAGCAAACATACCTGACGCACTGCAGAAGCGTGGCAGCCCCAATAACATCCTGAATGCATTGTTGTACTGGACGCGAAGAGCATTGACGGCTCTTAGGGTACAGCTCGTCCACAGGCTACACGTGTAAAATATCTGGCAGTATGCCTTAAAAAGCGTTATTTTAACTGCACCCGTGCAGCGTGAGAACCTTCGAATCAGCATGTTACATCTCACCGCCAATGCTCTCCGTTCCCTTTCTACATCTAGATTGTCCTTCAAATCATCAGTTACAATATGTCCTAGATATTTCAACTGTTGAACACGGTTTAAGACACCACCTGTTAAAGCGACAGTTGGGTAGATCTCTGTGCCTTTGTTGGCCGCCCTAAAGATAAGTAATTCACTTTTCTTCGTGTTATATCTCAAACCGTGTCCCACAGCGTAACACTCACAAACATTAATTAATTTCTTAAGACCTGCCATTGACGGGCTCAGCAGCGCCATGTCATCGGCGTAGCTAATGTTATTAAACGCTACACCATCCACGTAGCAGCCAGCATGCAAACTGCTGAGCTCGACAATCAGGTCATTTATATATACATATTGAACAAGGTAGGGGAGGTTAAACCTCCCTGCCTAACTCCACATTCCATTAAGTAATCATCCGACTTTACATTTGCCCATCTTACACAATTTACTTGATGCGTGTACCAATATTTAAAAACACTTATCAATTCAGATGGAATATTAGCGACACAGAGTTTAGACCACAACTTGTCATAAGACACCATGTCAAAAGCTTTTGACAAGTCCAAAAAACAGGCAAAAACAGGAGTTTTGTTGTCTGTATAATATCTCACAGTATTTTTAAGACATAAAATTGCAGTTTCGGTAGATAGGCCTTCTCTAAAACCATGTTGAGCATCATGTAGCTTGATGTTGTTTTTCAAGTAGTTATTTAACAAGCAATCAAAAACTTTAGCTACAATCGTGGCTAAAGATATAGGCCTATAGTTCGTCTTATCCGATATGTCACTCAATTTATTTTTAACAATTGGAACTACTATAGTCCGCATCATATCTCTCGGCAGATAAGCATGAGACACACAGCAGTTAAATAGTAATGCTAATACCCTGGGTAGATGGACACCGGCATGCTTTAAGTGTTCTACACTGAGCCCGTCATGGCCTGGAGACTTTCCGCGCTTCATATGAGCTATTACATTTTTTACCTCTTTTGCTGTGTACCTGAAACTCAAAGTTTTTGACTGAGGTAGCTCAATAGCACCATCAACTGACAACGACGGACCCAGTGGTGATTTAACAGAAAAGTAGTCTCTAAACATGTTGGAAATTTCAACCCCATCAGTAACACCGTCAACACTGACAGGAAAGCTAGACTTAAGGTTCAAACTGTTTGTACTTTTCCAGATTCTTTATGTAGCGATTACCTGCACCGACCAGTACCGACAAGCGCTGGCAGGTCGGCGCTGGTTACCCGCTTCTTTTATATATACGCCCTAAGACAAGACACACGAGTTAGGTGAACTGTTATTTTAAAGAGCACATTTTTTTTTCGTCTCTTTATTTCTCTTATCATGACTATGTTAGCCTCATAGATACCTCCTAATATGTCGATATCAGGGAACCGCTATACAATTCCACCGGCACGGACAAGCTGAAGCAAAGAACACCTACATCAGAATTTAAAAACTTCATTATTTTCTCAAACTAAATTGTGATTGAACTCACCCTATTTTCTAAACTACGTTTAAGTTTTGGTGCAATCCTCCGCTAAATGACACCTTCGGGTGGCGAGAGCTTATCGACACGGCTCCTCAAACTTGAGTTATTTTCCTTTCGAAGAATAGCATTCTCTTTCAAAGAGAAGTTCGCTTTTGCAACCGTAGAACATTGTGGTTTTATCTACAGTTCATTTAGTAATAAAAGGTGGGACAGGGTGTTTGTTTTGCAGTAGTTTGTTGAGCTGCAGTTGATGTGGCTTTAATGCGACATATTTGTAGTTTATTCATTTTTAATGCTCCCCAAATTAACACAATAATTGTTTCGACAACCTTAGCTAGTGCCATTGGGCAACTAAAAACCTACTTAAAAAAATCTGAAAAGAGTATTTTGACGAGTTATGCGAACAGAAATGTATGGAACGGCAGATTTTTTTTTCGCGATTTTATTTGTGGTCCCATCGTAAGAGCGGTTACGCACTGCATCCGATCCGAATCCGAGAAAATACGTTCCGAAGTAGTCATAGAACTATTTGTATGGTAGTTTACGCACTAGATCCGACTTCCGTCATCCGATTTCTCTCCGTGATCCGTGAGTTTCCAATTCGGAAGAAATATTGACGGACCGAAGTAGCCGTAGTACTGTTTGTATGAACGCTTTCGCATTACCTCGGATTCAAATCGGACGCCAAACGGATATGCCAAAGATGGCCCCTGAATTGTTTGAATTTAGATCAGAGATCGGATAAGTGTGTAAGCGATATCGAAATTCGGTTCGAGTTTTTTAAACTCTAGATTCGTATTTTCACGTATTTGGAACGGATGCAGTGCGCAAAGCAATGTCCGAATTCGGTCCGAGTTTTTTATATTCTAATTTTCACGGATCCGGATCGGATGTAGTGCATAATAGCTGTTGAAGTTGTTCATAATGATGAGTACAGTGACCCTGTGGAGAAACCAGGTGTGGTGTTCCTCCAACCAAAGGGAGGATCCTCCAACCAGACGGAGTCTTGTGCCTGGCGGGCTACTGCCCACTAGTTAATGTTGGGAGGTTGTATATAACTATCTGCGTGTTATATCTTGATTGCGCGATGTAGGATAGTTCGCTAGTTCGCATGTGGCGAGATAGATGCCGCCACAACCCCTTAAGAGGTTGTGCGTTATTTAAGTTATACCTTGTATATGGGTTGCAGAGGTCTGATGGCATTCGATCCATGTAAATTACTGGTATTCAGCCGCATCTGGCTACACTGAAAACTGGCTCCAACATAATAGGCATGTTGACAGCATCCTCTACCGGCATAACTAAATACGCTACAGCCGGTCTGTTTGCTGCCGCCGGTTTCTATCATATGGCTATGTGGGCCATCGGACACACCGTAACTACAAGAAGGAACTCGCTGACTACCCCAAGGGACGTAAAACTATCCTGCCTCTTATTCTATAAGCCCTTTATTATTGTTATGTATATGTATTAGGTAATAAGTTGAAATTTTGGTCTATCTGTCAAAGAGGAATAGAACGGAGTTACATGAACATTAAATTGAAAGACAGAGTCAAAAGTTCACTGATAAGGGAAAGAACAATAGCGAGAGATGCGGTCAAACAGGTTCTAACACTGAAATGGAAATGGTCGGGTCATATTCAGAGAGCTATGGATGAAAGATGGTCACAAATAATTACAAATTGGTATCCAATCTATAAAAAAAGAAGGAAGGGTAGACCTTTTAAAAGATGGAGTGACGACATCGTACAAATAGCCGGAAACTTATGGCCCAGATGGGCAAAGGATCGAGCCACCTGGAACGGTTTTGAGGAGGCTTTTACCGCAAAAGGCGGCCCTTACACCTAACAATACTAACCTTATTTAAGTTCAAAACTAACACTATTAACAAATATAAATTAATTAATAAGTACACAACACACAACCGTAGATAAGAACTACATGTAAGGGATAAAAATAAAGCTAATAAATAAATAAATAAAATATGTATTAGGTATTGAATGCTCTACACCATTCTCTATAACTGGTGTAGCAGACGTGCTCCAGGAGATCCTGGGGCCGTCTGTTAAATTGCAAATCTAATTAGTCCGCCAGTTAGAGTATTGAAAAATAATGGACGTATTTTTTCTTTTGTTAAATCTATGAATATTTGGAAAGATAAAACGCATCAAAACTCGAGAGTGGGGGCTTGTGACGTCAGAAACAAGTAAAAATTGTACTTGCTTGTGACGTTTTGTCAATTTTAAAAGTGTCGTATCTTCGTCAATTTTGGTTTACGTAACAAAAGAAAAAAATACGGGTCAAATATTTTTTGATAATCTAACTGACAGACTAATTAGATTTTTTCAGTCAAATACCCTATTGGGAAAAGGCAGAGAACACTGTAACAAACCCGAAACCAAATTCAGCATAGTTTCCATTTCCATATCTCAAAAAAGCTTTTTCGTGGTTCAAAAGTCTAAAATACCCAGAGTTGGGCGAACAACTCCATCGTACAAATCCAAATGAAGTTGCTAGTCGATCAGAGTTTTAGGAGCCCGTGGAACGCAGATATCGTAGATGAAAAATAAAGGGTTCCCGTATGCACAGACGGTGGCAATGGGTTCGTTCAATTTTCCAATTTAAAGAAGCGTAAAGCGCACCCGCTGCCTGCACCGAGAGGAACCAACGCTCGTGTTATTGCGTTTTGCAAATCATTGTGTTGGGAAATAATAGAGTTTTGTTGCAGAATATAATATTATGTAAATTTAAAAATAAGAATGCTTTAGATTTTGAGCAAAAAAAGAAGGTAATATGTACAAAATAATGAAGCTACTTTATAACAAGCTTCTGCATCTTTTGAAAGTTTAGAGACCGAATTAGCTTAATGAACAGTAAATGACAGCTTAGTGAAATACCCCCTAAATATGTGAACATACAATTGTAATTATTTTTTAATTTATTGTAAGTGGGTAATTACCCACTTTTCAAATTATTCCCTTGTGAGAAGGTGTCATCAATTACATGAAACACAAAAGCGATAATTGAAAAATGGGCAGCATTTGGATAGATACATATATTTTGTTGTAAACTAAAAGAAATAAAACAGAAGGAATACACGTAATTAAGAACAGTACAAATGGCGGTCTTATCGCTTAAAGCAATTTCTTCCAGATAAACATTGATGGAAAGAATTGTTAAGAAAAATATAAAGGGCAGTATGCAGCGTACAAATACATATTTAACCTAATAAAAATCAGGAATCAACTTAACAACTAGGTATAAATACATATTATAACACAAATATATACATATCGCACCTTTAGAATTAAAGAGACCTACCTAAAAAAATACGTTTTTGGAAAACGTTGAATAAAAGTTCGTAGGTATATTCATAGATTTTGTAGAAACGGGAGATAATTCGGTTGCATTGTATTTCTACGCCACATAGGCCTCTGTTTTAATAAGACTATAAATATGGGTCAGTCTATGAGCAAAAGTTAAAATGTTAAAATTTCGAAATAGGTCTATATAATTCTAAAGGTACGATATCTTAAATATACAAGTTTAGTTTTAGTATACACTAAACCTGAAACCAGTTTATTCAGAATCACCAGGAGAATCGATTGACATAGTTTTTACACCACATTAAAATATAATGTTTTTCCTTTTTTTTTACATAAATTTCAATTCTCTTTCAATAGGTTTCTACGCATAACAGTGGACGGGAATAGACACCTTGAGGCTTGAGACGGTCCGCTCGGTCAGTTTCCGTGTATTAGACAACCCCTGCATAGCACATCTCAGGCATTTCACACTTTACTAGGGAACTTAACGCGACATAAACTAAGGTGTAACTTGGAGATTTATTAAAAAAAAAACAAACATTTAGGCAGTTCTGATGAAAATCTTGTCGGGATGTCTCGGTTTTTGAATATACTAAAAATAAAGTTGTATAAGTATATGCCCAGTCTGGTAATAAAAAATGCTACCATTGGTAAGCAAAACGGTTCGTTTATGAGTCATAGGAACCGAGCATCAATCTGACAACAACTGTAGGAATACCAGGCGTTAAATAGTATCAGAACTTTTCATATTCGACCGCTAGACCAACGAGGCAGTCTTTGTTTTGAGGCAGAGTTTGTTATGTGAGTTTTCTTTTTTTTTTTGACTTATGTGAGTTTATTTCTTACATTAACCTGCATTATTCTCATTCTATTTCTCACACTGCTGTAATGGATTTGTCATGAAGTACTATTTTGAAAAGAGTATTCATGTAGTTTCTTGCCGGCTCTTCTCCATGGAACCTACCCTTTGGAACCGTGCTCCTAAAGTCCGTTTTTTAGTCTCTGAGACAAAATTGACAGGCACAATTGTCAAAATTGTAAATTTTAGGAACATTATTTTTAAATTTGACGTTTCTTACCTGACAATTCAGTCTCAGGGATTAAAAAACGAATTTTAGTTAGGACGTTTTAAAAGTGCCTGAAATGTGGTCTATTTTAAATATATTTTTTTTTAAATTGACCCATCGCACTGTTAATACGATTCCTACTAACACGCCTATTATGTGTGAAGTCGCATTCTGAAGCGTTTCAATGATATTTCTATTCTATCGTAGTACGTGCTCTGTGATGCAGATGGCGCCACGGGCGTGCCGGCTTCAGTGCCAATTATGTTCCTAACTTTCCACTAAACATATTGAGCGCGTTCAGTACGAAGGGTAGAGGAAAATTAATGTAATAGGTTGTTTAAGTTGTTAAACGTATGTAATGTCTGCAATAAGTGAATAAGCTGTATAAGCTTTGTATTGTTACCTGGTAAAATAAGAGCATACTTTGTGGCTTAGTAGAGTTGAAAGTAAAAGTGTTTAGCATAAAAATAACTTTAAATAAACGTAAAAACCGACTTCAAACAAAATTACAAAGAGTAAAATAATTACCACAATTTAAAATTAACAGTTTCAGAAGTCGGTGGGTTTTATTTGTTTCAGTGTAGAATTGCACCGACTTCTGAAACTGTTCATTTTACATTCCATCATTCTCCTGCTCTTATCCCAATTTATTTGGGGTCGGCGCAACATATCTTTTTCTTCCATACTTCTCTATTAGTCGTCATCCCGGTAGTCACCCCCTTTCTAACCATATCATCATTCACACATTCCATCCATCGTTTCTTTGCTTTTCTACTCTTATAGCCATCGAAATTCATACTCAAAACTCTCCTCACTACATTTTCCTCATTTCTCCGTAACACGTGCCCATACCATGACAACCGATTTCCATACAACTTTTCAGTTATCGGTGCCACTTTCAGATTTCCTCTTATGTAATCATTTCTTATTTTATCCATTCGTGTACATTTGCCATTTTTTTACATATGCTATATATTTCACTCTTTTTTTAGTTTTTTCTAAAGTCGGTTTTTACTTTTATTTAACGTTTTTTTTGACTATAGGAACCAGGTATATGAGAATAATAAGATATATATTATGTGCATACGCACCACGCAGCTACCTCTAAAAAGGAGTGAGGCGCGTCATCGTGGATTCAATGCACTGTATTTTTCGCCGTATACGACACTGGTGAAGAGTTTCTGAAGAGGGCTTATGCAGTTCAGTTTCAATCGGTACGTCAGCGTGGTTTGCCGTGTCTCGGTGTCTAAAAACTCACCGTGGGTTCCTTCTCCTGACCCTTGCTGGGATCGAAGGATTCGTAGCTGCATGCCCCACGTCCTCCTGAGAGGCGCGCACGGAACACTGCGCGCCGCCTTTTCGGGCCTGTTACTGGTCGGGCGACGGGTCCCCTAACCCGCCGCCCGCAGGCCACACATTACGGTGGCCGGAGATCGTCACGTGCCCTCCGGCGCCCGGTGCGTTTGGCGCGGGAAGAGAGAGTGGCAGCTGCCTCTCTCTCCCTCTTCGCTCCCTGTTTGATCGCCATCACCTCCTCGCAGAAGGAGGCGACGGCTCCCCACGCACTCTCGCCGCCGACCACCCACAGTTCGTGGCGCTGCGTCGCCTATAGCGTGTGCAATGCCATGTCCTCGGGGCAGTCGACGCAGTGGTGACAACCGGGCATCTGTTCCCGGCCTATGCGACACAGGTACTTGCCGAAACATCCATGTCCCGAGAGCACCTGCGTCAGCCGGAAGCTGAGGGCGCCATGCCGCCTCTCCAGCCACTCCTTCATCACGGGAGCCACTCCTCTTATGATATCGGCATTGCCCAGTAACTGGATGGTCGCTCCGTGTAAAATGCTGGTACTCAGCCGCATCTGGTGAGATTGAAAGTTGACCCCAACAAAATTGTAAAAAGGATAGGCAGAACACGTCAGCATGGTTTCAATTATCATTTATCAAAATCAATTATCAAAATATTATTTTTTACATTCAAATATTGAAATTTTTATATCCCACTACAATTTGATTTGTATAATACTCTGCCTTAATAGTCTGATATTGTTTTATATTTATAATTTAGATAATATCATTTTCTAAACTGTAAAGTTTGAGCATCATGCAGCAATTAATGATACATCTTTAATCATATCATATTACTGCCCATTGTCTGGTAGTATGAGTCTGTCATGCTCACTTAAATGTCCTGCTGATGGTGGCGTTGTATATCCGGTCGTTGGGTTCCCTACAATATGGTTGAGCTAAGCGATGCGGATGTGCACGTCATGCTCGTGAACGGGTGCTGTCTGTCGGGACTGGTCAGCCCATAACTGCTATGGCAATTCTAGAAGGCATATTTTCTTTTTCTATTTTCTACTCTTGTGTTTTTTTTTTTTACATTAACCTGCATTATTCTCATTCTATGTCGCACGCTACTGTAATAGAATTGTCATGAATAGTCATGATCTACTATTTTAAAAAAGAGTATTCATGGAGTTTCTTGCCGGCTCTTCTCCATAGAACCTACCTTTTGGAACCGTGCACCTAGTTTTGACGTTTTAAAAGTGCCTGTAATCTAGTCTATTTGAAATAAAAAACTTTGACAAGCAAAAAAAATCATCAGATTTCAGTAGTTGTTCTCATAGTAAAGTTTAAAATACCAATGGTTGAATTCCATACAAGTTATGTGCTGTCCAAATGGCTACCTACATACGGTACAGGTTTATGGTGTCGTTACTCAGAAACCTGTTGTAAAATATAGTCAATATTTATGGTTCTCGTTTTTGAACGCACTGATATGATTTACTAAACGACTGTTCGTTTTTAGTGACTTTTAATATTTATATACGTTATTTTATAGTACTGTTATTGCTCGCTGGTAATGGGACAATTTATATGTTGGAATTTACTTTTTGGTTTCATATTTAGCTTCAGCGAGGAAATGGCTGTGATAATAAACAAATACCATTTTATTTTTATATAATACCAATAACTTTCATGACACACATTCACCTTTCATTTCACTCTCGTTTTACTGTCGTACTATAATTTGTTGCAACTGTCTTGTTATCTCGTCACCACCTTTGGTTGACTGGTAGAGAATGCCTAAGGCGCTAAGTCCGCCTTTGTACTTTTTTGTTACATAAAGTTTAAATAAATAAATTCATATTTATTTATGATTAGATATGGTTTACTCACGTGCATTTTTCGGGATTGCCCGACTTGTTTATTTAATTTGTGCTTACATGCACGTGATTAAATCGTAACTTATCATACCATTTAATTTATAAGGATTTGTACCATGGATACTTTTAGCATCAGCGCGGTGATTTTCGGCTGCATCGATGCTGCATTGCGTTTTGGCGAGCCTCTGCGTCGGATTGTTGTAACAAAATCACGCGTATTAGCAACTGAGCTATGTTCCAAAGATATCAGAGCCTCATTTAAACGCTGCGATTGGCGTTCGTATGTGTGCGGAGTGAAGTGTTCAGTCGCGTGTGTCGTCAAGAGGGCAGTCACACAACAACACAAAAGCGATTAAATCGTCGATCACCGATGTTACAAGTACGTATCAAGTCTGCGGTGGTCTTTATAGGTTAATAAAATGCTACTCTTTCAGTTACTTAGCTTCTCTACTTTATTTTCTTTCTCTACTCTATTTAGTATTCCTTAATAGATTTATCAATCAACACAAAATTGTAATATCCGCTAATTCTGTCAAATGACGACACGTTTGGTACAGTGGCTGAGCGATTGGCTTCTGCGCTACGGATCGTGGGTTCGATTCCCACACGGAACAAAAATTCGTATGGCCTACATATAGTTGTTTCGGGTCTGGGCGTTTGTTTACATGAGATTTGTGTCTGTAAACGCACCCACGATACAAGAGAAAATCAAGTCTTGTTACTAGGAATAAACAAAGTATTTTTTTGAAAAATACTCCATTCAGACAAGCAGCCTACATAAAGTTAGCGGCATATAGCCCTATTTCAGTAATTATAGACTTCCTAACTCTGTAAATTAGTTCCGCCCACTAACTAAAAATAATCAGTCTTCATTATAGACGTTTTGTGAAGAAATTAATTACGATCCCACGTAAGAGTTCCGTCAAAGGAGCTTAGCTTTTGTGGCGTTAATTGACGCACGCGCTAGCTTTGGAGACCATCTTCAGTCAGCCTAGCCTTTTTAGAACTATGTTTGGTATCGGCTTCCAGACGAACCAGCCACACGATTCAGAAATTTTTCGTTATGTCAGTTTTCGACTGATACGATTTGTAATTTTTTTTATTTTTTTTTGGCAAATATGCCAACAGATAAATGATGGAATCAGGCGTTACTTTGCGGAAATCCATGACATACAAATACAATATCTAGCTTTAATTCCGCTGAACAAGATCGCTAGTTTGGATGCAGTATGCAGCACCACCCTCCCGCCCACAAGTATGTGCAACATGCAGAAATAGTGAAAAAATAATGCGACATGCAACCGAAATAATACACGACACGTGTTTCGCCCCTGCACGGGGCATCCTCAGGATATGTTGACTTCTCGACCACTAGGACACGTGTTTCGCGTCCTAACGGTCCTAGCATCTCACCTACAACACCAAAAGGATTGCTGAAGCATTGCCAACCTTAGAGACAACGTTGAAAAGTCTCATGTGCCTGTAATTTCACCGGCACCTTTCACGGACTGTTAAAGTCCTAAATTCTAATATTCATTCTGTAAATAGGTTTTTTAAAACACTTCTTACACAAGTCACTCGACTAGCTGGCTTCCGGCATTGCCTAGCTAACTGACCGCTTCATAAGAACCGTCGAAACAAATTAAGGATCATGGTCTTAATTCTTTTTTATCTCATTTTAGTCACGAGAAAAACGAGATGACAAATCGAATGTATCAGCAACCGTTAAGGCCAGCGTCCACTAGGCTCGCCGAGTCGAGTCGAATAGAATTGCAATAATTCGCCTTCTATACATTTACTATAAAACTGCGTCGATCAGTGACGAGCAGAGACGCGCCGAGTCGCATCACTCGCGCGTCGCTTATCACGCGAATTTCTGTTTTAACGACTTGCGATTACTGATCGTTTCGCCTCGATTAGTCTTCACACGGAACAAATGCGACTCGACTCGATTCGACGCGTTTCGGCTATATAATAGTCGACGCCAGGCTTTATACAACCCTCTATCCATTTGCCTAGCCTTTTCCCAACTATGCTGGGGTTAGCTTCCAGTCTAACCAGACGCGGCTGAATACCAATATTTAACACGGAGCGACTGCCATCAGACCTCCGCAACTCAGTTAGGTACAGGACAGTGCCGATATCCTAAGGTTGAAACGGTTGTCATACTTTCGGGTTCTACCCGTAACGACTATCATAGGTATTCGGATAACACCCGGGACTACGACTTAACACGGAGTGGTTTCGATGTGTAATGAACGGTCACCGATCCACGGACTGACCGCGGTAAGCACAGCCTTATCGCTATTGTTAATTAGCCACCAGCCAATCCCTGTTTTTTTCTTTTCCTTCCTGTATTGTCCCACTGCTGCGCAAAGGTCTCCCCCATAGCCTTCCACTCATCTCTATGCATTGCTTTCTCTTGCCAATCTCCCATAAACGACTCTAAGTCATCACGCCAGCGTTTCCTAGGCCTCCTTCGGCGACGACGCCCGTCTTCCGGCACCCACTGCGTGACGACTCTGGCCCATCTGTCTTTATGCATTCTGCATACATGGTCCGCCCAATCCCACTTCAGACTTGCAGACTTATGGCCCACATCGGCGATTCCTGTTTTGGAGCGTATCGTGGTATTACGTATTCGGTCACTGAGCCTCTCCCTGTACCAAACTATATTTTTAAAACATTTAATATCTTACCACAGATAATACGCTAGTATAAAAAATTAAATGACACATCAGGGAACTCCTAAAAATGCGTCAGAATTTGTCGTACAAACATAACACCGTAACAATATAGACACCGCGTTCAAGTATCCAAACATTGTACAGCGTGTATACAAAAATGTAAAAAATAAAAGGTGTTCCATCAATTTGATGGCGACAAGTAGCGGTGTACGGCAGTGCCACGAGAGCAGTGTCGGATGTCGCGCGTCAATATTTCACGTGGATGACGCGGTGTCGAGAGTGTCGTGTATACTAACGACATTACACGGTGACCATGATGAAGTGGCGTGTGTTAGGATATTTAGATTTTTATTCCGATGGTTGAATCACGCTTTTTTCCAAGGGGTTTGCGAAGTTCATATTGGTGTCGAAACTGCTTGAAACCACATTAGACATTATGACGGATAAAAATAACTAAACAGGACTATACGGAGCTCCTTCTTTTGACTTGAAGGATGATGATGATGATGATACGGGGCTCAATTTTTACGAAAAGCCAAAAGTGTAGTGATTCAGTTTCAACTGATTATCACAGTGTCTATTCAAAGAGACTTCAAAACAAAATTAGGACTCAAAGTCAAAGTTTTTTATTTCAAATAGACCAGATACAGGCACTTTTAAAACGTCAAAACTAGGTGCACGGTTCCAAAAGGTAGGTTCTATGGAGAAGAGCCGGCAAGAAACTCCAAGAATACTCTTTTCAAAATAGTAATTCATGAAAATTCCATAACAGTAGTGTGAGAAATATAATGAGAATAATGCAGGTTAATGTAAAAAATAAATTCACATAAGAGTAGCAAATAGAAAAAAAATATGCCTTCTAGAATTGCCATAGCAGTTATGGGATGACCAGTCCCGACAGACAGCACCCGTTCACGAGCATGACGTGCACATCCGCATCGCTTAGCTCAACCATATTGTAGGGAACCCAAAGACCGGATATACAACGCCACCATCAGCAGGACATTTAAGTGAGCATGACAGACTCATACTGCCAGACAATGACTTTTGACAATGCTTGACCTATGGCCAATCGTTTCGTGTACTTTTAAGAGTTAGTTTATTTTAAGCTTTTCTTAGATTGATTCACGAGAATGCGAAATTCGTAATTATTTTATAATATCCACAATGTGGTCACCCTACTGAGAAATGCTATATATCGACTCTGTTGAATTGTTGTAGATCTTATTTCATGATCCTACATACAATAATGATTACTTATGATTAATAGCACAGATTATAATGTATCCAGTATCAACAATTGTAAGTGATGGGTGACCATTCATTAGACGTCAAGACCCCTCCGTGCATCGAAGAGCACGTAAAGCCGTCGGTCCCGGATTTCAAACCCATATTAAATATGACAGTCGTTACGGAATACGGATAGTCAGAAGCGCGAAAGTCTGGTAACCGGTCTAACCTTAGGATATTGGCATTGTCCAGTAACTGAGTTGGGGAGGTCTGATGGCAGTCGCTCCGTGTAAAATACTGGTATTCAGCCGCATCTGGTTACACTGGAAGCTGATTCCAAAATAGTTGGGAAAAGGCTAGGCAGACCGATCAACATTTGTAAAAGTTGTTATTGTATTTAACACGAAATCGAATTCGTGGTCATCGAACACGAGACTTCACTGCCCAAGCGTGCTCGGTACCTGTTGGGAATCGCCCGTGGCCGGCCGGCCGGCCGGCGTGACCGACCTCCGCGTCAGGCTAAGCGTATGCAGAGACGCAGGTGACGCAGGTGCACGCAGCGCAGGGCAGAACAGATTTTGTAACGCATGAACGTACTAAGAGCTGCATACGCTGCGACGCAGACATGCGTCTGTCCTGCTTTGCGCCTCGTTGTAGACGTTGTAGTGCCGGCACAGAAGTCTGCGCGACGCGTGCATGCCAACACGTGTTTTTTTTACCGCTAATCCTAATTTTATTACAATGACACAACGTTTAATTGAATTAGTGCGTTGTGAACATTGTTTGTATAATACTAATCATCCAGAATATTAAAAAAAAACATTAAAATTGCTCGTCAACTCCAATACGTCTATTCTTTGTACTACTTAAAACTCGAATGTGTCTTCGAGCTGCGTTGCAGCATGCTGTCGTGGCCGACTGTATTACTGAACTTCGAAGTTTAAAATACCGATGTAAGTACTTACTGTATTCATAAAGTTTAAAAGTACGAATTACGTGTGTTAGAATGTACGCTATTACGAATTACTTTATTCAGAATGTTCATCATTCCGATGTACGTTACTCCGAAAGTTCACTATTACGAATTACGTCATTGAGAATGTTCATCATTCCGATGTACGGGACTCCGAAAGTTCACTATTACGAATTACGTCATTGAGAATGTTCATCATTCCGATGTACGGGACTCCGAAAGTTTACTATTACGAATTACGTCATTAAAAATGTTCATCATCGCGATGTACGGAACTCCGAAAGCTTTACTATTACAAATTACTAAATTTCGAATGTTCATCATGGACGTTCTGAGAAAGTATTTAGGTACCTACTTTGGCATATTTAAAATTTATTAAACTACTATTTAGATTAAGATTTTTAATTTCTGTAGCCATACACTGTTATAGTTCATTTGTAATTATAAAATTGTATACTTATATGTATAGCTTTACTTTTTTTAACGTTGTAAATTCATGAATTGACTTCTTACGGAAAGAGCGGAAGAGAGTGTCAGACTCTTACTGACTAAAACCCATCCGTTTTCCTCCTAATGCCCTTTGCGTTCCAAGGCCGCGGTAACTTTAGAACAAAATCCGCAACCCTGGCAAGTTAGTACCTAGCTAGTTACACAAAATTAACATGAACTGAACTTAACATTTAATAAATTTAAATTAAGTTATCCTTATCTATCTATCCTTATATATCTATATACATAAAAGCGAAATACTATCTCAGAATCTCGATGTTGAACATTCGAAATTTAGTAATTTGTAATAGTAAGCTTTCGGAGTTCCGTACATCGCGATGATGAACATTCTTAATGACGTAATTCGTAATAGTGAACTTTCGGAGTAACGTACATCGGAATGATGAACATTCTGAACAAAGTAATTCGTAATAGCGTACATTCTAACTCACGTAATTCGTACTTTTAAACTTTATGAATACAGTACATCGGTATTTTAAACTTCGAAGTTCAGTAATACAGTCGTCGTGGCCTATGTGTGCCTCGCCTGCCCTGCGCGGCGAAATCTGTACTGTGCTGCGCTGCGTTACCTGCATCTTAGCTTAGCTTAGCCTCATCGTCGTTGGCGAGCGAGCGAAGGTCCGGCGCGGGTGATCCGGCGCGGCTGGCGGTCACTCGCTTTCTTGGAGCCCACCGCGACGGACGACACTCCCAAAAGTTATTTACTTAATTTATGTTTGTCCGGGACAGTTAAATGCACAATACACCAAGCCTATTTTTAATATACAGTCCACTTTTATTTATCCCCAACGAGCAAGTCTAACAACGACTTAACTAAGGTGACCATAAACTATATTTTTTCTTCCAAAGAAAACAAGACTTCTCAATACAATTTCGAAACCATGTCACCTACGAATTGGCAGCTTAGATTTATGAGTGGCCGGTGATTGCTACTCTCGCCGCTATATTAACACAACATAAGGCACAAATTGGCGTGTCACCGTCACTCAGTGTCGGGATATTGAGTACAGTGATTAATGCATTTTGTGATCTTGCAGTTTTTTAAAGGTGCTACAAATTGAGTTTTTGTTGGAAAGGTGCTTTTATTATTATGGATTAAGGGAATATTGTCATTTGGTGTAATGTTTTTGTAAAGTTCATGTGAAAAGGCGTTATGAAGCGCGAAATAGGAGATTTAGAGATACTTGTATGTCTACCACTACAAAAAGTTAAGGTTAAAAAATAAAAAACCGGCCAAGTGCGAGTCGGACTCGCGCATGAAGGGTTGCGTACCATTATCTATTCTGTTTTTTAGTATTTGTTGTTATAGCGGCAACAGAAATACATCATCTGTGAAAATTTCAACTGTCTAACTATCACGGTTCATGAGATACAGCCTGGTGACAGACGGACAGACAGACAGACGGACAGCGGAGTCTTAGTAATATGGTCCCGTTTTACCCTTTGGGTACGAAATTCTAAAATGTTAAGATTAAAAAAAAACACCCAATTCTAAGACATTTTTGAAATCTTCAATTAAATGCTTGACGACACGTTGGGTGCAGTGGCTGTGCGATTGGCTTCTGCGCTACGGGTCTCGGATTCGATTCCCACGTATGGCCTACAGCTAGTTGTTTCTGGTCTGGGCGTTTGTTTATGTGAGACTTGTGTCTGTAAACGCACCCACGATACAGGAGAAATCCTAGTGTGGGATAAAACGTTTAAAAAAAAAGAAATAACAAATTACTAAAAGACAAAAATAACATAACATCACACCAGTATTCCCCGAAGGGTTGGGCAGAGGTGTATGGTAACATCCTCATTTCGCCGTTATGTTTCAGTCCCATGTAATAGGGGGCAAACCTATTGCCATTACCCGGGCACAAGTCTCCGGGCTGCTACAGAGAAATTCCACACGGAAAAACCCAACAACACTTTACCCGACTATTTTAAAATCTTTAATGATATACCCAATTACTTTATTGTTTATTCATTATTTATACATACAGTATTCATTTTTAAATATTTCATTATTAAAAAAAACATTAAAAATATAAAAAAAACTAGAGGTCGCCCGCGGCTTCGCCCACGTGTATGTCGTTTACCGCGTATTCCGTATTTTTCGGGATAATATAATTCAATCATGATTCTAAAGACACGTGGCGTCATCTATAAACGTTACTGTTGTTTTCCTCGGGAACAGTACTTTTTTACGGAATGAAAGGTACCCTATGTCTGTTTCTGTACACCTGACAACGTATATGCAAATTTTCGGGATGATCGGTTCAGTGGTTTAAGCGTGAATAGGTAACAAACAAACTTACTGTCGCATTTTTATTATTGGTTAGGATTAGGATAGTAGGTCACCGGCATTGGAAACAGGGTCCAAGCTGCCGGCGGTCAGGGCCTCAGAGAGAGGAACTTCCTGACAATACGCGCCGTATCCAGGAGTACCGCTTTCTGTATCAAGCCCTTGATCCAGCTGCCTAACGAGAGCCTCATCAGATGTCGGTCGAGGCACTTGGCTATTAAGCGATTGGCCGTAACGACTGCTGAGTCAATCTCCTTAATTACTTAAAAGACAAACATAATTGAGACAAAGAGCGGAAATAACTATTTTCCTAACATCATAAATAACAAAGCACCTTTTGCCATTCCACAGTCCGGTAAAATAAACCCCATATTCAATAACTAGAGCATTCACCTAAATTTGGCGATAACGACTTGTTGTTTCGATCATGACGTCGATAAAAAGTTGTTTATGTGCAAAGTTTATCGACATATTGTTTGCGGGGTGTGAATTTTAATATTGTATGCCGTTTAATCCGTGGATAAGAATGGTTTAACGTTCTCTTTTACGGTGTTTGATATAGTAACAAAGGAATAGAATTTGTTTTTTCAGTATAATCTTGTCTAATGGAAAATATGGTTAGTTGCTGCTCGTAAAATTGAAGTTTTTATAGGAATTTTACATAAAGTTTATTCATGTATAATTACACAATGCGAAGTTTTTTTAAAAATATTATTGTTTAAGTAGGTTTGTCATGTATATATGAGAACAGACGATAAGGCAGTTTATGATACGACAGAAAAAGGGTTCTTTTTTTAAAAACCATATTTCATTCTTAGTTTTAAGAGGTAAAATTTGATTAATGGTAACTTTGAAACTCGAAAACATCAAACTTTTTTTTTTTTCTGAAGACTCATAAACAGCCGTATCGTTTGTTTCTGGGGGCCTACTCGGGGAAGTCAGTCGCCCGTTCGAAAGTAGCCCGAAACGTAGGAGTGAACAAAACAAGTGTCAAGTTCAACTTTTCGGACGGGCAAAAACACATCGGTAGTAGGGACAACTGTCAAATCGTGTTGTCATTCATTCTTAGTTCGGGCCTCGAAATAATCGTATGTCCGTAGGTGATAGGGAGTAGGGAACGCTCGTAACTAAGGCCGAAACCACGGACTTCGCGCTTAGGGAGTGGACCCCCTGGTTTGATGTTGAGTATCGGGACACGCTGTATAAGGATCCTGCAGTTTTTTCTTTTCTTACCCTTTTGTACTTATGTACGGATTTAATGAACCTGATTATCATGAAAGAATCAACCGTCGAGTGTGTGTGAGAGCCAGAGGGGTATAGGAGAATCCCTATATAACTCTGTTACTTGAATTCGTGTGCTCCATCTTAGTACTCTTTCAGAGTGGAGGCGGGCGCGGGTGCTAGCGAATGCGCGTGTAAATCAAAATGTATGTAGACGCCAGTTGCATTCACAGTGTTCCCGCGAGCCGCGCGTCTGCATGAGGCGGGCGCGAGCGCGGGTGGCACGGGTGTTTCTAATGGCTCAGTCCGCTCGTATCTTTCACAGTGATATAGCGTCTGTTAGGTGAGTGCGTGTGTGGTTCTAAACCATTTTGATTCGGCCGCCGAAGCGTCGTACGATAGCTCGTTCGGCACTACTGTGAACACGCAGACGCCAAGACCCAAGCGCCCACACATATTATTTTATACTTAGTATTTACGTATGTTGCAGAATCAACACAGAGGCGCAACTATTAGAATCACTATTGATTATTGTTAATGTAGTACAACGCCATCTATTATCGTTTGTCGGAAACGTCAAGCAGTGTGCTTGGGTGAGGTCGGTGCGGGGCGTGGCATGTCTTGTTTGACGGTTGTCAGCAAGCTGTCAGCTGTTGGCTGTCAGCTGTCAGCTGTAATCCTTTTTGACATTGGATGCATTTGATTGGAGAGACGGAACTTTGGAGTGAGACACGAGGGCGAGAGGTCGTTTTTCCAGCCTGCACCAAACTTACCGCGTTTCCGTACTTTAATCTATTTCTATCGGTTTGATCATTTGAGATTTTATTATTTTGTTATCGGGAGTGAATAAATAGAGGACTATAATCAGTGTTGTGACTATTATTTCCTGCCTATACCAAGTCGAACTTGGACTCTGATGAAGAGGTACCCCCAATGGGTGAACTACCCTCGTTATATATATTTTCCATCGATACGCTAAAAATAAGAATATCAAATGGCACATAAAATGTGCTCGAAGGAATCTAGACACTTGAGACGCGCTTTACTTTAGACTTTAAAGCATTTAGACGCTTTAAAGTCTGCGCTCGCCGACACGTGAAATAGATTCCTCGAGATACGAGAACTTGTGTAATAAACTGATTCAATGGCTTTTCAATGCGTTATTAGGTTCTACAATGTTAGTTGTGAAGGAGGTAATAATCGTAAAGGGTATTAATGTACCTATAATAATGAATAACTTTTGTTTTGTTAGGACTTTTAAATGAGTAGGCAGAGCAGATCTTCAGCGCAATGGATATTTATTGTAATTTAACAATACAGAACACAACGACATCAGCCATTCACAATACTTGACGTTTCTAGAGAGCCTTCTAGAAAACACTGTTGCCAACCTTAAATATTATTATTGTAGTGTTCACATGTTTTACTAGTTTCCTCAAAAGTCAATCGTTTTAGAAAAATAGATGTTCAAAGATTTCGTAAAAAAGAATTGCTATAACCTATGTACAGTAGCGACCAAAAGTCCATAGGCAATCTCACAAAGTAATAGCTTGACGTTTAGTTTGACTTACGACCTTCTATTTTTAAGAGACTAATGCATTATCGTTGTAGTTCATAATTTCTACTTAGATCTACAAGTTAAGATGGCTTAGTGGTTAAGCGCGTCCGAAAACATGCCTGGTTCATGGAGACGTGCGTTCAAATCTCACGCAATGCAGACTTTTTGTAAGTTTTTACTCGATTGTAAGTATTTGTAAGTAATGAGACAGATATAATATTCAATTATCTTGTTCGCTTTGTTCACACATTTCGTAACGTTAGGGAGGTAGATCATAGAAAACTAAATAAAGAATTTAGATTTTTGTGGGGTAGATAGACATGAGTTTTATGAATATTTAACTTGATCGGAACGAACGTTGTCGATTGGTTGTAATTGTTAGTTAGTGACGTGTGGTTTAATAGATAGCGGTATTGTATTTTTTCTCAAAATGCAGGCAAATAATAATATTGAGACGAGGGCGACTATTATTGCGCTGCATAAAAGTGGTCTTAAATAGAACACAAATATCTGATGAAACCGGACTGAATGTGAGTATTACATAATAATATATACAATTCATAACTTGATGTTTTACTTCAAATTTATAATCACCTAAGATTATTTGGCCATGTCTCCAAATTCTTTTTTAAATCCGCCATCATGAGGCCTAAAAGATAAATAATTAGTGTTTATTATTGGATTTAAAATACAGAGTTATAATATTGCATTGTTATATTAAATAAATATTATTATATTATGAAAAGGAAGTCACTTCAGTATTTTGATATAGCCGCCTAATGTTACTTTTTTTTTGTTTTAGAGGAATACTGTAAGTCTTTGGATCAAAAGATATGAGGAAGAGGGAAGCCTTGCTAGTCGATAGCGAAGTGGAAGGCCGTCGCTTATTGGCGAGGCGCAGCGACAACATATTATTATGGTGGACGAGTATGATATGAAACAATTGGTTTCACACCTACGAGACACTTTGCGGAATTATTTGACACCTCGCTGTAAAGTGTTCGCCGTGCCCTCCACGCTGAAGGATTGCATCACAGAAGACCCGCTAAAAAGCCCTTCTTGACAGAAAGACATAAACAAGAACAATTACGTTTCGCACGGGATTACTTAGATTTTGACTGGAATACTTCCATATTGTCAGATGAAAAGACGTTTAAATCTAGTCAAAAGGGTAGGCTTCACTTATGGCGCAGGAATAACACTCGCTTGTGTTATAAAAACGTAATCCCTAATACAGACAGGTGTGGGAAAATTTAAGAGGAACCGAAGTATGCGGTAGTATTGTAGGGTCCATGCGCAAACGTCTACTTGACTGCATTGAAATTGAAAATAATGGGGGATACACAAAATATTAACACCCAGTAGATTTTTTGGTTTTAATAATTAGACGGTGTAACTAAATATTTAGTAATATTAACATATCCGTAATTATTTAATGATCTTAAATTGAGGTTTAGTTTCAATCTTCTTTTCGTCAAGAAAATTAACACTTAAGCTTTAACCTCAATACATTCATTGTGACGTTACATAAAAAACATGTGTATAAAGTCTAAATCATTATATATTAGTTTTGTTTGTTATTATGAATTGACTAAGTAGGTATACAACAAAAAATCTTATGAACGATTACAAGAGAACTTCTTTATCTAGGTAGGAATGTGACGTCACAATTCTCATAAAAGTTTGTTAGTATATAAGTAAATAAAACGAATAAACATTTTTGTTATCATTTAGCACGACTTTTTTATTTCCACCCTCCTACACCAAAAAAAATTGAATACATAATCACATAAATAATGAAATAATAATAATACAATAACTAACATTATAAATAAACATCAATAATATTTTTTTGCTTAAAATACAGATATAAAATATAAGTTTCAAAGAAACAAAAATTAGCTACGCATTGTAAGATTCGAACTCAGACGTCAATGATCGTGGACCCATGGCTTAGCCCATACAGCTATCAGGACACATTACATTAATGCGAATTTTAGCAATGCAATGTTAAGAATGACGCATCACTATGACGCATATTCTAAATGCAACAGAAATATAACGTTATTTCGCGTAGTGCGACGACAGTTCATTAGTGTGTGTTATCTGTGGAATGTTGAGACATCACTCGTACACGCACATGCATACGCATTGGCTGTATCGTGCGCGAGTTTAAAGCAATGTAGTCCTTAGCGTGCCTGTGGACTTTTGAGCGTTTACTGTACATTTTAGGACACATTTAGGGTCAATTATAAGTTGCTCAATTTTCAGAAATCGCAAAAAACTTAAGGATGTCGATAATTTTTGTAAATCAAAATATTTTTTTATTTTTATTTTAACACTTGCTTTAAAACATTCATCAGTGATATATTGTTGAGTCTAACGCGAACATGTAGTTATACAGTGAAAGGTTCTATCTATTTTTATGTTACAATAAAATCGACTATGTTAATAAGAATATGTTAAAAAGAACTAGAATAATAATAATAACAACTCTGCAAGAACATTTACTTAAAGGCATTTGGTTATCCTTATCAAAAGCAGCCAACGTACTATGCGTGGCTTTGCGGGCGAGGAGAAGCAAATTAAAGTTTTTGATATCAATTACAAGTCGTACTTTGACAAACACAAATAAAATGATGCACAAAGATAGACGACGTTCCACCGAGTACGTGGGGCGCGAGCGCACATGCATCCAATCCCAATCACTTTTGTTATCTTAATAATGATCACCATTAATAATCAACACCGGGGTTTTGCTCGATAGCTCTGACGTTATCTGTCTAGCTTTTTGCGGGCCGCCTCCCCAGTCCTCGGTGTTACGTCAAATCGACATTGACCGCTGTCATCTGGTAGATGTCATTCGTCCAGGAATCAATTAAGTTTGGCGTCGTCAAGCCAATTCTCTCGACGCGCCGTCATACTTCTTACGGTGTTGATATGTAAGTTAACAGTACTATCTATTTATTCTGTGGTACTAGGTAAGATGAAACGAAGATTGTATGAAGTTGAGAGTTTTGTTTTAAACAAGAATTTGAAGAATTCCATTCGCAATAAAACAATATTTTTTACACAGAATTATACATTGTTGGTGTCTTAACGAGTCATGTTACGATCAGACTTCAAAAATGTAGATATGTCCATACATGCATTTACCAGACATCGGTTTTAAACGCAGAGTCACCCAAAACCCGAGACAGTAATCACATCTATTCTCACAAAACTGAAGACTCAAACCGTGACATTCGCTTTCTCCGCACGTACCGTCAAATCGTCCATAAAAACGGTATATGACCGCATTCGCCGAAACTGCCAACTAAAAGTGTCAAACTTTAGCCGTATCATCCGGCTATCGTATTATCTGAGCGGCCCGCATCCGGACATATTTACGGATGTGCAGTAACAATATTCCTAATAGTTATTGTTAGTGCTACAAGGAGTGGGACGCGTTTAGAAGCGACTTTGGGACGGAAATCTCGCGAATTTTCAGCGAGAATGGAGCGATCGCGAACGTTGTTAAGCGAGCGATTCAGAGATTACGCTGATCTATAAAAGTGAATGTAGCTTTGGTTATTTTTCAATCGTCGGATAACTTTTAACCGCGAAATAAATTTGACGTTTTGACACATTTTGTATACAAAAGCTTGTATTTTTTTTTTCGCGGTCTTCTCGCTTTTGGCCACTATCTCGCCTGATGGTAAGTGATGATGTGGTCGACGGTGAAGCACGCTTGCCTAGAAGTAACCTATTCACTCTTGATTTAAAGACCCCAAGGTTGTAGCTATCAGGAAACACAAACTCCGGAAGGGAATTCCACTCCTTAGCTGTGCGAACAATGAAAGTGTTCGCAAAACGTTTTGTACGTACATCTATTCCCCAGATAAAAGTTATCTTACGATTGAAAAAACAGCCCTAAGGGAAGTACAGTTCGATGCAATCTTAGTGTCGGTTGTGAAATGAGCTGCGAGCGCACACATTGCCACACCACGAGGCGGGTGTTCACGGGTTGCGGGCGGCTGTCGGGCGGCTGTGTCCCGCCCCGCCAACCCCGTGACGCCCCGCTGACACCCGACTTTATTCAACTTCACTACCGCCAATTAAATTAAATTTTACTGTAATAATTAAAATATCGTACATCATGGATCCGAAGAATAAGTGGTGGTAATAATAATTACGAGATGATGCTAATGACAAATTTTCGGCGGATGTTCTGCTGAAAAACGACACGACACTGCTTAAAGTATTTCGAGTTATACAGGGTGGAATCGTTAAGTGTCAACAGGCGATTATTCCGTTAGTTTAGGAAATATTTCAGAATGGCTAATATCAAAACTAGGCCGCCTAGTAACTAAAATAACATAAATATTTTTGATAACATATCAGCCATGTATCGAGCATTTTGATTTTACCTAATTCGGTACATTTAGTATGACATTTTTGTTCATGAAATATTCAAGAACTAAAAAAAAAACTACGGAATAAGATATGAGATCCAAATTAAAAAAAAAGTTGGTCTTATTTTTTTATTTAATTAATAAAAAAATACACCTAATGCCAATTCCTTTAAAGCAAGTTCGTCATGACGATATTTAGCGCCATGTAATAAAGAACATTGTCATTGAACTATTAGTATTTTTTTAGTTAGACAAACTGGTTGCAATATTATTATTATTTATTAGACATGAAAATAATAGGCTATCGCATTACGTAGGCAATCTGGAACTACAAAATCTGATTTCTGTTCGAAATCTTAGATTAGATTTAGGTAGTGCTCAGGAATCTGGAGATATGAAGCTTTATTACAGAGATGACTAAGATAGACCGAAGTCGAGTAAGGCTAACTCCACCGCCATATTAACAGTAAGGAAGAAAGAGATTACGTAGGTATGATTGGTATGATCAGTTGAAAGAAATTCTCATACTAAATGTATGGAGGGTGCGAAAAACAAAATTTTTAATATCTTGCTTTTATTTTTCCTGAACTTATTTATATTATTCTATTTTCCATGTAGCCTAGTTTTGATATTAGCCTTACCTTTTTAAATATCTCTTCAATTGACGAAAAAATCGTCTGTTGACACTTAACGATTCCACCCTGTATAGAGCTGTGTACCCACTTTTGATCACGCTTGGCTGGAGACCCTTTAGGTCTGGCCAATAACTGCTCGGCTACGTAGAAACAGTCCGTAAGGCAGCAGACGAATAGAATAAAAACCTTTTTTTTTCATCACTGCCTTCGATGACACGTTACTGTACGTGTTTGGCGAACACACGTGCGAGTAACTTGTTCGATGTGTGTACACGGCTTAATGTATTCAAGCTCAAATCTTGAATTAAAGTCGTAATCACTAAAACTACTTTTCAAAACGACCGGCCCTCAGAACAATATACAGGGTGTTTTGCATTCTACCTTATTTCCCAGTACAACGTAACATTGACCGCATGTCGTGCTCTCAGAAGGCATCGTGGCGTGAAATTTGTGAGACTGTAAATAATGTTTTAACGATGGCGTCGGTTACAGCTTGTCCCAACTTGTGTTATATGTTTATGGTCACCCCACTGTAACTGCTTGATTAATTAACTTTGAGTACTGTTTCGTGTTTGTTCTCTGTTGAGTGTATTGTGTGGTTCTTGGTATTTGGAAAAGTGGTTTTGGTTTTTGGGATACCTTTGTTTTTGGAGTTTGAAGTTATTATTTACAACTAGCTTTTGCTCGCAGCTTCGCTCGCTTTAATTAAGAATTTGACAATCAAATCTCAACACACTACTGAAGTTTCTATAATAATTCAATCATGATTTGAAAGACACATGGCACCATCTATTAACGTTGTTGTTGTTTTACTCGGGAACAGTACATTTTTTCGGAATGAAAGGTACCCTATGTCCGTTTCTGTACACCTGACAACGTATATGCAAAATTTCAGGATGATCGGTTCAGTGGTTTAGGCGTGAAAAGGTAACAAACAAACAAACTTACTTTCGCATTTATAATATTATATTAGTTAGGATTAATTTAATGTTGTACACTGCAGCAACTTCAGAAATATGACGCTGAAAATTTCTGACTTCGTTTGAAATAGTATCTTTGGAAAAATAACATAACAATACATCACGCCTGTATTCTCCGAAGTGTTGGGCAGAGATGTATAGTACACCCTCATTTCGCCTTATGTTTAAGTCACATGTAATAGGGGGCGAGCCTATTGCCATCAACCGGGCACAATTCCAGACTCCGGGCTGCTACTGAGAAATTCCACACGGAAAAACCCAATAACACTTTGCCCGACCTGGGGATCGAACTCCGAACCTCACGGTCAGCAGTCGCGCTTGCGACCACTAGACCAAAGAGGCAGTCCGTTATTATTTACAATTAATTTAATACCGTACATTGATACTGCAGTGACTTATGAAATATGATGTTGAAAATATCCGACATCGTTTGAAATAGTAATTTTGTTTTTTTTTTAAGTTATGCCTTTACCCGGTTCCCAGTGAAGCAAATAGAAACAATTTAGCTAGTTGAATTCAAATTAGCTATGAAACCATAAGCAACAATAAAAAAATCGGTCTAGCTACTAAAAATACTACATTTAATTCATAAAATGACTTTTGGAAACCAGTCTACCTCGAAGTCGCCAACAAATCTTCAAGATTTTCTTACAAAAATTGAAAACTCTCAACTTTCTTTAAAAAGTATAAGAGAGTTCTTCTAACCTTCCAGCAGAAGTCTGCACTTCACATTCATCACAAAGCAACAATGACTTTCAACTGCTAAAGTCTCTTTTAAAGTCTGAGGCATACTTTTTCAACTTTCGCTTGCAGAAACTAATTAGCTGCAAGCTATCAAATGCATACCGCTATGTCCCCTGTGAGCGAACAGAGCGACATGACGCGACGCGATAGAATAGGGTAATATCAAACAGTAGCTGTTCATAATAGCTTTTTTTTTGTTGGGAAATATTCATGAATGCTCGCTAGTCTGGGAGGAGCTCGTGGCTAAATAATTACAGCCGCATAGACCGATCTTCCGGGTTAAGCCACGCTTGCCGAGGTTGGTCTGTGGATGGGTGACCATTTACCATAGCGAGTTTCCTCCGTGCCTCGGGAAGCACGTAAAGCCGTTGGTCCCGGCTGTCATTTGTAGATCTTTGACAGTCGTTGCTGTTGGTCAGAAGCCAGAAAGTCTGACAACCAGTCTTACCAAGAGTATCGTATTACCCAGTTACTGAGTTGTGGAGGTCTGATAGGCAGTCGCTCCATGTAAAATACTGATATTCAGCTGCATCCAGTTCGACTGGAAGCCGACCCCAACATAGTTGGGAAAAGGCTAGGCAGATGATGATGATGCTCGCTAGTCTGGGAAAATAGAGGGTTATGTCTAACGGACTAAAACCACAATGGTGTTCCTCCGAGGACCTATGGCACCTCGTATGTATTTACTAAGTAGCATACGCAATTGCGAATATAAATATGCCAAGATGCAACTATTAGATAAGCAGTGCACTGTATTGGCATCACCTGGACTCATCGTCTTCACGTTCACAAGTTTGTTGCTAGGCGACGTGATACTTTATAGAACTCCATCTAAAGAATCTTGAACGAGCTGAGGTGATGCTGCTTATGTATGTATCGGAAGGGTCATTAGTACGGTGAATCAATTGACAACAAAACGCAAGTGTGAAGTTGGCGCGCTTCGACACAGTCTTGCCTGACGTTCGTGCGAGCCGACGAGGGCGCTACAGCGACGTGGAGCAGCCCTATTAACCATCGGATATCGTGCGAACAACAAGTGCCTAGAAACTGTTCGACGTTTCGTTTTGTTGATTTTAATAAATTCTTCATCTAAAATCAGAGCATCTACGCCCAGTCAATAACATCTACGCCCAGTAATAATGCAAAACGGTGAAGATTCCAGCTCCAATCGGCCTCCCGTTCCGATATATATTTTAAACTCTATGCAACTTGAATGTCGGTCGTGTGACATCTTCAAGTAATTTTGTTTCGCTTCACGTCGCGTCTCTTGGTTACCCGCGTAGGACAACGGGTCACGTAAGACCATGCATAAGTTTGCGGTTTGTGTGGGACACGATGAAGTTTGCATTGTTGGAGCTCAGAGTTCAGGCTACGAGTAGTCTGATATCTTTTAGAGTTCGACTTAGGTATGTGGGAATATGTGGGTGGCGGTAAGTTGTGTGGGTATTCATTGTGCGAGCTTTAAAAAGGTTAAATGTAAGGGGAAAGCGACTCCAATTGAGTTTTAAACGGAATTTTATTTTTATACGGAACTAGCTGTACCCGCATGCGTTGCAATGCACTTTTTCCTACTTACTACCTACCTACTACCTACCTACTACCTACCTACTACCTACCTACTACCTACCTACTACCTACCTACTACCTACCTACTACCTACCTACTACCTACCTACTACCTACCTACTACCTACCTACTACCTACCTACTACCTACCTACTACCTACCTACTACCTACCTACTACCTACCTACTACCTACCTACTACCTACCTACTACCTACCTACTACCTACCTACTACCTACCTACTACCTACCTACTACCTACCTACTACCTACCTACTACCTACCTACTACCTACCTACTACCTACCTACTACCTACCTACTACCTACCTACTACCTACCTACTACCTACCTACTACCTACCTACTACCTACCTACTACCTACCTACTACCTACCTACTACCTACCTACTACCTACCTACTACCTACCTACTACCTACCTACTACCTACCTACATGATGTCGAACGGGATAAAAAGTATCCTATGTCCTTCTCCTGGCTCTAAACTACCTCCCTGCCAATTTTCAGCTAAATCGGTTCAGCCGTTCTTGAGTTATAAGTGAAGTAACTAACACGACTTTCTTTTATATATATAGACTAGCTGTACCCGCATGCGTTGCAATGCACTTTTTCCTACTTACTACCTACCTACTACCTACCTACTACCTACCTACTACCTACCTACTACCTACCTACTACCTACCTACTACCTACCTACTACCTACCTACTACCTACCTACTACCTACCTACTACCTACCTACTACCTACCTACTACCTACCTACTACCTACCTACTACCTACCTACTACCTACCTACTACCTACCTACTACCTACCTACTACCTACCTACTACCTACCTACTACCTACCTACTACCTACCTACTACCTACCTACTACCTACCTACTACCTACCTACTACCTACCTACTACCTACCTACTACCTACCTACTACCTACCTACTACCTACCTACTACCTACCTACTACCTACCTACTACCTACCTACTACCTACCTACTACCTACCTACTACCTACCTACTACCTACCTACTACCTACCTACTACCTACCTACTACCTACCTACTACCTACCTACTACCTACCTACTACCTACCTACTACCTACCTACTACCTACCTACTACCTACCTACTACCTACCTACTACCTACATACTACCTACCTACTACCTACCTACTACCTACCTACTACCTACCTACTACCTACCTACTACCTACCTACTACCTACCTACTACCTACCTACTACCTACCTACTACCTACCTACTACCTACCTACTACCTACCTACTACCTACCTACTACCTACCTACTACCTACCTACTACCTACCTACTACCTACCTACTACCTACCTACTACCTACCTACTACCTACCTACTACCGACCTACTACCTACCTACTACCTACCTACTACCTACCTACTACCTACCTACTACCTACCTACTACCTACCTACTACCTACCTACTACCTACCTACTACCTACCTACTACCTACCTACTACCTACCTACTACCTACCTACTACCTACCTACTACCTACCTACATGATGTCGAACGGGATAAAAAGTATCCTATGTCCTTCTCCTGGCTCTAAACTACCTCCCTGCCAATTTTCAGCTAAATCGGTTCAGCCGTTCTTGAGTTATAAGTGAAGTAACTAACACGACTTTCTTTTATATATATAGATATATGAATCGTTTTGAAACGTAATTTTATTATTCGCGTCTCGCAGTTACCATGTGTTGCTTCATATTTATAATTATATCGATGATCGTTAAATGATCTATGGACAAGTGTTTTGTCCAGCAGTGGACTTCTTGCTGTAATCTGATGATGACTGAACTGATCATGTATTTGCCATGATCATCGATATCTACCTACGATATGGTTGGGCTGAGCGACGCCAGCGATGTCATGCTCGTGAATGGGTGCTGTCTGTCGGGACTGGTCAGCCCTTAACTGCTATGGCAATCCAAAATGTCACATTTTGTCTATTTGTTACGAGTACTCTTATGTGAGTTTATTTCTACTACTGTAATGGAATTGTCATGATCTACTATTTTAAAATTCGTATTCTTGGAGTTTCTTGCCGGCTCTTCTCCATGGAACCTACCTTTTGGAACCGTGCACCTAGTTTTGACGTTTTAAAAGTGTCTGAAATCTGGTCTATTTGATAAAAACTTAGACTTTGTCTAAAAATGCATAAACCTTACCCCTTGAGCGATTTCTTCAAATGATCAACTCCGAACCATTACGTTAAAACAGGCACAACCACGTACCTACATGTTGAAAATTATGTGCCATTACGGTAATGGGGCCACAGCGCAATTTGCTTCCGAATAAATGCCGTAATTCCGGGCCTTACCGCTCCTAATGCACTGTTATAATATCTAATGCTAATATTTCTTCTTCTTCGTGACGCTTTCTTGGCATTTTGCCAGGGTCCAATTTGGTTAAAAGAATGGATTGAGACATTCTGTTGTTTTGTATTATTAGGGTATTTCACCAACCTATCAATAAGTACCTGTACATGAAACTTTATGGAGTCTATCTTTTCTATCCTTTGATGTACCCAACCCTATTTGTGTTGGGTATGGTTGGGTATAACAAACTGGAAACAAGAAGGGATTTGGCACTTGTTACATATTGTTTCAAATTATTGCGTGGTAAAATCACTAACCCGGGTGTGCTAAAGGATGTGTGTCTGAACGTGCCCGATAACTACGTGTGGCGACGACGGAGACCGCGGTTACTGGCAGTGCCGCGCGGCCGGACCAACCTACTGTAACGGGTAAAGCACCAATGACGCGCGCCTTGCATACTCTGAATCTGAACGAAATCGCGGAAAGGCTAGATACATTTTGCTGTTCTCTGAATGAGTTTACAAAAATGACTTTACTTGTGCTGTGTTGTTAATGTTAATAATATAATTAGTGTTAGGGATTTAATGACGTCATGGCGGTAGTCTGACATGTTTACTTCACGACCTGTCAAAAAAGTCTATAAAACAGTATGTAACGCGCTAGTCGGGCTCTCTGCCCTTTATTTTTACCGCGACCTTTGGTTTGGATGGACGTTCACAATTGTTAAATAGTTGTTTTGTAAGACTGTTTGAATATTCCTGCATTGTAATAATAACTGATCGTATTAAAGTATTCAGATCTTATGTATGTTGTGTAAAGTATTATGTTGTGATCTAGTTCATGTTATTAACACTAATCCAAATACAAGTACTCTCAGTGGTGGAGAGTCTATGTTGGTTTTATTTATTACATGTACCATCCTGTTTTTAATAAATAACGCCCCAGAAAGCTAAAAAGCTATTAATCCTATTAGTAAATTCTGTTATTTTATTAGCTATCCTTCGGGTTAGCTAAAAATAGGTATTTATTGTAAATTATTATTAAAGACCACGCTACCGATTTGGGGTAACCCGTAATGTTAGTTGTGTTGTGAAGAAATAAATAAACAATTTTTTTTTAAACAATATAAGAAATAAGTAGTCCGTAACTATTGACCAGATGCTAAGAGCCCCCGCAGACCATAGACTTTTCTATCGGTCTATAGTTTGGTGGTTTCATTAATCAGTATGACAGCTAAACAACCTAGAATAAGGTTCACTCTTAAATAGGCTGTCTAAAAATAATCTTTGTAAACTAAAAACGTTCTGCAAAATAACTAAAAATTTACTTCAAAACAGATACAAATATTATAGACCGTAGGAATAAAACACTTTTATTAAAGTTTCAGTCACAATTTTAGTATCACTTTTAACTTAATACACTTTTACGTCTAATACATTCGACCGCCTAGTATCAACTGCCGCATAAGAGCGCCCGTGTTACTTCCCACCACCATATTTTAGTCCGAACAATGTAAGATGTCAACAGTGCCGGAAGGTGGGGCAAAGCCGGAAGTAGCGCGTGCGCTGATAATTGTGAGTAATAATTAAAAATAGGTAATTAGTATTTAAATTCATATTATTAAATCTAATTGATAACAAACATTTTTAGATAACGCCAACTGAAAATAATTAATTCCGGAAGTAGAACTTACGCTCACAATTCCAGAGTACATAATTATAACTGAGTATACATATATTTAAACACAATAACAGAGTTTCTAACAGTCGGCCTTTCCTGATACATTTCCCGTCCCGGGAAAATACTTAAATCGATTATGAAAACATAAAATAAGTAAATAAATTCTTAGTGTATAATTATAATTTTTTTTTTAATTTTTTTTTTTATTTTTATTTTTTTTTTATTACTTTTTTTTTATTTATTTTTTTCATAGTAATATAAAAATATATTGAAGCAATACAGTATATCTCGAACCTTGGTCCTGATCGAGACCTCATACATATTCTCAATCAAACATGATAATTAACACTAAAATATTAAGGCCTCATACATACCCTTAATATCTGTCTTAACTGAGACCTCAGAAATATTCTCAGCTAAGCCACTAATTAACCTTGACTCAATAAGTTCATTCTTATGATTCTTAATACTATGTTAAGATATTAAGGCCTCATACATATCCTTAATATCTGTCTTAACTGAGACCTCAGACATATTCTCAGCTAAGCCACTAATTAACCTTGACTCAATAAGTTCATTCTTATGATTCTTAATACTATGTTAAGATATTAAGGCCTCATACATATCCTTACTATCTGTCTTAACTGAGACCTCAGACATATTCTCAGCCAAGCCATTCATTTAATTTGAAAATGAATTTAAAAAAACTTTCATTACGTACTTCGAGGCTATTTTACATTAATTCATCACAAGTACATATGCAATCATAATTTGGTAATCACACGTATTTCATTCTGTGTCGTTACCATTTGACACGTTGGAGTCAGAGTCCGCTCTACTGAACACCACCCAGGGGTGGATTTTGTCTACCGAGAAAATACCACTAAACTTTCTATTGCCTTTCCTAGACAGTGGCGTGTCTTCAACTACATATCGGTCGTTATCAAGAACTTCTACTATACGATACGGCCCTCTAAGTTTTGGGACTAATTTCCTACTTCTACCTATCGATGGAACTTCTCTTTCTACTCTCACAAGTTCTCCTATTTTATAATTGACTTCTTTCCTGACTCTATCAAAGCGTTCCTTTTGTTTGTCTTGATTTTCTCTAACGTGTTCTGTAATCTCTTTTCTAATTTCTTGTAATGTGGATGGTAAGTTTTCTATTTCATCGGTAACGCTTAGCTGTAGTAATGAATTTGAGGTACCCACTAAGTTAAGGCCAAACAATGCCTGAGCAGGGCTTTTTCCCGTTCCTTTATTTTGAGTGTTATTAAGTCCCCATTGTATTTCAGTAATGCATTCATCCCATTCATTTTCGGATTTACCATAGTTAGTAGCCGTCAATGCTGCCAAAACTGTTCGGTTATATCTTTCGACCTGGCCATTTGCACGCGGAGTCGCTACAGCGTTCATTATATGTTTGATACCTAATGAATTGAGATATTCCTGAAAGCTCTTAGAGGTAAATGATGTACCCCGATCAGAAATAACACGTTTTGGGACACTAAATGTGTGAAAATATGTTTTCATAGCTCTGATCGAATGAACAGATTTGGTACTTTTAACTGGAACAAGTATCACGAACTTGGTGAATGCGTCAATAATCAGTAACAGATAGGCATTATTGCGCTTGCTTCGAATAAAGGGACCTAAATGGTCAATATGTAGGGTATGGAATGGTTGTTCAGCCTTTTCAATTGGGTGCAATTTACCTGCCTTCTTCCCACTTGGCACTTTAGCATGGGCACATTCTAGACAAGACTGGACATACTTTTTAGTGAATCGCCTCATCTTGGCAAACCAGTAATTATTTTGAATTATTTCCAAAGTTTTATCAAGACCAAAATGGCCAATTATCAAGACCAAAATGGCCAATTTCATCATGATTTGACTTCAAAATTTGCCATCGAACACCCTTTGGTACAACCCAACAATCGCCTTTTTCTGTTTTTCTGTATAATAGTCCCTTTTTAACTTTAAAATTATTTTTGATTTCAATAACATTATCATTTTCTTTGTCATTTAGTATAGCAATTATTCTTTGCAACTCGGGATCGTTTTGTTGTACCGTGGCCACCCAGTCTGTGTCTATTTGTCTTACTCGTAACTCTGTCATATCTAATAGAATGGGATTTCGACTAAGTGCATCTACATGAGCCATAGCTGTACCGGGTTTATAAACTATGTGGAAGTCGAATTCTTGTATAATGTTCCACCATCTTGCGACTCTAGGTAATATATCCCTCTTTTCAAAAGTTGCACGAAGAGAATTACAATCAGTCACAATTGTGAAAGAAATACCTAATAAGTAAACTCTGAATCGTTGTAGCGATGTGACGACTGCCAACGTTTCCAGATCATAAGATGTGAATTTGGATTCTTCAGGGGATGTCTGTCTACTGTAAAAGGCTACTGCACTAAAAGGGGACTCTTTATTTGGCCTTTGCATTAATATTCCAGCTACTCCAACTTTAGAGGCGTCAGTGTGCAACTGTGTTTCATACTCGGGATTATAAAATGAAAGAATGGGACGTTTGACTAACTCTTCTTTTAGAGTTAAGAATGCCGATTCCTCTATGTCACCCCACTGCCATTTAGAATCTTTCTTTAATAGTTGCGTCAAAGGTTTCGCGGTAATTGAAAATCCCTTAATGAATTTGCGAAAGAAACTTGCTAGTCCCACAAACTGTCTAACCTTGTGTTGGTCTGTTGGTCTCGGGAATTTCTCTACGGCTTCAATTTTCTTTTTACCGGGTTTTACACCGGACTCATTGACTTCAAAACCTAAATAATCAATGGATTTCTTTAAAAAATTGCATTTTGACAAATTTAGCGTGATGCCAGAAGAGCGAAAGAGGTTTAATATATTATGGAGTAATTTTAATCCTTCTTCAATTGTTTTGGATGGAATAATCACATCATCCATATAGGCAAAAGCCTCTTTGAATCTCGCGTTGCCTAAAACATTATTAACAGCCCTCTGAAACATGGATGGTGCATTTACAAGCCCAAATGGCATGCGGTTGAACTCATAATGGCCATCTGGGGTGACAAAAGCCGTCAAATGCTTTGACGACTCTGCCATTGGTATTTGGTAGTAACCAGAAGCGAGGTCTAAAGAAGTATAATATTTATGGCCTGACAGATTATCTAACTGATCGTCTATACGGGGCAAAGGATAATGTTCTTTGACTGTTTTTTTGTTAAGTGCCCTAAAGTCAATGCAAAGACGATAATCTCCGGTCTTTTTCCGCACAAGTACAATTGGGGATGCGTAATCTGATGACGATTGCCTAATAATTTCGGAATCTTCTAGCTCTTGTATCATTCCGCGAACTACCTGCCGTTCCGAATGGGACAATCGATAAGGTCTATACACAACGGGCGTAGTATCGTTGAGGCTTATGTTCATTTCGGTATTAGTTATACATCCTAATTCTCTGACTGAAAAGGCAAAGCAATTCCTAAATTCATTTAACAATTTGATTAATTTGGCTTTATGATCAGATCCGATATCATCATCCACCTGTATCATGCAAGCTTCAATTCGGGGTGTTACAGTATTATTTGGACAGTGCTCTATTTTAGCAACATCTACTGTATGTATCTCGCTCAAGGGAAGAGCACGAAGCAATAAGCTGCCTTTTGTCAGTTCAAAACCCGAATTAAGACCCTTTACAACAATCCTTCCCTGTCCATTCTTAACGTGTACTACACTTTGAAAGATCTCATATTGTTCATGGGGGCTCTGGCTTAAACTAGGTTCGACAAATAAGTCACCCGAATATCCTGGTTTAGTATAAAAATCAACCATTGTATATCCATGTATGATAATTGGGTTGTCGACATACAACTGGATACTTTTTATTGTATTGGTGGTTATTTTTAGCTGATCGTTAGTTTTATAAACAATGACATGATCTTGTTCTGTAAACGTTTGTCCAAGTAGCAAAGGTACTTGCAATAAATGATCAGGGACAACAAGAGCTTCTACTTTAGCGTTGGCTGAATCTACATTTATTTCAACACTGCATTTGCCTAAGCAACTGACAACACTGTCCCCAAAGCCTCTCAATACAGGTAAATCCAATACCGACCACGAATCTACCAAATTTCTAGCCACGGATTCTTGCAACATAGTACATTGACTTCCGAAATCTATGAAACAGTCAAAATCTTTGCCATTCACCTTTGCTGCTTTGAAATATTTAGAGTCGTTATCGGATTCTTTGGATATCCTTAAAACTGTTTTATTGTTGGTAGGTTCTACTTTACCTGGACAATTGTTAGCTACATGTCCTACTCTATGACAACTGTCACAACGTTTTATTGGTTGTTTGCATTTGAAATATGGATGTCCATCTTCACCACAATTATAACATTTTGTAAGCCTAAAACTTTTGTTATTCCTAACGCCAAACTCACTTTGTGTAGTTTTAAATGTTCTAGTTTGTTTATTTTCAGCATTGCCCAACCGCAAAGATGGATTTGGCTTGTCAAACTTTTTTGTCATTCTTACATTTCTGAGATAAACAAGTAATTTGTCAGGTTCCGTAAACTGTGCTGCTTCCGCACTAGTTCTTACGGACCTATCTTCTATTCCAAACAGAATACAATCTATTGCACTTTTACCATTGATATTACAACGGTTCAATAGCACCATCTTTTGATAAAAATACTCTTCTAAAGATTCGCCAAATCCAGCCTTGCAGGCAAGCATTTCTGTTAACAACTGGCCGTAATTTTCGTCACTTGGAAATGCTAATTTTAGTTTACTTTGCCATTCAGTCCATGAAAACAGTAAACTGGGTAAGCCTTGGTACCATTTCTGAGCTAATCCCGTTAACTTCGGAAGAGCGTAGTGAATAATCTGTCTCTCAGTCCAATTATAAATTTTAGCGCATTCGTTAACCTTAATTATCCAGGTTTCAATTGTTTGATTCCGCTTGGCGGGGTCAAATTCTGGTATGACATTTAAAACCGGATAGCGTTCACTACCTCCATCTGTTTTCATGGTCTGCATAAGCTCTTTAAAAACCGAAACTAAAATATTTGTGCTAGAGTTCATATCTTTCTGAGTATCAAGGGTACTACTCACTGTTGTAGCGACTGCCTGTGTAGTGTCCAAATCCGGCGCGCTCGTGGGGTGTTGACTGGGTGAAGGCACGCGGCTGCGCGACTTGTTGCGGCTGCACGATATATCACGGCCATACGAAACTTCACGGCTGCGCGTCTTCTCGCGGTTGTGTGACTTATCGCGGCGGCGCGCTTTTTCGCGGTTACGCGCCTTTTCGCAGTCACGTGACACATCGCGATCACGTGACAGACGATCCCGCGACACGATACGGTTACGCGACACGCAACGGTTACGCGACACATCGCGGCCACGCGACACATTGCGGCCACACGGCAAATCGCGGACACGCGGTACATCGCGGACACGCGACGCATCCCGGACACGCGGCACATCACGGCCACGCGACTCATCGCGAACACGCGACACACCGCGGGCACGCGACGCATCCCGGACACGCGACGCATCCCAGACACGCGGCACATCGCGGCCACGCGACTCATCGCGAACACGCGACACACCGCGGCCACGCGACGCATCCCGGACACGCGACGCATCCCGGACACGCGGCACATCACGGCCACGCGACTCATCGCGTACACGCGACACACCGCGGGCACGCGACGCATCCCGGACACGCGACGCATCCCGGACACGCGGCACATCACGGCCACGCGACCCATCACTATCCGGTGACACATCGCGGCCGCGAGACTCACCGCTGCCACGCGACTCATCGGCATCGCAACGTGTTCTTCGGCGTCTTCGCACTGGAGACTCTGATTCGCTTTGCGACGAGTCTTTCGATACTTTCGTGTGTTGCAGAGTCTTTCTCTTACGACCCATGATTTCTGAAAATTATAAAATTTACAAAAAGTGGATGTCCTTTTTTTTTTTTTATTAATGTTAAATAACGTCTGTTATTTCGATAAGTACCATTTTCTCATAACAATAAGTCCAGATATTAAAATAATACACACGTATCAAAGCAGATAATACTTGTATAAGAAATAATAGTTTTAAGGTACTTATAAAACATAAAACTGCGAATTATGCATTTAAACTAGTTCATTTCATGACAATTACCAATTTGCCATTAATTTTAATTATTAAAATAAAATAAGGTAAATTACGATTATATTTACCTTAACTACAGGTAGTTAAGGTATTTTTATTTAATACTGTATATTCTATAGATAAACCTAAACTGATTATCTTCATGAGAAAAAAAAAAAAAAAATATAGTAATAAGAAAGACTACTTATTATATAGTTTTATTACAGTGATTTCTAATTATTTAATAATTTTGTAGCTATAAATAATATAAATGTTATGTGCGTACCTTTTATGGGCGTTCAGTCCTTTCACCGAGAGCGATTTTTAGTCGCGATCACGATTATTTCCCACTTACTGATCTATTATAGACCGTAGGAATAAAACACTTTTATTAAAGTTTCAGTCACAATTTTATTATCACTTTTAACTTAATACACTTTTACGTCTAATACATTCGACCGCCTAGTATCAACTGCCGCATAAGAGCGCCCGTGTTACTTCCCACCACCATATTTTAGTCCGAACAATGTAAGATGTCAACAGTGCCGGAAGGTGGGGCAAAGCCGGAAGTAGCGCGTGCGCTGATAATTGTGAGTAATAATTAAAAATAGGTAATTAGTATTTAAATTCATATTATTAAATCTAATTGATAACAAACATTTTTAGATAACGCCAACTGAAAATAATTAATTCCGGAAGTAGAACTTACGCTCACAATTCCAGAGTACATAATTATAACTGAGTATACATATATTTAAACACAATAACAGAGTTTCTAACACAAAAGACTAAAAATATTACGTTACGTTATAAATTGGAGCCAAGTTAAACGAGTTTTCTTACAAATTGAAGTTTATAACTACTACAAAATTGTTTCGGTATACCGTGCTTCATCGCTGGCAGAATCGACCAAGTTCTAAGTTTCCACTGATTGGGAATTAAAAACAAACAGATTGTGAGGCAGACTGTTTATCTTTTTACTTATCTTCCCGCGCTTATTAAAACTGTCAAATGACGGATATTGATTAATTGTTTACTTTAAATTATAAATTAGTTTTTTTTTTGTCTCTTCATTCGACTCTGGCATCAATAATTATTTATTACTAGCTTTTGCCCGGGCTTCGCTCCGTTAGTTTACATTATAAAAAAATTAAAAACTATCTCAAGTTTCTTTAATAATACAATTCAATCATGATTCGAAAGACACGTGGCGCCATCTATTATTGTTATTGTTGTTTTCCTCGGGAACAGCACTTTTTTCGGGATGATAGGTACCCCATGTCCATTTCTGTACACCTGACAACGTTTATGCAAAATTTCAGGATGATCGGTTCTATGGTTTATGCGTGAAAAGACAAACAAACTTACTTTCGCATTCATAATATTAAAAGATAGGATTAGGATAGGATTTATTAAACATTTTATTTCGGATTTTGTTTTCCATAGATTGTTAGTAAACATTAAAAACTTAAATAACTATGTTAGTAAACATGTAGGCTGGACTTATAATTGGGCAATCAAATCTGCCCGCAATGACGTTCAGGAGACTGTTCGAGATGCCCTGAAACCTCGGCAGCAACGAAGCGCCTAATCACTGCAAAGCCATCAGTCTGCGTAATAATGGCTTAGGCTAATTCCACTCACAGAAACGTTGATAAATCGCAACCGAACCGAAACTGAACTTACTACAAAACAAAACCGAACATTTTGACAGTTATCGTAAAAGAAAACTGACTGACAGTTGTGATTCGTTTGCGATTTGGCACCAATTTTCTTAGTAGAATAAAAAAAACGGTTTTTTTATTGCCTCGTTGATCTAGCAGTCATACCTAAGCGTGAGCTCCTGGGTTAGATCCCCAAGTCGGGCAAAGTGTTATTGAGGTTTTCCGTGTGGAATTTCTCAGTAGCAGTCTGGAGCCTGGATTTGTGGCTGGTTGGTGGCATTGAGCTCACCTCCATTACATGGGACTTAAACATAAAATGCAAAATGAGGGTGTACTACCTTCGGGGAGTACAGTGATAATGTTTTTTTGACGAACAACAATTTAGGGCGCCATTTATATACAAAGTTAGTCGGAAAGGGGGTACTAATCCGAAGCCCACTTATAGTATCGCTGATGACTGTTTGAAAGCAAGTGTTAAAATTTCAAAATTCGATATATTTTTTTCCAAATAAAATGATTTTTATTTTAAGATAAATGATGGATTCAGGCGTTACTTTGCGGAAATCCATGACATACAGAAATGCAAATAAAATATCTAGCTTTAATTCCGCTGAACAAGATCGCTAGTTTGGATTCAGTATGCAGCACCACCCTCCCGCCCACAAGTATATGCACATGCAGAAAAAGTGAAAAAATAATGCAACATGCAACCAAAGCAATACACGACACGTGTTTCGCCCCTGCACGGGGCATCCTCAGGATATGTTGACTCCTCGACCGCTAGGACGCGAATGGGGCTGTGAACTCCTTCTTTTTCTTTTTCTATTTGACTGCTGTAGGTCGTCCTAGGGGACGGTTTCTACGTAACCGGGCAGTTATTGGCGTGACCTGAAGGGTCCAGCCAATGGGGGGGAAGTAAAATACTTAACCTAAGCTAACTACTTGTACTACACTAACATCATGACTACCTGCAACAACAGCACTAAGGGCGACCCCTAGTGGGACTCGGACCTCAGCTTAGGGCGTTGCTGGCGTGGACAAAGGGGGGGGGGGGGGGAGACAGCTTGATGAGGGCTGAATTATCGGTGTGACTGCGCAGTCTGAAGAGACGACCGGCTCTACGGCGGGAGAGCTCGGTGGATCGTGACCATGGGGCTGTGAAGCGCGCGCCTCTCTTTATATCGTCACGATTTGACGTTTGTGACATTGACGTTTGTGACATTGACGTTTGTGACATTGACGTTTGTGACATTGACGTTTGTGACGTCTACGTCGAAGTACCCTCAAAAATGCGTAATAATGGAGATGGCACGACATTAGTTTGGTCATTCAACAGTGTATATCTATCATTATTATGTTTTGAAATTTCTAATTGTTCCAACACACTCAACCGGAAACCCTTATCGTTGATAAGGGTTCCAACACACTCAACCGGGAACCCTTATCGTTTACCCTTTTCTGACTAACCTTGTATATACATATAAAAGCGTGTAGTTGTAAGTATGGCAGTAAGCGAAGGAAAACGATTCCGCATCTCCATAAACGGGGTCTAAGCTCTGGTAATTTAGGTACAAGACCAACATTAATGCTTAACTGAAGTTTGTCTATAAATTAAAGTTATGCCACAAACTTGATGAAGTTTAATCGATAAACTCGGTTTGTGCGGTAAACGGTCAATCAACATACAATGAACAACTACGTAACTTCTAGGAATATGAGTGCGAAGTAATAAAGTCTGGAGCTTGATGTGAAATCTTTGATAGCAGATGGAGTAGTTACACTGTTACAAAAGTTGGAGTTTACACAAACCTGGATTATCGTTTCTCGCCCGCGTGGGTGTCGTTTATTCCATATTTCGTATTTTTCGGGATAATAGTAGCCTATGTCCTTCTCCAGGATCGACTATCTCTTTACCAAGTTCCATTAAAATCGGTTCAGCGGTTTAGGCGTGAAACCGTGACTGACAGAGTTACTTTTGCATTTATAATATATAATATTAGTAGGGATTCAGGCACTTGTCCCACCGCGAACGATGAGCGAGCAGCGAGTAGAGCTAGAAGCTAGAAACGAGTTGCGAACAGCGAGAAGCGAGTGTGTAGTTCCGATAGTTTTGTCGCTGGGCTATAAGCGAGTGTGCGAGTGCGACGGGCGGTTACTCGCACCACTCGAAAATGACCGCTAGTTGGTCTCTCGGCATGAGTTCTGACCGCCAAGCGGGCATCGCTGAGCGAGTATTATCTTTTATAGCTCTTGTGGCTCAGCGACAAACTAGTGGAGCGAGTCCTCGCCCGCCGGCAGTGTAAACAGTCAGCGATTAATATAAGCATCTCTTTTGTTTACACGGAATGTTTATCTATTGTACGTTTCTTGAGCGAGAAAATAGCCGATAGTTAGTCACTTCCTCGCCGGCGGTGGGACAACTGCCTAATGGCCAATGCCTATGATTTACCAAGCATTATTGGTTTAAATTATGACTTAAAAAAAGCAAAAACCATCATACCACCACCACCATCATCTATCATATATGCATAGTAGACCTTCCCACACGTTAGTAGCTATCACATTTAAAATTAGCACAGGACTTTATGCAAGGTATAACACAAATAACGCACAACCTCTTAAGGGATCATTTTTACTATGGGACCAAACCTGAAACCGAGAAAAAAAAATCAGCTGTTCCCTACATTTTGACGAGTTATACGAGTACGAACATAACATTGTGCGTTATTTGTGTTACACCTTGTATATGCCAAGTTTGGCAATGAAAAATGCTACTATTGATAAGCAAAACGATTCGTTTTTGGTCATAAGAGCCGGGCATTAAACCTTAATATTTTCCAGCAGACAATGACAGTACCTTATAGGCTATTAGTTATAACAAGCTTCCAAGGCGCGCGCCAAGTACCTACGCTGCTTTTCGGGCGCTTATTAAAAATTGTATGAATTGTGCAACGGATTACCTAAAGCGCTGCCGCTCGTCGAGCGTGCGCCATACGTGCGTATAACGGATCTCTGTAAAGTAAACATACCAATAAGCATGTTGACGGTTCAAGAGTAAAAGCAAACATGTGGACATTTTGTCGCGTTAGACGCTCTTCGGGCGAGCATTCGTGACCGCATACGCCCGAAACGCAGTGTGCTTCGCGTGCGATCTTACGCCTACTGTAACCAGTCCCTTACACCTTCAAATCGGTTTCAGAAGCAAGGTAATCCAAGTCCTTACACACGTTCTTCAGGCAAACGCTCTCATACAAAGACGTCTTAGCATATTAGGGTAACATACGAGTTGAGTGAAGGGCATATATTCAACGGGTGGGGTAAGAAAGAGCGGGGGTAGGGTGACCATAAGTCATGTTTGAACTGTTACATCTAACAATCAAGCTGCATTTGCGCTTCGACACTCAGTCTTCCACATTCAGCATCCAGTCAGCTCTAGCTGCCTTTTTACGTTTGTCGGGACATCTGATTAGGGGGGTATCATAGTGTGTATTACTTATAAGGCTTTTAACACACTTTTTCAGACACGGAATAGTTTTTCGTTTGTTATATTACAGAATGGATGCCTTAGGAAGGACGTCGCTGTTGAGGTAGGTCGAGGAAAAGCAAGCGAGACGTTTTCCAAACGATTAGTCGGAGAAGGCAATGGAGGACATGCAAAAGGTCTTGGCAAACCAGTGGGACAATACAGGATATAGTAATAAAATACCGGATGTAAATTTAGAATATTAATAGTAATTAAATGAAATAATTAAAAAGTCTGTTATACAGGGTGTAAACGAATTCGTGTAATTCCTTCAAACCACATGCATGATCTAATGGTATAGATTAACTCCGCACTGGATTTAGATTGACTAAAAATTAAAAAACCTTTTGTTTTCACAAATAAAAAGAATTTGTGATAAAATATTTCGATGCCATGCATAAATTAATGAAGGCACGGCGACACAGCTGACGGGCACGACTAGCACGATATCGCTTCACTCAGCCAGTTAACTCAGGACGTTAAAATTACTCGGATACAGAATACCATGGTTCATTTTTTGAAAACTTTTTTGTTGATTCTGAAAAAAACCTATGCACAGTTAATCAGTGTCACCAGTAGATCACGCGGTTTGAAGGAATTACAGGAATTCGTTAACACCCTGTATAGTGGTAATAGATTGAGCAGAGTGCCACACAATGATTGATGATATCACGGACCCTCATGAACAGAACCTTGTGAAAGCTGAGATAGACAAACAAATAAAATATCTTGACTTAACACACGAGGTTGTGGGAGTATGTGTAATGTCGACTCAGCAGTCATTATCCCGATAATCGTTACGACGAATGGCCTAATAGCCAAGAGCCTCGATCAAAACCTCATGAGGCTCTCGTTGTGGCGCTGGATCAAGGGCTTGATACAAAAAGCAGTACTCCTTGACACGGCACGCATAGTGAGGAGATTCCTTTCTCTGGAGCCCTGACTGCCGGCAGCTTGGACCCTGTTCCCGATGCCGGAGGTCTACTATTTTTTTGTATATTTTAGAATGTAGATTGCATTTTTTTGATATTTCTAAATTTTATTTATAATTATGTATTTACAAAGAAAAATGGAATAGTAATAAAATAAAAGACGTTAAATACTCATGGCTTTTCGGGAATCCGTTTTTCCGAAATCAGCAGTATCCGTCTTTTCTGTGTGTTGACTTGGCCACCCTAGCTGGGGGTAAGATTAACGGGACCCGGTAATGGCGGGTTTCGCCCGCTCAGCTGATTTAATGTTCAGATGTGTGTAGTTTTGTACGCGGATATCTATCGCTTAGTTGAAAGAAATCTGTTTGCGCCAGATTTTTTCCTTTCGACTACTGCTTACTTTGATTTTATACGTGTATATGTATATTCAAAGACGCCCCATTAATATTCCGCTGCAGAGACCGACCGCTGTGTTAGATTTTAGCGCAATGAGTGGGATTCGAACTCATGATCCCTTGACCTTCAATATAAGATGAATGGGACTAAGTGACCCGCATGCGGGCCTCTAGGAACAACCTCAAGTGGCCGGCCACAAGCGGCGGACTATTTTTTTCAAGCAAAGAACTGTCGTAGCGAGTCAGGCTAAGCGTATGCTGGGATGCAGGTGACGCAGCACACTATAATAACTCTTTTAATGTTTGTTTTTAATAGTCTGGCTGATTAGTATTCTACAAACAAGGTTCACAACGCACTAATTCAATTAAATGTTCTGTCATTGCAATAACATTAGAATTAGCGGTGAAAACACGGGTCGAAATGCACGCGTCGTACAGAAATCTGTGCCGGCACTACAACGAGGCGCAGGGCAGGACAGACGCTTGTCTGCGTCGCACGCGCCTGCGCCGCAGCGTGCGCAGCTCTTAGTACGTTTATGCATTACAAAGTCTGCTCTGCCCTGCGCTGCGTGCACCTGCGTCACCTGCGTCTCAGCATACGCTTAGCTTCACACCGGCCATACGTAAGCGCGAGTTCCTGCAGCATGTATAGAAAAGTTACGCCGCAGCTTATGGTCGGCCACTTGGGGCTGTGGTATGTAGCCCGTACGTATGTTGCCCTTAGCTTTTACGTTACCAGTTCAACAATCAACTATTATACAACATTATTTTATGTAAACGCAATTTGAGAAACTAGTTTGTTCAAAATCACTTGGGGAATCGATTGTTATAGTTTGTATACAATGTTACAATTTTACCCCAAATAAAATAAGGTGGAGGAACGAAGTATGGTGTTTCTCCAACGAAAAGGGAGGGTTACCCAACCAGGCGGGTCTAGTGCTGGCGGGCTACTGCCCAACGGTTGATGTTGGGCGGTTGTATATACAGGATGTTAACGAATTCGTGTAATTCCTTCAAACCGCGTGATCTACTGGTGACATAGATTAACCCTAAATAGGTAATTCTGAAATCCAAAGGAAAAAAAAATAAAAAAAACTTGATTTTCTATTTCTAAGTCATTTTAGAGCCTCGAGTTATCTGACTGCAAAGAGCGATATCGCGTTAGTAGTATCCGCCAGCCGTGTCGCCGTGTTTTCATTAATTTATGCGTGGCATCGAAATATACAATCAAATAAAAAAATTGCAAAAAAAATATCTTTTTTTTTACTGATTCCTTATTAGGTGGTTTAGATATGACCAATTACCGCTACCGCATGAAAAAAAAAGATTTTATATTTTTATTTTTAATCAATCTAATTCCCGTGCGGGGGCCATTCTACACCAGTATTAGTAGATCATGTGGTTTTAAGGAATTACACGAATTCGTTAACACCCTGTATGTTATCCGCGTGTCACATCTTGATATCGCAATGTAGGATAGCTCGCATGTGGTGTGACAGATGTCGCCACACAGCTATGGCTATGGGTGCCCGTGTTTTTGTCGAAGTATTTTATATCGAATTTCGATCGATTCGTAATCTTTGCGAAGCAATTTTTAACCTAATTTGATTTCGCCGAATGATTATTAGCCACCATAATTATTTGGCCAAAAAATCATTCAGAAAGTTTGTTTTGGTCGAATATTTATTTGACTATTGTTTAATTTGCCAAATAAGTATTCGCAGAACATAATTTTTACACAGCGGAATGTAATGTTAATCCGACTCGACGCACCCCGACTACACGTGGTCAGACTCTGTCCTACCCCTTGAGTGTTATTTAAAAGCGTGGAGCCAGAAGCTCGCGAAGGAGGTCCTGAGTGGAACGAGTGCACGAGGCCAAAGCGCAGCGAGTGGGGGGAGGTGGCGAGCGAAGCGAGTCGGCGACCTCCCTAGCGTAGCGCTGGTTGAGGGAAGAAGAGGTAGAAGGGGCGACAAAGCGAGTCTTCTGGCGGAGCAAACCCAGAAACATTCGCATGCTTGCTTGCTTTCTTGCTTGCATGATGGGAAAATCAGCCATCTAACAAGTGTAAAGTGGCCAATAATGCAGTTGACTTATGAAACAGTGGCCAGCAGATTAGTTAGTCTATGCGTAACAAAAAGTTACAGAACATAACCTAACCATTTTTTTTGCCTACTGGAAATCCTCATGGATGTCCTCCGTCCTGGGGGTGGGCAGAGGGGTCTGTCAGACTCTTACTGACTAAAACCACCCCGGTGTTTCCTCGCACACTTAGGTCTTAACCTAACCTACCTAACCTTGACCAAACATAACCTAACGACCTGACCTAATCTAATCCTGACATTTAGAGGACAGTTGGTGCCAGACAGATTGCTGTTTAATTTGAGTCTTATGACACATCAATAGATCTCAAATTACATTTGCCATCCTAGCCAGAAGGGTGGAAGTGGTGCGGGCGCTGTACGATTGCCACGCGTGTACTACGCGATAGCTGTTTTGTTGTTTTGTCCCAAATAAATAAAATAAAAAAAATAAAAAGCACGAAAATGCTGATTTCGGAAAAAAAAGTGGTCAGATAGTTCTCATGATAATCCTTGAGGCGTTTTTACGTATACTAGAAATAAGGTTGTATACAAAGTGTATATTTATATTTCAGTAGTATATGCAAGGCGCGCTGTATTTTTCCGGACGCGCCGTAAAGGCTTTTCTGCACTTAAGTGAGGCAGGAAGCTGCAGTAAGTGAAGGCTTCGCGATAAATTAACTTGATGTACCGCCGCGCTAATGCTCGCTAGCTGCCAAGATGGCCGACTGAAACCTACGACTGTGGCTGGGAATATTGGAAGAATATCGTATGTGCTTTGTAGAACGGTGTACAAAGTGTTCACTTTGTACACCGTTAGATCACCGATAAGGCGAGCCGTGTACACGGCTAGATAGTTGATAGAAGATACTTGTTTAAAGTGACAATCGAATAAATCGAAAAAAGTGACGACACGTTTGGTGCAGTGGCTAAACGATTGACTGCTGCGCTGCGTGTCGCGGGTTCGATTCCCGCACGGAACAAAAATTTGTATGGCCTACAGATGGTTGTTTCGGGTCTGGGCATTTGTATATGTGAGATTTGTGTCTGTAAACGCACTCACGATACAAGAGAAATCTTAGTGTGGGACAAAGATTCTCTAAAAAAAAAAAACGTAACTGAAACACGGTTGTTTGAGCGCATAGCGATATTCTGTGTTTGGGCGTTGTCTTTATGAGAAAAAAATCAAACAGCCGTCTTTTGGTTCGGTGGCCGTGGTAATTTTCTTAGTAGAATAGCCTCCTGTGCATATTTCTAAACTAAGATTCCTGGAACTAAGATGGATGGACGGACGATGAAGTGGGAGTAACATCAAGAGAGATCATACCTACTTTTAAAAGGAACTCAAAAAAACTTTTTACAAATTTATTCAAGGATCGATCTCCATGTTTTACAAGCCGCTGAAAGGAGATGTTTGATTTCGGGCCACTACTATGTACAGTATATAGAAAAATTTGAAAAAAATAGAGGATTTCCATAAAAATACAAATAAATTAATTTGAAGAAAAGTACTCTTGTACTGGAATTATTATTTGGTGACGTTTTTTAATATGTTAACTTTTTTTTTCTGGTAGCCATGACAGTTGTGTTTGACATTGACATGAGTTTGACAACTTTGACAGTCCTAGGTTTCGTGTACAACACCTGTAGTTCTATTTTATTATAATTATAGCGTAATCCAAGTATTTTCGTCTATAAACAACGTACATATTTTATGTAAGTACACAAGAAATAAACAATATGGGGTCATTGACATGTCAACAGTTGTCAAAATGACATTTCACATAATTTCGATCCACCATATTTTCATGTGTGTGTTGGTCTCCTTGACCCAAGATAACTTGAATGTACAATTAAACGAAGTAAAATTATAGAAAATTAACATTAAAGAACGGTTACTTTATTGTGAAGCTATATTTACATATAGTGTACATGGTGCTAGCCCAGGATCCATACATTTCTGAAACATCTCCTTTACACGAAGTTGACACTAAATTCTAATTAGCAAGCAATGAATAACTATACAATAAGCTTGACATAGACAGCTGGTGGCGTTGTGCATCAGGTCGTTGAGTTCCCTGCAACATGGTTGAGCTGAGCGACGCCGATGTATGCGTCATGCTCGTGAACGGGTGCTGTCTGTTGGGACTGGTCAGCTCGTAACTGCTATGGCAATCGTTATAAAAGGCTAACTTTTTCATTACTTTTATGTTGTTAACTGAATGTACATTAATCTGCATTATTCGTACATTACTACAATGAAAATTGTCAAACCATCTATTTTTTTAAAAAGAGTATCTATGGAGTTTCTTGCCGGCTCTTCTCCAAAGGACCTACTATTTGAAACCGAGCACCTAGTGTTGACCTTTTGAAAGCACCAGTGACCTGGTATACTTGAAATAAAAATAAACTTTAAAAAAGTAAAAACCGACTTCAAAAAAAACTAAACGGAGTAAAATAATTATCATTTAATAAAACTACCAGTTTCAGAAGTCGGTGCATTTAATTTGTTTCAGCGTAGAACACCGACTTCTGAAACTGGTAGTTTTATTAAATGATAATTATTTTACTCCGTTTAGTTTTTTTTGAAGTCGGTTTTTACTTTTTTAAAGTTTATTTTATTTTATACTTTTTAGTGCCACAAATTACAATTAAAATAGTGTACAAATTCTCGGACCAGCACTACAACTAGAACGTCGTCTACATTCGATTTGTGTATTTTTTTTTTGTTTTTGTTGATTTTTCCAAAAAGTGCTGAACTAATTTCAATAAAATTTATATGGGACCACCTCTGAAGTATGGGCTACCAAACAAAAAAAGAATCATCAAAATCCATTCATAATTGGGGGAGATATCGCGTAACAAACATACAAAAAAAAAAAAAAAAAAACATTCAGACGAATTGAGAACCTCCTCCTTTTTGAAGTCGGTTAAAAAATATTTGACTTTGGCTTTGACTATAAACTAGATCGATTAGACCAACACCTATGAAATTAATTCAGATCAAGAACACATTCATGCATTCCAATAGTACCATATTCCATTCATTCACCAGTAAATCAAAATCTGGGATTAAATACCGCTGGAACGTTAAGTTCAGTTGGTGTCCGAGGTAATAGGTGACTAATGGCCATTTGCAATAACCTATATAAGGTCTTACTTTAATAATCCACGATATTTTGCTTAGTGCCTTAGTAAATGCTAAAGATGATGTACCTACCACAAAAAATAAATCTGATGATAAAACATATTTTCTAAAAAAAAAAAACAATCAATTAATTAATTTACTGGTTCTTTTAGGTGTAATAGCGTGCACGGCGCTAGCTATCAGCGCAGCGCGGGGCTATTTTCTTGCATGGATGTTATAACAACTTAGAGAACTAGTAACGAAATAAATGACTTTAAAAAAATTTTTGGCAAAAAAATACAACTGATTTCATTTTTAGTGATACCTATATTATCTTCAGCATTCATTTAGACGCTATGAAAAATATCGTGGATTATTAAAGAAAGACCTTACTTATACAAGGTTAGTCAGAAAGGGGGTACTAATCCGAAAGGGTGTTAAAGTACCCACAATAATGGACAACTTTTGTTCTACAACTTTCCCCAAAAATCAATTAATTTAGAGAAATAGCTGTTCAAAGATTTCACTAAAAATACGCTACAACAACCCTATCATCAGCTGTGTTTACATCTTAGGTCATATTTCGGGTCACGAAACAGTATAGGTACAAATAAAAATGGCCGACTTTTCCCCTCGCAATTGCAACTTTGTAAGATTACCTTACAAAGTTGCAATTTAAACGAACAAAAAAATTGCGCAGACACGACAGTTTGCAATAGTATTGTACCTAATAATGCTCTGCATCTCAGAGTGTTTTGTGTTAGCGCTGTTAGACTAATATTTTATCGGCTTATTATTATTAACAACTGACTAACCTGAAATTAAGGTTCCCTGTACCTACTTACTTAGAATATCTGTAATAACAGATGAAGAACCGTCAACTTGTCTATCAAAGGCTTGGATCACAAAAGCACGTAATTATTATTATGCTCTATTCTACATTAACAACTATTCCGATGCATCAGCAGCCAGTACAATAAATAAGTTAATATCACAAACAATCCGAACAAAACAAACCTTCAAAATTGACCAATAATCTTACCGCACGATGTCGCTTCTGCAATACGTGGTCTGTAACGCCGACAAAGAGACGCCGCGGCGCCAGCGGCAAATTCAACTAGACTCTTTGTTCCGGCCGCTTGCCGCTTTAGTGTTGTGCAAAACTCAATTTTATAATTTTTTTTGGGAATGCGTACATGTTACGTACGTAGACCTGTCTGTCAGTCATTTAGTAAGACTAACAAATTAATGATTTTTATCGTACGTAATAAACGTGTGTGTAGGTACTAAGAAATGTACCTATGCACTAGGTATCTTTTGAAAGCGCATGAACTCGACGAGATAGATTTATCGATTTCCGTAATTGACCGTATTTCATAAGTTATTTTCCTTTTTGATAAAAACTTTGCGAGCATTTAAAGTTCCATCCTCTTAAACTTAAAATAAATCAGTTTTTTCAGTATGCTATTGCTAACCTAAGATCTTAGGCTTTAAATGTGTGTTCAAATCCCATATTATTATGATGTAGTGATAGATCCCCGTGACAGAAAGACACAAAATTTAAGGAATTTAAAAAAAGTTATTGAATTTGAATCCATTGTCAAATTCTCCGGAATATCGCGGGATTAAGTTTTTGGGATAACGTTGCACATCTCTAAAAGTGTTATAGCCTAAACATTTTATCCGATATTACTCGTATTATTGTAGGTAAGATTTCTTAGTCGCTTGCAACACTTCCCGGAATACAGTCGATAATTTTGATTGTTTACGCGAGTCGTGTTTTAATTTTTGTTGTTTTTACACGGAGGTTGACGGAGTACCAAATGAGGAGTGTTATAACATGGTGATGTGTAACGATAGTTGTGATGCCGTGCTCTCAACAGGCCATGAATTGTCCGGCAAAGGTTTTCGGTCTAGTATTCGAGGATTGTGTTGTGATCCAGCTAGTACAGCGGCGCGGCGCCGGCGGCGGCGCTTCGCTTCTTTTCGCTCGCAGCCCTAGAGCGTACTGGGATCAGCAGTTCCCCATGTAGATCGGACGTGGCGTTCCTGTAACCTGGCCTCCTCGCTCACCAGACCTGATTCCGCTGGACTTATTGTGGGGTCACGTGAAGTGTATGGGTTACGCTGCGGACTACAGCAATGAAAACGAGATGGGGTAAAGAGTAACATCTGCGTTTGAGAGCATGAAAGACAATCCGCAGATAGATGTTACGTAATGCGATCGCATCCGTCCGTAGGTACCTACATCGCCACGCGTCTTTGTGCATCACGCGATAAGGGCGGCAGATTGATCCTATTTTGTTTGTGATAACCAAAAGTGCTTCTTGTGTTCCAATTCGAAATGAACCCTTTTCGTAGTGTCCGTGGTGATAGATTCATTTGTAGGTATTAACGTAAGTTCATAAAACTAATAACCGGAAGTGCTTGTTCCATTCGGAATTGAACCCTTCTTGTAGTGTCCGTGGTGATACGGGGGATATATCCATGCGTAGGTAGGTTAGGTACCTAGGTACGTACTTACATAAAACATTAATGACCAAAAGTGTTTCTTGTGTTTCAATTTAAAATTAAGACGACACGTGTGTGACATTCTCGTTGGCAGAGAACAGCAGCGTCGACATCAGAAATGGTAAGTTTCTAGGTAATAATCATAATTATGTTCAAAAACTTCCGCTACACGCACACATACACAGTATCATAGTAACCTACGATTTCGGCGGCAGTCGTAGGTACGTAGGTACAGCTGGCGCTTTGTATTTTACCGCCCGCGCCGCACCGAACCGATAGGCTTATAACAAAATTAGGGTTGCGGAGTTTTTGAAATAAATAATATTTATTTACTTTTGTATGGAAATAAAAACATACGAATTTAATTTTTTTAACACATGCTATAAAACAGTCTTCAGTGATACTATAAGTGGCTTTCGGATTAGTACCCCCTTTCTGACTAACCTTGTATGTATATTTGCGGTTTGCCCTACTAAATATAGCAATTTGACATTACTTCTACGGCTGTGGAGTTTGTCTTTTTATTAAGACAAATCCAGACTGCTAGTTAACACGTATTTTCCACAAAAGATATTATCTTGAAAAAACGTTACCTCACACTAGGATTTCTCCTGTATCGTGGGTGCGTTTACAGACACAAATTTTCACATGCACAAATTCAAACCCGAAACAACTATCTGTAGGCAATACAAATATACAGGGTTACAGGGAAAGTCGTACTGAATATTAAAGGACGTTATTTTTCCGGTAATTTCTGATGGATTTGATTCCGTACTATGGTATCCGAAACTTAACCGTTGTGGAGATATTGAAATATATAAAGATTTTTTTTTTTAAATCCTTTATTTTTTGGCTTTTTTTGGGATTACAGCTCCTACGGTTCGTTTTTTTGTATCTTCTTAGAGATGTCAATTAATAAAAATGATTAACAAAAACTGAACCTACTACTAACAGCATAAAAAGACTGCTCGACAACGGTTAGAATTAAAGAATTTTCACTACGTGTTTTTAACATACAAAAATGTATGGAACTTATTCTGCAAATAATTTTAAAAACTTCTACGTCTCTTTAGCTATTCAAAAAGTTATAACATCTACTAGGTATGTTCATAAAATCTTAAAAAAATGTTATTTGAATAGGCCAAAGTGACACAACATAAAAATATATTTGAAATTCAATATCTCCATAACGGTTAAGTTTCAGATACCATATTACAGAATCAAATCCATCAGAAATTACCTGAATAATAACGTCCTTTAATATTCAGTACTATTTTCCCTGTAACCCTGTATATTACTATTTTTTTTGTACGCGGCTTCACTCGCGTTAATTTAGAATTAGACAATTAATTCGGGTTGTATTAGGGACAATAATATAATTCAATCATGGTTCGAAAGACACGTGGCGCCATCTACTTATTATCACAAGAACGTTATTGTTGTTTTCCTCGGGAACAGTACTTTCTTCGAGATGAAAGTTACCCTATGTCCGTTTCTGTACAGCTGACAATGTTTATGCAAAATTTCAGGATGATCGGTTCAGTGGTTTAGGCGTGAAAAGGTAACAAACTTACTTTCGCATTTATAATATTAGTTAGGATGTTCATTGCAGGTATCGAACCCGCGACCCACAGCGCTGAAAGAAAATCGCTCAGACACTGCTCCAAATGTGTCATCAAATAATACATCTTGTTCCTTCCGCGATCAACACGACAGTAACTAAAACAGTGGACAACACTCGTTCGTTATCTCGGCAGCCATTACTCTTGAGTATCGTGCACGTCATCGATTCGAACCCCCGTCCCGCTGGGCTTACAGCTGATAACAACGAGAAGACACTTGTTTTCATGTCATTGGGTGCGATAGTACACAATATAGTACAATCGTTTTCTGTACCAGCAATTGGGGTTACTTGGATATCAAGGGGCGACATTGATAGTTACTAAAAACATTGCATTTGGTCATATATCTCTGTAAAAATGGAACTTATAATAATAATAATAATAAAACGTTTATTTCGGAAATGCTCCATATTTTGTTAGTGATACAACTTACGTAACTATGTTAGTACTTACTTATAATTAAAAACAGACAAAATAAAACCTACAATACAATTTAATTCATGTATTTTCCTGCAGTATCAGACCCGTAGCTGTGCATACGGGTCCAATACTCCAGGAAAACGCCGTCCAGCCTATCCCCGATCACCTTCAGTATGCCGTTGGCACTCCCACGAATCCTGCGTAACAATGATGCCGTTCTTTTCCTCATGATTGCTGAAAAACTATCTGTAGTAGATTCAGCAAACATGGCTGACGCGCTACAGAATCGCGGTAGCCCCAACAGCACCCGGAAGGCGTTGTTGTACTGGACCCGAAGAGCGTTGTAGGCCCTCTGCGTATGCCTGACCCACAGGCTGCATGTGTAAAAAGACTGACAATAAGCCTTGAAAAGGGTGATCTTGACCGGTCTCGTACATCTTGCAAACCTACGGGCCAACATATTGCATCGGACCGACAACGCTCTCCGTTCCCGTTCCATGTCCTGGTCATCATTAAGATTCTCGACTAGTTTGTGTCCAAGGTATTTAAGACAAGGCACTCTGTTTAGAGCAGCACCATACAAGTACACTGGCGGCACTGCCCTGTGACCCTTTGCAGCAACCCCAAACACCATGAACACACTCTTCTTCACGTTGTACAGGAGGCCGTGAGTCAAGGCGTATCTCTCACAAACCTCAAGCAAACGTCTGAGTGCCTCAATCGAGGGACTCAGCAGCACCATATCGTCCGCGTAAGATATGCTATTTATGATTTTACCATCTACCGAACATCCAACCCCTGTGCTGCTGAGTTCCCCGATCAACTGATCGACATACAAGCTGAACAGCGCTGGGGAGGTCAGACCACCCTGCCTTACACCACATTCCAGACCATACGTCTCAGACAAAGCACCCGACCATCTGACCTGGTTAATCTGGTGATTATACCAATACCTGAGAAGCTCAACTATCTCCTCAGGTTGTTCCCGGTCACGCAGCTTAGTCCATAGGACGTTATAATTAACCAGGTCAAATGCCTTCGAAAGGTCTAAAAATACAGCATACACAGGTGTGTTCCTGCAGGTGTAGTAACTGACCGTGTGCTTGAGCGCCAAAATAGCTGTTTCTGTAGACAGCCCAGCTCTAAAACCGAACTGTGCGTCATGTAAATTGAGCTGTCCAGACATCCTACGCCCGAGCACACTGTCAAGCACCTTTGCAGTTATAGTAGCCAATGAGATTGGTCGATAGTTCTCCTTGTCCGAGACGTCGCCTGTCTTGCATTTGAACTTATGCATTTTAACTTACCTGTATAGGCAACATAGACAGTTTTCCTATTTTACCATACGGTACAGAGGTGTCTGTGAAGTTAGATGGCGAAGATAAAAAAAATACTAAATCACACCCCTGATTATGTACAAAATTCAAGTCTTAATTGGGGCTACTTTGATACTGAATGATAAAACAGGGATTTCAAAGTAAAAGCCTACACGGTTCGACTTTGACAAGGAACATTTCTCCTTTTTTTATCGAAAACTATGCTCTGCAGTTTTTTTATCTAGTCTATGTGATTTTATTTATCTCAGTTAATTCAGTCTATATGAAATATTTTTGATGTAGCAGCATGAAGCTCAAAAAATGTATCAAAACATCCCCGTTCTACAATATACAAATCTGTAGAGAAATAAACGGATGTGGAAAGCGGAGAATTGCCTATTCTACTCACAGAAACGTTCAGATCAGTTGCAATCGAAGCCGAGTCGTATCGGATAATTGTAAATAAAACATAGCATTGTTCATTCGATTGAGTTGAAACTTTATACAGTTGTTGTTGCCACTCACGTGAACGTACCATCAACGTACAATAAGTAGCGAGTCGTATCGGATAATTGTTTGTCTTTGAGCAGGGAGGGCACAGCTAGTATTTTATAAAAAAAAGTACGTAGGGTCAAGTGCTGTACCTATGGACGGCTTTACCTATGGACACTACCAATATTTCAAAAACCAAACGGCGTAAATTCGTAGTTAGAACGCATTCGTAAACTTTTTTTGACGAATGGCAACACTGACTAACTGTCACTAAGCTGTCAGTGATAAATCTGTTGTTAAGTGCTGTTAAACATTTTTATTTGAAAAAGTAAGTTTTTTTGTACATTTTCAAGGTGTTTTTCTGTGAGATAACTTAAACTAGAAGTACAATTGTAGATGATTTACAGAACTTCGTTGTTTTTCATTGAAATAAGGACCATTCTGCGATTCTGTTAATGCTCTGTAGAAAGATTTAACCCTTTCTAGGTTATGTCTTAATATTTGTACCTGTGGACGGGGGAATGAATGTACCTGTGGACTGTCCATAGGTACATAATATCGGTTGCACCTGTGGACAGTAATTTACACAGACAAATGACTACATTTGTTTTGGTTTTTTTTCAGTGCCTCGTAGTAAACCGGAGTGAGACGGGATAAAATATGTCCAGACACTCTCTCCGAAGTAGTTATAGAAGTCAAAAGTGGATGTTTAGATCGTAGGGTGTCTGAAAAATACAAAATACCAAAATATACCATTTTGAAATATTTTCAACTCAACAAATATTATCATGAGATCATTATCTCAATGAAAAAACTATAGATTAATTATTAGATAGATTTATCGTTATATTCTTGAAGAATGACGTAAAAAAGGTGTTTCAAGAGCATGAAGAAATTATGTTACGTGAATATTTAGAAAAAGCAGCCTACATGCATATGGGTCTAGATTCCAAACAAGTCCGGGAACTTGTCTACCAGTTTTCTGTGCAAAAAATAAATAAAATACTCTTAAAAGCTGGCATCAATACAAAATGGCTGGTATAGGATGGTTTCGATGTTATCGACAACGTTTTCCAGAATTATCGCTACGAAAACCTGTTTTTTTTGCAATATTAAATGATTGTCTACAGGTACATTACCGTCCATAAGTACATTTGTGCTGTCCATAGGTACATTTGTACGTTGTACCTAGGGACAAAATAAGGGTTTTTGAAAATCTTTAATTTTCTGAGCAATCGTTTCCGCCATCGCATTGGAGACTGATAATTATTAAGAGTTGATTAGTCACTAAGCCATACGATAAATAATTTCATGATAAAAGTATGAGGTTTTTTTTAAAAAAAAACTTTTTTGTCAAATTCTGGAAATCGTCCACGGGTAGAGCACATGCCCCTACGTTACCAAGAATTCTTTGATTTTCATTGGTATTAATGCATCATCATCATTCAGCCGAAAGACGTCCACTGCTAGACATAGGCCTCCCCCAAGCATCGCCACATCGACCGGTCCTGTGCCTCTCGCATCCAACGGATTTCCGCGACCTTCACCAGATCATCGGTCCACCTCGTGGGAGGCCTATCCACGCTGCGTCTTTCGGTACGCGGTCGTCACTCTAGAACCTTTCGGCCCCATCGGCCATCTGTTCAGCGAGCAATGTACCCCGCCCACTGCCACTTAAGTTTGGCAATTCTTCGAGCTATATCGGTTACCTTGGTTCTCCTGCGGATCTCATCATTTAACTTTTTATTTATTGACCTTGAGCCTTCTTATGAGGCCCATTGTGAGCGACCACGTTTCAGTACCGTATGTAATCACTGGCAACACGCACTGGTTAAAGACTTTCGTCTTGAGACACTGCGGCAGTTGGGACGCAAAGATATTACGTAGGTAGCTTCCCAAACGCTGCCCAGCCGAGTCGGATTCGACGGTTGACCTCTTTCTCGAAGTTGGACCTACCTAACTGGACAGCTTGTCCTTGGTGAACATAGTTGTCGACAACTTCGAGTGTAGAGTCTCCGATCTTCATCATCTTCGAATCGATGTTCTTCATGGTATTAATTAGTGATAATTATTGTTATTATACAGGGTGGTAATTTGGGATGGTGCAGTAAGGGCAGCTGGCTTAACCATTGTAACTACAGGAGACGTTCTAAGGAGACTGTCCAGATTTTTTGAAAATATTTTGGTCTCTATTTACAGATTTTGAAACGATATACAGTCCGCAAGAAAAGGCCAGTTTTCACAAAACATTTTTAATACATCATTCGATCCTGTTCCCATTAGGATCAAAAGACTTGTGGACCAACTGAGGTTGGTGTACTAAAAACGTCAGAAATCGCAATAAAAACTTATTTGAGACGGGTTACATAGTAATCAGCGCAGCCAACTTATTCGTTGTGGCTACAGGAAACAGTTCTTAAAAGACTGACCATCATTTTGGAAAATATTTCCTACTGCATCCAAAGATCCAATCCAACTGACGGCACGCACGCATCAGCCATCTTGTAACTCAACCTTATTATGGGGAGCTTAACGACCCGACGCACGACGCTACCAATCAGCCGGACATTTGTGTAGGTTACAAAAAATACTCAAACAACAACCGTACAGCTACTGCGTACTGCTACGCTATCACTGCCTTTTTTGCATTATGTTGAAAAAATAAATGAAATAAAATAAGGTTTATTTCCGAATCTTGTACACTTTGCAATAAATCTTACACAGGTACCTCCTTTTAAGTAAAGAATATACCTGTACTAGGAGGCCCTGTTCTTGAATATTAAATTATAAAGTGTACCAAAAGAAGAAGAAGAAGATAGAATTTAAACAAGAAACAAATATAAAATTAACAAGAAAAAACTTAGAGATACATATTATCTAAATTAGTATGTGTTTGAGTGTGTGTGTGTGCATGTGTGTAAGTGTATGTGGGTGTGGGTGCGTGTGTGAATCTTATCAACTTATTGGTAAGCCCCCAACCATAACTGAAAAGGATTAACATCTCTAAACAAAATACTACAATATTCTGGTTGGGGGCAATAAACCTAAATATCGATGTATGACGTCACACAGTTCGGTTCCCGCTGGACCAGTTGATAATATAACATTGTTCGTTATGACGCGTTTTGATGGGACGAGTCACTTGCTCTGTGTTCGTCTACTGGCTCAGTTACTCTCCTTTCACACTATGCATTATCCTGCGAAAATTTCTTCAGTTTATAGAATAAAATCTACGTGCTTGATGTAATTATCTGTAAGAATTTTATTTTAAATATTTAAATGGTTGTAGAGACATTTCTTTCTTTCCATTTGGCCATTTGCTTCAATACTGACAATGAATTACTTAGTTACGTACTAAGTATAGTAGTTTATTCAAAGAAATCGTGAAAAAAAATGTCTTCATCGTCTTCTTTCTTCATCGAATCTCATTCGTCAAAGTGAGGTATTCGAGGATTTAAAAAACGACGTCACTAGACGATATACTTAATTTTATTTCCAAAAACTGGTATTTGTAGTACGGAGTTAATATTTCTATATGATTACAAGATGTTATTAAATTGCAAATCGGTGGGTAAAGTGCTGTTTCCCTAGCTAGGTTGCGAAACGAACTGTGATAAGTAAATAAATAATTACAATTACGAGCATAATAGTATCACATCGTCGTACGGCTTTTTTCGGTTTGATCACTGTTGCGGTAAAAATATACACAGCGTAATATTAAACGCAATATTAAAGCTTAGATCAGACTACGCTTTAATATATAGCTTATAGCAAATATTGTATAGCACAACGATATCGTACGGCAAACATTTTATACGGACACGTTCATACAACGCTATGCTATAAAGTATTAGTTTGCTGTACGCGATAAACTTGACCGATTCTTAGAGCAATATCGTACGATTCTTTGGTCCCTGCCCCTCCTCACTTCTACCCCGTCCATCAAATAACGTGTAGATTGGCTTGCGATAGAGCGTATAGTGTGAACGCTATGCTATATAGTTATAGCTTATGACGCAATATGCTTTACTATATAGCGAAATAGTATAGCGTAATCTGAACTGCGTTTTAGTGCAATGTCTTTCGCGTGCATGTGATCACTTCGTCTGCTTACTACTAGTCAACTGACTAGCCTTTCTACTCTCCCACCCACTATCCCCAACACAAACACTCCTCAGTATTGTCTCGCTATCTCGCCGATACATTTGTTCCTTCCCATTGTGTTCGCGCACGTTCCCAGGCGGTTATTTACTCCACAGTACTGCACAACGAACTTATTTTATTGTTTTATCATCGTCAATATACGATGTGCTATATCTTAAATGGGTGGAGGAGCTTGGTTTATATGGATATAACTGTAAAAAGTTTTGTTATAAATTTTTATCGGAAAAACATTTTGATGATTTCGTGTTTGTGTGTTTACTAGTAGTTACAGCCGTAAAAAGCAGCAGAAACCGTCCATATTTGTAGAACTTGATGTGGTAAAATGCCGGAGAATCTTTTATCATGAATACAAAATAGCAAAATAATGTTAGTGGAATAAAAAACATCTGCAGATAGTGCTACGGTAGTTTCGTAGACTTCGTAGAGTTTTCGTAGACTCTCGTAGCTTTACGCTACGCTTGAGTTTGCGAACTTGTACATCAGGTTTTAATATTTTATGCTATTTTTCATAATAAATCTGAAAATGCTATCTAGTTAACCTGGAGTCCAATTTTAGTAATAAAACCTGTCGATTTAGGTTTAAAGAAATTTATTTCTCATAAGAACTTACAGTTCACTTAAAATGAGATACAATGTGATTACATAACAATAATTAAAGTGTTCGCCTTCAGGATGTTAGAAGTTATAGTGTACATACATATTTCACGAGTTTACTTTTAAATACATTCATGTTATCACAATCCTTAATGTCGTTTGGTAATTTGTTGTACAGCTGTGCTATACAAAATCGTACCATAATTGGTCCTGACACTTATTAGCTGAAGTTTATTTGTGTTTCTTAGATTATGTGACATTATTTCCTTATGTAACTGTATTTTAGTCTGTATGGATTTAGACGTTATGTTTTTAATGAGAATACAAGTGTAATAAATATAAAGTTGATTCAGATTTAAAAGTTTAGTTTTTTCATATAATTGTTATGTTGAAGTAAGATAATCATAATGGAATAATACTTTAACTATATTTAATTACATATAATACATATAAACATTTTGTAAGAGTTTAGAGCTCGTGGTTAATTAACATCCACGCGCATATGATTTACAAGGCTAAGCTGCGCTTGCCGCGGTCAGTCTGTGGATGGGTGACCGTTCGTTACACATTGAGACCCCTACGTGCTTTGGAGAGCACAGTAACACACTCGAGTCCACCACACTTTTCATAGAGCTCAAACACCATGCCGCCATACATATTGCTATTAGACCTTCCAGGGGAGTCCTCGGTATTACGTTTGCGCTAAGAGTGAACCCTCGAGGAGGGTTCCTGGCATTAGGTTAAAAACCGTAAAAATACGCTACTACGTCGTAAAATAGATGTTTGCTTGTTTCATGACGGTGAATTTTTCAGGAAAAACCTACATTTAAAACGAGCCCTCCACGACCCGGCATGGCGAATGCGACTAAAGAGTGCCCTCCTGGAGGGCACCCAGCGCTGAACGTGTGAAGCCGTCGGTCCCGGTTGTCATAAGAATACCTATGACAATCGTTACGGGTAGTCAGAAGCCCGATAGTCTGACGACCGGTTTAACCTTAGGATATCGACATTGCCCAGTACCTAACTGGGTTGCAGAGGTTTGATGGCAGTCGCTCCGCGTAAAATACTGGTATTCAGCCGCATCTGTTTAGACTGGAAGCTGATCCCAACGAAGTTGTGCAAAAGGCTAGACAGATGTATGATGATAAATTAATCTTCTTCTCTTGTGTCAGCACGAGCTATACGAAAATAGCTCATGCTGTGGTGAAAAGATTAGCCAGTCAGCAAGGTTGGTAGCGGGGCTGACCGCCCAGGATGCGCCGGACGTACATAAGTACTCGTGGAGGCTCTTTCCATTTAGACGTGCTGTACGCCAAACATTTAGTATTGACCAAACAGCCGCCCCAGAGTAACGGCAGTTAGGAATACAGAACAAACATGGCGACCACTTGTTTGTTTGTCCTTTTGAGCAAGAAATATAAAATTTCAGAAGCCTCACTCTATACAACACTCGATGAAGAACTCATACAATACAATATAAAAAGTTAGTACTACTAAGCTTCCAATTCCAACTAAATTTTTATGGTTCAATCTTTATTCGACGATTCTGCCAACGTGAAGGTTGAAAAGATACTGTGATAAACTTAATGAGTTACACTTTAAAAGCTCGCCTCTGTATTTGTGCGAAAGTATAAATAAACTAGCTTTCGCCCGCAGCTTCGCTTGCGTGAAATTTTCAACCCGTTAAGTGACGATTTTCCATACAAACTTTCATCCCCTATTTAATTCCCTTAGGGGTAAAATTTCGAAAAATCCCTTCTTAGTGGATGTCTACGTTACAAAAGGAACCTACTGTCAAAATTTAAACTTTCTAACCCCAGCGGTTTAGGCTGTGCGTTGATAGATCAGTCAGTCAGTCAGTCAGCTTCTCCTTTTATATGTATAGAAGATAAAAACTATTGAACGGTGTTTGTAGCGTTGAAATCTGATGAGCATGCTGAAAAAGGACTATGCATTACGGTAATTAAATGGAATGGATGAGAGGAGGAATAAAAATAAGACGGAGTCACCTAGACACGGCGCGTATTGTCAGGAGGTTCCTCTCAGGAGGACCTTGTTCCCGATGCCGGTGGGCTACTATTTTTTATATTTTTAGATGTTTTTTTTTTACTTAGGATTATTAAAACATGTAAATTGGTATGTACAGGGTGTTAACGAATTCGTGTTATTCCTTCAAACCTCGTGATCTACTTACTGGTGACACAAATTAACCCTAAAAGGATTTTTTTGAAAATCAACTAAAAAAAAAATCAAAAAATAATCTTATCTAGTTTTCTGATTCTGAGTCATTTTAGAGCCCCGAGTTAACTGACTGCAAAGAGCGATATCACGTTAGTCGTGCCCGCCAGCCGCGTCGCCGTGCTTTCATTCATTTATGCGTGGCATCGAAATGTTCAATCTCAAAAACGAGGTTCGTGCAAAAAAAAAACTTAATTTTTTACTGAATCCTTATTACATCTCTTCCCATAGGTGTTGTAAATAAAGGATTCACTAGAGGATGAACAGCAACGTTCTCTGAGTATTTTAACAATCATACCGCGATCGCCAACCCATTTGCCAAGCGTGGCAATTATGGCAAAGCCTCCCCCCCCCCCACCCCGCCACCCAACATGGAGCACAGGACCGGTGGATGTGTCAATGCTTGGGGGAGGCCTGTGTCCAGCAGTGGACGTAGACTGATCAGTAGATTGATTATCCTGCAATCAATCGGTCATCAGAAGATTTTTTGATGTTTGCGGAAGCTGAGTGACTTACGTAATCTAGATTCACGCACTTGAGAGTTTTTTTTTCTTTATCCAGTTTGTTGTAGCGTATATTTTGCATAGTCTGTAGTGGACCTTCTGTTCTTATTATGCTCTGTTGTGTCTCAGCTGCGTCTGGACACCTAATCCTGGCTAAAAAGCCACCTACAGTTTCTTGTGGACCAGTTCTGTGTTGAAACTGGAGATTATAACTACTGTAAATAGTGCTGCTTTGGTGTTTTATGGCGAGTGTGTTTTTTTGGAAATATGAGTACCCATATATCAAAGTATTAAGCCTATTGCTATTGTGGAGGAACGAGGTTATGGTGTTATGGTAAGGTATGGTGTTTCTTTAACGAAAAGAGAGGATCCTCCAACCAGGCGGGGTCTTATGCCTGGTGGGCTTACTGCCCAAAGATTGATGTTGGGCGGTTGTGTATACACCGTGTCCCAAAATTCAACGATAAGCGGGCACCAGAGGGTGGACCTGCTCATGACAACTCGAGAAAAAAAGAAAAAAAAACTTTTTTTTAATTCCGTAAAAGAAATTGAAATAATTCGAAAAAAATTCAAATATTTCTGCTTTTTTTTTTGTATCGGCAACTTAAGTAGCACTGCTATCCACCACAATCCTTAAAAATCCCAGAATGCCTGTGGTTTTTACACAAAAATCAATCAAACTTATTTTCGTAAATTTTCGAAGGACTTCAAACATTTTGTAATTTAAACAAGATTTTTTTTCTTTTTTTCCTCGCGTAGTCATGAGCAGGGCCACCCTCTGATGCCCGCTTATCGTTGAATTTTGGGACACGGTGTATACTATCTGCGTGTTTAATCTTGATATCACGATGTAGGATAGTTCGCATGTGGCGTAATAGATGCCGCCATACTATAAAGAGGTCATTTTAATATTCAGCTCCTTAAGTTAGCGGGTTTGTGATCGCAAAGGCGTCCTTCTGTCGAGGCATTAAGCGTGTATGTACCTTGCGATGAATACACTCGCGAATCCCGTGATCCCGACTTTAGGTCGTCGGGGGAACACCGTGATGGTTTCAGTCGGGAAATGTAGAGCATAACTCTCCACGTTCTCCGGGGTGGAAGGAATCCGTGAAGATTTTCAAACAAGAAACGAAAGATATGTTTAGCTAGCTTGGTTTCAAGTCCGCCTGTCATTGTTATCTAGTTGGAAACAGCATTCTAAGGCCCGGTATACATCAAAGCGGACAGGAGAGGAGACGAGAGGAGATGTGCTGCGAAGCTGGCAGGTTTTTCCACCAAAGCGGAGAGGAGATGTGAAAGCTCGAAATCAGTCAGTTAAGGTGTGCGAGGCGCGGGGAGAAGGCATCGGGGAAAGGGGCGCGCGAGCGCGTGCACCGCGCCCGGCCGCCCGACTACACATCTTCGCTCTGCCGCGCCGCTTGCTCGCTCGCGGCATAAAATTCTATAGAAAAATGAGACATCGTCTCCTCTCCGCTTGATCCATTTCCACTGAAGCTAAGCGGAGAGAAGATGTGGAAATAACGAAATCTGATTGTTTATTCAAAACACATCTCCTTTCGTCTCTTCTCCTCCTCTCGTCTCCTCTCCTCCTCTCGCTTTGGTGGAAACCGGGCCTAATTGCGCAACTCACTCGTACTTGCACTCGGCTTTGATTTTGATAAGTCAACAATTTCCATAGCAACGTATGTATTAACAATTCGGCTTCTCTACAACTATGTACCACGCAATGATTATTGTTTTTGACACATCAACTGTCATGAATGATGTTGGTTACGTTACGCAATTGCCTTGCTTATCTCTCCCAATTTAGGTTGTAACACTCGATCATACGTTCATCTGTAGTATTACCAATCGTTGCTAATAATATTCAATGCAAATATGGTTGAAATCTGTGTCAAAATAGTCCTAAAGTGTACATAGATAAGTCTGGGACCGAATTCTACTAACAAAACTGTTGCTAAACTGCAAACGAACCACAACCGTCAGCTAGTTTTCTGTTACGAAAACTGTAAAAATATGTGGTTTTGTTTTTTTTTTTGTCAAAGAATTTGACAGTTTTTGTAAACGAAAAGTGTCTGAACCGTTCGACTTTGGTAACTAGAATTGGTTTCTTGTTTTATCATGATCATCATCATCACGGACACTGACTGCGCTTAATGCTCTCCTGGATTCAAACCCAGACCTTGATTTGTTTGGGGATGCATGGAAGACGATTCTGTCGGAATGTATGAAGTATTGTGAGAGGTGTATGAATGTGTTACTTGTTTGTAGAATAGAGAATAGAATAGAATATACTTTATTGTACACCAAAACTGTAACACAGCTCTTATACAATATCATATATTGAAGGGTACAATGGCGGTCTTATCGCTGATAGCGATATCTACCAGATAACCTTTAGATGAACAAGGAGACAATGAATAAGATAGAGGGGGTAGTCCGTGGTGTACTGCTGCAAAATACACACAATACATAGACATAATACTTACATACAAAACTATACATATATATTGTATATATACATATGTTATATAATTATGTGATAAGGAAAAACAAGGTAGGTTGATGATGAGGTATTAAAATCATGAAGAAATAGAAGTGTGTTGAGCGAAGAAATGATCTTTGACTAATTTTTTAAAAGAATCCAGTGACTGAGCTTGTCTCACTGGCATCGGCAACGCATTGTAGTTTGCAATAGGTAGTTATCTTTAAGTAGTATAATTGGTTTCGGCCGTTCTATTTAAAGTAATAAATAAATAAATCATTCAGCCGAAAGACATCATCAGACACAGACACAAGGTGGACCAATGACCTGGTGAAGATCGCATTAAACCTCTGGATGCGAGAAGCACAGGACCGGCCGATTGGGCGATGCTTCGGGAAGGCCTATGTCCAGCAGTCTTTCGGCTGAATTGTATACAGTGAAACGTGCTAATGGTTTTATTTATTAAAAACAACAATTTCATTATTATTCCTCCTAAAATCCGAAATAGCAATGTGGTTTTATGTATCGGACACTATACAATAATAATTTAACTAATTAAAACAATTAAGCCAGGCTTCATTTTAGTCGTTGCTTTTATTTTAATTGCTATAACTCGTAGTTTGGATTTCGTTCGTTGTGTATAGTCTCTAAAATATATATGTCGTACCTTCGTTACCCAGACTGAAAGGGTTAGTGTATCGTACAAGCAATAATTTGGTAAGAAACTGCAAGATAGAGGCGGATAATTGAGGAGCAAAATTTCTTTTTATGTTTAACCTTTTGACCGCCACTGACGTCTATGGACGTCAAATTAAAACGTGCTCACGACGCCTCCGACGGCATGCCGCGTCGAAAACACCACTTTTTTAGAAAGAATGAAAACACGTTTATTTGCGGTAAACATGACGCAAAAAGAAAATAAAACACACAAACCAAAAAATAACAAGGTTGAGGGAAACATGCGTCACATCACGCAAAACGGCTATCGCTCAGCATTATGCTGCGACCCTATGCAATACAGAGCCCCAGCGCTGGTTTTCAGCCGGCGCCGACGTATGACGTCGTTCGGTGCAGCAAACACTTATTATTAAAAAGAGATAAATAATATGAATTTACAAGTTTTATAGTTTATAACTTTGACGTCCATAGACGTCGGTTGCGATCAAAGGTTTAAGGCCTGCGCAGACGGGGTACTATCCTCGGGGTACTTTTTTGTCTGTAAAAATCGCTTACAACTGCATCGAATAACGCACTGACGGACTAAAAGTACCGCTTACATAAAGTCCCCCTAATAACCGAGAACATCAATAGATCGGACTGTATAAAAGTAAGGGGGAGACCCCCAAAAAAATAGAACTAAATTGCCAAGGCGCATCAACGCACACAGCGGATTTTAGTCCTCGTTGAGCGCTCTAGAGTGACGTACTATGCATGATGATTCTCACTTAGGTATATGCTCTAAGCATTGGAAACGTCTTTTCTTTTTCTTAAACTTCAGGTAAATTACAAAATAACCTAATCTTAGAATATTTGCTTCCATAGCGCACGCTTAACAAATTATTGCACACGGTGTCCGTTAAGTCTGTGGCAAGTTCTCGTTGATAATTTTTTCCACGCTTCAGGGATTTTGGTCTTCCACGGACAAAAGTCCCTCGTCTGCGCAGGTCTTTATAGATGTAGACGGTTTTACCATAGTAAATAGTTCATAGAAGTGCTACATGCTGTTCCTTGCTTCTCTTCTCTTTAAAACTAAATTCTCTCTCTCGAACTAAACTCTGTTTCGTATCTATAATATAATATTCATTTAAACCGTTCACCTCATTACCAATCCCATAAGTCTTCATTACCTCAACGTCAGTTTTTTCCACGGCAAACTATTGCGGGGAGAGGCTTGTAGCAGGAGGAGAGGGGGGGGGGGGGAGAGCAGTCGTCGAGTTGCTCGTTTGTTACAAACTTTAACACGCCCTGCATAATGACGCTTTAGAGTGTCTTATATGAGGCGGGCTAAGCGATGTGATACTATAAATTGAATTACGGATTAACTGAATTTTGATCAAAGCAAAGGGCAATGGAGAGGGCTATGCTCGGAGTTTCCCTGAGTGATCATATTAGAAATGATGAGATTCGCAGGAGAACGAAGATAACCGACATAGCTCGAAGAATTGCCCAACTTAAGTGGCAGTGGGCGGGGAACATTGCTCGCAGAACGGATGGCTGATGTAGCCGAAAGGTTCTGGAGTGGCGACCGGAAGGCGCAGCGTGGGTACACCTCCCTTAAGGGGGACCGATGATCTGGTGAAGGTCGCGGCAGTCGCGGGATTCCGCTGGATACAAGAAGTACAGGACCGCTCGATGTGGCGATGGTTGGGCCCTTGGGGTAGGCCTATGTCCAGCAGTGGACGTCTTGCGGCTGAATGATGATGATGAATTTAGCTCAAATCCAAAGGAAGCCTTTTTATCTTATAGAAATCGCTTATAACATCCATTGTACATCTCATTTTGCCGACTGTTGTTATTATGTGTGATCTAGAATAGATTTTGTAATATTATGTTCATACGTGTGTGTATTGCCTTTTCAAATATCTACGTCATTAATTTCATACATAATGAAGCCTAAATATTAATTTTAACAATAGGATTCGTGATATTAAATTTATTTTCAAACTGTTATGAAATGGTTTTCAACCGATATTCATAAATTGAAACAGAACTGAGAATGACAAAATTAATAAAACATTAATCAATGGGTATATTTTTAATACACCCTGCAATGCATTCAAATAAATTCAGTGCACAAAATTGTTATGATTGCTACATATTCGTACATGTAAAAGAAAAATGTTGACGCAAATAAATATGTGGAGGAACCGGGTATAGTGTTCCTCCAACTAAAGGAAGGATTCTCCAACCCAGCGGAGTCTAATAACTAGCGGACTACTGCCCAACGTTCAACGTTGGGCGGTTGTATATATTATTATACTATTTGCGTGTTAAATCATGATAGCGCGATGTAGGAACTGTCATCTATGAGAGTTGTTGATAAGGTACAAGTCCGAGACGGGCTGCAAACTGCAGACTGCAACCGCAGGCCACAAGTCACATTGGTGTGTATGAACCAGTAGTGTCACTTATCTGCTGCTGTCATCTGCGGTTGCAGTTTGCGGTCGCCGTTGGAATACTAGCTTTAAGATGTGCACCTTCAAGGTGTTATTCGGACGGCGAGTTGCGGTCGGCGAATGCAGTCTACAGTTTGCAGCCCGTCTCGGACTTGTACCTTTACAGCGGTTACGCACTGCATCCGATCCGAATCCGTGAAAATACGTTCCGAAGTAGCCATGGAACTATTTGTATGGTAGATTACGCACTACATCCGGCATCCGTCATCCGATTTCTATCCGTCATCCGTGAGTTTCTAATTCGGAAGAACAATTGACGGACCGAAGTAGCCTGAATTGTTTGAATTTGGATCAGAGATCGGAATAGTGCGTAAGCAACATCCGAATTCGGTCCAAGATTTTCACGGATTCGGATTGGATGCAGTGTGTAAAGCAATATCCGAATTCGGTCCGAGTTTTTTATATCCGTATATTCACGGATTCGGATCGGATGCAGTGCGTAACCGCTGTTAATGTCGCTGTAGTCGTCTACACCACCGGTGTGTTGCGCAGTTCGCATGTGGCGTGGATAGATTACGCCACAAATACTAAAAAACCCAAAGTTTTTATTGTAATTGGGCGTGATATATAGATCATGCCATTGGAACACTCTGTTTATTATTTAAATGTAAATGTGTTTATTTGAGGACGGGCTGGTGGCTTATTAACAATGGCGCAGATCATGCTGCGCTAGCGGCGGAGAGCACGTTAAACCGTCGGTCTCGGGTGTCAAATGAATACCTATGACTGTCTTTACTGGTAGTCAGAAGCCCGAAAGTCTGACAACCGGTCTAACCTTAGGATATCGGCATGGCCTAGTAACTGGGTTGCGGAGGTCTGATGACAGTCTCTCCGAGTAAATACTGGTATTCAGCCGCGTCTGATGGGAAATTGACCTCATCATAGTTAAAAAAAGGCTAGGCAGAACATAAACGTTAAAAAAGTAAAAACCGACTTCAAAAAAAAACTGAAAGGAGTAAAATACACAAACTCACGCCTGTATTCCCCGAAGGGTTGGCAGAGGTGTATAGTACACCCACATTTCGCCGTTTATGTTTACGTCCCATGTAATAGGGGGCGAGCCTATTGCCATCAACCGGGCACAAATCCAGACTCCGGGCTGCTACTCAGAAATTCCACACGGAAAAACCCAATAACACTTTGTCCGACCTGGGGATCGAACCCAGAACCTCACGCTTAGCAGTCGCGCTTGCGACCACTAGACCAACGAGGCAGTCAGGAGTAAAATAATTACCATAATATAAAATTAACAGTTTCAGAAGCCAGTGGCTTCTATTTGTTTCAGTGTAGAATTGCACCGACTTCTGAAATTGTTAACGTAAAAAAAAAACATTATCTTTAAAAAACGGCAAAAAGATCACGTTTGTTGTATGGGAGGAGCCTCCTTAAGTATTTATTTTATTCTGTTTTTTAGTATTTGTTGTTATAGCGGCAACAGAAATACATCATCTGTGAAATTTTCAACCGTCTAACTGTCACGGTTCATGAGATACAGCCTGGTGACAGACGGACAGACGGACGGACAGCGGAGTCTTAGTAATAGGGTCTCGTTTTACCCTTTGGGTACAGAAACCTAAAAAACAACCGAATTGAGAACCCTCCTTTTAGAAGTCGGTTAAAAAGTGTTTAGGTATATGTGTTTAAGAATATTTTTATCGTACTATGTTAAGGAATTTACAAACATCAGATAACTTTTTTGAAGCTCTAACACCACTTGTATGGAAAATCTGTCTAAGAGCGGTTACGCACTGCATCCGATCCGAATCCGTGAAAATACGTATCTAGAGTCTAAAACACTCGGACCGAATTCAGGTATTGATTACGCACTAATCCGATCTCTGATCCAAATCCAAGCAATTCAGGGGCCATTTTTGGCATTTGTCCGATTTGAATCCGAGGTAATGCGAAAGCGTTCATAAAAACAGCAGTTACTACGGCTACTTCGGTCTGTCAATATTTCTTCCGAATTGGAGACTCACAGATGACGGAGAGAAATCGAATGACGGAAGTCGGATCTAGTGCGTAAATTACCATAAGTATAGTTCTATGACTACTTCGGAACGTATTTTCACGGATTCGGATCGGATGCAGTGTGTAACCACTCTAAACGTCTTTATTCTTCGAATTTATTAAAGTTATCTTCGGCCCTACAGCGATTTTTGCAGCGTCCATCGTGTTCGTAGGACGCAAGGTTTACATAACGAATGTCCTCAACGGTCTTCGTTCAAAAAGAAGTACTCCTTATTTTTCAGCCGGTTTTAGTGTTGCTCCAGGATATGAGAAAACGGAATACTTATGGTCCGGACGCTACGGACGCTCCGGACGTTTCGTGCATTTCCTACTTGAAATGCACTGAACGCAGCTCGCAGTGTTCCACTAGTGAAATGTTTCGTTTTAACTTACAGATGCGTTTTTGTATACGTCGCTGGATTCCGATGGGATTATAAAGTGAAGTATTTGTGATGCTTCGACCCTGGGAAATGTGAACGTCTGCTGTTTGTAGTGAGAAGTAACCTTACATATTACTTTATGTTTGATTGCTAAAACCATTGATTGAGAATACAGGATGGTAAGGATGGTATGTTGTTGACGATAGGGACGTGTGGCGCTAGTTCTTTTCTGCACATGTGGCTTCCCTGGAAACCATTCGTTTTTATGTGTAGGTTTATGCATGTATGTATCTATATTATTAAGGTACGATTTTGATTTAGCTTAATTCATACAGAATTGATTTTATTATATACTTTTTTAATTTTTAATTATTACTTTTCCTTTATATGCATAATCTTGTTATTATATAAATATTATGATTTGCTTTGTATAGAGTCAATTAATTTATTCACCTGACAGACAGATCTGTGTGGCTGGGGAGTTTGTTGCGCCGTTTCTTCTTCACAGCGTAAACACTAGGAAGCGGTGAAGGGAGGGATTTTTTGGGAGCCTGTCTATTGTTATGACGTTCAAAAAGAACTAAGTAATTCTAGTCTATTTTGAATAAATGAGTTTTGAGTTTGAGTTTGATGTAATTTGAAAAGGGGCATGAAGGGCAGCTACCTTAACCATTGTGGTTACAGGAAAACGTTCTTTGGAGACCACCCTTAACTTTTGGAATAATATCTATCTGCATTCACAGAATTTGGGGAAAATGTACAGTCAGCGAGAAAAGGGGCAGTTTTCACAAAACATTTTTATGATGCCAATCGATCCTATTTCCCATAAGGATCAGAAGACTCTTCCGGACCAACTGACGTTGGAATGGTAGAAACGTTAGAAATCGTAAAAAACTTAATTGAGATGGGATGGTAAAAAAAAACCGGCCAAGTGCGAGTCGGACTCTCGCACAAAGGGTTCCGTACCATTATAATATTGTTAGGATAATCGGGGGTTGTTTACTGCATTTAGTGACGTCACCTTGCGATTCCTATAAAAGTAGGGTTAGCTCACCCGACATGGCATTTGCTGGTTGACTTTCGTACGGAAAGGTTGTCGTGAGGTGTCGGCGCTATTTGCAGTGAGTCATTCTTTTAGTATTTACCTATTGTTTTGTGATTTATTAATTGCTGTGTAATTAACGGCTGTTTGTCAATTACGATTATATTGATATTGCGTTACATTATTTGTTATAGTTAAATCTGTTAGAATTAAAAACGTAAGAATAAATTATTGTAGTTTGTGTCGCTCGTTTGTTTTTTTTTTTAAATAAATCCGGCTTCTGGTCCTAAAATCAGAAGTGGGATTCGCCTACATACATACCCACATAAATTAAATTATTGGATTCGTTTTGAAAAACAGCCGTTAATTTGTAAGTAATTGAAATGCCTGGTTCATCCAATGATGATTCTGATGTGTTGCCGCGCCGTAAAACAAAGCGTAAGCGTAGCAAATCGCCTCGGCACCGTCGCGACTCTCGTCGCGACTCCGTTTCACGTTCACGATCGCGTTCCCGTCGCAAATCTAAGTCGGGTTCTCGGTTACGTTCCCGTCGCGATTCCCGGTCCCACAGCCGCGAGGGCAAGGTTGGACAGACGTTAGCAACCATAATGACGCGATTAGATGCTATAGAGGGAGGTGCGGCCAGCACATCGCAAACGCCTCCGCGTGCTGAGCATAACACCAGTCTTCGCTGTAGTAGTGTCGTACCATCCGCGGCCGATACGTTAGCTGATGCCTTTAACGCCGTGATAAATAAAGTGAAATCGCATAACTATTACGTGTCGAATTTTGATCCGGCGGTTCACAACTTCGAAACATGGTGCGACGAAGTTGAGCGGGCAAAGCTAACGAATAATTGGGGCGATTCAGAATGTTTATCGCGGGTAGCTCATTGTTTAAAAGGGGATGCCAAGTCTTGGTTAAATGATTGGGTTACCAACGACCGTTCTTGGAGCAATTTCATCAAAGAATTTAGATCTTTGTGTCCGCACAAACTTGACTACGCGAACATTCTCTATGAGGTTATGAACACGAATTCCACTAAGTTCAATACGTATGCTGAGTACGCTCGACGCTCACTGCTGCGACTGCGCATTGTAAAAGGTCTAAGCGAAGAACTGATGGTTCAAATAGTGATTCGAGGAATCAATGACGCCCAAGTCCGAGCCGCGGCAGCGAACGCCGAGCTAACTGTTGATAATCTTGTTAGATTCTTAGCCATTTATACCAAACCTAGCCTTAACAAACCTGACAATCATATAGGTTCTAAGCCCAACTTATTTAACAAACGGAACAATGTACCCTCCGGTAGTTATTGTTACTCATGCCATAGGACGGGACATATACGGTCCGATTGTCCTACAAAACGTAAACCCGACGAAAAACCTAATACGGTGACATGTGCCTTCTGCAAGAAGGTTGGGCACACCGAGAGTGATTGTTATACGAAACGACGTGTCGAAGCTTCGAGTAACAATCAACGGAAGGTGAACCTCTGCAAAGGGGTGCATGACTGTTCTGGGGCCTAGTGATATTACTACCGCTATAATTCAGGATATACCAGTCGACGTCAAAAACACTAACTGAAGCTGGACTTTCGATAAATCTCCGAAAGTGCTCATTCTTAACTACTGAAGTGGAGTATCTTGGCCGCGTTATAACTCATGGTCAGGTTAGGCCGAGCTCGCGAAAGATTGAAGCCCTAGTAAACGCTCCACAACCAATGAACGTAAAACAGGTTAGGTCCATTGCCCGATTCAAATGGTTTTAAATTCGTTTTAGTACTAGTTGATGCATCTACAAAATTTAGCCTTCTTTATGCACTGTATCACCAAGACAGTAATGAACTCAAACGCGTATTCGAAAATGCAATATCGCTTTTCGGTGTACCTAAATTATTAATTTGTGATCGTGGCTGAATGTTTGAGGCGTCTAGTTTTACAGGGTGGTTATTAGAAATGGGTTGTGACATCCATTATGTAACTCCTGAAATGCACCACGCAAACGGCCAAGTAGAAAGATATGTGGGAACTGTTTTAAACCTCATTCGTGTTGAGAGTGGCAATAAGAATACTACCTGGTCGGGTGCGCTGTGCAAAATTCAGTTAGTATTAAATATCACTAAGCAAAAAAAAAAAAAACTATTCAGTTGTCTGCTTTAAAATTGTTAATTGAGTCCAATGCGACCACTCCTGTTATTCGTGCACTAATTCGCGATGTGGCAATTGAAAATGCACAACCAAATCGTGAGGCATGGCGGGAGATATGCAGAGATAGATCTAAGGGCCTTCTGAAGAAAAATCAAAACAAACAGGACTCTTATGTGAACCGTCATCGGCGCCCTCCCAGGACTTTCCAGGTTAACGACAATGTATTTGTCATCAAGTACTCTCAATCCACCGGAAAACTTGACTCAGGGATGAGAGGCCCTTATCGAGTGACTACGGTGCTTCCAAGTGGGTGCTATGAGCTCAAATTATTGGGTGGTGCTCGTGGGAAAACCACGCAAGCAGCAGCTCAGTATATGGTACCGTGGAAAGGGGAGTGGTGTCCCGAGAGTTGTGCGGCTTTCTTTGAAAGTGAGTACTTACTGTTATTTGTTGTGTGCTTATCAAAATATCTTATGTTACAGCTTTTAGGTATGTTCCAAAATGTATGGAATGTACGAGGACTTGCCTGGTTATGAAAGAACAGAGCGCTCAGGGAGAGGTTCTGAAGGCAATCCTGGCAGACATATCATGTGATATGTGTGGGTGTTTACCCGGCAGACACGCTTTGCGTGTGCGGGCTTTGTCCCGGCAGACACACTTGGAGTGTATGGGCTCTGTCCCGGCAGACACGCTTTGCGTGTGCGGGCTTTGTCCCGGCAGACACACTTGGTGTGTATGGGCTCTGTCCCGGCAGACACGCTTTGCGTGTGCGGGCTTTGTCCCGGCAGACACGCTTTGCGTGTGCGGGCTTTGTCCCGGCAGACACACTTGGTGTGTATGGGCTCTGTCCCGGCAGACACGCTTTGCGTGTGCGGGCTTTGTCCCGGCAGACACGCTTTGCGTGTGCGGGCTTTGTCCCGGCAGACACACTTGGTGTGTATGGGCTCTGTCCCGGCAGACACGCTTTGCGTGTGCGGGCTTTGTCCCGGCAGACACGCTTTGCGTGTGCGGGCTTTGTCCCGGCAGACACACTTGGTGTGTATGAGCTCTGTCCCGGCAGACACGCTTTGCGTGTGCGGGCTTTGTCCCGGCAGACACACTTGGTGTGTATGGGCTCTGTCCCGGCAGACACGCTTTGCGTGTGCGGGCTTTGTCCCGGCAGACACGCTTTGCGTGTGCGGGCTTTGTCCCGGCAGACACGCTTTGCGTGTGCGGGCTTTGTCCCGGCAGACACACTTGGTGTGTATGGGCTCTGTCCCGGCAGACACGCTTTGCGTGTGCGGGCTTTGTCCCGGCAGACACGCTTTGCGTGTGCGGGCTTTGTCCCGGCAGACACACTTGGTGTGTATGGGCTCTGTCCCGGCAGACACGCTTTGCGTGTGCGGGCTTTGTCCCGGCAGACACGCTTTGCGTGTGCGGGCTTTGTCCCGGCAGACACACTTGGTGTGTATGGGCTCTGTCCCGACAGACACGCTTTGCGTGTGCGGGCTTTGTCCCGGCAGACACACTTTGTGTGTATGGGCTTTGTCCCGGCAGACACGTTTTACGTGTGGGGTTTTTACCCGGCAGTCACGTTGTCACACGTGTGGACTTTGGTCCGGCAGACATATCTTGCGATATGTGTAGGTTGTGATGTATGAGAATGCGAGTATGTGATCAAATGGAGATGCATGCGTTGGAAGCTTGTTAGAAGTGACTCTTATTTACACGTATTATTCTATGACAGAGGGCCTTGGTAGCGTGAAGTATGAAAGTGTAGGCAATACTTAGCGAGTTAACAAGTTAAACCTAACTTAATTTTGTTTTAAGGCGCAGAGGATGGAAATGATGACGATGAGATTGCAGGACCCTCATCAGTGCCTGCAAATCCTTCACCTGCCGCAGTTGCTGAAGATGTCACTGGAAACGTGCCCGAGGACGGCGCACAGTCAGGAGAGGCCGTGTTAGGATAATCGGGGGTTGTTTACTGCATTTAGTGACGTCACCTTGCGATTCCTATAAAAGTAGGGTTAGCTCACCCGACATGGCATTTGCTGGTTGACTTTCGTACGGAAAGGTTGTCGTGAGGTGTCGGCGCTATTTGCAGTGAGTCATTCTTTTAGTATTTACCTATTGTTTTGTGATTTATTAATTGCTGTGTAATTAACGGCTGTTTGTCAATTACGATTATATTGATATTGCGTTACATTATTTGTTATAGTTAAATCTGTTAGAATTAAAAACGTAAGAATAAATTATTGTAGTTTGTGTCGCTCGTTTGTTTTTTTTTTTTAAATAAAATCCGGCTTCTGGTCCTAAAAATATAATATAATATTTTTTTTGGGACATTTTTCTACACAGCACCATCTAGTCCCAAACTAAGCAGAGCTTGTACTATGGGTACTACTACTAGACAATGGATATAATACTTATATACTTTTTTTTTGTAAATACATACTTATAATACATAAGAAACACCCAGACGAACACAAACACTTATATTCATCACATAAATATTTGTGTCCTGTGGGAATCGAACCCACGACCTCGTGATCAGCAGTCCGACACTCGAACCACTAGACCACAGACGTCGTCTATTCTGTTTTTTAGTATTTGTTATTATAGCGACAACAGAAATACATCATCTGTGAAAATTTCAACTGTCTAACTATCACGGTTCATGAGATACAGCCTGGTGACAGACAGACGGACGGACGGGAGTCTTAGTAACAGGGTCCCGTTTTACCCTTTGGGTACGGAATGATAATAAAGGCAGCTACCTTAATTGTTTCGGCTACAGGAAAACGTTCTAAGGAGACTATACATAATTTTTGAAAATATTTAAATACGTATATGTTATGCAGCTGCATTAAGTAACTTGAGGAAGCTATTTAAATGCATCCTTCATTAAAAAAGCTTCCACAAGTTACACAACTGTCTATACTTATTGCTAAGGGTTGTCAACGTCAATGTAGATAGTTAATTTCCCCCTCATATAATTTTTCTGGGACCTTGCCCTAGCTGAAGTAGTCTCCATCGTAGTACTGTGGGTAACAAGCACTCAAATGTTTTTTTTTTATTATTATACAGCATGTAAGGGTAAACCCGTTATCACTCAAACCACGGGTAGTTGACTTAAACATAAAAATACAGGAGCGAGTAAAAATAAATAAAAAATATAAGCGTGAGAAATGAGCGGCGCGGCGGCGATACGACGCGGCGTACACACACTCGCTAACGAGACAGCTGACTGACTGGGGTAGCAAACTGTGCGGGGCTGTGCGTCGGGCCACGCGGCGGGTTCCCCGCGCCCTTCCCGTAGCTTGTTGCCCCCGCGCATAGGGTGAAATGCTTTTGAGGAAAAATGAAAATTTTATAAAAATAAAAAAGTTTGTTATTTTTCATTGATTTTACGTTCTGTAAATGAAACCAAACCACTGGTTTCAAGGATAACGGTGTTTACCCTTACAGCCTGTATTAAGTAGTATTAATTTTTTGTTTTATTTATTACATGGGAGTCAAACATAACGGTGAATTGAAGGTGTACTATACACCTTTGCCCAACCCTTCCTTCGGGGAATAAAGGCGTGGTGTTATGTTATTTTTGTCGTGTTTTTCTTTTTTCTTCTTTCTTTTCCAACAGCTGTGAAACTAAATTGATGTCATTTATCACCTGGGCTCTGATAACCGGTAGGTAGCGTAGCGAGATACCCAATCTAACTCACAGCTCAGAACGGTGACAGGTAGCGGCGTAAGTACAGTACAAGTGGACTGCCTCTGAAGTTCCTAGCAGGATGAGAATTGGTTTTGATAGAAGCCTGCATCTGAGAGTCGAATTGTATGTAGGCTGCATTGATTTTAATGATTTCACATTTCGTCGCTTTAGAGTGAAAACCTCGGGAATGTAATTTGGTCATTTTTAGGGTTCCGTACCCAAAGGGTAAAACGGGACCCTATTACTGAGACTGCTCTCCGTCCGTCTGTCCATCTGTCACTAGGCTGTATCTCATGAACCGTGATAGTTAGACAGTTGTTTTTACAGATGATGTATTTCTGTTGCTGCTATAACAGCAAATACTAAAAAACAGAATAAAATAAATATTTAAGGGGGCTCCCATACAACATTGGCCGTTTTTATAGATAATGGTACGTCCTTCCTGCACGAGTCCGACTCGCACTTGGCCGGTTTTTTATTTTATCATAACGTATAGGTACTATAATTATAAAAGCCGCTCTACGCGATATTATTTTGTAGTCTTTGAAATTAAGCTTTTATTGGGTACTTAGCTTTCGCCCACAGCTTCGCTTGCGTGAAATTTTGAACCCGTTGAGTGACGATTTTCCATACAAACTTTCATCCCCTATTTAACTTCCTTAGGGGTTGAATTTCAGACGCCCGGATGTCACCACTGCGTCGACTGCCCGGAAGACACGGCGCTGCACACGTTGCAGGAGTGCCGTGCGTGGGCGACGCAGCGCCGTGAACTAGTCGCGGCGATCGGTGGTGACCTCTCGCTTCCGGCCGTGGTTCTGTCCATGGTCGGGAGCGAGAGTGCGTGGGAAGCCATCACCTCCTTTTGCGAGGTGGTGATGGCGACCAAGGAGGGAGCGGAGAGGGAGAGAGAGGCGACGGCCACTCTCCCTTCCCGCGCCAGACGCACCGGGCGCCGCCGGAGGGCGCGCGACGATCTCCGGCCACCCTAGTGTGTGGCCTGCGGGCGACGGGTTAGGGGACCCGTCGCCCGACCAGTAACAGGCCCGAGAAGGCGGCGCGCATGTGTTCCGTGCGCGCCTCTCAGGAGGACGTGGGGCAAGGCCCCACAGAAGGAGAGGTCCGCCAGGGGATGGCGGACCGAGGCCTGCCGGGGTTGCGGTGCATGCAGCTGCGAATCCCGTGACCCCGGCCAAGGGTCAGGAGTAGGAACACCGTGGGTTTTTAGCCGGTAAGAGTCCGGCATAACATAATCCATGAGGATTTTCCCACGACAAAAAAAAAAAAAAAAAAAAAGGGGTTGAATTTCGAAAAATCCCTTCTTAGTGGATGCCTACGTTACAAAAGAAACCTACTGTCAAAATTTCAACTTTCTAACCCCAGCGGTTTAGGCTGTGCGTTGATAGATCAGTCAGTCAGTCAGCTTCTCCTTTTATGTGTATAGATTTAAAATTCGTCATCAATATATAATTGACTAGCTTTTCCCCGCGACTACATGGTCCACGTGAAAGCCCACAGGAACCGTACAATGACCAAATGCATTCCCGAGATTTTCACTCGGCGACGAGTTTCACTATAAAAGGTATTTTGTTTAGTTATTGCTTGAAATTCTAAATGTCCAACTTTCAACGGAATGGGCTCTGAAATTCCAACATAATTGCTCTCACAATTCAAAATCAAAATCAAAATCAAAAGTTTTTATTTCACATAAACCATTACAGGCGCATATGAAAAGTCGAATTTAGGTGCACGGTTCCAATTAGTCGTTTCCTATGGAGAAGAGCCGGCAAGAAACTCCATGGTTACTCTTTTAAAATCCATATCTTTAACAATTTGAGTGGGTACAGTTATGACTTAGATATGAGAGAACAAAGTAGACTTAGGAGCAGGAACCACACAAAAAACAAAATGAAAAATATGGTCACAAATTAACTAGGTATCCAGGCATCTAGCAAGTCTACAAAGCTCTCACATTTACAAAAGGTAAAAGGACGCTAAACTATATAAAACAACTGACATGGTTAATTGTCATCAAAACACATTACAAAGAAAATCACTGTATCATGTAAAACATAGGTTGTGACACTACACGCGTTAGTAGATCCGCACAAAAGTGTGTAAACATTTGCACAGCAGAGCACACGGTCTGTGCAAACTGGCGTATTTGCAGGCGCGCTAAACGGCGGTGTCTGGTGACGGACGGACGGTCGCATTTAGGTATATTATGTGTTTTGACGGGCAGTTTTGTTTGGTTGTGTTGGACGTACTGATTTTGATGTTTACCAAGATATATAATGTTGTTTGATTTGGTTTGTGAGTACAATTCTAATTCATGACTAAACTACTAATAAAGACAGCGCCGGCCCGAGCACACCGAGGCGAAGAACAGAAAAGGTGCCTTTTGAAAAAAAATCACAACAAAATAGAACTCATGTAATTTTAACATAAAGATGCTATTCCACCGGCGACTGCAAACTGCAGACTGTAACTGCAGACCGCAAGTCGCCATCGGAATAGCGCCTTTAAGGTGTGCACTTTAAAGGTGTTATTCCGACAGCGACTGCAAAACTGCAACCGCAGACCGCAGCCACAGATCGCACCGCAAGCGATACTACTGTTGCAGTTTGCGGTCTGCAGCCTGTCTCGGACTTGTACCTTTACATAACATCACGCCTTATTCCCCGGAGGGTTGGCAGAGGTGCATAGTACACTCTCATTTCGCCGTTATGTTTAACTGCGATGTGCCATGAGGGCGAGCCTATTGCTTCTTCTTCTTCTATCGTGTCGGCACGAGCTATACGAGAATAGATCATGCCGTGGTGAAAAGATTAGCCAAGAGCCTATTGCTATCAATCGGGCACAAATCTGCTACTGAGAAATTCCACACGGAAAAGCTCGATAACACTTTACCCGACCTGGGGATCGAATTCAGGACCTGCTCAGCAGTCGCGCTAGCTACCGCTAGACCAACGAGGCAGTGTAATTATAAGACTTCAATCAAATAAAAAAGCTAAAGATTTTTTTTAATGTGATTGAACATTTCAATGCTTCGCATAAATGAATGAAAGCACGGCGATACGGCTGGCGGGCACGACTAGCGCGATATCACTCTTTGCAGTTAGTTAACTCGGGGCGCTAAAATGACTCAGAAATAGAATAACAAGTTTTTTTTCAATTACGTTTTTGTTTTAAAAAAACTTTTAAGTTATAATCTGTGTTACGAGTAGATCACGCGGTTCACACTCTGTTCAACAAATTAGTTTACTCCCTGTACATTTCACGAATTAGTTTACATCCTATATATTTCACTAGAACATGTAACGAGAGCCAAGCTCTACGCTTCTGTGTGTGTATGTATTGTACAATTTTTCCTTACCGTCTCCCAAATGGCGAATAACATAAATTCTCGTCTCCGCGTGAAATATTATATAATTTCTGAACTGCTGCGAAATGTTTGTTAGGCTTTGTGATGAAATGTTGTTTGTGAACTTGGAAGTTATGTATCTTAGTACTTTTATATACGGTTTTAGTTTATAAAATATTTGTGAACGTAGAACTGGTATGAAACGGCGGCTAAGTCTTCTTTCGCACGAATTATTCGACCGAATTTCAAAATACATGATAAAGGTAAAGAAACATTTATTTGGACACAGCACAAAGAGACACAACAGATAAAAAGTGTGATCTATATAAATTAAAAGAAAGGTCCCGACTGACTTACTGTCTGATTGACTGACTCATTAACGCCCAGCCCAAACCCTTGGACCTAGAAAGCCGAAATTTTGCACAAAGGTTTCCTTTATAATGCAGATAAGGAATAAGGAATAATTCTTCGAAATTCAAGTCAGTTAAATAGGGGATGAAAGTTTGTATGGAAAATTGTCACTTAACGGGTTCAAAATTTCACGCAAGCGAAGCTGCGGGCAAAAGCTAGTATAAAAAAAAAAAATGTCTTGGATATTTGTCTCACGGCTGAACCAAAAAAGTGTCCAGATCAGCTTAATGTCAGGCATTATAAATACTTGACGCTGGTTTTCGTCTGGAACATTATTTTGTGCTCCACGGATGTCAGTAAGTGGTCATGCCCGTACACTTAAAACCAACATGTGTGTGTATATGTGTAGTGTATGTAAGTAACAATCTAAAATTGTATGTAATATAATATTTAAATATGGCAACATTTCGTTGCGTAGACATCGTCGCTCACGCAGGCATATGTTATCTGTGCGCGCAACTGTCAAATAGACTGCATAGTTTAGACTAGCTTTCGCCCGCAGCTTCGCTTGCGTGAAATTTTGAACCCGTTAAGTGACGATTTTCCATACTATCTTTCATCCCCTATTTAACTCCCTTAGGGGTTGAATTTCGAAAAATCCCTTCTTAGTGGATGCCTACGTTACAAAAGGAACCTACTGTCAAAATTTCAACTTTCTAACCCCAGCGGTTTAGGCTGTGCGTTGATAGATTAGTCAGTCAGTCAGCTTCTCCTTTTGTATGTATAGATAATAATTACGCAATAACCAATATTTATGTAATTTGAAAGAAAGAAAGAAAGAAAAATTTATTCGCGCCAACATGACGCACAAAAATACAAAAACTATACACAAAACCACAAAGAAACTATTGAGAAAAATATGCGTCACATTCACGCAAAACGGCCATCGCTCAGCATAATGTTATGACTCGTGCGAAACAGAGCCACAGCGCTGGTTTTCAGCGAAAGCCGGTGTTGACATGATGACGTCCACCGGTGCAGCAATTAAAAAAGATATAAATAAATTCAATATAAGAAAAAAAAATACCCAATTTCAAAATGGTGTCTGTGATTGTGTAATGGATGATTGTTTAGACAAAACAAGACATGAAAAAAACTTTATTCGGACGACATCACCACGTTTGAAGTCGTTTTTTTTGTACAAACACTGAACATGTATTTTGTCAGTCAGTCAGTGTTTTCATCATCATCTTCATCATTCAACCGAAAGACGTTCACTGCTGGCTAGGCCTTCCCCAAGCATCGCCACATCGACCGGTCCTGTGCTTCTCGCATTCAGGGTTCCCGTGACCGTCACCAGATCAAAGGTCCACCTTGTGGGAGGCCTACCCCCGTTGCGTCTTCCGGTACGCGATCGCCACTCTAGAACCTTTCAGCCACATCGGCCTTCCGTCATTCGTCATCCAACATTGCTCCCAGTCAGTGCTTTTTAAGGAGATAAATGTGTATTAAGACGCTCAAATTGATTGAAGATCAATAAAAGTATGCAATGTTCTACCAGAAAGTTTTTTTTTATAATGTGTATCTAGTGGCGCCTTCGGTTTCGTTGTACTCTTTTTAGTTGTACTAGAGTAGCAGTGTGGACTCCGACTCCTTTTTTTTTTTTGCGGCGTGGAAATCCTCATGGATGTCCTCCGCCCTGGGGTGGGCGGAGGGGTCTGTCAGACTCTTACTGACTAAAACCACCCCTGTGTTCCATCTCACACCTGCGCCGGGGGTCACAGGAACTAACGATACTTCCGCAACCCCCGGCTGGTGCTGACCCGCCACTGCGGGACTCCTCGGGTTAGCGGAGGGAGCGAGGTGTTAGACTCCCCCCGCGCCGTCTAAGAGGGGCGCGCTTGGAACACTTCGCACCGCCGCCTCGGGTCCTGATGTGTGGGGGGCGACAGACTTCCCCAAGTCCGTCGCCCCTGGACCCATTTAGGGGGCTGGAAGAGGGCGTTGTTCGCCCTCCGCCGACGCCCGGTGCGTCTGCTGCGGGCCGGGTGAGTGGAGGTGATCTTCCTCACCCTTTCCGCATCCTCCTTCTGCGACATGACCGTGTCGCAGAAGGACACCACCACGTCCCAGGACTCCTCGCCATCGACGATGGACTCGACCACGGCCGACAGCGACAGGTCACCGCCTACTCCTGAGATGAGGGCACGGCGCGGCTCCTCCCAAGCGGCAGACTCTGCCAGCGTGTGCCACGCCGTCTCCTCCCGGCAAAGGACTCCGACTCCTAGGCTGACCTATCTGTTTTCTATACCGCCTCATTGGTTTAGTAGTCAAGGAGCGTGGTTGCAGAGCGGGTGGCTCTGCGTCCGATATCCTAGTCAGCCAAAGCACAAAGCGTTAAGCTGGGTCCACTTATTAATCGTTGCGGCGTACCGTATCATATAAAGCTCCGTATCTAGTTATGGACGCCTTATTAATATCCGTATCGCCGTATCAAAGCTCCGTAACAAAAGCCGAGCGCGAGATGGAACGGGCGGTGTCAGAGCGGCGTATCGAGACCGCGTATCATCATCCGTCAACACTATCGATCATGATACGCGTCTGTGATACGGATTCGGTGATCGGATCGGCCGAATGATGCATATGAGGACCTACCTTTACTCGATTCTTTCGGGATTACAGTCATTTCGTCTGAAATTAAAAACCTTAATCCAGTATGATCTAATTAACCTACAGACTGAGCTTACTAATTGAAGGCACGAACATTTCCTCTAAGCAAAGGACGGATTTTTTATAGAGACCTGGAGAATTTTCGAATGAAAAGATTTTTGAGAATGTAAATCCGTTAAATATACGTAGGTTTTCAAAAAATCATGCTATGAAATCATAACACGCAGTCGGAGGCTACGTATGTTTTCGATCACTCAGTTTGCGAATTCCATAATTCTTATGTAGCCTCCGAGTGCGCGGTATGATTTGATAGCATGTTTTTTTGAAAACCTACGTTTACGAATATTTTACGTTATCTAGGTACCGTAGAAAGGGGATACTTTGATAAAATTTTTGAGCTTCATGTGTTTGCATCTTATTTATTTTCGCTTTTAGCTGCTACATCAAAAATATTTCATATACTTAGACTGAATTAACTGAGATATATAAAATCACATAGACTAGATAAAATAAACGTTAAAAAAAGTAAAAACCGACTTCAAAGAAATACTAAAAGGAGTAAAATAATTACCATAATATAAAATTAACAGTTTCAGAAGTCGGTGGCTTCTATTTTCTTCAGTGTAGTGGCACCGACTTCTGAAACTGTTAATTTTATATTATGGTAATTATTTTACTCCTTTTAGTATTTCTTTGAAGTCGGTTTTTACTTTTTTTAAAGTTTATTTTTTATTAAATACGTTTTAGTGTCATAATTTTAACCCCCTCCTTCATAACCCTTCTTTTTGGCTTTGACGTAGTCGGGCATAAAAAGTCCTTTCAAATGATACCGTACACGATATAATGAAAACATTCCAAAGGGGGGAGGGGGGACACGCACCCCCTCCTCTTTTCAAGTAAATGCAATATTAGTAATTTGAGAATTTTGCTTTGATCCGATGAGGAGTTCCGTTCCATATCTCTGAAGTTCATGGTCTAATCATAACCAAATTTAAAAGGGACCAATCGGGAAGTATACCCTTTCGAACAAAAAAATAATTTTTCAAATCGGTTCATAAATGACGGAGATATGAGGTAACAAACATAAAAAATAAAAAAAAAAAAAAAAAAAATACAACCGAATTGAGAACCTCCTCCTTTTTGAAGTCGGTTAAAAAACTACAGAGCATAGTTTTCGATAAAAGAAGGGGAAATTTCCTTATTAAAGTCGGACTATAGGCTTTTACTTTGATAATCCCTGTTTTTAACCGACTTCAAAAAGGAGGAGGTTCTCAATTCGGTTGTATTTTTTTTTTTTTTTTTTTTTTATTTTATTTTTTTTATGTGTGTTACCTCATATCTCCGTCATTTATGAACCGATTTGAAAAATTCTTTTTTTGTTCGAAAGGGTATACTTCCCGATTGGTCCCATTTAAATTTTGTTATGATCAGACCATGAACTTCAGAGATATGGAACGGAACTCCTCATCGGATCAAAGCAAAATTCTCAAATTACTAATATTGCTTTGTTTATATTTGCTGTTGGGAACTGACTACTTGAAAAGAGGAGGGGGTGCGTGTCCTCCCCTCCCTCCCTTTGGAATGTTTTCATTATTTCGTGTAAGGTATCATTGGAAAGGACTTTTTATGCCCGACTACGTCAAAGCCAAAAAGAAGGGTTATGAAGGAGGGGGTTAAAATTATGACACTAAAACGTATTTAATAAAAAATAAACTTTAAAAAAAAGTAAAAACCGACTTCAAAGAAATACTAAAAGGAGTAAAATAATTACCATAATATAAAATTAACAGTTTCAGAAGTCGGTGCAACCTCTACACTGAAGCAAATAGAAGCCACCGACTTCTGAAACTGTTAATTTTATATTATGGTAATTATTTTACTCCTTTTAGTATTTCTTTGAAGTCGGTTTTTACTTTTTTTTAAAGTTTATTTTTTTATCATTCAGTGTCAAAGTAGCAATTAGGACTCGAATTTTGTACATAAACAGGGATGTGATTTAGTATTTTTATCTTCGCCATCTAACTTCACAGACACCTCTGTACCATATGGTAAAATAAGAAAACTGTCAATGTTGCCTATACAGTTAAGTTCAAATCCATAAGTTTTATTTTTAACTGACTTCAAAAAGGAGGAGGTTCTCAATTCGGTTGTATTTTTATTTTTTTATTTTTTATGTTTGTTACCTCATATCTCCGTCATTTATGAACCGATTTGAAAAATTCTTTTTTTGTTCGAAAGGATATACTTCCCGATTGGTCCCATTTAAATTTTGTTATGATTAGACCATGAACTTCAGAGATATGGAACGGAACTCCTCATCGGATCAAAGCAAAATTCTCAAATTACTAATATTGCATTTACTTGAAAAGAGGAGGGGGTGCGTGTCCCCCCCTCCCCCCCTTTGGAATGTTTTCATTATATCGTGTAAGGTATCATTTGAAAGGACTTTTAATGCCCGACTACGTCAAAGCCAAAAAGAAGGGTTATGAAGGAGGGGTTAAAATTATGACACTAAAACGTATTTAATAAAAAATAAACTTTAAAAAAAGTAAAAACCCACTTCAAAGAAATACTAAAAGGAGTAAAATAATTACCATAATATAAAATTAACAGTTTCAGAAGTCGGTGCAACTCTACACTGAAGCAAATAGAAGCCACCGACTTCTGAAACTGTTAATTTTATATTATGGTAATTATTTTACTCCTTTTAGTATTTCTTTGAAGTCGGTTTTTACTTTTTTTTAAGTTTATTTTTTTACAGAGATATATGACCAAATGCAATATTTTTAGTAACTATCAATGTCGCCCCTTGATATCAAAGTAACCCCAATCGCTCGTAAGTTATGATTAGAAGTAAGCGACGTCTTGTTTACATGTTCTCAGTTCTTATTTTTTAAGTTCGCTTTTTATGAAGTCGGGTTTTTTGTTTGGTTTAATATAATTAAAAATAGCGCTGACCGTAAGATTTGCAAGGTTAAGCTGCATTTGCCACGGTCAGTCCGTAGATGGGTGACCGTTCGTTATACAACGAGACCCCTTCGTGTCTCGGAGAGCACGTTAAGCCGTCAGTCCCGGGTGTCATAAGAATGCCTATGACAGTCGTTGCAGGTAGTCAGTAGTCTGAAAGTCTGACAACCGGTCTAGCCTTAGGATATTGGCATTCGGTAACTAGGTTGTGGAGGTCTGATGGCAGTCGCTCCGTGTGTTCAGCCGCATCTGGTTAGACTGGAAGAGCTGATCCAGCCATAGTTGAGAAAAGGATAGGAGGAAGAAGAATAGAATAGAATATATACTTTATTGAACACCAAAATCGTAACACAGCTCTTATATTATAATACTAGCTTTTGCTCGCGGCTTCGCTCCCGTTAATTTACGGATCCCTAATTTTTTGATCCCAAAATATAGCCTATAGCACTCAAGGATAACGTAGCTTCCTATTGGTGAAAGAATTTTTGAAATCGGATGAGTAATTTCGGAGATTACCTCCTACATACAAACAAACAAACAAATTCTACCTCTTTATAATATTAGTATAGAAAATCGTAACACAGCTCTTATATTATAATATAGTATACAATACATATAATACTTACGTAAAACATTTTGTTACGATGCTAACCTTGTATGGGACTTGTATTAGTCAGGAATATAATGATAATACTTGATGAAATAGCATAAGATATTGAAATAGCAATAGATGAGGAGCTCGTGACTAAATAATTACAGCCGCATAGACCGATCTTCCGGGTTAAGCCACGCTTGCCGAGGTTGGTCTGTGGATGGGTGACCATTTACCATAGCGAGTTTCCTCTGTGCCTCGGAAAGCACGTAAAGCCGTTGGTCCCGGCTGTCATTTGTAGATCTTTGACAGTCGTTACAGTTGGTCAGAAGCCAGAAAGTCTGACAACCAGTCTTACCAAGAGTATCGTATTACCCAGTTACTGGGTTGTGGAGGTCTGATAGGCAGTCGCTCCATGTAAAATACTGATATTCAGCTGCATCCGGTTCGACTGGAAGCCGACCCCAACATAGTTGGGAAAAGGCTAGGCAGATGGTGACTTGATGAAATAGCAATATGTAATCGGAAGATGCCATTGCCTTGTACTATTTATTCTGTGCCATTGCGTCAAATCAAATCAAATGTATTTATTTGCTCAAATATGGTAGGTGTCTAGGTGTAAATCAACCCAAGGTCGTCACTGAAAATCAGCGCTGTCGGTGTTGCATGTTAGGAAAATTAGTACCAATGCTGCTACAATACAGTATTATCACAGTGTACCTACTTACTACATACAGTGGGTCAACGCCCATACATTTGACAGGTCCTATGAAATGTCAAAATGATGTAGGGGCGGAGGTTATGTCCCAAGTATGCAGTATGGCTACTCGGGACATAACCTACGCCCCTTCACCCCGAAACCCCCCGCACGATTGCTTTGTGACAATGTTCTACGTTGAACGACTGCAAGGAGTAAGATATAGGTAGACTGTGCTATTATGCAGAGTAATGACCGATTCAGAAACAAATGCGTCGCATTTTTGTGGTTTTGGTATACCAATATTTCTTAGTTAACTTTCAGTTATAGAGACTTTTTTTTTGTCATTGGATTTTTTCGTGTGGAATTTCTCAGTCCTGGAGTTTGGATTAGTGCCCGGTGGATGGCAATAGGCTCGCCCTCTATTACATGGGACTTAAACATTACAGCGAAGTGTGGGTGTACTATACATACACCTCTGCCCAACCCTTCGGAGAATAGAGATATGATGTTATGTTTATTATTTTCCGATTATCGCCTCTCCCTCTCTACTTATTATTTCACTCAAATTAAATCATGAGTACAGAGTATAGAAGAACTGTGTGACCTTTAAACGCCCTAAGGGCTTCACTATTCACGGTGTAAGGTCTCACGCTCATTGGCCAGACTGAACCGCTGTAATACGGCTACAAGCATCATTGAACACGCGGCTTTGCTCACTAATCGCGCGCTCAACACGCAATTAGACGCGCTATTCCATGCTTGATTTAACACAATCTACTCTAATGATTTTATATTGATTTGTTTGACTATTAAGCCTTGTATTCAATTGTTAATAATGTTCCAGATACAATTTGATAGATGTTTCTAAAATATTACGTAAATAGTTCAAGAAACAATGTATTTGAGCTTTTTCTATCAACATTAGTCAGTTGTTGTTGTACTGTATAGAGTTCTAATGGTATATCTACATCAGTGCACTTTCGTGTTCATCTTGCGTTTTCAACTTTCAATTCCTTTTGCGTCAAGCGCATGCAATATTGATTGCCATAAGACGCATGCAGCTTGTCGTCTACACCGGTGCGCCTCGGTCAGTCGTCAGTCGACATACAATAGACGGTATAGCGTGCGCTAGGGGCATGCGCTTTTATCAAACTAGTATTAAGGCATGCGCTATTGCATGCGCTATGGCGCTTCACCCATGCTTTAGACGAAGACGCAAGATGAACATGAAAGCGCACTAGTGTAGACATAGCTTTAAAGTTTTATATACAAATACGATATATGGTGTTAACAGTTTAGAGACGAGCCATTTCGATTAACAAAATTGTTGCCAAACGCACACGAACCACAACCGTCAGTCAGTTTTTGTTTACGATAACTGTCAAAATGATTAGTTTTGTTTTTAGGGTCACACAATTTGATTACTTTGTAATGTAGTAGACAGCCCCAGGTTTCCTTGAGCTAGGGACACGTCTGCTACACAAGTTACAAAGAAGGTCGCCGACTAAGGGGCCCTGCCTACCCCTAGCCGGACAAACAAGAAAAACACTTTTCAAGACAACTATACAGGGTGGAAAAAATCAATGGGCCCTGAAGGGAAACCACCTTAAATCCTTAAGATAGATTATTTTTCTTACAGGAAACATTCCTTTTATTTTAAAAAGAAACAAAACTGCATTCACAGATTTCTCGACATGCTTACCTAAACCGGGAATCGAACCAGTTAAAAAATTAAAAAATAAACACTCGCTATTTTATTTCACTAGTCGATACAGTCAATATTAGAGATACAATTTCTCCAATAAACATTAGGTCTTACACTCGTCTGTCGTACAAGATATCCATGAAATCTAATATTTAGGTATACACAAGGGCTTTAATCAACATTACCTAGACTAGAACTGTTCACTTTTAACAAGTAGGTTATAATTTTCTTAAAACTAACATCCAAAGACATTCTATGAACTACAAGCTTGCTAATTTATCTCTAAGTACCTCGTTGAAGACTTATAAATAAATAAATACTGTCCCACTGCTGGGCAAAGGCCTCTTCTCATACAGAGAGGAACGAGCATTGACCGCCATGCTTGCTAATTGCGGGTTGGCGATTTCAGACCATAAGTCCAGGTTTCCTCACGGTGTTTTCCTTCACCGTTTGTCAGTTGTGTCTTAGATTAACTAAGAAAGTACATATGTAACTGAAAAAGCCACATTGGTACTTGCCTGGATTTGAACCAGCAACCCGGTGCTTAACAAGCGGGGCTGTAACCTCCGGGCCACCACGTCACTTTTTTTTCACGACGCGTTGAAGACTTAGAGAAGAAAATCATTTAATTGGTAATAATAATTCTATGCACATTTTCTTTCTTAGCGTTCTGACGAAAAGTTTAAAAATAGAACGTTCCGTTTGACAATAATCCTATCGATTAGTAGAACAAAATAGCGAGTGTTTATTTTTTTAATTTTTAGCTGGTTCGATTCCCGGTTAAGGTAAGCTTGTCGAGAAAACTGTGAATGCAGTTTTGTTTCTTTTTAAAAATAAAGGAATGTTTCCTTTAAGAAAAATAATCTATCTTAAGGATTTGAGGTGGTTTCCCTTCAGGGCCCATTGATTTTTTCCACCCTGTATAGTTCAACAAAAGCGCATGCCCCTAATGCAAGCTAATCCGTCTATTGTATGTCGACTGACGACTGACCGAAGCGCACCCGTGTAGACGATAAGCTGCATGCGTCTGGCAATCAATATTGCATGCGCTTGACGCAAGGGGAATTGAAAGTTGAAAGCGCAAGATGAACATAAAAGCTGGTGTAGACAGACCATAAAAGATTACTTTAATACGGTGAGTTCACAGTGAATGTGGGTCATCGAATTAGACGGTATAGTCCGGGATACAATCTGAGACTCGAGCTGTTTGCATTGAATACTTTCAAAGGATACTTCTGGGCTTTATAGACGCATCGTAAAACGTGTTGGAAGTTGTTCAGAGCTCTTTTATTAGTTTTATCTGGCTGTGTGATGCTTCCAGAATGAATGTAGGTACTATTTTCATAAGTTTATGTATTTATCTCCATATTTAAGAAAGAAAATACGTTTTTTTGCGGTAAACATGACGCAAAAAGAAAATAAACACAAAAATATTAAAAAATAGGAAGGTTGAGGGAAACATGCGTCATATCCACGCAAAACGGCTATCGCTCAGCATTATGCTGTGACCCTATGCAAGACAGAGCCCCAGCGCTGGTTTTCAGCGATAGCCGGCGCCGACGTAATGACGTCGTTCGGTGCAGCAAACAATTATTATTAAATATAGATAAATATTATGATTTAATTTATAAGTGATAGAATATACTAAACAGGAATATAAAAAGAAGAAAAGGAAATAGACATCCGTACATGATAAGAGAATATCTTCCTCAATAAACCTAGAGTCTTTTGGCATTATTTATGTAGGTATCTGGGGGCCTACTCTTTAAGTCCGTCAACGAAGTTAGTCGCGTCCGAAAGTAGCCCGAAACGTTGAAGTGAACAAAACAAGTGTCAAGTTCAACTTTTCCGACGGGCAAAAACATATCGGTAGTAGAGACTACCGTCAAATCGTGTTGTCATTCATTCTTAGTTCGGGCCCCGAAATAATCGTATGTCCGTAGGAGTAGGAAACGCTCGTAACTAAGGCCAAAACTACGGACTTCGTGCTTAGGGAGTAGATCCCCTGAGTCTGTAACTATGCATACTCGAAATAAGTTCATCATCATCATCATTCAGCCAAAAGACGTCCACTGCTGGAAACAGGCCTCCCCAAGTCATGTTGTGGGTGTGAGTTTGCCACAATTGCCACGCTTGGCAGGCGGGTTGGCGATCGCAGTATGGTTGTTAAAATACTCAGAGAACGCTGCTGCCTATCCTCTAGTGAATCGCTTAGTCGTCCTTTACGACACCCAGAAGAGATGGGGTAGTGCTATTCTTTACGTCCGGTCCCACACGAACGTTCGTGTGGTGCCGAAATAAATTGCAATGGCTAAAACACCATTGCAGGGCAGTGGTTCCCACTGTCTGTGTACACTTATCGGTATTGACCAAGAGGATCGCTGATGCATTACCAACCTTAGAGACAAAGTTGGAAAGTCTCATGTGCCTGTAATTTCATCGGCACCTCTTTCCCTTCAAACCGAAAGACATCAACACTGCTTGGCGGTAGAAATAGGAGGAGATTCGGCCTGTCCTTATCTCCACGTCATGATGTCGTCAACTTGGAACGGTGCGGTAACGCGGCACGGTGCGTTGACGTAACGTGCAAATTTACGTTACCGTATCGTAACACGTTCCGCCTCTAGCCGCAAGCGCACACATGTATATGCGCTCCGCCCGCGCTCTCCACGCCCGCATGTAAGTCGCCGTCTATGTGCTCAGATGCTTTAAAACCATACCTCACTGTTTCTTTTATTAAAATTCAGGATCTACATGGTAAACGATAAATCCTGACGTGCATTTTTACGATACGGTAACGTAAATTTGCACGTTACGTCAACGCACCGTGACACGTTACCGCACCATTCCACGTTGACGACGTCGTGACGTGGAGATGTGGACAGGCCGTTAGGACTTCCTCGAACGACGTATTTCAAAATGAGATATATTCCAAAAAATACAATGTGTAACATAAATAACGCACAACCTCTTAAGGGGTCACTGGCTGTACTCATCATTATGAACAACTTTTACTATGGGACCAAACCTGAAATCGCGAAAAAAAAAACAGCTGTTCCCTACATTTATGGATCAATTCTAAACATATATCGCCTAAAAGGTTATTTGATAACCTTTACAATGAGGGTAGTTTTTTGTATTTTGAATCATATAATTCATGAAACCATACTCCCAAGTGTATTTTGCTATATTGTAAAGCATATTGCATCATAAGCTAAAATTATGATGAGATGATGATGACGTTCACACTATACACTATATCGCAAGCTGGTCTACTATATATAGCAAGTTATTTGACGGACGGGGTAGAAGTGAGGCGGGGCGGGGACCGGAGAATGACCCGTTGCCCGACCAGTAACAGGCCCGAGATGGCGGCGCGCAGTGTTCCGTGCGCGCCTCTCAGGAGGACGTGGGGCAAGGCCCTACAGAAGGAGAGGTCCGCCAGGGGCTGGCGGACCGAGGCCTGCCGGGGTTGCGGTGCATGCAGCTGCGAATCCCGCGACCCCGGCCAAGGGTCAGAAGAAGGAACACCGGTTTTTAGCCGGTAAGAATCCGGCATACCCCTTCGCCTTCTCAGGGCCAAGGGCATCCATGAGGGTTTTCCCACGAAACCGGACCGGAGAATCGTACGGTATAGCTCTGAGAATTGCTCAAGTATATCGCGTACAGCAAGCCAATATTTTATAGCATGCTGAGCGATATTGCTGTGCTATACAATGTTTGCTTTATGCTATATACTATAGCGTAGTCCGAACTGCCCTTTAGTAGGTATTGTTTGTATAGCTAGTCGTATAAGTGCTTCTACGTATCGGCAACAAACAGAACGCACGCATCGGATTGTCGGTGATACCGCGCGTACCGATGACGTCATTCGTATTACCGAATGGACATGGACAATGTCAAAAATCCGATTGCTCATATCGCGTGTGCTCACGTTGGCATTCCAACTGCTGCGAACGCTATGGACGCACTACACTACGCGTCCGATCCACTGCGTACGCTGCGGACAGATGGACGCTTACCTTAATAATTATTTTATTGTCTTTTAAGGTACAAGTCCGAGACGGGCAGCAGACCGCAAACTGCAACAGTAGTATCGCTTGCGGTGCGATCTGCGGCTGCGGTCTGCGGTTGCAGTTTTGCAGTCGCTGTCGGAATAGCACCTTTAAAGTGCACACCTTAAAGGCGCTATTCCGATGGCGATTTGCGGTCTGCGGTTGCAGTCTGCAGTCGAGGAGCTCGTGGCTAATTAATTACAGCCGCATAGACCGATCTTCCGGGTTAAGCAACGCTTGCCGAGGTTGGTGTGTGGATGGGTGACCATTTACCATAGCGAGTTTCCTCCGTGCCTCGGAAAGCATGTAAAGCCGTTGGTCCCGGCTGTCATTTGTAGATCTTTGACAGTCGTTACTGTTGGTCAGAAGCCAGAAAGTCTGACAACCAGTCTTACCAAGAGTATCCCAGTTACTGGGTTGTGGAGGTCTGATAGGCAGTCGCTCCATGTAAAATACTGATATTCAGCTGCATCCGGTTCGACTGGAAGCCGACCCCAACATAGTTGGGAAAAGGCTAGGCAGATGATGATGGTTGCAGTCTGCAGTTTGCAGTCGCCGGTGGAATAGCACTTTTATCTTTCTAGGAGTTGATTGGTTTAGCATTGATGGCTACTGCTTTGGAACACTGGTGTCTGTTCATTCAAGACCTATTAGATTTGTGGTCAAAAATACCTCAGTCAAATCCGAGACATACTACTAATAGATAAAAAGAACAAAAATAATATCAATTAGTTTTTGCTCGTTTCTTTGCATAGCACGCACAGCAAACTAACCAGGCATGATTTAATACAAGACTCAATCGAAATGTGCGTTCTGGCTAGTTACACATAAAAACTATTGGTTGCCAGGGAAGCCACATGTGCAGAAAAGAACTAGCACTATTTATGAAGCGTATCGTCTTTGCTATCCTACAATTTTGTTTTAAACGAGTCCAGAGCTATTTGGACGAGGTCTACTCCAACAGTGGACTACGATAGGCTAAGTTGACTGATTGATTGACCGCTAGTTAGTCATGATCTATATAAATGAAAAGAAAAGTCCTGACTGACTGACTGACTCATCAACGCCCAGCTCAAACCCTTGGACCTAGAAAGCTGAAATTTTGCACAGAGGTTCCTTTTATAATTTAGACAAGGAACAAGGAAGTATTTTTCGAAATTCAACCCCTAAGGGAGTTAAATAGGGGATGAAAGTTTGTATGGAAAATCGTCACTTACGGGTTCAAAATTTCGCGCAAGCGAAGCTGCGTGCAAAAGCTAGTGAAAGATAAACGGAGGCAGTTGGCGATATAAATACAAGCCATTCATTTCTTTGTAACTTTCACTCATATGTCTTTATTTGGCTATTTCAATACTAATGCCAGGATGCACATATGGCAAAATCTGCGTGGGAAAAGCAAGCTCTCCAGACCTAAATGTTTTTTGGTTTATATGCGTGCGTTAGTGTTACGCGGATTGTCACGTGTCTGGGAAAATGTGTGAATAATTTCTGTGCAGAGTGGCTCGCTCGTGAAGAGGGCACGACGCGTGCATTAAAATTTTTATTGCCGCATAAATTACGCCAAATGTCCCGATAATAATGGGGGCGGGCGGAAGGCTCTTTAAATGCTTTCGTTCCAGGATAAATTTATTATTAATTCCAGCGCTTATTCAACAACGATTGAGTCGCTGTCACGGCCAAATAATACGGAAACAATATAATATTTCGCTATAATGCCGTATTTTATTATTGAATCCATTTTGTATTCAGTTCGCAGCTAGTATTCGCGACAATGTTATATTTACGCTATGAATTTTAAAATTTTGAACAAAAGGATTTCTAGTAAAGAGCGAATCGGGATTCGTATGAAATATATTTTGTGATGTGGCTACAGCTAGGTTAGTGTATTTTGCTTATTTCCACAGAATTATGTCCTACGGCATTCTGTTGTGGGGCTCAGCAGCTGACGTAGAATCGGTTTTTATTCTACAAAAGAGAGCAATCCGTGCAATTTATAACCTGGGTTCCCGCGAGTCCCTTAGAAACGTGTTTAAAGATATTAAAATACTAACTTTGCCATCACTCTATATCTTAGAAAATATTTTATATGTGCGAAAAAATTTGATTTTCATGATAAAAATACACGGGATAAGCATAAAATTGTGATACCTAAATTTAGATTAAGCAAAAGTAGTAAGTCATTTCTTGGTAATGGCGTAAGTTTTTATAACAAGCTGCCGAAATCTGTAACAGATCTTACCGAGGGAAAATTCAAAACCCATATTAAACGTGTCCTCACTCAAAAAGCATACTACAAGACTAAGGACTACGTTGACGACAGGAATGTTTGGCATTAGTTCCTGCACATGTGGCTTCCCTGGTACCTCATTAACGACGTATGTGTCTATTAACTATCCTCAATTATGATTATTTTTTATTTTTATTGCTATCATTACTCTCAAGATATCTTTTATCTTATTTTACAATGATTTTATCTCTAAAGTTTTGATGACATTAATCATGTCAATTGTTTTATATAGTTTAGCTTCATTTTATCTTTTGTAAATGTGAGAACTTCGTGGACTTGCCTATACATATAATTGTGTAAATTACTATTATTAATATTGTGTTATTCTTTCTTTTTGGTTAATTTTTGTACTAAAGACTTTGTATTACATTACTCACAGGTCTGTGGTCAAGACTACATTGTTCTCTCTTAACTATCATAAATCATAGTACTGTATTTACCGAAGTTGTTAAAGATATCCTTTTTTTTAAAAGAGTAACCATGGAGTTTCTTGCCGGTTCTTCTCCATAGGAAACGACTAATTGGAACCGTGCACCTAAATTCGACTTTTCATAAGCGCCTGTATTGGTTTATGTGAAATAAATTTTTTTGATTTGATTTGATTTAATTTGTGAGTGTTTACAGAAATCATGCCTTCATATTACTTCAATAGTAATCTAAGAATACAGAAGATGTTTCTACGCCATAATATCCAGTCAAAATCGTAATAGTTGATCAAGGAATTAAGAAAATGAGATGTGTTATAAAATGAAGACTTCTTGAATATATCTCACGAGCGACGACGCTGGACAAACGCAAGATAGAAATAGAAAGAATAGTCTTTAGTGTAAACACATAATAAAACAGACAAAAGTAATACATCCTTGTGAGAAATACTACAAAGATTACTTATCGCTAGAGGCGATTTCTACTAGACAACCTTTGAATGGACTAGACTTGTTTGGGATAACGAATAAAGAGCAGTTTGTGGCGCGATACCATATACAAACATTTTTGAATAAATACTTTTACGTTCTTTCTTTCTATATCAATATCCTCAACTCTGCCTCAGCCATCACAGTTCATCTACTGGGTTTTTGTGTAAGGTAAGTACTTCCCGGTGTTGGGCACTTTTTGGTTTAACATTTTGCCTGGCAAATGGGCCTAATGCCATTATTGCCAAACCAAGGGTTTATCACTAAACCCACTGCCTGTTCGTTAGCAGAATAATCTCTTAAATTCTTTATAAGTTGCTCAGCTTGCTCGGCTGTTCCATTTCAAAATCTAGTAAGGACTTGAACCTAAATTTTACAGAGGAGCGTGTAAACGTCAAATAGGTCAGCCTTTGAAAGGTATTTATGATAGGTAAAAATATGTGGCTAACGTGATTTACTAGGTTTTAATGTGGTCATAAGGTAGTGAATGGTGCACTTACTGGGTAGGTTCCTCACGTTACTGACTTACTAGGTTTTACAGTGTTCATAAGGCAGCGAATGGTGCACTTACTAGGTAGGATACTCACGTTAGTGACTTACTAGGTTTTAATGTGGTCATAAGGCAGCGAATGGTGCACTTACTAGGTAGGATACTCACGTTAGTGACTTACTAGGTTTTAATGTGGTCATAAGGCAGTGAATGCTGCACTTACTACGTAGGTTAGTCACGTTAGTGACTTACTAGGTGTTAATGTGGTCTCAAGGCAGGGAATGGGGTACTTACTAGGAAGGTGACACGTTAGTGACTTACTAGGTTTTAATGTGGTCACAAGGCAGTGAATGGTGCACTTACTATATATGTTACTCATGTTAGTGACTTACTAGGTTTTAATGTGGTCACAAGGCAATGAATGGTGCACTTACTAGGTATCAATGCTTAAAATATCTGCTTATATGTGAGTTTTCAACGCTGGTGTTTTTGTATTCGGTAGGGACTTACGATTTTTGCAAAAAGTGTCCTTTACTATCATTGGAAATGGGACAGTCGTGTACATAAAGTTCCAAAACCGATAAGTACGCTTATAAATTGTATTCGTAGCAATCAGTATGGGAATATTTAGTGGTTTGTTTACTGCGGGCAGACGTTGTAGCCATTATTAGGCGGAAGCCAAGCCATTAAGTTAATTGGCAAGTCGCCAGCCACAGTTAATCAGCTGATGCCTACGATTATTATAACAATATGCATCTTAGGTACAATGAAATTGGATTTTATGAGGATTATCAATATACGACTAAAATCTTTCTCTTGGTAATAATTTAAGAGAATTTCTTTCTCATCTTTTCCTCTTAACCTTTTCCCATTTCCTATGTTGGGGTCAGCTCCCAGTGTAACCAGATGCGGCTGAATACCAGTATTTTACACGGAGCAACTGCCATCAGATCCCGTAACCTACTTGCTGGGCAATGCCGATGTGGAGGAACGAGGTGTGGTGTTCCTCCAACCAAAGGGAGGATCCTCCAACCAGGCGGAGTCTTATGCCTGGCGTGCTACTGCCTAACAATCAATGTTGTGCGGTTGTATATATACTATCTGCTCGCCGATTGTTGATATCGCGATGAAGGATAGTTCGCATGTGGCGTGATATATAATATGTCGCCACACCGATATCCTAAGGTTAGACTAGTTGTCAGACTTACACGATTCTGACTACCCGTAATGATTGTCATTGGTATTCGTATGACATCCGGGATCGATAGTTTAACGTGCTCTCCGAGGCATGGAGGGGTCTGCATGTGTAACGTACGGTCACCCATCCACGGGCTGATCGCGGCAAACGCAACTTAACCTTGCAAATCGTATGATCGGCGCGGTTCTCTTTCTCAGCTTTCTCATCTATACAAGGTTAGTCGGAAAGGGGGTACTAATCCGAAGCCCACTTATAGTATCGCTGATGACTGTTTGAAAGCAAAAGTTAAAATTTCAAAAATCGATATATTTTTTTTCCATATAAAATGATTTTTATTTCAGTTTTTTCAAAAATTCTTCATCCCTGCTTTAGTTACAAATTCAGAAAATGGTGTTTCTAATTCATGACCCCAAGTATGACCTAAAATGTAAACACAACTGATCATAACTGCGGATAGATAGATTTTAGAGATTTTTGAACAACTGTTTCTCTTAAACTATACAACCTGGGTTCCCGCGAGTCCCTTAGAAACGTGTTTAATGATATTAAAATACTCACTTTGCCGTCACTCTATATCTTAGAAAATATTTTATATGTACGCAAAAATTTGCATTTGTTTAATGTTAGGAGTGATTTTCATGATAAAAATACACGGGATAAGCATAAAATTGTGATACCTAAATTTAGACTAAGCAAAACTAGTAAGTCATTTTTGGGCAATGGCGTACGTTTTTATAACAAACTGCCGAAATCTGTAACAGATCTTACCGAGGGAAAATTCAAAACCCATATTAAACGTGTCCTCACTCAAAAAGCATACTACAAGATTAAGGACTACGTCGAGGACAGGGATGTTTGGCTCTAGTTCCTGCACATGTGGCTTCCCTGGTACCTCATTAACGACGTATGTGTATGTCTATTAACTATCCTCAATTATGATTATTTATTTTTATTTTTATTGCTATCATTACTCTCAAGATATCTTTTATCTTACTCTATAATGATTTTTTGTCTAAGTTTTGATGACATTTAAGTATGTCAATTGTTTTATATAATTTAGCTTCATTTTATTTTTTGTAAGTGTGAGAACTTTGTGGACTTGCCTATACATATAATTGTGTAAATTACTATTATTCATATCGTATTTCTTTTTTTCTATTTTTTTTCCCTTTTTGGTTAATTTTTGTACTCAAGACTTGGTACTATACTCCAAGGTGGTCAAGACTACATTGTTCTCTCTCATAGTACCTACTGTATTCACTGAAATTGTAAAAGATATCCCTTTTTTTAAAAGAGTAACCATGGAGTTTCTTGCCGGCTCTTCTCCATAGGAAACGACTAATTGGAACCGTGCACCTAAATTCGACTTTTCATAAGCGCCTGTATTGGTTTATGTGAAATAAATTTTTTTTGATTTTGATTTTGATTGAGTTTTGGGAAAAGTTGTAGAACAAAAGTTATTCATTATTATGTGTACTTTAACATCCTTTCGGATTAGTACCCCCTTTCTGACTAACCTTGTATAAATAAAAAGAAAAGTCCTGACTGACAGACTGATTGACTGACTCATCAACGCCCAGCCCAAACCCTTGGACCTAGAAAGCTGAAATTTTGCACAGAGGTTTTCTTTATAATCCAAACAAAGAATAAGGAAGAATTTTTCGAAATTCAACCCCTAAAAGAGTTAAATAGGGGATGAAATTTTGTCTGGATAATCGTCACTTAACGGGTTCAAAATTTCACGCAACCGAAGCTGCGGGCAAAAGCTAGTGTGAAATAAAAACTATATAATACGATGACCCATTTATTTGCCAAGTGAAGATACTAAAACAAATACCTATAGCCATTCATAGTTATTTGATAAACCAAGTTCATTACGCAGAAGGAGATTATACGACAGCCATTATGTAGCAATCCCGTCTCCTTTTGTAGTTATCATAAATACATATGTATTGACATGATACAAATTTACTTTGATAGGATTTATGTCCCGTCCCCAGGATTAGGCAGCTCTTGAATATTCAACCCGAATCCACTAGTTACGGACCACGAACCCTGAATAAATAGGTACTCACGTAAAAATAATCTAGGGGTCTTACTGTATGGGATTTGCGGTTACATTTTGTGAAGGTTATTCTGCCGTGCAGGCCCTAAAGTGCAGTATGAGAGAAAAAGCGGTTTCGAGTAAATCGCGAAAAACTTTTTAACGCTGTTTTTTTTTATATTATTCATTTGTATGGTGGATATTTTTATTGCCACGAGGACTACCTGAGAACGAAGATTATATCTACGAATAGAAATATGAATTTAGTTTATTAAGTTCTAAATAAAATGATTTTTTCCAAAATCATGGCAGTTACTGCACGCAAAAAGGTACACGTATGCAGATTAAAATGCGGTAAAAATACTTGATACTGCAAAATCTTTGATTTATTTTCTACTTTGCAGAGTAATTTGCAGCATAATACCTTTTTTAACTGCATTTTAATTTGTATCTTGAACTAATTGCACGTGTAGTATGTAACAAATTTTCCAACTTACGAGTTATGTCCTAGGTAGGAATTTACAGAATAAAACAATTTTATGTATGTAATAAGAATAACGTTTATTTTTTAACAATTTCTGCTAATATTGTTACTTATCTTTAGGCGTTTCGAGCACATGCGGCTATAAATATACTTAAGAAACAATATTAAATAGTAAGAAACTTTTTGCTTTCGCAAGAAACATGAGATCTTTTACTTAAATGGCACATGGTTTATTGTGTGTTCGCCTGAAATAAATTAGTGATCAACCACGCAGTATTAATACTGTTGGTACAAAAACTACTTACTGCGTTTTAATTATATGCGTCAATATTTGTTTGAGTGTAGAATACAGATTTTTAATGGCAATATAGATATTTACTGCATTTAAATAGGTAAAGTGACGAGTCGTGGTAGACGTAACAGCTATTACTGTATTTTAGTTAGTCTTATGACATATTTAGACCTGCAAACGTAAGTTACTGCTTTCACTAATTCGTTTTTTTAACCGTTTAGAACATCCCAACTAAAAACCGGCAATATCACTGTGTTCCTTATAGCGTGACCGTCAAGGTTCAATATTCAACTCAAAAACGTGAAAAAACCTGTTACTGCGTTTTAGGGCCTGCACGGCAGTATTGTATTTTGGTTTGTGTGATAAAGTGCACAGTTTTTTTTCTGTGCAGAATGGCATATCGTGACCACTGAAGTGTTACGGAGTGCTTTTTTTGTCTTGTTGTGTTAAGTGTTGAATAGGCATGTTGACAGCATCAATAAATTGCAAATCTAATTAGTCCGCCAGTTTTGAAAAATAATGGACACGAATTTTTTCTTTTGTTAAATCTATGAATATTTGGAAGGATAAAACGCATCAAAACTCGAGAGTGGGGGCTTGTGACGTCAGAAGCAAGTAAAAATCGTACTAGCTTGTGACGTTTTGCCAATTTTAAAAGTGTCGTATCTTCGTCAATTTTGGTTTACGTAACAAAAGAAAAAATACGGGTCAAATATTTTTTGATAATCTAACTGACGGACTAATTAGATTTTTTCAGTCAAATACCCTATTAGGTGGAAGGGGCAAGCAAATAACATCTAACTTCATGTATTATGCCGAATATGTTTGCTAATTTTTTACCACAGATATATCCATATTGGGACAATACATCCAGTTAATGATTTATTGGTCAGGAATGTTTGAAACTCTTGAATTTGACCAAACTTTGTATAAAATGAATCTGGTTTCATTTGGATTTAAGTAGTATCGAACCCGGTTTCCCTAAAATTCGTTGGAGTTCGTTGGTGTTTATTGGCTTGGTACCGACGACACGTCTGGTTCAGTGGCTGATCGATTGGCTTCTGCGCTACGGGACATGGGTTCGATTCCCCTATGGAACAAATACACTTGGGAGCAAAGAAATCGAGCCACTCCTTTTTTCACGTGTCCTGGTTATTAGTTTTGTTTTCATGAATTATGTAATTCAAAATACAAAAAACTAACCTCATTGTAAAGATTATCAAATAACCTTTTAGGCGATATATGTTTAGAATTGATCTGTTCCATAATACCGAAAATAATAACAATTATACCTACGTGAAAAATAGAAGTGGCTCGATTTATTTGCTCTCAAGTACATTTGTATGACCTCCAGATAATTATTTGCGCTTGTGCAAGTGAAGATTTGTGTCTTTATCCTACGATACAGGAGAAATAAAAGACAGGGGCAAAGTTTAAAAAAAATACAATGATCAAAGCTATCCAGCAAAAATGCAACAAACAAAAAACAATCTAGCTTCCATCGTAACACAGAATTTGTAGTTGTTTCGTTAGGTACTATATTTCTGTCATGTAATAGCCCCGGGATTGCAGTGGCCAACTTTTTGAATCGCACTTCAACTTCTTGGAAAAGTCGTATGAAATACAGGATTGGAGCGTTTCTTCTGAGAATACAGATTGTTTATTTTAAAATTGGACGAGGTCGTCTTGCATTTTCATTCTGTGTCTAAAACAAAACGAAAACGTACTTTAAAAAAAAACGAAAAATAATTACCATATTATAAAATTAACAGTTTCAAAAGTCGGTGCGTGAAACAAATTGAAGGCATCGACTTCTGAAACTGTTAATTTTACAATATGCTAAAGCGCAGTTCAAACTACGCTATAATAATATACAGAATGACTGGTGAAACGCTAACGATATCTTACGGGATCATTGTACTCATCATTATGAACAACTTTTAATAAGGGACCAAACAAGAAATCGAGAAAAAAAAATCAGCTATTCCCTAATTTTGGCGAGTAATGCGAACATGAATGTAGGGAACAGCTGTTTTTTTTTTCTCTATTTCAGATTTGGTTCCATAGTAAAAATTGATCAGAATGATGAACATACAATGACCCCTTAAGAGATCGTTAGTGTCTCACCAGTCATTCTGTATAGCAAATAGCAAATATTGTATTGCTCAACAATATCGCTCAGCATACATTTTATATGGACACATTCACATATGGATATACTATCAAGTATTGGCTTGCTGTACGCGATAAACTTGAGCGATTTTCAGAGGTATATCGCATTATTCTCCGGTCCCCGCCCCGCATCACTTCTACCCCGTCCGTCGCCCGATGGATCGCAGTCCAATAACTTGCTATACGTAGTAGACAGGCTTGCTTTATAGCATATAGTGTGTACATCATTCTATATAGTTATAGCTTATGACGCAAGCTATACTATATGGGGAAATAGTATAGCGTAGTCTGTAGACTGTCTCGTTGGTTTAGCGGTCGAAAGCGCGACTGCTGAGCGTGAGGGGTTCGATCCCCATGTCGGGCAAGGTGTTATTGGGTTTTTCCGTGTGGAATTTCTCAGTAGCAGCCTGGAGTCTGGATTTGTGCCCGGTCGGTGGCAATAGGCTCGACCCCTATTACATGGGACTTTAAACATAACGGCGAAATGATTTTGTACTATACACCTCTGCCAACCTTTCGGGGAATAAGGCGTGATGTTATAGCGTAGTCTGAACTGCGCATAATTATTTTAATCCCTTCGGTTTCTTTTTGAAGTCTGTTTTTACTCTTTTAAAGTTTTTTATTTAATACTTTTTCGTACCAAAAATTACATTACAATAGTGTACAAATTCGTGGACCACTACGACAACTAGAACATCGTGAATATAGTAAACTCCCCCTTTTCAAAAGCTGTTAATAATATAATTTTTCGAGACCGTGTTTCATGTTTTTCACATCATTTGTAAAACATTTCAGTTCTTTTTATAAGAGTGTAACTTTTTGGGTACGTCAATAACGAAATTTGAGAGCCTGGCTTTGAAAACCCTTGAGTAATTTGAATACCTTTGCATACTGGTATTTAGCCGCATCTAGTTAGGCTAATGGAAGCCGGCCCCAATATAGCTGGAAAAACTCTGCTTCTTCGACTTCTCTCGTGTCAGCACGAGCTATACGAAAATAGCTCATGCTGTGGTGAAAAGGTTAGCCAGTCAGCAAGGTTGGTAGCGAGGCTGACTGCCCAGGGTGCGCCGGACGTGCTTAAGTATCGTCACTCGTGGAGGCTCATTTCATGCACTCTTTGCTGATAAGTACATATTTCCGAATATCTTTGTCCCGTGTGGGGACGGGATAGAATAATAACATTCCTCAACGCACGCTGGGAATAGACGCGTGTAGTTTCAACAAAACCCAGCACGCTTGGTGGTATGATCTATACGGTCTGACTGGCTAGCTTCAGTAAAGAAGAGCAAAGTCCGGTGACAAGCAGTTTACTGTGTTCCGTCGTATGTCTGTGAGAGCCATTGTGATATAAGGAAGTTCCTCAATATCTTTGTTACTTGGATTCTTCGTCTTAGACCTGTTTGTGTTTGCCTACCATCAGGTGTGGCCGGGGTCAAACGCGACTAAGTTTAGGCCGATTCCTATAATTACCCGAGCGGTATTGGTTTTTTTTTTCTCTTTATTTATTCGGGACTTTTAACCATTTGGAGGTTATGTCAGCCCCATACGGTATTGGTTAAAATTAAGACCAATTAAGACTCTTGTATCTTGTACTAATAATGCAGCAAAGACTACTTAGCTTTGCATAGAAAACCCTCCCATGCATTATTATTAGCGACACTTAAAATTAGCTTACGAGCCTATTTTTATGCCAAGTTCGGCAATTAAACATGATACTATTGGTAAGCAAAACGATACGTTTTTAGCCATAGGACTAGAATTAAAAAAAAAAAAAAACTATTTATCTTTTTCGTAGCTCCACACATTCCTATAAGATATTCGAATAACAATCCCTATGACTTTTCCAGAATTCTTTCAAGCTAATTCGTACTATCGATACAAAACTTTAACAGGGGATCAAACCAGTTTATTGGACAAATAAGTCGATGGGGTACTTGTACAAAGTTTAGCTATTAACCCCCGGGTCACTGCAGGCTAGTAATAGCCTGGCAAGTGGCGAGTGCTGCTAACAGATTTAAAGGGATTTGTTTGTACTACATAGTACTGTTAATTACGGTTTTATGGGGTCTACACACTCAAGAATCTGTTCCAATGGGGTAGTTACCCCAACTTGGCAACTAATGCTATAATGCTGAATGTGGTTGAGTTGAGCGATGCGGATGGATGTAGGGACTGGTCAGCCCTCAACTGCTATGGCAATCCTAGAAGGCATATTTTTCTATTTATTACTCTTATGTGAGTTTATTTCTTACATTAACCTGCATTATTCTCATTTAATTTCTCACACTACTGTAATGGAATTGCCATGATCTACTATTTTAAAAAGAGTATTCATGGAGTTTCTTGCCGGCTCTTCTCCGTAGAGCCTATCTTTTGGCACCGTGTACCTAGTTTTGACGTTTTAACAGTGCCTGAAATCGAAGCCCAATTCTCGTAATTAATTTGAAGTAAGACTAAAGGTTGACTGAACTGAGATTAAATTGTGAATTGAATAAAAAATGGTATTCTGGTACACTTAAAGTTCGGTCCGGTTTCAGTATCAGCTCAGTCTATCTCGATATAATGTCAATTCAGTCAACTTAAAATCCATTACCGATAGTGTTAGGTTGAAAATTGACATAGTAGCTGCGCAAGTCACATATCCACATACCTAGCTATATGTATATCTCATGTCGTCTTATAGTATTACGTTAGTCGCTAACACAGAACAGATAAAGAGGTTAGAAAGGAAATAGTACCTGATTTGTATTAGAACGCGTGTCGCCGCTTTTCTCCCACTCTTTAACTCTACTACAAGCAAGAGCCCAGTACGTACGCGCATTACGCACACAAATAAACCATACGCACATAGATTTCGAGTTTGCTATTAGTTGTCACACCAACGCAAATACTGCGTTCGATGTACACTCACACACGCGCAAATTCAAATTTATTTCTCATACATGTTACGGCGACCAAAAGGTCGATTACTTATATCGATAAAATGACTGTAATTTTGTTACTTTAAGTTTTGCAATTTTTCGCTCTAATTTTGAGACCCTCGAACGGGGTACGAATAGTGTGAACTTCCTCTACACATATATATGTATAATAATGTCAAATTAAGGGGGAACATCCGATATAGCCGTGAAATTCAAATTTTCTTTAGTTTTTTGCTAATTGCAGGTCTGTTTTACGTCATAATTATGTTGTTTGCACCCGTAACGATACTAATCTACTATTATGAATCATCATCGTAATGCTCTAAAACATGTTTTTTTCGGAAACAATTCTATTTTCGAGCATCGTAAACCTAGAAAAGTAGGTAGGTATACTTACGACTTTTGAATATTGAATATATTATTGAATAACCGTTACCGTTAATAAAAGAACAATGGCAAAATCATTGCTGAGATTTAAAATAAGCGTCTAATGGTAAGAGGTATATTAAAAAAAGCCCATTTTTTTTCTAGATATTATAATATCTTTAACATTTGTGAACGAACTCTCTGAAAAAATTATATTACATTTCAAAGTTTTACTGATATTCCCGTTAATTCGAATAATTTTTATTTGTCGTCCATGCTTCTTTAATTTTGCAACACTTTGGGTGTTGCCCTTATAATTAATTTCGAAGATTTTTTACCAGCTATGTTAAAATATTTAATGCTTAATTATTTTATAAGATGTTTTATTTCAACTGATGAATTATTATTCAATAATTCATGATACAAATACCATAATAAAGACAGCAAATCTTGGCGTATATTAGGATAGAAATTGATTTTCTATAATCCTGCTTACCTAATAGAAGTATATGAAAAAAAAAGTATAGCAACACAGACATGACAATGCTTTCTTTCAAAAACTGTCACTGTCAATCCTAGAGTTGTCAAATATCAGTAGATTATTAAGCCCCTAATAGACGAGATCGAGGCGCCGGGTGAACCCCGGCCAAACTCGTCGACGATATGGTTTGTACACGCTAGCTAGCCGGGTTAAGTGCCGCGTATATGGGATGCGCCGTGCGTACAACAGGCCTCCGCAAGGAGTGCACATAGGGCACCGTACCAGTCTGAGCACAAGGTAGCCACGTCGTGACCGATCACGGCGGCAAGCTGGGCCATCGTTAGCAACGGTGTCGTTAAAATAGCTCCATACTGTCCCATACATATCCGACATCCAGACTTACTACACTTTGAAACTGTGCGTAGCCGGTAGCTACGGTCCTAAAAACAGTGTTGTCAGCAAGGAGCCTAACTTTACTGCCTACACGGCTACGCGCTACGCCTTGTCGTTGGACATAATTATATTATATTCGGTGATAGTGCTACGGCTTCTGACAAATATTTAAAACTTGTACGTTGCGTTAACGTTACGTTGTGCTACTCATTAACGGACTACAATTTCACGCCTCGATTTGGAGTTGACCAATGAGAGTTGACAAGTGAAAAGTGGCGCATGGATTTTGTGGATTTTTCTGTGTAGTGATTGACCAAGTGAATTCCTCTGAGTAGGTATAGTCTCAGAGGGAGTGGAAATACTTCTTTAGTAAGAGAGAGAATAAAATCATGGTACGTGTCATCATGGAGGAAGTACCTATCTAAAATGTTCCTTGTCATGACGTTGGTGTGTTACAAAGGAACCAAGGCATCAAAGAAATAAAGCAGCACCATCAGAACTGTTGTGTTACTTATTAAGAAGAGCAAAAGACAAATAAATATAATAACACGAAATCTTTTATTTGTACCCTGTACTTTACAAAGTAGATTTTTAATTTTTACTGAACTCGTACAACTATGTTCATACAAAACTATAACCGAGGGATTTGCTCGCAAATGATTGCATAGGCTAGGGTGTTAATTTGGGTTTCATTTAATTCACAACATTTTTTAGAATTATGTTTTGTTGGTTAGGCATAACGCTAGGCGGCTAGACTATCCAAGTGATATTCATGGGATTTTTAATAGAGAGATCTGCTGCACTGATGAAAGATAAAATTAATTGAATTACTTACCTACTTAATAAAAAATATAATTTGTTTCGTATATTCTCATAAATATTCTAACCTAAATATACCTACTTTCCGAGCTATTTTCTCAAATCCTAGGGATCAGTGGCGAATCGCTCATTTCATCAGAAATGGCTCAGTTTGCTAAGAATTAATAAATTAATTGTGAATAAACAAAGCCTGCAATGACACGAAGACGTTACAATTTATTTATACAGATAAAGTGATGTATCAAAGTTCGCCATTGTTCTTTCTATTTCTAGTTATGCAAAACTTCAAATTAGAATATCTTGAATTCGAGAGTCTATTTAATAGTAAGCCTGAAGACAAATCTGTTCAGGAATTCAAGCTCTATACTTTTACATATGTTTCAATAGCAGACGCAAAAGATTATTTGAACAATAGTTTGTTTGGGAGTTTGCCGTTGTTCTTTAAAATATAATTCGTGGCAATAAACAAAGTTATTTTATGATAAATGATAAATGATAAATGATATTTATTTCTGTAAATAAATCTGTTACAGACACTTTTACAAGTCAATGTAATGTTTTTTTAAGACTAGATGGCGCCGGCATTTCCTATCTGACTAGCTCTGAGAAGAAAAGCCGAAACAAACTCAGAGGTCAACGTCTCTTTTAAAGTCCAGACATTGTGGTATAAAACTATGCGAGTGTAACAGTGTAGGGCAACGTTTGGAATGGCCTTTTGAGGAAAGAGCCATAGCAGGTTTGAGTTGACCTGTCCCAACTGACGGCACGCATGCATCAGTCATCGTGTAGCTCAGCCTTATTTTAGGGAGCTCAACGACCCGACGCACGACGACACCAATCAGCCGGACATTTGCGTAGGTCAAAAAAAAAAAATACTCAAGCCCCCAAACAGTTTTACGAAACGTATAAAGCTAGCCTACATTGTACTCACATTCACAATTTAATAAAATAAAAAATAAAACAAACGACATATTAATAATAATAGTCGATAAAATAAAAAATAAAACAAACGACATATTAATAATAATAGTCGACAAAATGTCAAGGTAAAAAAAAAAAAAAAAACAATAATAATAATTCAATAATAATAATTATCAATAAATCACCATGCAGAATGTCAAAAATTAGGAAAAAAAAAAGAAATAATTTCAATGATGTCTCTGTGATAAGAGCGAGCGGCTCAATTCCAAGCATTTTTATCGTCCATATAATCTTTAACTTTATAGAAACCCTTATTACAAAGTTTCTGTTTTACGAAGGACTTAAATTTATTGAGACTTAGTTCTTGAATATTGCTTGGAATCTTGTTGTAGAAACGTATACTTTGGCACCTAAATGAATTACTAATTTTTTGGAGCCTAGTCATTGGTAGTATAAGTTTATTTTTATTTCTAGTATTGACGCTATGAATGTCGCTGTTCTTAGAGAACAAACTAATATTTTTCTTAACATACATCAAATTTTCATAAACATATTGAGATGCGACCGTCATTATATTAATTTCTTTAAATTTATCCCTCAGTGAATGCCTAAAGCTAAGGTTATAAATTGCTCGAATAGCTCTCTTCTGCAAAACAAAGATAGTTTGAATGTCGGCGGCATTTCCCCACAACAAAATGCCGTACGACATAACACTATGGAAGTAACTAAAATATACCAATCTGGCTGTCTCTACATCAGTTAGCTGGCGTATCTTATAGACCGCGTAAGCTGCAGAACTGAGTCTCTTCGACAATTTATTTATATGTGGGCCCCACTGCAGTTTCGAGTCTAAAGTTATACCCAAGAACGTAGTGGTGTCCACAAGATTCAACTCGGCTCCATTTATTATTACACTGGTTTTCACCTGCTTAACATTAGGTGTCAAAAATCTAATACATTTAGTCTTTTTCTCGTTTAAAAGTAAATTGTTAACATTAAACCAGTGCAATACTTCAGAGAGAGCGTTATTAACATCGACAGTAACCGGCTGCTGCCGTTTAAGTTTGAATAACAGTGATGTGTCATCTGCGAACAACACAATCTCTTGATTATCTTTTATGAGATAAGGTAGGTCATTAATATAAACGAGAAACAGGAACGGGCCAAGAATTGAGCCCTGTGGAACACCCATTGTCACCACAGACCCCGGAGATCTCTTCCCATTAACGTCCACTCTCTGGATCTTTTTAATTATAATATTACTGATAATAATCATTTGTAGATATACACACATATTTAATACCGATATTGTTTACAACTTGGTACAACACTATCGATACGTATGGATTTCGCTGAATTAAAACAATTGCTCGCTGCACTCGACTTTCGCATTGAACGCAATACATTGCGCTGTCGCTCACGTAGTACAAGATGGTACCCATGTATTGCAAGCAATGTATAATTTTGCATCTGTGTGCGATTGTATCGTTTTTTCTACAAATTACATAATACTATTGCAATAATTACAAATATCACTGATATTATAAGGTTTTTGGACATGCCGGTGAAAAGAAATCCCTTCTCTGGCTACACTACTCAACTAGCTTCTTTTCCGTCACGTTATAATAATGCAAGACGGCATAATTCTTTTTTTTCGCGGATCTCCGTACGCTGTCACAATATGAGCGCGACTGTTGACCGGTAAAACAAATTTCGGTGGACATATGAGCGTTTGCTCATATGTGCGGCGCGCCTGCCCCGCCCACAAGGCCCTTCTAACGTCTTTTATCTGTTCTGTGGTCGCTAATATACTTGCATTCAATAAACACGTATTTAATTTATCCGAATCCCGAACAAGCAAATGTGAACCTTATTACAACCATCAGATAGCATACCGATATCAACAGTCAAAGACTAAAATCCTAGAAATAAATGAGAATTCCGACTTGTCAAAATGTAACCAGAATACCCTTTTGGCTTCAGTCAACTTTCAATCTCATTTAAATATAATCTCACGTTAGACGTAAGAATACCATTTGTCATGTTTATGAGATTGAGACTAGACTGAGACTAGATCGAAACTATATTTTGAACATTTTTCATTACGAGTATTGACTTTCAAAAGGCTTGAAATAAAAAACTGTGACTTTGATTTTGACTGTATATAATCGCGGTGATACGTGATACAATTAATCAGACTAAATACGTCCACTAACTAAGCTAATGCCTCGTAGTTCCTTTATAATAATCTAATCTCAAACTATACGAGAATACCTCTTGCTGTTGTGAGTAGATTAGCCAGTTAGTAAGGTTGGTAGCGTGGCTGACTGCCTGAATGCACCCGACGTACTTAAGTATCGTCACTCGTGGAGGCTCTTCAATAACAGGTCGTGAGGAAGTATTGCGGTAAATTGCTTGAAGAACGGATTGGAAATCACAGTATGTGCTTGTTCACAAGAACTTATATGCTTCCATCCATAGGAACTGATTCTTTAGACGCTTTGTACGACATAGATAGATAGATATACTTTATTGTACACTAAAAGAAATAAAACAGAAGGAATACACGTAATTAAGAACAGTACAAATGGCGGTCTTGTCGTTTAAAGCAATTTTTTCCAGACAACCATTGGATGGAAAGAATTGTTAAGACATGATATGAGAAGTTTTTTTTAATGCTTTTTGGTCAATGTGTTCTCAAAATAATAGTGGGATAAGGGCAGGAAGAAGAAGAAGTTCTCAAGCGTGATTGCTGAGCGTGAGGTCGTTGGTTCGATCTTCAGGTCGGGCAAAGTGTTATTGAGTTTTTCCGTGTGGGATTTCACAGTGGCACCCCGGAGTCTGGATTTGTGTTCGGTTGATTGCAATGGGCGAGCCCCCTACTACATGGGACTTGGACAAAACGGCGAAATGAAAAGGGTGTTACTATACACCTCTGCCCAACCCTTCGGGGAATTCAAAGGGTAATGTTATGTGTCTATAAAACTTTTTAGAAATTCTAATACACTACATTAAAATACATTCCATATCACGTGACATTCTAATTACCACTGTACGATTAGGCGTAAAAGCCATAACAATTACAAAAAAAAAACACACTTAACCTCGCCTGCGACATCTGGCGGGCTTTCCTCAATCAGAGATCGGTGTAATCTCAGTAAATCTTGACAGTATGGATTGATTGCCAAGTGTTTGTCTTTTAATTAAAGTGTCGGGAAGGAAGGATGGCGGTCCAATTGCCGCCATAACTCAGCCTGCCGTGCCTCGTATGATAATAGGCGTTAAGTAGCCGCTAAGTGGGTCTTTTGGAGATTTTTGGCGGTAAAATTGGATGTTAAATGGGTGTTTATGTTTGGAGTTAAAAATGTAAAGACAACTCAAAGTCAAAGTATTTTTATTTCAAGTAGACCAAATTACAGGTGCTTTGAAAGGTATGTCCACATTTGTAGCATTTTGGCGTATCATATCTCCGTCGCGTAGCACCGACGGTATCATGATCGCTGGTTAAGGTACGTCCACATTTGTATGTGTGTTTGTCTAGCAAGAAAATAAAAGTTAAAAAAATATTCTAATAATTCTAATAAACTCTTTCATAATTCCCTTACAATACTTCTGACAGTATATATTATTCTTTCTCTCATTCATGTTGCATTCCTCTCGCAGTACTCCAGACATTCCCACAAAATCACCCTCCATTCATCCGCAAACATATCAAAATTCGGTCTGGCGTCCAGGAGGGCATTGAGCGCGGTGAGACTTCACGGTATGGGTGATCGTGAACGAGCCACAGTATGATATGTCGGAATAGCAAACAGCTTATGTTTTCTGCTCCGACGGTAATTATTTGGAACAAATAATAAGCACAACTTGCAATTTAGATCCGGGGAATCGACTTTCTCTCGGAGGATCTTGCATATGCAATGTATCTAAGTATTTGTTCGTTCTGTAACAGAAATAGGTGCTCGATCTCTGGCACAGGGTAAAACGGATAAATATAAATAATAATGTTATCTTGAGACCCTTATTTTTTATGCATTAGGATAAGGATCTGAATAGATTTGAAATTGATAAAAGGGTTCTTCGGGGTCACTTCCTGCACCCTTTGTTATACAACAATTCAGAAGTTTATGCATTCAAACATCCAATTTTAAGTACCGTAGAACGGGGTTACTTTGATACATTTTTTGAGCTTCATGTGTTTGTTTCTTATTTATTTTCGCTTTTAGCTGCTACATCAAAAATCTATACATATATAAAAAATAAACTTTAAAAAAAAGTAAAAACCGACTTCAAAGAAATACTAAAAGGAGTAAAATAATTACCATAACATAAAATTAACAGTTTCAGAAGTCGGTGGCTTCTATTTTCTTCAGTGTAGAGTTGCACCGACTTCTGAAACTGTTAATTTTATGTTATGGTAATTATTTTACTCCTTTTAGTATTTCTTTGAAGTCGGTTTTTACTTTTTTTTAAAGTTTATTTTTTATTAAATACGTTTTAGTGTCATAATTTTAGCCCCCTCCTTCATAACCCTTCTTTTTGGCTTTGACGTAGTCGGGCATAAAAAGTCCTTTCAAATGATACCTTACACGATATAATGAAAACATTCCAAAGGGGGGGAAGGGGGGACACGCACCCCCTCCTCTTTTCAAGTAGTCAGTTCCCAACAACAAATATAAACAAAGCAATATTAGTAATTTAAGAATTTTGCTTTGATCCGATGAGGAGTTCCGTTCCATATCTCTGAAGTTCAAGGTCTAATCATAACAAAATTTAAATGGGACCAATCGGGAAGTATACCCTTTCGAACAAAGAAAGAATTTTTAAATCGGTTCATAAATGACGGAGATATGAGGTAACACACATAAAAAATAAAAAAAAAAAAAACTCCTCCTTTTTGAAGTCGGTTAAAAAGGAGAAGCTGACTGACTGACTGACTGATCTATCAACGTACAGCCTAAACCGCTGGGGTTAGAAACTTGAAATTTTCACAGTAGGCTCCTTTTGTAACGTAGGCATCCACTAAGAAGGGATTTTTCGAAATTCAACCCCTAAGGGAGTTAAATAGGGGATGAAAGTGTGTATGGAAAATCGTCAATTAACGGGTTCAATATTTCACGCAAGCGAAGCTGCGGGCGAAAGCTAGTATTTCATATAGACTGAATTAACTGAGATGTATAAAATCACATAGACTATTTAAAAAAAAACTACAGAGCATAGTTTTCGATAAAAAAGTAGAAACCTTATCAAAGTCAGACCGTAGGTTTTTACTTTGATAATCCCTGTTTTATCATTCAGTGTCAAAGTAGCCCCAATTAGGACTCGAATTTTGTACATAATCAGGGATGTGATTTAGTATTTTTTATCTTCGCCATCTAACTTCGCAGACACCTCTCTCTATAACGTATGGTAAAATAGGAAAACTGACAATGTTGCACATACAGTTAAGTTAAAATGCATAAGTTCCATTTTTACAATGTCGCCCCTTGATGTCAGAGTAACCCCAATCGCTGGTATTGATCTTTAAGATACTCGTAAATACATTGTTACATGAAGAATGGAAGATGGTTAAAAGATTTAAGTATATAATCGTACAATTTAAGGTCTTTTAAAAATGGTACCGTATCTACATCGACATTATTTTTTAATGATAACGGTATTTTAAAACAGGATCGGAGTTATACAAGGTTAGTCGGAAAGGGGGTACTAATCCGAAGCCCACTTATAGTATCGCTGATGACTGTTTGAAAGCAAGTGTTAAAATTTCAAAATTCGACATATTTTTTTTCCAAATAAAATTATTTTTATTTTAGTTTTTTTCAAAAATTCTTCATCACTGCTTTAGTTACAAATTCAGAAAATGGTGCTTCTAATTCATGACCCCAAATATGACCTAAAATGTAAACACAGCTGATCATAACTGGTGATGAATAGATTTTAGAGATATTTTTTTGAGTTTTTTGAACAACTGTTTCTCTTAAACTATTGACTTTTGGGAAAAGTTGTAAAACAAAAGTCATACATTATTATGTGTACTTTAACACCCTTTCGGATTAGTACCTACCCCCTTTCTGACTAACCTTGTATACAACGTTTAACAGAAATGCGTGGTCATCAAGAAATAACATAACATAAACTCACGCCTGTATTCCCCGAAGGGTTGGCAGAGGTGTATAGTACACCCACATTTCGCCGTTATGTTTACGTCCCATGTAATAGGGGGCGAGCCTATTACCATCAACCGGGCACAAATCCAGACTCCGGGCTGCTACTGAGAATTTCCACACGGAGAACCCCAATATCACTTTGTCCGACCTGGGGATCGAACCCAGGACCTCACGCTCAGCAGTCGCGCTTGCGACCGCTAGACCAACGAGGCAGTCTAGCGGTCTATAAAGAAATAAATAATAATAAAATTTTATTTGGTTAAAAAAAAAACACGGTGTAATGTTGAAAACGTGATTACAAGTCCATAAGCGCTACTTTTTATAATTTCCCTGGGCCCCACACCAGGATTCCCTGTGTCGTGGGGTCCAGTCTCTTCCCAAGTAACGTAAACATATAATTAGCGTTGAAATGACATTATTTTTTTATAAAAAAATGAAAAAGAGAAAACTAAAATAATAATTTATGACTATTTACGGTTTACTCACGTGCATTTTTCGGGATTGCCCGACTAGTTTCGGACCCAAACGGAGCGCTTAATCATGAGCTGAAAACGCGGCGAGCGGCGGCGTTCGACTCGCGACCTCGCCACGTGTTCAGCTCATGATTAAGGGCTCCGTTTGAGTCCGAAACTAGTCGGGCAATCCCGAAAAATGCACGTGAGTAAGGGTCAGCTCACACCGAGACGCGACGCGACGCGACGCTGCGCGCATACTTTAAAAGAGCGACTCAAAATACAACTTTATTTTCTACACGAAAAGATACACATTTCATTGTGAGAAATCAGAATACGTTGCACCACGCAGCGCTGCGCCTCGTGACGCCTCGCGGCGTACCGCGATGCATCGCGACGTAGCGGTATGCGCGGCGTGCAAAGCGGCGCCGCGCCTCTCAACGCCGCGCGACGCCGCGATGCGCCGCGAGGCGCAGTCGAGGCCGCCGTGGCAACTTGTTTGTACTATTTCCGTCCAGACTTCGTGTAGAATTGATGCAGTTCGGTCGAGTGCTCGAGTGAAATTATAATGATTGACTGGGATCTTGTAATAATCGGACTTCTTGCAGAAGAGGCAGAGCACGAAGAATACAAAAATAAAATTAAAAGGAAGACATCACACAGGAGTATTTGGGTGCATAATTTATGGAGAAATAGAAGAATTCATGGTGAATTTGAGGGTGGACGCGGGCCGGGGCGGAAGCACGTGGCGAATGTAGACACATTCCGCTGCGCCGCGCGGCGTCTCGCTGCGCAGCGAGGCGTCGTGTTGCCGAAGATTTTACGATGCGCCTCGCGACGTTGCGATGCGTATCGCGGCGGCGCGCGGCGCAGCGCGTAATCACGGGCTTCTTCCAGTATCGTCGCGTCGCGTCGCGTCGCGTCGCTTCTCGGTGTGAGCTGACCCTAAACCGTAAATAATCATAAATATGAATGTGTCTCACGAAAAGTTATAATAATGTTACAAAATGTGATCAAACTAAAACAATGCTGTTAAAAGGGAATTTCAAGACAAAAGGTTTAGGTGCTGCTGGTTGTGTGTGTCTGTGTTTGTATGTAGAAATGTGGAGCTGACAGGTATGTGTGAATAGTGTATATGTGCGAGAGTGTGTGAAGAGTGGAATGTGTAGGGGTGTGTGTGGTGTATATGCTTAAAACTAAATAAAACTGTAAAAATTCATACAGTTCGAAATAAAAGAATTTAAAAGTGCACTTAGGCGTCGAAATATTCCCCCTTATCACTGCCATCTGAAGTGTGCCCAGAAGACTCGCAGCGTTGCCACGCTGGATAGCAACGCTAATATTTGACCAGAGAAAAAGCCAGCCCTCTAGACACAATATATAAACATAAACAATTAAAGAGTGTCCATACTCTACGTTCGTCCGGTGATTAGCGTCGCGCGGTGATCGATCGATCGCCGCAGTCGCCGCCAGTCGCCACTCTGAACTGATTACTGACGCTAATTATGACGGATGACGCGTACCAAACATTGTTCATGTTTTAACTGCGTTTTCTTTGTCGTCCGTCTAGGAACACGTTTATTGGGCAACAGGGATATGAAAAGAAGATTAGCAACAGGTATCGTCACTTTTCGAAGGAATAAAATTGATCTTATAAATATTTTCTTGCATATATATTCCTTGAGGCTTCCTGTACATGACACCGGATCCGCACCGGTGTCGGACCGCATATTTGTGTATACGAATGAATATCGCGCATGAGCCGCACCGTCGCCGCACCGGCGCCACTAACCTACTTAATTTAACGTCTCCTTATTTATTGTTGCACCGAGAACTACCCCTCTCCTTTTTTTCTTGCACTTCATGTCCATCCAAAGGTTGTCTGGAAGAAATCGCCTAGTGAGATAAGACCCCCATTGTACATTTCTATTTTTATAGTAATGTTTCTTGTTTGTTTTGTGTACGATAAAGAGTATTGTATTGTAAAATGTTAGATAAGCCAATCATTTCAGCTCCACTGAGAAGATGAACAATTAGAACAGCTGCAGTCTTTGGTAGTTTTTCCACAGCTCGCGATACGACATGACGCAATATGGTGACTACTCCGAGCGCCATGTCGTGCGCTGTGATAAAACGCCCTTTATAAGGTATCTGTTTACCCTTAGCACCCAATCCCAAACCTCTACCGGAACTATCCTGCCACACAAATCTATCCTCTATTAGCGACTGATACATTAGCAAGACGCTCTTGTTTACCGTAGGATCGTAATAAGCAATCAGCCGCCCTGTAACTCGGTTAACAGATAACCGAGTTATATGTCCGACGATTGGGAGCAACACCGCATGTGTCTATATATAGGTAGCTGTTACAGCTTGTGTATTAATGACGTCACTTAGGATATAAACTGAAGCTGACCGTAAAATGGGAGATTAAATTAATTGTGAGATTTGTAATGAGAATGAAGTGAGACAGCTCTAAGAGCTCTAACACACCACGTTTTTTTCAGGCGCCGTCGACGCGCGTTTCACTATCGCGCGTTGTCGGCGCTGCTAAACTTGAAATAGGCAGATTACTTGCGATTGTATCGCTGCAAACTCACAAGAAACGCGCTACAGACGCGCGTGAGCAACTCTCCTTGCAAAGTAAAACGCGTGTAGCACGCGCGCGAAGGAACATGTATTGCGCTACAGACGCGCGTGTCGGCAAGTAACCGATTAAAACGCGCTGTACGTATGTGTTTGCAGCTAAAGAGACGCGCTGTGCCAGCGCGTCTGTATCGATGTAACTCCGCGCTACGAGCGCGTCGACAGCTCGCGAAAAAGTCGTCGTCTGCATACTACAATTTTATGAAAGAAAGAAAGAAAGAAAAAATATTTATTTGTCACAGAGACACACACATAATTATTGTTAAAAAAAATAATAATAATAAAATGAAATGGTCAACTGCGACAAAAAGGTGACCACTCAGCATAATGCTGTGCAATGGCGTGGACCACAAACACAGCGCTGATTTTCAGTGATCACCTGAATGACGTGCGGATATTAAGCCAGAGTTAATATGACTTTTATACAATACTTATGTAATTAAAATAAAATAAATTATAATTACACCCCTTCCAATATAAAACAAGAAAATAAAAAATTAAATAAAAAAATTAATCATAAAACACCCTACACACACCACCATCAGTTTACTTAAATTATATAAACAAAATA